>JAECWL010000008.1:5000-605000 GCA_018150545.1 Drosophila ercepeae | reverse complement strand
GGTCAGGTTACCTCAAAATCGACTAACGAATTTCGGAGATAGGCATGAAAGTAGCCGGCCACGATATTCATACAAACGATGGATTAGATAAGGCGACTGCCAGAATCCATGAGACCAGAAGGGAGCCTTATATGAACGAACGAATGCGGAGTGCTCACCGCCCATTCCATGAATTCCATGAATCAATTTTATCACTTTGAGCTTTGTACTTAGCACAAGAGCTTAATGGGTTTAGCTTCCATTCTGACTGTTCCATAGGCCTGACCTTCTTGATGAAGTCGCACTAATGGAATCACGTCAGTTTAGTTGTCTCTACACTAGAAACCGAGTATCTTCCGGTAAGTTTGGGAGGCGGAACCGGCGTTAGAGACCAAGAGCGTGCCGACGACACCAGAGGGGCCAGTTCAAGTTGAATGACTGTCTTGAGCCTGAGACACGGCGTTTCGATTCTTCTGCGAAGGCGACTGAGGCACGGATGAACTCTCCCAGTGGAACGGAACGGACTGATGTCGGAAAATTCCACCTTTAATTCCAAACTATGCACAAGCTAAGTGATTTTAGGTGCGCCCATTTGCCATCCCATAATCGGATAAGGATTCGATACAGATGGTTCGGAGATTCCATGTCTCTTTCTCTCTTTGACAGTAGTAGTGGCGACAATGATTGTGTGGCCTTGCAGAAATCCTTACTGATAGTTCCGACAATAATGATAATGAGTATCTGAGCTTGAACAGATAGGCAAATAGAGCGACTATAAATCTCACGATAATCAGCTAAATATACTGCTCGACACAGGAACGTAAAGATCTAAAACCGAGCTGATCTTCATACCTATAATGTAACTGGTCCATCTCATCGTGGTTGATTTCGAAATCACTACACACATGGGATACTCTCTCGAACATACTGCGAAGGTTCCTCTCTTGTGTGCTGCCAATTGAGCCCGCAGTTTAGGCAAGTTCCAGAAGCAGAGAAGAGCGTTCTTTCTTTAACATCACACATTAATATTCAATAATTATAATAAACTCTTAAAAATAAACTATTATAAATTCTACATATATGTATTTATATATATGTATATATATATATTTGCAAAAAACAACAGAGCTAATCATTCGAAAAACAAACAAAAAATCCTAAAATATAACCAAAAATTAGAAAGGGAAGGTTACTTTGGACGGATTAGTTATTCTTACTTCTACTTATATTTGTATATTTATATTTTTATTAATTTTATTGGTATATATTTTTAGTATATAGCAAATTTCAGATAAAGTTGGACGATCTTTCTAACAACTTTATAATTTTATCTGTTTCTTGTAAATTAAAAAAAATTATAATTTTTAGTGAGCATGTTATTATTGTCGCGTTTAATTTTTGACTTGTTTTGTGTTTGTTGATTTTTTTTTGAGTGCTAAGTTTTCCTTTTATGGTTATGTAGCGGTCCATTCCACTCTGTATGGTCTACCCGGCGTTCATGTTTACTTTTTGATTTGTTGATGATGCAACAGAACCGTTAGATTGTATTTTTGTTTTGATCGGTTCAGTGATAGAGAAAGCTTGCGTCGAAGAAATTGAGCGAGCTGACGATGCCGTTCTAATTATAGTTGTGATTGCAGTTGCAGTGCTTGTTGTTGTCACTGTACTGGTCACCGTAGGTAGGCGCACAAAGATTTCGCAAGTGTTTGGAGATTGCAGGTTTTGTGACGAGACTATTAGTGAGGGAGAGCAAGAACGTGCTTTTTCTTGATTTGTTGGCAAGGTTAAATTTTTAGAGTTATTGTGATTGACCGCTCCCTTTCTTTAGGTGTCGCGGAGACGTAAGAGAAGTACGCGTTGTTTTGTTGCAATGAGAGCCGGCGATCGTCCTGCTCTCGTTGTAGCTAAGCGTGAGTCTCCTTCTGGCTCATAGTCCTTTTTTTTATTTATTTGTTTGAAACTATTGTTTACACTTTTTTAAACGCAGAATGTGTATTTGACCAATGCTGCAACGCACGGAGTGTCTCTTATTTTATTATTTTATTAATGATCATTCACTACACTAAAATCAATCGATTTTATACGGAGCTCGATGAAAACACGTCTTCACGCGTCAGCATATGAATGGCAAGTGTATCATTAATTTAAATTTTGTAGAAATATTGTGTCAGATGGTAACTTAACTAAAGTCAGAAGTAAACTGTCTTTCGTGAAGATCGCTAATCTTATGGAGGTGGCGTTCTCATTGCCGTTAACAACAACTACCCAGCGGAACGTATCCCTTTCATTTATTTTTTCCGGAATTGAATTTATTGGCGTTAAAATTCATTTTGAGACAGTTAACCTTTCCGTTACTCGTTCCTACATTCCTCCTCTGTGGGAGGGGTTTCGGGATTTCTCTTAGAATAGTTACATAGTAGCAGATTATTTTTAAATTGTTAAACAAATAGTTTGTTAAAAAGAATTAAACTTACTATGAGTATAAGCATAAGTTCTTAAAATAACTTGTTTAAAACCTTAAAACTAACAACTTTTCTTTGCCCTACCTGCTGATAAACATTTTCAGAATCCGATACCGTGTCTTGAAATGTTCCATAAGACCCAGCATTTTCCTGGAGTGGCTCTTGATCTTTGAAAAAGTTATTAGACTGCAAATTTGATAGGGCCCATAGCGGTATTTCAGAAAAACTGTTAAGGGTTACAGCTACACAGGTGATGAAAATAACTGTTATAATTGAAAATACAGCCTTCATATGACCACCTAATTTTCGGCCTAGACGGAAAAAAGTTATAAAAAAACAAACGAATATATAATTAAATAATTACTCACCAAATTCAGTTTCATCCCAGTTTACGCCGCTCATTGAGTATCCAAAAAATCCACCAAGTCCTGCCATAATTGAAAATGTTGAGAGACCTTTTGCATGGTCTTCAGGAACGCAAACATCCAAGAGATAGGCACGTGCAGGGCTTTGACATGCGTCTGCATCAAAATCGAGAAGTACTGTTCCCAAGATAGTAAAAAATATTCCCCACGGATGAGAATACGCGTTCTTAAGTTTCGAAGCATGGGAATATTCATCTCCAAGCCAGTAACCCAAGTATTCTCCATTTGGCACTAAAACGAGTCCTTCAAAAAACATTATTACTCAGCTTTTACAAAATTTTTTGTAATTTTGTAAAAATATAGATATGTATTGTTGAGCTTCTTGCATTTACCGGGCGTTTTCCCAGATCCAAAAATCAAAGAATTACAATCAGGAATATAAGTTTATATGTTGATTTCATGTTCCCAGGTTAGGTGGCAAAATGGGTGGTGGGTGGTATGAGGAGGTGTATCGAGAGGGCAAGAATTATGTCGAACGCAATGATCTAATCGGCGCGAGCTTATCTGGAGAAGTGAATAGCCTCTGGGTAAGAACAATGCATTATTGAAAGCTGTGAAGTCGTACATCATGGGCGAAAGGCAGTTTAAGAGAGAAAGTTTCCATTGAATACGAGACGAGCTCCATGGCGAGGTCGGGTGAAAGAATAGTTACAAATACATGCAGAACATACCAGATAGGAAAGACTGCAAAGAGATAGAGAAATTCACTAGCCGACTATTCGCGATCGACCGAAATCTAAGCCGCTATAGAGAAATATGAACAAAAACATGAATAAATAAATATAGGCACAAGACCAAACACACTACTTACGTTGAAAGTCCAGCCTTTATCAGGATGTCTATTGGGGGTGGGATATAAATTTCACCCGTCTTCCAGAGTGCTGATCCTGCGGCTTTACGATGCTAAAACCATAAAGTGAGTGAGTCGACTTTTTCTATCGGCGAAATGTTCTGGTGGTCAGGTTACCTCAAAATCGACTAACGAATTTCGGAGATAGGCATGAAAGTAGCCGGCCACGATATTCATACAAACGATGGATTAGATAAGGCGACTGCCAGAATCCATGAGACCAGAAGGGAGCCTTATATGAACGAACGAATGCGGAGTGCTCACCGCCCATTCCATGAATTCCATGAATCAATTTTATCACTTTGAGCTTTGTACTTAGCACAAGAGCTTAATGGGTTTAGCTTCCATTCTGACTGTTCCATAGGCCTGACCTTCTTGATGAAGTCGCACTAATGGAATCACGTCAGTTTAGTTGTCTCTACACTAGAAACCGAGTATCTTCCGGTAAGTTTGGGAGGCGGAACCGGCGTTAGAGACCAAGAGCGTGCCGACGACACCAGAGGGGCCAGTCTAAGTTGAATGACTGTCTTGAGCCTGAGACACGGCGTTTCGATTCTTCTGCGAAGGCGACTGAGGCACGGATGAACTCTCCCAGTGGAACGGAACGGACTGATGTCGGAAAATTCCACCTTTAATTCCAAACTATGCACAAGCTAAGTGATTTTAGGTGAGCCCATTTGCCATCCCATAATCGGATAAGGATTCGATACAGATGGTTCGGAGATTCCATGTCTCTTTCTCTCTTTGACAGTAGTAGTGGCGACAATGATTGTGTGGCCTTGCAGAAATCCTTACTGATAGTTCCGAAAATAATGATAATGAGTATCTGAGCTTGAACAGATAGGCAAATAGAGCGACTATAAAACTCACGATAATCAGCTAAATATACTGCTCGACACAGGAACGTAAAGATCCAAAACCGAGCTGATCTTCATACCTATAATGTAACTGGTCCATCTCATCGTGGTTGATTTCGAAATCACAACACACATGGGATACTCTCTCGAACATACTACGAAGGTTCCCCTCTTGTGTGCTGCCAACTGAGCCCCCAGTTTAGGCAATTCCATCAGCTTCCCGAAGAGCGCTAGCCAACCAGAGATTCACAATCGACTAAAACTAAACCCGGCACAGGGTTATATACACATACGGTTATTATATATATACGTATATTTGCAAAAGCCACAGAGCTATTCATTCGAAAAACAAACAAAAAAATCCTAAAATGAAAGCTTACTTCGGACGGAGTGCAACTGAAAAGAGCACTCGATGTATCTGATTCGGCAACTAAGTAGTTCTACATAAATAACACCCTAGCAAATAAGTAGATTTAAACAATGCTGACGCACACAAAATGAGTTCAGCGCCCGCGCTATCCGGAGTGCCGAATTGCAATTCATGGAATGCTGAGTCGGCGTGCCGACCACGATTTTATGGCGTGATGCATTGGAGCTAGGGTAGACTTATGCTTTAGTATATTTTGTACTTCAGTTCTGTCTAAGATATGAAAGCTTACGCTTGACCAATAAGTATTGCTCCGGCTTTAGCCGTAATAACCTGTCTTATTATTTTTATAATTACTGAACCACAAGGCCAGTGAGTAGAGATTAAAGTAAACTCTCCAACATAAACGTCATAAGAAGACTTGTCACAACCAATTGCAGTCCCACTGCAGAATTCCAAAGACAGCAGCAAACGCTGCTGGACTACACCTCATCCTGACATGCCTCCTATATCGACGCGGGACAGGAAAGACTTAATTGACGCCCAATTTCATCAGACCAAACAACAGGCTAGTTAAGTTACAAAACATGTAAGTGAACTCAGCGACATACCCTCGAGAGTTTATAATACAAAATATATTGCATATCTTTTGTTTATTTTCCGTTGCGTAATTTCGCAAAAAAATAAGTTGTTAAAGTTAGTAAAAAAATTTTAAATTAAAAATGAATTTTATTGCGGACCCCAAGTTACCTTATGTTTCTTGCGGCTTAAACATTTTTAAAAATCAGCCGGAATTATATTATTGTGAAAACCTATTTTACGATAAAAGTTGTCTACCTCCATTCTATTTTCTTGCGCAACGTACTTTCGTTGTCTCACGAAAGCCGATCAATTGTGCTCGCCAAAAATATATTTGTATAGTGGCAACCATTAGTCAATGAGTTGGGCAAGTGGATATAGAGATATTAAAGTCGAATACGATAGTGACGACGGGTGGGATTTAGAAACACAAGGCTTTCGCCCTACAACAAATGACACTACAGACATGAACGCTGCCCAGATACACGAAATAATATCCGGAGCCGTTAGCCAGGCCCTAGCCAAGCAAGAAGCTAGGCTGACTGAGGTATTTGAAACACAATTAGATGAGGTTAAACAACAGATGCAAAGATTGCGTGTGGAAGCACCGCAAGTGGAAGCCTACAAAAAATAATTATCCAACAATTCGATGTGAAGTCAAGCTTGACATTGTAAAAACCATGCCAGATTTTATGGGAGACCAGGATGATTATGTGTCGTGGCGACAGTCAGCCGTAGACGCATATGAAATCTTCTAACCATACACGTGTATCATGGCAGCGAGGCACATTACCTAGCCGTTTCTATTATCAGAAATAAGATCAGGGGATTGGGAAGAGGGCTACTAGTTGGCGATAACACAGTCTTAAATTTCGAATCCATAATTGCTCAATTGGACTGCACCTACGCCGGCAAAACGTCACTGCGTGTCCTTCGGCAGGGACTTGAGACAGTCAGGCAAGGAGAACTTAGCCTGATGCAGTAGTACAACGACGTAGAAAAACGGTTAACATTAGTAACAAATAAGATCGTTATGACACACGAACCGGGCAGTGATATTATATTCAATACGAGGTTAGAGAAGATGCCCTCCATGCGTTCATTGCAGGTTTCAGGAAACCTTTGAGAGACATAGTCCTACCGGCTCAATCCAAGGATTTGCCCTCAGCTTTAGCTTTAGCTAGGGAGTCCGAACAACCATAGAACGCACTACCTTTGCTTCAACGTATGTAAAGGCTTTAGAAGATAGGGCACTCACCTATGAGCAGCGAAAAAATCAAAGCCGCTCACGAGAGCGACAGGGAAACAATAGCAGGGCCGAAGATGGCCAGAAAAAAACCCTCACTTAAATCTATAAAAAAAAAAATAAAATATATATATATATATAGGCCCCAACAGGATAATTGGGCCCATAGCACAAACAAATACCACAATCAGTCACCTGAACCTATGGAATTAGGCTTCACTATAACACAGATTAGACAACCGACCTCCTTCGGCTGCGGTAAACCCGCAAATACCAGAAGCGAGAGTTTTCGAAGCTATAAAAGGACAGGTTCCACACGTATGACAGGTCAAAGGCGTCAGAGAGGCTGACGATAAAAATAACAGCGAATTTGAAAGCGCGGCCGCAGCGGCCGTTACCGAAATAGATTGGGAGTCTGATGATAATGATCAGATAAATTTTTTAGGGAGCGCTCCCGGCTGCCGTTCATTGAACGCCAGTTACAGGGGAGACAACTAAAAATTCGAATCGACACAGGGGCGGCGAAAAACTACATCAAGCCCGTAAAGGATCTGTAGAGGATTTAGGATACATTAGAAACTTTTTTTAATGGGCTCAGATCTTCGTAAAAAAGGCTTTGCGCAAATTTAAATTAACTGGGCACATCGTGAACTACAACGGCTTAGGAATAGAGGACTAAAATTTATAATTCATCGATTAGGAATGTTTAATTTTAGTCGTGTTAGTATACCCTGACTATCTAAATTATCTATCTAAGTTTTCCAATAGGGACGCTCGAACTTTGACAGCTTATTGCGGCCATGTTGTTTGAGTGACGGATGCAGTCTGTTATATTCATTCAGTCCTCTCAAACCACCATGGCAGGTTACAGTGTCGGGCAGCACGTGCAAATCATAAAATTGTATTATGAAAATGGGTCTTCAGTTCGGGCAACGTTCCGCGCACTTCGCCCATTTTACGGTCGCGATGATCGTCCTGCCGGTCCACTATCCGTCGATTGGTGGACAAATTCGAGTTAACCGGGTCAGTAAACAATGAGCCGGTTCCCGTGCGTCAACGAAACGGAAAATCTGCCGAGACAACTTGGCGAATTTTGCGTCGGGACTTTGGCCTGCACCCGTACAAGATCCAGCTGACCCAGGAGCTTAAGGTTAATGACAATAGACAGCGCCGTGTGTTTGCTGACTGGCCAGTTTGAAGTTGACGCCGATTTTGGCAAAAAAATCATCTTCAGCGACGAGGGCAGTTGTGTATGAATGGCTATGTCAACAAGCAAAGTCATCGAAAATTGTCATTTGAATGATGTTATGTTCCATACATAATAGGGTCGATGAACCTTTCAAATAAAAAAAATTATCAAATATCTCTGCTACATGTATTTTTTTTCATTACAAAGATGAATGGTTTTCCTTAATGGAAAACCCTTTACATTAACATTAATGTTGAAAAACGACACCCTGCATCCCTCTGCGGCTTGTAGATAAGTAGGAAGTTGAAGATTTGCATAAAAGTTAAGACCCCTTAGATCAAACATCAAGAAGTCCTTTAGTTCAGATTCAATGCGGTCTAGATGAACCCTTTTTTATTAATCCAGAATCCGAAGGACTACAGACATTCCCTATCATTACTGATGCTGCCCCCTTTTTAGAAAAAGGTAACGTTATTCTGGATTTTTCTTGAGGTTTTATTCCCTGCATTCGTCAAAAAAAATCTGATTTTCATCCAATGACTATCGTCCATATAATGGAATGCTTGTGATAAGTATAAGTCCGGTAAGTTTAAGTCCGGAAAATACTCTGGAACGAATTGAATCCATTTTTTAAACCGAATGGGGATCGCGTAAAGCAATATGATCTATTGCTTATTATAAAAGATATAATATTCATAGAATTTTCTTATTCTGGTTGATTTTTTTCTATCTGACTTTGAACATATCTGTAATTCTTTATGTATAATGTTTTATGTTTTAAGAAATTGGTTTGTGATATGGGTTTATTTTTGAGTCAAAATGTATCTGTTCAACTTTACAAGCTGTTTTAAACTGTGCTGAAAATTTTGTTTAACCTATTGAGATATACATTTATTTTCCGGTTGCTTCTGATTTAATTCAATAAAATTGCGACGAAGACGGTACTCCTTAACTTTCTCAAATCTCGCTTGAGATACGATGGATACGAAAAGAGCTTTGGCACTCATTTTTCCTTGTTTACCACTATTTTATCTCGGACTATTAGAATATTTAGATCTCTTGGAAGTTTTTATTTACCACAGAACGCCAATGATTGTTCTGAGGATCTTTGATTGTTCTCTCTAGACTATATCAATATTGCTATTACTTGTGTTTTCCCCAAGCTGGCAGCCATAAGTTCAAATTGGCTTTAAAAGTTAGTTATACAGCAGGACTTTGTAGCCAAGACAAGTATTCTATCGAGGTGGACTCCTTAGTACGTCACTTTTTTTGCTTACGGAACTGCCTTGTTCAATATTAACAGTTTGGTTTGAATTTACAATAATTTTAATTTTATTTAAAAATTTAACAATGATCTGCTAAATATCAGTATAAATACAATATAACTAATCTAAGATGCATTCTAAGATTTTCAATTTATTAACATTAAGGGAGAGTTCAGGGGATAAAGTATGAGATAATAGTTTTTAAAAATAGTTCGAAAGGGTCGTGTTAAGCGTACTTGGATCTGCAAAAAGGTAACCATAGGGGTCGGAAGGACCTAGTTTTCCTATTAGGGATGAAAAAATATAGTTGGTTTAGAAGGTGTTTGGAAGCAACCATGCAATGGATAGGTATATGTAAAAACATGACCCCACCACAGGTTCGGCGCTCCTTCAGAAGAGGTAACGTCAACAATTTAAGCCTGCAACGTCAGGATCCCAGTTTAAGTTTTTTTGTGCAAATAACAGGAACTGCTTTTGCACCGACTCAATGCTATTTTGGTGAGAGGAGTATTGAGGACTCCAAACGCACGAGCAGTATTCAAGGATAGGACGAACTAAGCTGGTATTTAGGAATTTAGTGGTGAAAGGATCGGTAATTAAGGCTAATAAAGGCTAATATTCCTCTGGCTTTATTCAATGCCACAGAAATGTCATCATTACACTTAAGTTTATGATCAAAAATAACTCCAAGATCATTGATTGTGGAAACACGATCCAGGACGTTATTTCCGAGAGAGTAAGAGACAATAATTGGTTCACTACGATTAAATGTCATAAGTTTGCATTTGGAGTAGTTTAAGAATAGAAGATTACTTGAGCACCACGTATAGAGTTCATCTAGGTTTAGTTGCAGATGCCTGTGCAGGAAATGTTCCGAGAAGGAATAGCATAACTTGATATCATCAGCATACATAAGCGTAGAGGCATAACTAATCACATAAGGAAGATCGTTTACTACTATATACAACATATACATTTAATACTATAAACAACAGTGGTCCTAGATGCCTACCCTGCGGGACACCCGATGAGATATTGATGACCTTCGACTTGGTAGTTTTAAATAGAACACGCTGAATGACTGAGAACACTGCTTAACGGTATTTATTTGTTCCAATGCATTCCGGGTTTCTTGTGTTATGCGAGTGACCTGCTTAATTGATCCGTATTTGACATGAAACCAAATTTGATGTTGTATACTGGTAATGCCTTTATTCGGGTCACCTGGCACTTTTCAAAGAGTTTTGATAGGCACTGTAGAAAACTTGTAGATCTGTAGGACGATCTGTGTACATCTGTGTTATCTTTTCATAAGGTATCACGATAGTTAACTTTCTCCATCACTCTCAAAGCAAACGGCGCAAGTTTTGGCATTTTAGGTATTATTTGATCGGATCCAAGTGATTTCATTTAATGTAGTTTATTTTCAGTTGTCATTAGTCAGTTGTTAGTGCTGATGGGATGGGATTATGGCAGGATTTAGTTGCAATAAATTTTTGAAGTGCTCAGCAAATGTTTTGGTTCTTTTCTGTGCGCTGACGGTTAAGACTGTGTTCGGTATTAGTCGGTGTGCATCTCCGACCCCACAAAGTATTGACTCCTCTTGAATAAGAACTAACAATAAGTTTAAAAATCTTAACTAATAAAAATTTTTTCTAAACATTTGTTTTATTTTTCCAACTGAGATTAAACGTCCCTAAAAATTTCTCGCTGGGTTGGTAGGTCCCTTCGTCGGAGACGGGAACGACTGCCGAGCTGGGATAGATTTCTCGATAGGTGGTTGGGGTGCAAGGAAAGCGTGCTATGATATTTTTTCATAAGCTCTGTAATTTTATTGATGACTGGTGGAATATTTATGTCTCTTTGGATGTTTTCGTTCCGAACGTACCACGGTGCCCCAGTGATGGTTCTCAGAATCTTTGATTGTGCTCGCTGAATGATGTTAATATTGCTGTTGCTGGCGTTGCCCCATAGCTGTGCGCCATAGGTCCAGATGGGTTTCAATACAGCATTATAGAGTAAGACCATGTGGTCCAGGCTGAGCGGAGAGCCAGCGTTGATGAGCCAGTGTAAGTTGTTGGCTTTGAGTTTAAGATGGGTTTTTTTAGCTTCAATGTGCCTGCGCCATGTGAGTCTTCTGTCAAGGTGTACTCCTAGGTACGTTACCTCATCAGCTTTCGGGAGTGGTATGTTGTTCAACAAAAGTGGTGGGCAATCTTGTCGGTTCAGCGTTAATGTCATGTGCTTGCAATTTTCCTCGTTTACTTTTATTCGCCAGTCAGAGAGCCACTTCTCAGTGTCTATGAGGTGCAATGCCAGCTGTGCTGTAGCTTGGATCAAGGAACTTGAACGGCTAAGGATAGCTGTATCGTCGGCAAACGTGGACAGTGTTAGCCGACTATTTGAAGGAATGTCAGCAGTATAGATGAGGTATAAAGTTGACCCAAGAACGCTGCCTTGGGGGACTCCGGCCTTAATTTCGTGGTCAGTGGAAGTAGCAGTGTTGCACCGCACTGAAAACTTTCTGTCATATAGGTATGACTTTAGAAGTTTGTGTGTGCTTTCGGGTAAAGCTGTTTTAACTTTAAACATTAGGCCGTCTAGCCAGACTCTGTCGAATGCTTGGGATACGTCTAGAAATACGGCTGTACAGTATTCTCGATTTTCAAATGCAGTTCTTATCTCCGCTGTTATTCGATTCACCTGTTCAATGGTCCGTGGCTTTCACGAAAGCCAAAACGATGGGCTTGGATTATATTGTGGGCTCTCAGGTGTGGATTCAGTCGGATTAGCAGGGATTTTTCGAATATTTTCGATATACATGAGATTAGACTTATTGGTCTGTAGGATGAGGGAACTGTGTGGTCCTTACCAGGCTTCGGAATCATTATGATAATCGATCTCTTCCATCGTTGTGGAAACTAGCCAAGTTTTGTGATGGCATTAAAGAGCTGCGTTAGGGAGCGAACTGCAGAATGTGGCAGCTCGATGATCATTTCCGGGGTAATAAGGTCGTAGCCGGGGGATTTTTTCGGGCTGAGATTTTCTTAAATTATGTTAGATATTTCTTTTGGACGAAATTGGGGTGTGTTGCTGGTTGCAGTTTGCGTTTGAAGTCGGTAGCGCAAATGTGCTAGTAGCCTCGTAAATACATTTTGTAGGTGAGCGGCAAATGTGGTGGCTCTGTCTGCATCACTACGTGCCCAGCCGCCTGAGGAATTCCTTATGGGCAAAACGGTTCCAGTCGGTGGGCGAAGAGTTGGGTGGGCTGTCCACAGTGACTTATGTTTAATACCTGTTGGTGAAAGTTGCTCTATATATCGGCTCTAAGCGTATTCTTCCTCTTGTTTCAGAGCGTTGGTCAGCTTCCGTGTGGCTATTTTTAGCTTTTGTTTTGCAGATGGTGATCTGGAGGATTGCCATTCTCTACGTAAGCGTCGTTTTGCGTGGACGAGTTGCTCGATTTGTGCGTTAGTCTTATTCGGATTAATCGTAACGTTTGTGGTTTTAGGTGTTGCATTTCGTGCTGCTTCCGTAAGAATGGATTCCAGTGTTTCTGTGCAGCTCTCTATATCAGGTTCTGTATTGAGTTTTGGGCTTACCTCAATGTGTGAGCTTATATATTTTTTATACCTTAGCCAGTTCGTTTTGTGCGAAGTCAGTTTGTAGGGTGGTTTTACGTTTTCTGCATACCGGCTGAGATGAATTAGCACAGGCGAGTGATCAGGTGACAGATCTGGTAGACATTCAGCTCTAACGAAACTGCGAGGAATATTTTTCGTGACTGCGAAGTCAATCAAGTCAGGCAGCTTATTGAGGTCTAATGGCCAGTATGTGGGACTCCTAGGGGAAACATGAACAAGTTTATTAGTGGCTTTAATTAAAGCCTTATAAAGCTGTTTTCCTTTTGGATTCACAAGGCGCAATCCCCAGTGAGTATGTTTAGCATTGTAGTCGCCTGCAATGAAGTGTGGTCCTAGGGCATGGAAGAAATCCAGGAATTGATCTTCCAATATTGCGAAAGGGGGGGGGCTGTATACGGCCGCTAGTGTGAGGTAAGTGTTGTCCTCCAGCTGTATATTGATAGAAGTGTCCTGAAGATGAATTTCAGCACTCTTTGTAAAAGTGGTGCTTCATACGGTTCCTAATTAGAATGCCGACCGCACTCTAACATCGGGGTGATTTGTACCATAGAAGTGGTAATCTTTTATTCCAAAAAATTTATTTGCTTGTAGGATGAGTTTCCGAAAGAAGCATTACGCCGATATGCTTCTCATATAGGAATTGAGCTACCTCAAGTTTGCGCTGTTAAACGCCATTGGCGTTCCACGTAGCTATGCGTAAGGTAGCCATTTTTTATTTTGATTGTTGGGAAACAAGCATTTGTATCAATAGGTTTTGATTACGCATCATGTCTTACATGGTGGTTCGCATAAATGTCATAAAATCCATCATGCTCTGTTGTAAGGCATACATCAAAGCTTCAGTTATCGTTTCGTGCTGCT
Organism: Drosophila ercepeae; assembly: GCA_018150545.1. Classification (NCBI taxonomy): domain Eukaryota; kingdom Metazoa; phylum Arthropoda; class Insecta; order Diptera; family Drosophilidae; genus Drosophila; species Drosophila ercepeae. The sequence goes on along the minus strand of JAECWL010000008.1, from coordinate 591,276 downwards.
CAGATGGCCTATAGTTTTGTTATGTGTCCAATTTTGTGTGTTCTTCATGTGAGGTTTGGGAGTTTTAGGTTGGAGGTGTCATACCTGATTTTAAAACGTTTGCAAAACTTATCTTGTTAGTGCTTGGTATAGTCCAGGGAGCAATACTAGTTGGTTTTGAAAAAAGTACTTCTGGATTTGTTTCCGATGGTGTCAGCGTAGCAGTTCCTTGGTGTACCCGTGCCGTGTTCATTTTTTTGTGGAGACGGGTTTTCAGCTCTTTATAGATTGGACAGCCTCTGTAGTTTGCTGTGTGACCCCCACAGTAACCTTTTTCGAGCTTGCATTTTCTTTATTGGCTTGGCAGTGTGTGGAGACGTGAAGATCTCCACAGACTACACACACTGGGCGAAGTGTGCAATACGATCTCGTATGGCCGTATTCTTGGCAGTTCATACATTGTACAGGAGCGATACGTTTATGCGGCTCTTCTACTGTAATCCTACGATGCAGAAGGAGCTGGAGTTTATAAATTGTATGAACCTCGTTTTTTTTTAGATGCTTGTTTTCTGGTTCAAGCTCAATCTTAAAGAGTGGTTGCGGCTGCCTGTTTCTGTTTTTGATATTGTGTACGCTTTTGACGCAAAATCCCTTTTCCTTTAGCGCCTCAGCTATCTCTTCGGGCTTTACATCAGGCTCAATGCCCTGCAATACTATTTGTAGACCCTTGCTACATTTAAGCTGGTAGGTGTAAAAGCATGTTTTGTTGGCAGTAAGATGGTTTGTGACTTTTCTGTAGTTTTCCTCCGTTTTCGTTTGAAGTTTGATTTCATTAATAGTACCTCTTATGAGGGGAATTATATAAAAGCTATCTTTTCCAATAAGGCCAATCAAAGAATTTACCAAACCGTTTGTGCTCTTCTCGCGGATGTAAATTGGGGGAGGCTTTATTTTCTTTGGATTGTTATCGATGGATTTCAGTGACACGTCCTCGTTGGTATCTGCCAGCAAAGCGAATCTGTTATTTGCGGGAGTTACCTCCGGGCAGCCGACGGTAGGTATTAATGCAGTTGTAGGTGGGTTTTCTACTTGGCTTTGATTTTTGTTGTCGTCGTTGGCTTTTATTTTTGCTGTTGTCGCTGAGAAGTTTCGGGAAAAGAAAAGACACTTGCTGTCGAGTTTGCTGTTGGCTATCAACTGACTGCCGTCTATATTCTTCGACTTATATAAGCTAACATGAATTTGTATGTGTGTATAACAATGTTGTGTTTTTTAGAAATAAAGTGTTTGCTGCAGCAGAAAGTGTTTATTTGTATGTATGTATGTAAATGCATATGTTGCCCTATCTACGAGAAAAGAATGCGGTGTCAACTTCTTGGCCGGATGTCGGCGGCTAACCGGCCGCTGATGTTTATGTCGCAATATTATTCGCTGGAATAAGGCCGCTGTGTAGGGCAACAATAGAATTCCCCATGATTAATCTTTACTGGTAGTGGTAAAATAACTTTACTGTAGGCGGGAATATTAAAAATATTTGAAGCTTGGTTAGTGTACAAAAATATTGGAAGTGTGGAATTTGAAGTTACTAGTTGTAAGTTTACTAGATCTATTTTTGCTTCTAGGTGTGATAATAGGTCCATTCCTATGAGGCCATTGAAATAAGAGTGAAATTTAAATTGAAGTAGGGTAAATTGGCCTTCTGTTTTGAATTCGGGTGGAATTGGGAATATTGCTTTTTCCTCGATTTTGAAACTATTTAATGCTGTCGTAATTGAAGTAGATATTGGTAGAATTGCGCAATCTAGTTGGTTGGCAAATTCTGGGTCGATGAATGAGTTAGTGGATCCTGTATCAATAAGAAATGACAGAGGGAATTTTTGTTGGATTTTTAGAATTATGTATGGGAGGGATGTTGCATGTGTGGTAGGATTTATGTATCCTATTGGGTTCCCGAGGCTGGTACCTGAAAATTTATGTTGGTAGGAGAGTGTTGGGTAAGTTTCCCTTCTTCTATGTTGTGTAGCCCATGATATGGTGTGTTATTGTCTCTAAACGGGTTATCAATTTTGTTGCCAGTAATTTTGGGTGTATGATGAATTACGGTTGTTATGCTCGTTGTTGTATCTGCGATTGTTACTGTTATTGTTATTGTAATTGTTAGTTCGTCGTTCGGTGTTGTTTTTGGTTAGGAGGTATAGATTTCTGTTATGGTATCGAGCCCTCTCTATCTGACAAAGCTCGTAGGCTGCTTCAATAGTTTTGGGTCTTTCAATCTGATGATTGTTTTAAGTGGTTCTCTAATTCCTGAAATGAAGGCATTTAGGCAAACTTCGCCATAGTGTCTTCTTGGGTTCGATGATTGTGGCCGATTGTCCATTATTGGAAATAGTGGATATGAGTTGGCTTTTAATTTTCGATAAGCCGAAGAACAATTGTCCTAGGGTTAAATTATTCGGAAGGATTTGGAGTTCGCTTAAGAGGCTAGCTTCGCTTTTCTTACTAGAGTATAAACGTAGCAAGTTACTTTTGATATCGTCCCATATAAGTTTGGTGTTGGCTAAGTTAAGGGCTTCGTCTGCTCTTCCAACTATTTTATTCCTTATTGCCCTGAGTGTTAGAAGTCTGTATGGTGTTTGGTCGGTTCCCCTTATGAGCATGATTATTTCCTCAACGCTAGTTATATACTTGTCGAGTTGGCTTGGAGTGCCATCGAATGTCGGGAGTTCTTTAACGAAGGCTAAAATATAAGTGGCACTAAGTGCCGTGGAAATACTGCTAAAGCCACTGACAGTAGGTGTTAAGGGGGCGGAATTAATTCCGGAGGAGTTGCCCGAATCCATATCTAGGGGTTGGAGAGGGGGTATGGTGGTATTTTCTCGAATAACAGGGAGGGTGTTTGTTTTGGCAACTGATCGTGTGACTCTCTTTGGTAATGTGTGTGTTCCTAATACGGAACGAGTTGTTTGTTTTATAGTTTGCGTTAATTTTTTTGACATTTAATAATACACTTTACAATGAATTCAGTGAATTTTAATTACTTGTTTTTGGTTGTTGGATAGAGTGTTTTTGTGCGTTAATCTCTTTAATATAGTTATATTAGTGTTTGTATGAATTGTTTAAATAATTTATTTGTGTGAAAGAATGGAAATATAGATGTATGTTCAAAGAAAGAAGAATTTTATTTATTATATTTTCCCCTTTTTTTTATTTAGGTGTGCAATTTATATGTAATTTTGTGGCCTTAAAAATCATACACTTTACTGTTCATATAATATTGTTTGTATGTGCGTATGTTGCAGGGCCGGCGAAATCTGAGCGGGTGAGGAATTCATCCCCCGAAAAAATATGCCTTGGATGAAAAATTTTATGACTTTATGAGTGTTTATATCGTGGAAATCAAATCAGAAAACTTCAAAAATTTGCAAGTAGTCGCTCCCACCAGCTTGACCGGGTATATAGTCACTCCCGCCACCATTGACGTGAGCGACTATATATAGTCCCGTCTCTCGTCTATCTTTCGTGCATGTGTGTGTATATATACCATATATATACATGGTGACCGCACACCGATATCGCACAGCTGTTCAAATGGAAGATCATTTTCAACTTTGCGCTATTTAAACAAGTAAGGTAGCAGAAGTCGAGTTTCCCGATTGCAAAATACCCTGTACCCTTAGACATGCTTACAATTTATTTATTTAGTATCAATAAATAAATGAAACAATATTCTATTAGAAAAGAGGACCATAAAAATATAAATTTGGTATGATTTTGGTTATGAAAATAAGTTTCGTGTGTCATAAAGCCAAACACATTTCGCTGTCAATGTCGCAGTCGGCGTCGCGCAATGCGTGTTTTGCTGCGCTTCTGCTTCCCTTGCCATCGATTTTGCATGTGGCATAACTTCCGTGTTTCTTATCCGATTTGGTTCAAATTTAAAAATTAGATAGCTTCTATAAGCACCAACGCATATGCATAGCATTAGGACAATAATGTGGGCGTGGTAGTTTTTTGAGGTTTGCGGGGAGCGTGGTCGTGACAGTTTTTTGCTGTTTGCGGGGGAACGGGGCGTGATATCAAAATAAAAACAACAAACTTGTACTGCGTATGGTAATTACCTATCCAGCGATATATGGCACATGTCTGTAGCTCGTGTAGTTTTTGAGATCTAGGCGTTGATACGGACAGACGGACGGACGGACGGACGGACGGACAGACGGACGGACAGACGGACATGGCTATATCGACTCGGCTGTTGATGCTGATCAAGAATATATATACTTTATGGGGTCGGAGATGCTTCCTTCTGCCTGTTACATACATTTGCACCATATTATGATACCCTTTTCACCCATTTTTAATGGGTACAGGGTATAAAAACTACTTGCGATCGACAATGAGCCAAAAAAAGATTGAATCATACCGCAATCTTGAATGTGCAAAATCCGTTAAATGAAATGTTCTGGTAAATTTTGTACAGTATAATAAAAGATTTCTAATCATTATGAAATTGTGTGTTTATTGACCTAAATAAACATAAAATAATTTTAGTTAGATACAATGTACATGATTTTGAATGAAGTTGTAAATGGGGGGAGGGGGCATAAAAAATTTCAGAGCTCCTCACCCCACTTAGAAGTGTTTCTCCTGCCCTGATATGTTGCTTTGATGGTTTGCATATATGTATGTACACATGAAAGTGGTGATGTGGTACTTGGCCTTACTAAACTTCGACAGTGATTATCAGCGATTGATTTCACGCGAGTACATTACACGTCATTTTTACACGTATGCATATATGTATGTTGTATATCTCTTTTTGTTGTATATATATATATTTTTTGTGATGTGGTACTTGGCCTTACTAAACTTCGGCAATGATTATCAGCGATTGATTTCACGCAAGTACATTACACGTCATTTTTACACGTATGCATATATATATGTTGTATATCTCCTTTTGTTGTATATATATTTATTTTTTTTTTTGTGATGTGGTACCAGGCCTTTAATATTTCGGCAGTGGTTTATCAGCGATCGATGCCACGCAGGTACACTACACTTTTGATATGTAAAAAAAAATGTTTTGCATTTGAAATATATGTATGTTGATTTGATTGTTTTGTATTTTTGTTAAGGCGGTTTATGTATTGTAGTAGAACTTTTGTTGGAATCACTTTTAAGATTTTCGGACATTTTGAACTTTTTATTTTGTTTGAACATACTTCTTCATTTTTATTCTTTTCTCACAACTACTTACAGTAAAATTAATAGTAGGTTTAGCGGGTTTTCCATTCCAGTTTTCCGGCTGCGCCAGTTACCTCCGGGCAGCCGAAGGTAGGTATTAATGCAGTTGTAGGTGGGTTTTCTACTTGGCTTTGATTTTTGTTGTCGTCGTTGGCTTTTATTTTTGCTGTTGTCGCTAATAAGTTTCGGGAAAAGAAAAGACACTTGCTGTCGAGTTTGCTGTTGGCTATCAACTGACTGCCGTCTATATTCTTCGAATTAAATAAGCTAACATGAATTTGTATGTGTGTATAACAATGTTGTGTTTTTTAGAAATAAAGTGTTTGCTGCAGCAGAAAGTGTTTATTTGTATGTATGTATGTAAATGCATATGTTGCCCTATCTACGAGAAAAGAATGCGGTGTCAACTTCTTGGCCGGATGTCGGCGGCTAACCGGCCGCTGATGTTTATGTCGCAATATTATTCGCTGAAATAAGGCCACTGATGTTTATGTTGCAACTTTGTCCGTTGGTATCAAAAAGCTTCCCGGTTCAATATCTTCTATTGGCGTGAGCGTGGTGGCTTAGGGGGAGGGGTGGTGTATGGTACCGATGGGTCGGTAACTCGGGCGCTTCATTGTTGATCAAGGTAGTATTGTCGCGTATATTTTTCGGTTTGTTTTCTGTATCGGAATTTTTAGGGCTAAGCGTCCGCTTTATTGTAATGTAGCGGTCCATTCCAGTCTGCGAGGCCGACCCAAATTTTTTGTTTGCGTCTTGTTTTGCTAGTTCTGCAGCAGTGCCGTTTGGCTCTTGGGCTTTTGTTTTTGTATTCGCTGACTCAGTAAGAGCGTGAGCGGGAGCAGCCAATGTCGAAGTAGAGCGGGCTGTCGATATTGCTCCAGTTGTTGTTGTTGCAGATAGCGGAGCTTGTGTCGGAGCTAAAAGTGCGGGAGAGCAAGAGCGCGCTCATTCTTGATTTGTTGGTACAAGAAGATTTGTTGGGTTATGGGTTATTGGCCGCTCGTTGTCTTCGTTTGCAGGTGTCGCGGAGACATAAGAAAACTACGCGTTGTCTCGTTGTAATGAGAGCCGGCGATCGTCTTGTTCTCGTTGTCGCTGAGCGCGAGTGTCGTTCTGGCTCATAATGTTTTTTTTTTAAATTTATTTGTTTGAAACTATTATTTATACTATTTCAAACGCAGAATATGTATGCGAGCGATGGTGCACCGCCCGGGAGCGTCTTTTTTACTTTCGATAAATTTATTTGTTTTTTTTATTAATAACCATTCACTTCACTAAAATCAATTGATTTTATAGGAGCTCGATCAAAACACGACTTCACGCATCAGCATACGAATAATACAAGTTTAAAAATCGGTCGGATCGGACCACTATATCATACAGGTGCCATACAAACGATCAATCAGATTTCAAGTCTTTGTAAGGAAAACTTTTTTGTTCTCCAAGTTATCGCAACCGAATTAAACATTTGTTCATTTGACATAGCCATACACGATTTGTGAAAGTTTGGTCCGGATCGGAGCACTATATCACATAGCTACGACCGATATGAAAACAAGTCTTTGTATGGAAAACTTTTTGTTTTTCAAGCTATTGAAACCGAATTCAACATTTATTCATTTGACATAGCCATACATGATTTTTTAAAGTTTGGTTCGGATCGGACCACTATATCACATAGCTGATATACAAACGACCGATATGAAAACAAGTAGGTAGCAGCAGTCGAGTTTCCCCATTGCAAAATACCCTGTACCCTTAGACATGCTTACAATTTATTTATTTAGTATCAATAAATAAATGAAACAATTTAAATTTTGTAATATTTGTTAAAAACAAATAAGTAAAATCATTTTATTTAATTTAAAATTCAATATTTAAATTTATTTATAGTATATAATAATCTAATATTGCTTAGAATTTATTTATTTAGTATCATTAATAAATGAAACAATATTCTATTAGAAAAGATGACCATAACAATAAAAATTTGGTATGATTTTGGTTATGAAAATAAGTTTCGTGTGTCATAAAGCCATACACATTTCGCTGTCAACGTCGCAGTCGGCGTCGCGTAATGCGTGTTTTGCTGCGCTTCTGCCAAAGATTGCCAAAGATTTTGCATGTGGCATAACTTCCGTGTTTCTTATCCGATTTGGTTCAAATTTAAAAATTAGATAGCTTTTGCATAGCATTAGGTTAATAAATGTGGGCGTGGCAGTTTTTTGCGGTTTGCGGGGGAGCGTGGGCGTGGCAGTTTTTTGCTGTTTGCGGGGGAACGGGGGGTGATATCAAAATAAAACAACAAACTTGTATTGCGTATGATAATTACTTATCCAACGATATATGGCACATGTCTGTAGCTGTTGTAGTTTCTGAGATCTAGGCGTTGATACGGACAGACAGACGGACAGACGGACGGACGGACGGACGGACAGACGGACATGGCTATATCGACTCAGCTGTTGATGCTGATCAAGAATATATATACTTTATGGGGTCGGAGATGCTTCCTTCTGCCTGTTACATACATTTGCACCATATTATGATACCCTTTTCACCCATTTTTAATGGGTACAGGGTATAATAATAGTGGCCATGGGTTTATGATAGTAGGAAGAAGACATAAAAGAGCTCGCAAATATTTCAATCTAAGGAAAGAAAACCACACTGCACGGTTCCTAAATGCGGAGTTCGGGGAAATAAAATGCTATTCATTGGATACCATAGCACAAATTGAAACGAATTTTTGGCATACAGTGATTATAACACTATATAAATCTTTAAATTAAACACAAGATCAAAGAGTCCATGAGGTCCAAGTGCAAAGAAGTATAATATGAACACCCAGCAGACGTTTGTCGCTGCGAAATATTTTCCTACCCGTTAAGCTCAGTGATTGAGTATACAAGTTCATGGGTACCGTGTAATTATCTCCCTTGGCGACGGGAGACATAGTGGCATATAAACCACTTCAGTGCGTTCATAAGGCAGTCGTAAACATATTCTTAACATATTCTCCAGGTGAACAGCCTTGGTACCAATGCAAATAAAGACATTCTTTTAGCATTTTACAGACGCCATACAAAAAAGTGGCCGATCCACCCCAACGACTAAAAATATTTGGAGGTCATTAACTCTTATTTATAAAACGAAATATGATCAAGCAATCAAGGGACTTGTGTAGGATTTTCGTTTCCGTTTTTTCCTCCAAATCCTCAATTTGGAACCAAATGATTCTGGCCTGAAAAAGGCCTGAATTCTTGTCACCTTTATAAAGCAATATTCAAAAAGGTAATAGATAAGATCGATAGGTAAGTCCACCGCGCCGGTGTCATTGATCAAAAGGTTCAAAAGGGCCCTATGGCTAGCACAAGTTTATAAAGTTTTGTTTATGATTTTTTAAATAAAGAAGAAGTATTTTATTCAAACTACTACTAAATGATGAAGACAAAAGCTTGTATAAACTAACCAGTTTCCTGGTATGTTAAGTTTATAATATTTTACGCCGGTTTCCGCAAGCCGGTGGGTTCACAATAAAAACACGACGGAGTAACTTTTAAGAACTTTTTATTGAGCAGAGCAAGTGCTGCTGCTTATGAGGGTAGAAAAGAACTGAGTACACAAATGCAAGAATTCAATTTAAGAGCTAGAATGAAAGCGAAAAACATTGTTGCGGTTTCATATTCGTAGCGGCTACGCAAATATGCTGTGTCTGCCGGCTACGTAACGACATCCGGTCTACTGCTTACGTTGCAGAATGCCGTTGTTGCCGTATTTCACACGCTCGCCGTAGCGACGTTAACTTAAGTTAACTACCCCCCCTCAAGATTTAGGCCGCCCTCGGCCGACTTTAACTCAGCGATCGCCACGTCCAATCGTCTAGCGGACGATTATATCCTGTCGTTAATGATGACGATCCTCTCATCTACATAGGTGATGGGATCCAGGCTGCTGGGTTGTATTTTACAGTGCGCCGTGCCGCCTGCATGAAGTTCTCTCGCGCATGAGCTGCCTGGTGATAGCCGGCAGAAGGTGGCGCTGGTTGATGCGGTGCAAGCTTTGACGGTGTAGATCTCATTGTTGCACTCTGCGATAACGCCATCGTCTAAACGTAGCATAGTTGCTTCGTGACTGACGGGGAAAACAGTAATTTTCTTACAGGCAAACTTAATTACCGGAAATTTGATGATAAAGTGTAATGCGTTATTGGATTGCAGAACTTTTACGGACGATACGGACATGAGGTCCCCTATGGGGGTGTTGGTGGGCTCCTCCAACCAAACTGATCTTAAATCTGCGTGTTCAAGAATATTCGGGCTAACAATGTTCATTTTTGCAAGTGTCACAGCCAACATTAAATTTTGAAGCTCCATCATGAGCATTCTATTTCTTGCGAGCAATGTTTCATACAAATGACCGGTGTCAATTTGCGACTCTTTTGCTGTCTTGAGGATTAAGTTGACGGTGGCAGTTAGTTTATTGATTTGACTCTGGATTTTGGTATTGATTTATATTTGCCTATTGTTCGCGTCGATCAACCGCGCCTCTAAAACCCTACTCTTTTCTAAATCACCGGCATCAGGTGTGCCGGCTACAACCTTTAGTATGGAGCCCAGGAAGTCCAGGCTTCTGGCCACACGATGGTGCGCACCCAGCGCATTCAGCAATTCCCGGAGGTGTGCTGAATCTACGCTCAGCAGATTTCTCATGTGTGATTGTGATAATTGATCGAGCAGGCCGACCGTCTCCTCTACCACACGTGCGTACTCCGAAAGATTCGCGGAGTGCCTTACATAGGCAGAATTCTCCCACACCAAGAAAAAAATTTAAAATTAAGCGGTACACGGACCTCGCTACTGAGCGCGTCATTTTAAATTGTCCTTGTGGACCACCCTCCCCTCAATAAGGACCGTGGTCCCCATGTCCGCTTCTATAGCTTTTTCCTCGCACAACGGCGTGAGCTTATTGCCGAGTCTTCGGTTGGATTTTACCAACACCTTTTCGCCAACCTCGAATACCCTATTTTGCCACGAGGCGTTTTCTGTGGCCATTAGAGCGGTTAGAGCTTTCTGGATCCTATTGTGGATCTCTACCTGTGCTCATCAGGGTGCATTAGGACGATGTCAGCCGGTCTCCTGTTGATGACTGAGTGTCACTTATGCCTTTGTCTATCTTTATACACCTGGCTAGCTCCAGCAACGTGCTGTGGAAACGCTCCACCTGTCCGTTGGAAGTACTGTGCAGTGGTGGTGCGTTTGTAATGCTTACACCAAAGTTGCTACAAAGCATGGACACGATCGTGTGCGACTTCAATGACGGTTCATTGTCGCAATAAATGGTCATTGCCCTTGGGAAAAAGTTCATGAGCTGAAGCAGCGCTGGCTTCAGGTCTTCAATAGTTCTCGAGGAGATAGGTTGTACGATGGCAAATTTAGAAAACTTGTCGACGCAAGTGAGGAAAAACTTTTTGTCAGTATAGAAAATGTCTATGTGCAACATTTCCCCTGTGTGTGACGGTATTGGTGTTTCACCGAGTTCTCGCTTTTTTGGGTGCCTGTCATACTTGGACCTCGCACAAGTCCTGCAGTTCTGCACGATCTCATTGGCCAGCTTTGGCCATTTTGGGGAAATAGTATTCCGACAATACCTGCTTTACATTTTCTTACGCTGCTCTGTGTGCCCTATTGTGTTCAGCAGTTAGGATTTCCCTTCTTTCTTCAAATCTGATTACGTCCACAACGCGGTTCCTGCAATGCCAGAACTGTGTGGCAGGGAACCTCCGGACCAGCTCGTCCTGTATCATTGCGAGCGTGTGCGAATCGCAATGGAAAGCGTTTACGCTCCTTGGGACGATTATGTCTACCAGTTCGTCTAATAGAGACTCCCTGCAGACGAAGTTGACCGTGTGGCGCCTTTTATTCCCGAATGGAATAAAGGTATCTTTAGACGAGAAACGTGCTTCCTCCAGTATTATCTGGTTCTGGAAGCAGTTCAACGGCTTGTCTTTTTTTTTTTTGTTATTATGCCTTACGGTAGGAAAATTAAAATCTTCAAAAGATACCACCTACCGTCCATAGGCATAACCCCCCTAAATTCATAACCCCCCTAGTAAAGTTATGCCTACGTACTAAAAACAAAAACCTCCGTATGCTTTTCTGTCCTTTACAAGCTCACCGGGACTGCCAGTCAAGTTATTTCGTCGGTGAGCAGGATGTGGAGCCTGGTTGTACTCCCTTCCTTGTTATATGGCCTAGAGGCGCACGTCCTTTATCCCTGGTTTCGCTGGGTAGTTTTCCTCCTGCCACCGTATAGATGTACGTCGCCTGTATTAGCCTTCAGCTCTGTTGGCCATCTCGTCGGCTCGGACCCGCTTCATCATATCCCTGATGATGTTATGTCCCCGCTCCCAAGAGTCGCTGTTCTCCATCATGGCCGCGATCAAGCCGCCAGGGCTGAGCGGGGCACCGATCAGCTCCCTTAGCTGCACCCTCTCCTCCGTGAACCTGGAGCAGTGCATGAGTACATGCTCTGCTGTTTCCTCAGCATCGGGGCAGTGGAGGCATTGAGCTGCCTCTACGTGGTGGAACTGGAGTAGGTATGCCCGAAAGCAACCATGATCCGTGAGGAACCGGGTAAGATGGTAGTCCAGTTTTTTGTGGCGGCAATTGGCCCACGCCGTTAAGTCGGGGATGAGTTGGTAGGACCACCTAACCCGATGCGATGTTATCCATCTAGTCTGCCACTCTCCCATCAGTCGCTCGTGAGCCTCCAGCCGGGTAGCACCTTCTCGGACCTGACAAATAGCCTTTATCTCATGATCGATTGGCGGCAAGCCTGCCAGTGCTAGTGCTGCGTCTCCGGATATAGTCCTGAAGCGTCTAATGAGCCTAAGGGCCATAGACGGTACCGCCGCGCGTGCTCCTTTCAAGTAAGTGCCTTTCTTGGTGGCGTTGCTCCATATTGGTGCAGCATAGAGCAGCGTTGCCTTGGCTACCGCCACCACTGCAGTTATTGCCACATCGTCCGCAAAGCAATGTAGCTCAGCTCCTAAGGGCCTGTTGATGCCCAGGATTCCATCATACATAATGTTCCACAGGATCGGTCCAAGCACAGATCCTTGTGGAACCCCTGCAGATACGCGGTAGCATTTCGAACCAGAGGACACGATCCGTGAAGTAGCTTCCAACGACGATCCTGAGATACTCCGGGATACCCATCCTATGCATGGCGCTGATGATTACTGGCCATCTAGCGGTGTTGAAGGCGTTCTTCACATCCAACGTGACGATTGCAGTACTCCTTCCTTCCACCCAGCCATCTATCACCATCGAGAGCATTCGTGGCGATGTTTCTCCCCGCCATAAGAGGTTCGGGTCCGCTTTCAGTTTCCGGAGCATTTCCGCATACGAGGCCTCTCCCGTCTTCTTTAATATAAGTGCCTCCGGCTTCTTCCTCAGGCGTTTAGGGTGAACTTTTTTCCACTCGCCTCCAGTGCTAGCCTCCTTGGCGACGGATGCATAGCTGCGCGGCTTGGACGCATTTTCTTTGGGTTTGGCTATGCCCTCTGAGCTCACCGCGGGGTAGTTGCCGCGCTTGGGTGCCTGTGCTTTAGGCTCCTGGACTTTGGGCATCTGTCCCTTTGGCAGTTCCCTTGCTGGTGTAGCCTTTTTTCCAGGCTTTTGGGGCTCGGTTTGGGTAGAAGTGGTCGTAAAAAGATTCTCTTTAGCGCCACCTTCGTGAAGCTCGATGGCCCTGTTGCTGAGAGCCGAGAGTTCCAGAAGTACGCTCTTGTCCTCTATGTCTACATGGCGCCGAATTTCGAACGCGGATAGTATCGCGTTAATTTAATTTCCCATCAAAGCGAGAATGCTCCGCAAGTCTTCATTTTGGAATCCCGCGGCGAAGTCCAAAGGCCTTATAGGTGATCCCGTTGGTGATTTCCTTCCTTTTTTGTTCGACGGCACGCTGATAACGTCCTTTGCCTTCGGATTGCTCGTATTAGTATCGCTGCTGACTACAGGGGCCGAGTTGTCCAGCTCTGCCGCACTGCGGGGGCTAGTCGGTATATCCTCCAATACAACCGCCGGCGCAGGGGTTCCCGCGTCTAGGTCTAAAGGCCCTATAGGCGATCCGATTGGTGATTTCCTTCCTTTCCTGAGCGACGGCACGCTGATAACGTCCTTTGCCTTCTGGTTACTCGTATTGATAGCGCTGCTGGCTGCAGGGGCCGAGTTGTCCAACGCTGAATCACTAAGGCGGCAAGTCGGTATATCCTGGAGGATTCCAGCATTACCGCCGGCGCAGGGGTTCCGGCGTCCTGCACCGCGATTCCTCCTCCTTTTGTTGGGGACCTTGACATTCTGGAGCTCCTCCTGAATGGGTCATCATCGGTGGGGGCGGGGCCCCCCGCTGCTCTGTCCATTTAGTTCCCGATCACCAAATCTGGCAGCACTGAGTTGTCAGCTCCATCGGCTGATTTAACAGATGGGCCTCCCACCGCAAATAGTGCAATCGGAAAAGGAAAAAATGGGAAATTGTATTTCGACCTTTTTAACACACTTGCTTTTGGTTGGCTCGCTCAGCCGAACAATTACACGTTCCCACGGTGTGGCTCTGTGCAATTTAGGCTTGTTCCAGCTGGGCTGTCTCCGTTTTTTATGGTTTTTTTGCGCTGCTTATGTTAAACAGGTCTGTATTGATCAGAATCTCAAGAGAGAGTCTCAACGGCTTGTCTGTCGACTCGATTGTGTGGGTGAGAGACATCTCACTGTGAATCGTTGCTGCGCAAGAGTCGGGCTCTTCTTGTTCCAGCACGTTAAACTGCTGTCTGGACAAGGCGTCCGCTACCAGGTTCTCTTTACCGGGCTTGTAAAATAGTCGAGGACTGAACTCGTCTATGCGGGCCTTCCACCTCTTAATTTTGGCGTTCGGGTTTGATTCCGACACAGAAAATGTTAAAGGCTGATGGTCAGTGAAGATATTTATATCTTTCACTCCATACAAGTAGTGCCGCAGTTTAGCCAGGGCCCAAATGATGGGCAATAACTACCGCTCGTTAGTCGCGTAGTTGGCTTCACTGTCCTTAAGTGTCCTTGAAATCATTGATATGGGGCGGCCCTCTTGGGACAACACCGCACCTATACCGTAGGCCGAAGCCTAGTGAGCTTTGCCCAAATTGCTTAATATCATTGATATATTCGGCATGGGGTATTTGTCGGGAATGGTTTGCTCGTTGAGTTTGCGAAAGTCTATCACCAAGCGCTTGTTGCGGTTGCCCGCAACATCGGTGCCCTTTTTATCTACTACTCATATGGGGTTGTTGTAGGGGGATGCCGATTTTGAATTATGTCGTTTCTTAGAAGATCTTGGATCTCCTTATTGACGAAGTCGGTCACGCCCATGGGATATGGGTAGATCTTGGCATAGATGGGCTCTTCGCTCACTGTTCTAATGGTGGCAACCACAGAAGTATTGTATGGCAGGGCCTCGTTTGGGTCTGCAAAGGCCTTTTTTCCTGGTCTTTAATAATTTTAGAAAAGCCTCCCGCACTGAAGCGGGCACTTCTAAACAATCCACATTGGTGAAGTTGACATCAGCGCATTTGTGGAAGGAGATTTTCTCTACTTCCGTACCCCATTTGAGCTGACTGGAGGGCAAACAGAGTGACGCCCCAGCCTGAGCTATCCCTGAGCGATTATCCCATCAAAGGTTGACAAGTCTGGTAGAATGAAGAATGTTGCTTTTACGTTGAACAACGCAACAAAGCATTTTTGTGTGACGGTGGTTGAGCCGTGGATCTAACGCAAGTTGAATTGCGAGTTAACCGGACGGATGCCACGCAACCCCTTGTGTGGTCTGATGTAATTTTTGGACGTGCCGGTATCGATAAGGAAGCTCATATCCCGCCCTGCTACTCTTCGCCTGATGACGGGTAGCAGGGATTTTCCCCTAAAAATTTGAGGGCGTCGGAATCGCTTTCAGCGTCGTCTTCGATTTGTGCCACAGCGCCGTTGGCGGCTTTGGCGTACGAGTTCTGTCCCTGTCCAGCATCTTGGGTTATATGATTGACCCTTTGTTGCCTGCTCTTACCGTTTGAGCGATCAGACATGGCCGACCGCCTGTTGACACCAACGGAGGCCAGGATTGGCTGTCCAAACTTTGACAGCGAAGGGTCCACCTTCATTGGTTCTGGTGCACCGGCGCGAGTTGGCTGCTCGGCATTTCGCTGGCTGGATTGGCCCTGCTGCTTGGGCTGCCTACTAAAGTGTGGGTTCTTTGACCCGCTTGTCTGCGCTTCTGCTTGTTGGGGCGGTTTGACCCGCTGCTGGGCACTTGCCTTATTCTTTTTCCTCCACGTGCCTCGCGAAGCTGGCAGCGAACGCATATCTTTCATGGTTCGATTCTACCTCTTGCGCAAGCGCCTTGTCTCAGCGTGACCAACTCTTGCTCGATTACGTGAACTGGACTTTTGTCACTGTATGTGAAGTCGAGGCGACTTATAATCGCGTCAAAGTTAAGTACTGTGCCGAAAGAGGCCAGAACAACATCCGCAGCCGCCCTGATTTTGTTTCTTATAATTATAACCGCTTGATATTGGCGCGAGCTGCCGTCGTACGGCCTAAAAATACGGTAGGCTGCGAGAGCCGCCTGTCTCCATGAAACATATGACATATGTGAAACATATGTGCGCCTGCAAACTCGGACAAGCATTTGACGGCATCCAATGGCTCATCGCAGCGGATATCATTACTTATTTCTATGGGTGCATAGGCTTGCACCTCTGGTGGCGTAATATGCGCTGCCACCAGCTGCTGAGACATTGAGTTGACTTTGTCAATCAAGGCCTTATTTGCAGTGGCTTGCTCAGCTAAGACAGCGGTGACAACTGCCTGCATTACGAATTTCAACTGTTCTGCATCCATGTTTCTTGGAGCGGGGGGCGCCGCAACTGAATGTCTTGGCGCTGGAACGCGAATGTGATTATCACAATCAGAGTCCGAATCGCTAGACCGACGGCAGGGGGTTCTATAGCGACGGAAGGGTGAAGTCATATGCTTCTAGTATAAACAACGAAACTTCGAACACAACGCTTGAGGACGGAGGCGACAAGGCTGCAAAATTCCGCGGATCTTATTACGTTGAATCAACAAAACAAAACGAACGAGACAAAGGCAGACAAAAAAACTTAGTGCGCGCGTGCATTTGATGCGCTGCTTTTAATAAGTATTCAAGAAATGTTTTTTTTCTTTTTTTAAATTAAATTATTAATTTTTTAATAATTAATTAATTTTGCTGCCAATAGTTTATTTCGTCAACCTAATCCACCACTACTTTCACGCGTTGTTGTGCGTGTTAACACTTTTTACTGTTAAATCCTATCTTGATAATGATACTTGCAAAAATTGTATTTTTGTATTTATTTCTAATTTGCAGATCAAAGAATAGTTTAAAAAGAGGTGCCCACTTACATTTTTTGATGTTGTGTGGTGCTCTAATCTATCGTTGGTGTCTGCTGTTGCGCTGCCCGCGCTGCCGACTCCGCTGTCCAGATAGCTTGCGCGCTGATCTGGCGACAATTCGCTGCCTGAAGAGCTCCAGCGGCTTCGGTGTAATGTGAAATTAAAATTTGCGCTGTAGCACACCTCAGCCAACAGTACTCAAGAGGCGAGGTTAATGACTTTGTCGCTGTGTTGCCTACGTTGACGTAGGTCAGCAGCAGCCACTTGTCGGATTTTTCTGTTGTAAGCAACAGTGGTCACAAGGTCACAAGCACTTGTTTTGTTTTTAGCACTTTGTGTTTATCACTACAGCCCTGTTGACGTGGTTGGGTTTGATTGATTTTTTTTTATTTTTTGTTCGTGGGTAATGATTAACGCACTGTCAAATAAAACTAATTGGGCGCCAATTAACAAGTTTCCTGGTACGTTAAGTCTATAATATATTACGCCGGTTTCCGCAAGCCGGTGGCTTCACAATAAAAACGCGACGGAGTAACTTTTAAAAACTCTTTGTTGATGAGAGCAAGTGCTGCTGCTTATGAGGGTAGAAAAGAACTGAGTACACAAATGCAAGAATTCAATTTAAGAGCTAGAATGAAAGCGAAAAACATTGTTGCGGTTTCATATTCGTAGCGGCTACGCAAATATGCTGTGTCTGCCGGCTACGTAACGACATTCGGTCTACTGCTTACGTTGCAGAATGCCGTTATGGCCGTATTTCACACGCTCGCCGTAGCGACATTAACTGAAGTTAACTTATATATAGGTGTATGTATAAGCCAAATATAAAATCAATATAACTAAATTTTATTGTATAGTTACCAATGACTATTCCGATTGACAACAGAATTATAAACGGTCTACGACGTCCCATGTTCAATTTACATCGATCAGATAGCGATCCCAATATTGGGCATACAAAGAATCCAACCAGTGGAGACAAAGCCCAAACTAAAGTCATCTGTTGGTGCTTAACTCCGATTTTTAGAAGAGTTGGAGATACAAAAGCGGTTTCCGCTGCATACGAAAATTCAATACCCATGACAGCAGCAGAAACTCGTATTAATTCAATTCTCGATTTTTTTCTAAGATAAAATCAATACTTTTAATTAGTAAATTTTGTTTTTAAACAAACATTTTTTTTATTTAATCTTAAAACTATTTAAGTAAACACATTAACCCAATCCTTTCCCCGGAGTATAAAACTACATAAAAAATTTATTTAATACAATTACAATTTATTTCAACAATTAAAATGCGTAATTTAAAATTAATTTAATAACGATTGTTATAACAAGATAATCAAAAGCCATATAAACTGTCATATCTTGCCAAAAAAAAACCAACGGGCCCCTCTTCTCCAACTCACATGACTCAAACATAATTACAGTATGAAAGGACTGAACGTGCCAAATAACATTGAATTCATACCCCAAACTACATCGCGTCGTCTACCATCTTCGAAGATAACTTTTCTCACTTGTTTTTATTTCATATACTTTTTCAACGGCCTAATTTTGTATTTGATGTATAAAGAAGTACCATTCTTAGAGGCGGGTTGTGGATTAAAATCATGTCTAAAATGATGTTTCGTTTGTTAAAACGGCGATATCATTCACTTTGGACCCCCGTGACTCTGATGCCCACAGAGCTATCACTAAAAGCTATCATCAGTAAATCTCCAATACACTCACTTCTGCCTCCCGGAAGACAGAGCCTACAGGGTTGTGGTGTGCAACTTGGCTGCTTCTTCCCCAGTCGAGCACATTTTAAATGCGTTCACCTCCCAAGGTCACGCTGTAGTTAACACCTATAATCCAAAGGTGAAGTCACAGAATGTTGACTCCTCTGATCCGGATCCAGGCAAGGCTTCTGGCCAGAACGTTTGGTTTATTGATATTAAAAGGGCTATTAATAACAGAGAAGCTCTAAAAATAAACAAAGTTGGCCGTCAAAGAGTCAGAGTGGAACTGCCGAGAAAAAATGTAAATTTGCGTCAGTGTTACCGATGTTTTGGCTTTGATCACACCAAAAACTATTGCACCAAAGAGCCCAGATGTGGTAGATGCAGTTTCCCTCATTGGACTGGTTCCAGTCAATGCCAGGCAAAGAACTATGATGACCTGGAGTGCGTTAATTGCCGAGGAAAACATGAGGCAACTTACAAGGGCTGCAGAATTTACGTCCAGAGGCTCAAAAGCCGAAAAACTGGGATCCACACTACTCCCATGACCCGCGTAGAATACCCACAGCCCATGCGCAACATCAAGCAACAAGCTATCCCAACCTCAATCGTGCGGCAGGGCCTATCGTATGCAGATGCGACTAGAACTGGACAACAGAGCACACGAACTGACGGAAAATACTCCCAACGGCGAAATGCTTTCTCAAACGCAAGGCTCCAGACTTTTCCGAATGCTGCGTTTGCTCCTGTAACAAACGCAGGTGATCCTCAACATCCTAGCCAAACGGTAATAGATAGCTCCCTCGCAAAAATCATCATCTCAATGCAGCAGACCATTGCTGGTCTTCAAAAAACCATCGCTGAGCTATTTGAGGAGATCAAAGAACTCAGAGGTTCTAAGTCGTTGACGCAGCGCAAGTAATGGCTTGTGAACTGTACCTCGGAGCCTGAAACGCTCGTAGCATTATCCCAAATACTAATGAGCTTAAGGTGTTTCTCAGCAAGCACGAAATTGATGTTATGCTTATTTCAGAGACACTCCTACACGACGGATTCTACCTCAATATGATAGGTTACAGCTGCTATCGAGCAGATCACCCAGGAGGTCGCCCCAGAGGAGGAGCTTGTATCCTAATCAGGCAGGGATTAGTGCACTATCACCTGCATTCGATCACAACAAATCACTTTCAAATGGCGACGGTAAAAATTTCCACTAATTTGGGCGAAATTACGGTGTCAGATGGGTACCTTCCTCCAGGCTTGCCTTAGAATTCCTCTGAGTTTGATAATCTCCTTGGTCAACATGGTCAAAAGTTTATCATTGGAGGTGATTTTAACGCTAAGCATCGCCTCTGGGGTAGTATAAGAGCGAATGCTCGAGGCTCAGCAGTTCACGATGTTATATCCGGCAGCTCAACTCAAGTTCTGGCTACAGGCAGACCCACTCACTACCCGTATAACACGAGGAATGTACCTTCATGTATCGACTTCTTCTTGTACAAAGGTATAGCTAACAGTCTATTATCAGTACGCGAAGAGTATGACCTATCTTCTGATCACTTGCCGCTGATCGCTTCACTAACAACGTCACCTCATAGTACCGCCCCTATTAGAATGCTCGTTCCACCTGGTGCGAATATAAGGCTGTTTCAGTACGAACATAACAATGCCTTTAACCGCAATACAGAGATAAATACAGCAGACGATATCGAGAAAGCGGTTGAAACTTTTATGAAGAAGATCAAAGATGCAGCTCAAATTGCAGCACCTGGCGGCGCAGTTCACCTACGCAACGTGCGTGGCAGCATCGCTCTCTCTCCGGAAGCAGAAGGACACTTAACTCTCAAGAAACGTCTTCGGCGTGAGTTCATCAGGACCAATGATCCAATAATTGACAGACTGTACCGAAGGATATCAAATCGGGTGAGAAAAGTACTGGCCAACCTGAAAAGAGAAGCAACTAACGCGTTCCTCGGGAAAGCTACTGCCAATCGAAACTCAAAATTCGCACTCTAGAAGCTCACGAAGAGATTCAACAGACAAGTTGCTCCAAAGTTTTCAGTTCGTAAACCAGATGGCACTTGGGCAAAATCACCTCAGGACAGAGCTGAAGCGTTTGCCAGAAAACTGGAGGAAAGATTCCAGCCGTTCGAGACAGCATCGCCAATACGAGTACAACTATTTGCCGAATCCCTAGAAGCCCCATTGCAGATGGCTCTTCCTGTAAAGCCTATTATACTCACGGAATTGGAAGATGATATCCAATCCCTTCGCAATAACAAGGCTCCTGTTGCGGGTTACATCGACAACCGCTCCATTAAGCTGATGCCCCACAGAGCTTTGTTATTCCTTGTACTGATTTTCAATTCTGCTCTTAGACTGGGACACTTCCCAAGCGCCTGGAAGAAGGCGAATATCATTATGCTCCATAAAAGTGGGAAGCCAGCAGAGGAATTAGACTCCTATCGCCCAATAAGCTTGCTTCCAGCATTTGGCAAATTACTTGAGAGGTGCATCCTGAGAAGATTACTCGACTCCCGAGAGGTCCAGAAAGCTATTCCGAAGTCTCAGTTTGGTTTTAGACTCAGGCATGGCGCACCTGAACAGCTACACCGCGTAGTGAACTTTTTACTGGAAGGTTTCCATGGAAAGGAGTACGTCGTTCGGGCTTTTCTAGACATCCAGCAGGCTTTCGACAGAGTGTGGCATGAAGGACTTCTGCACAATCTTAAAAGCCTAAAACTAAATCCTCATCTTTTTATACCCTTGAAAAAGGGTATTATATATTTGTCCAGAAATGTGTAACGCATTAAAGGAAGCATCTCCGACCCCACAAAGTATATATATTCTTGATTAGCATCAACAGCCGAGTCGATATAGCCATGTCCGTCTGTCCGTCTGTCCCTCTGTCCGTCTGTCCGTCTGTTTCTATGCAAAAAATAGACAGTAGTTTTAAAGCTAGCGTTTTGAAATTTTTACCAGATCATTATTTTTGTTGCACGCAGATCAACTTTTCTCACTTGTTTTGATAATAAAAAGCTTCCTCCACGACCGATCCTTGAAAGTAGTACAGGACGCACTGTCCTCCCAAACAAAAAGAGTCAGAGCAGGTGTACCCCAGGGAAGTGTGTTAGGTCCAACACTATATAGCCTGTATACGCACGACATGCCCTCAGCTGACAATGTCGCTTACAGATCCCAATGACCTGCTAGTTGTTACTTTTGCTGATGACACTGCAGTCCTATCCAGAGATACTTGCGTCTATACAGCCACTGATACGCTTCAGCTGTATCTAAAAAATTTTGAGAACTGGGCCCTACGCTGGAACATCGCAGTCAATCCGGAAAAGTGTGTGTCCGTGACACCCTAAGAAAAGACACAGCACCTGGTGTGTTTCTGCATGGAGAGCTCCTCACACAATCGAATGCCCACAAATACCTCGGTGTCACTCTGGATAAGCGACTTACATTTCAACGCCATGTAACGGTATAACTCGGCGGCTCAAAACAAAGGCGAACAGCATGGCTTGGCTCTTAGGCCTGGAAACAAACTTTCAATTTCCAACAAGGCCAAAATTTATAAGGTTGTCTTGGCTCCTATTTGGAAATATGGCATCCAAGTGTATGTCATCGCCGCAAAGTCGCACCTCAACAAAATTCATGTGGCGCAGTATCAAATCTTGCGTAAACTATCTGGAGCGGCTTGGTACATCCGTAACAAAGACATTGAACAAGAGCTGAAGGTACCAAGGATTGGCGATGTCATAAACAAACAAGCAACCGCGTACGTAAATAAATTGGGAAACCACCCAAGCCAGTTGGCTCGAAAACTCTTGACGAGGAGACGTGGAATGGGACTGAGGGCGACAGATCTGCGCATTCACCCAACAGATCTGCCGAGAAGATATATAAGTTAATTGATTAAATTACTTCATGCCTCTAGACTCCCTAATTAGGTTTAAGTATGTAAATATGTAAATACTCGATAGAAATGATGAATCTCTGCAGTATAAGTTACTACAAATAGTAACAGTGGACTGCAATGTAAATACAATTTTTATTTATAAAAAAAAAAAACATTCACTTTGAGCAGCAGTTTTCTCTCCAGGGTGAATTTTGGGGCAGTCAGCTCCAATTGGTCCTGATGTATAACTGGAAGTGATGTTATGGAGGACGCTTCCGAACAACTTTGCTCATTCGGAAATCTGCTGCGATATGAGATATGAACAGTCTCTGAAAATACGACAACAGAGGATTTTTTACCATCTTTACCAGTTTATAGTTTCTTTCGTTGACCTTAGCTTTGATCACCAATGGAACTACTCTATTTTAGATTAAGACTTAATTGTATTACTTGTTAACGCTTTTTCCTGTGTTAATTGTATGCCTGATGTCATTAAGACCCGATCATAGGTTTGACAAACAGCGAGGAATATTACACCACAACAAAAACAACACTTAAGCAAACAATCAGATAGAAAAATGGATCTCCCTTGACCTACTATACCAGAGGGGCACAAAAAGTCCTGTTAACTTTGGAACGCACCTTGTATATGTATAAGTCGCATATCGTTCAAATATAACGACATTTCTAGCAATTTTATATTTCTGGAGCGAAGCGGAGAGAGGAAGTAGATGTCTACACACATTCAGTTTTGGATCATCGTGCAGACTAGACATGCCGAATACGATAGCGATGAAAAAAACGGCTTTGCGTGTTTTTTCTTTTCTTTTTCGCGCGGCTCCTACTGCATAACGTACAGCCCAGCTCTCGCCCAACCGACCGAGGGGCGCTGCCGTTTATCGTACGGCTCGGATCGCTGGGATAGACCCGAGAGGATAAAGTATTGAAAAGATTACGATGAAGAAGTGGAGTGCGTTTGTTGCTCTGAAAGGTAGCTGAGAATTGAGGATTTGATAGAAGTGGACACCTCTGGAAATAATAGAGTATAAGTTATTTTAGTCAGAACATAAAACCCTGAAAGGCTCATGCTGGGCATATGTAGATCTACAACAACTTGGGGAAGGGGGACTTAAATTTCTAGTTCGTCTATTTGGAATGTTAAATGTTAGTCGTGTTAGTAGATGCTGGCAGGTTATGGAGGAAAACGACCTCCAGCATCTTTTTACGATTGGTTAGGGAAGGTAAATTGATTAGAAGAAGTCTGTTAAAATAAGATGGGAGGTGAAGATTTGAATCGCAGCTGAATCCCCTAAGAGCAAACATCAAGAAATTCTTTTGAACGGCTTCAATGCGATCTTGATGAGCCCCATACTGAGGACTCCAGACGCATGACTCCAGAATTGGACGTACTAAAGATACGTATAAGGTTTTGGTAATATAAGGGTCATTGAATTTCTTAGACAATTTTTCAATCTTTTAATAAAGCCAAGACGCCCTTGGCTTTATTAACCATCGTAGGAATATGGTCGGAAAATTTAAGTTTAACATCTAATAGGATACCAAGATCGATAACCTGGGCTAATATTTCGAAGGAAATTCCATAGAGAAAGTATGTGGCCTGGTTAGGACGAACGATTAAACGACATAAAATTACATTTTGACCCCTTAAGTTTTAAGAGATTGGTAGAACACCAGTTTTGAAAATTATCCAAATCCGACTGAAGCTTATATTGGGCAGAAAGGGATTTGTGTTGAGGACAAAGGTTAACGTCGTTTGCTTACATAAGATCCAGAGAGTTCGTTATAGCAAGGGGTAGGTCGTTAATAAAAATGGTCGTTAATAAAAGTGAAAAGTAGTGGCCCAAGATGGCTGCCTTGGGGGACTCCCGATGTAGCACTAAGAAGGGTTTTCTCAGCTAAGTAGCTAGAAATCCAGGTGAAAAGGTCTGAAGGAAATCCTAGGATACTAAGTTTACTCAAAAGGAGTTAGTGGTTGACAGAGTCAAAGCTTTGGAATTGCTGACAATTTAGAGATTCCTCTATAGTTTGCAGCTATAGTTTGAAAGAAAGTTGCGAATATATCGGCAATGCCCTGATTTAGAAGTCGTAGATACATTTTCATACATGCCTACGCTGAGTGTCACAAAATTAGAAAACTGCTTCGGATCCTGTGTAAACTGGATCCGACAGCGGTATATATAATTCTTATAATACTCAGCGTTATGCACGGTGAAGTTTGATCGAGCTACTAAGTATCTTGAGAAAGTTACATTACAGCCAGTTTTCTTATATCTCTTTAGGAGTCTGTTTTTAATATATTTTAACTTTTTAAGGCTCCTTGTAAACCAATGAGGGTCAGTCGAGGCGAATGTATACTTCCATGGCACGAAAGAGTCGAAGAAAGGGTTAAGCGTTTTGTAGAATGTTTCTAAAGCGATATTTATATCGGTTCATTTCCAAAGATCGGACCAATCAAATGAAGAAATTAAATTTCTTAGTCTCTAAAAATCAACCTTACGAAAGCAGCGAGTTTTATGAACCCCATTGCGAGACTGAAGGTTGCTAACAGTAAGGGTTTCAATCGACACCTCAAGCGTTGGGTGGTAAGGATCTTCTGGGGTCGAAAGTGGCATGGCTCTGGAGAGGGTTATTCCATCTGGATCAGAAACGAAACACAGATCTTGAAGCCGACTTAAAGAATTCCTTACGTGGTTTATTTGACCGATATGTGGAGCATACCCTCAGTAAAATCACGGTGTGTTGAAAGTGATAAAGATGATAAATTCCCGATGTTTGACCAGATAATTTCATGTAAATTGAAGTCTCGTAGAATGGCAAATAAGTGGTGCCAGTATGTAGGCGGTTCTGAAGAAGGTGGTAAGTATGAGCATGTGATCAACAGTGATTGAAGCGACATAGTGATTTTCACTCATAGGAATTCAAGATCAAGAAGTGGTGTACCTGTCGGGAAAAACTTCGGAGCTTACAAATTCCGGCTTTAACCAGGTTTCAGTGCAGACTATAATCTGGGATACAACTGAAGAACTATCAGAAGAAGAAGAAGATGATTCAGGGTTTCTAGGCTTTGGCAGTTTAACTCTCACAAGCTTAGTAAGTTTTTTTTTCGCCTGAAATTCTTGTACGAAACACAATATAGTATCTTAGAGAGACATAAATAACAGAACCATGATGAACACAGATGACGCATTGGCATTTTTAAAGAGAGAGAGAAACGTAATAAACAAGACAACAACAATACTAACAGACCGACATGAGAAGAAAATAGAAATACTTCGAAACAAACGGAGCATTAACTTCCTAGACAACAACAAAACCATAGATTGGTTTGTAAACAAGACAACGACAAAGTTTCCACAAGACGTACAAGCGTTACTTGACAAAGGTCGAAATTTGCTCTCCCAGTAGATAAGAGAAGTTTCCCTTTCTTCAATTACATCGCGGACGCCGAAGAACTGGTGCAGACACATAAAAACAAAGAGAATCAAGAAACATCACGCACGCATTTCTCTTTGCTTGTGACAAAAGACAAAAGTGAGAGAAAACGAAGGGGATCGTGGAATAATAGATACAGTTGGACGAACTAGAAGATTCTTAGACGAAAACAATACAAGTATATTAATATTTAATTCTGACAAAGGGAACAAAACAGTGGCAATAAAAAAGGACGAATATAATAATAATATGATGACATTATTTGGAGATTTCTGCACGTACAGAAAAATAAAAACGGATCCCACATCACAATTACAAAAGAAAAATAACTAGCTCGTGGAGAAAATATTCGAGAAGGAGCTTATTTCAAAGGCGGAAATAAGCTAATGACTACCTTAAATTCAAATTTTTTTTTTTTTTTTTTTTTTATAACTTTCTTAAATTGTTGGAAATCAAGTGGGAAATCATTAAATGGTTTGGTGAAGACCTTGACTTAAGGGAGGTACATGGAATGTATATCTTATGAGGTTTTCGTGGTACGGATGGGCGTTAGAAACTGTCCTCAGGCATTTATTCTGAAACCGCTGAATTCTGATGCGGTTCGAACAGCTTGCCGTGCCCCACAACTGTATCCCATAGGTCCAGATTGGCTTCAGGACTATTTTTTATATAAGCACTTTGAGTTTTTTTATGAGCTTGGACCTTCTCCCCAGGAGCCAGTGCAGTTGATTAAGTCGTAGGTTGGCCTGGTTGCGCTTGTTGATCAGGTGAGGGCGCCATGTGAGTCTCCGGTCCAGGGATGGTTTCCCCGTTGAGTGTGACGGGGGAGCAATCCCCCCTGCATAGTGCGAAGGTTGTGTGGGGGGATTTCTCAGCGTTGACCACGATGTTCCATCGTTTCAGCCATGGATCGAGAGCATCCAGTTGTCCATCATCCAGAGATGGCTGATGCTTCCTGGGGATCTGTGGCGGAGGCTAGGAAGACGGTTTCATTTGCATATGTGGCTACTGTGAGGTTCTGAGAGGGGATGATGGGAAGGTCCGCTGTGTAAAGTGTGTACAATATGGGTCCAAGGCCACTGCCTTGAGGTACTCCTGCTCTTATAGGTCTATTCGTGCTGATTGATGATCCGCATCTTACTCGGATATCTCTTTCCTCTGTGTACGACTTGAGGAAGGCGAAGTGGAAGGTGGGATTTAATTTTGACAAGATAAATGACAAACACATTAAGAAAGACGAAATACTAGTCTCTATAGACGTAGTATCACTGTTCCCTAGCATACCATTAGAATAAGCTTTAAAAACCATCAAATCAAAATTGACACAAATATAAAAACACACTGAGATACCTGAACAAACTTTCCTAGAAATATTAAAGTTCTGCATCATGGACAACAGATATTTAAAATACGAAGACACAATTTTCTCACAATTGAAAAGCCAATGGGCTCCCCAACTTCACCCGTAATTGCAGACATGAAAGAATTATTCACAAACACCTTGGAAAAATTAAAAACAAAACCAAGAATACTAACAAAATATTTCGATGACCTGCTTGCGATTGCAAACTCCAACGAAACAGAAAACATACTCTTCGAACTAAAAACCTACCATAAAATATAAAATTCACGATTGAGAGCGAACAAAACAACAAACTACCATATCTGTTTTCAATTATTAATAGAGTAGGAGGAAATTACATGAACTTTAATCACAATTCGAAACACCCATAGACGATGATAATAAATACAGCAAGAGGCTATATAAAACGAATGTTTGTCATATTTGACAAAATGTACCACATCGAAATTAAGAAGGAAATAACTTAAAACTTATTATGGACAACGACTTTCCAAAAACGTTAATCAAAAATCTTATCAAACAAGTGAGAAAAGTTATCTTCGGCTTGCCGAAGATGGTATACCCTTGAAAACAAAAAAGTTTTCCATACAAAGCCTTGTTTTCATATCGGTCGTTTGTATGGCAGCTATATGATATAGTAATCTGATCCGGATCAAACTTTCAATAATTATGTATGGCTATGTCAAATGAATAAATGTTGAATTCAGTTGCAATAGCTTGGAAAACAAAAAAGTTTCCCATACAAAGACTTGTTTTCATATCGGTCGTTTGTATGGCAGCTATATGATATAGTGGTCCGATCCGACCGATTCTTAAACTTAATCTGCGTGCAACATAAATAATGATCTGGTAAAAATTTCAAAACGCTAGCTTTAAAACTACTGTCTATTTTTTTCATAGAAACAGACGGACAGACGGACATGGCTATATCGACTCGGCTGTTGATGCTGATCAAGAATATATATACTTTGTAGGGTCGGAGATGCTTCCTTTAATGCGTTACACATTTCTGGATAAAATTATAATACCCTTTTCCAAGGGTATAAAAATATCAGAAAACAACAAGAGAAACTACAAATAGACAAAAAAAACAAGTAAGGTAGCAGCAGTCGAGTTTCCCGATTGCAAAATACCCTGTACCCTTAGACATGCTTACAATTTATTTATTTAGTATCAAAAAATAAATGAAACAATATTCTATTAGAAAAGAGGACCATAACAATATAAATTTGGTATGGTTTTGGTTATGAAAATAAGTTTCGTGTGTCATAAAGCCATACACATTTCGCTGTCAACGTCGCAGTCGGCGTCGCGCAATGCGTGTTTTGCTGCGCTTCTGCTTCCCTTGCCAAAGATTTTGCATGTGGCATAACTTCCGTGTTTCTTATCCGATTTGGTTCAAATTTAAAAATTAGATAGCTTTTGCATAGCATTAAATAATTGTGGGCGTTAATAATTGTGGGCGTTGCAGTTTTTTGCGGTTTGCGGGGGAGCGTGGTCGTGGCAGTTTTTGCTGTTTGCGGTGGAGCGGGGGGTGATGTCAAAATAAAACAACAAACTTGTACTGCGTATGGTAATTAACTATCCAACGATATATGGCACATGTCTGTAGCTGTTATAGTTTCTGAGATCTAGGCGTTGATACGGACAGACAGACGGACAGACGGACGGACAGACGGACGGACTGACGGACGGACAGACGGACGGACAGACGGACATGGCTATAATGACTCGGCTGTTGATGCTGATCAAGAATATATATACTTTATGGGGTCGGAGATGCTTCCATCTGCCTTTTACATACATTTGCACCATATTATGATACCCTTTCATCCATTTTTAATGGGTACAGGGTATAAATAGATTCACAAGACAAAAATAATGTGATTTATATAATTCTGAGCAGTGGTAACAATACAGAAACATACGATGGTGCATACGTAAACGGTAAAACTAAAGTTGAAAACAAGATTAGCACAACACAAATCTGATTTTAAATTATGACACCAATGTAAAACACAACAAGTAAGGTAGCAGCAGTCGAGTTTCCCGATTGCAAAATACCCTGTACCCTTAGACATGCTTACAATTTATTTATTTTGTATCAATAAATAAATGAAACAATATTCTATTAGAAAAGAGTACCATAACAATATAAATTTGGTATGATTTTGGTTATGAAAATAAGTTTTGTGTGTTATAAAGCCATACACATTTCGCTGTCAACGTCGCAGTCGGCGTCGCGCAATGCGTGTTTTGCTGCGCTTCTGCTTCCCTTGCCATAGATTTTGCATGTGGCATAACTTCCGTGTTTCTTATCCGATTTGGTTCAAATTTAAAAATTAGATAGCTTCTATAAGCACCAACGCATATGCCGAATTGCATAGCATTAGGACAATTAGGACAATAATTGTGGGCGTGGCAGTTTTTTGAGGTTTGCGGGGAGCGTGGTCGTGACAGTTTTTTGCTGTTTGCGGGGGAACGGAGTGTGATATCAAAATAAAAAAACAAACTTGTACTGCGTATTGTAATTACCTATCCAACGATATATGGCACATGTCTGTAGCTCTTGTAGTTTCTGAGATCTAGGCGTTGATACGGACAGACGGACGGACGGACGGACGGACGGACGGACGGACGGACGGACGGACGGACGGACGGACGGACGGACGGACGGACGGACAGACGGACATGGCTATATCGACTCGGCTGTTGATGCTGATCAAGAATATATATACTTTATGGGGTCGGAGATGCTTCCTTCTGCCTGTTACATACATTTGCACCATATTATGATACCCTTTTCACCCATTTTTAATGGGTACAGGGTATAAAAACAGCTCTTATGACCCACTGTGCAAACAAACATCACTCTCCAAATTTTTGCCAAACAACAATACTACAAGAAAAACAACACTATGCTTAACGTTACACTCTCGAAATGCTACACATAATAAGCACACCAAAACAAGAGAGATTTTTTTTTAATAATTTGCGTCGGAATCTATCCGTGCCTTCTGAATATGACCGGATGAGGGAGATGAAGATTAGATTATGTTACATATAGGCTTAACTAGAATACATTTAGAAGTTTTTCGGAATATTAAGAAGCTTTAGATATAATACGAATAGGGAGATCAGTGCGGTGGGTCCTCTTCTGACGTCGGAGGGGGAGAGTATTGGCGAGATCACTTGCCAGAAAGTTTGGGTGTGTCGCTAATTTCTCTGCGTATCGGCTGCTGTGGAGGTTGATCTGATCACTAATCAGATAAATCCGGAGATCCCTTAGAAAAGTGTGATTGGAGACGTACCAGGGGAGCCCGGACGCAAGCACGTGCCTGAACAGTTCGCAGCCTGTCAATCTGGGGCTTGGAGGCCGTTCCCCCTACTCTGTTGGCATAGGTCCAAGTAGGGTTTAATAAGTATCCCTTAATAAGTAAGGCTTTAGTAGGCAGATTAAGTCTGTTTCACCGTAGAAGGCAGACCAGTTTTTTTAGCTTTAGAAGGCACTTGGCTTTGACCGCTGTAATATGGGCCCGCCAGATGAGTTTACGATCCAGGTGGACTCCCAGGTAACAGTGGGAATTGCCATTTCCTATCAACCCACCGTTAAATATAAGGCCAGTGCAGGTTCCGGGACGGAGCGCGAAGGGCACACAAGCGGACTTAGCACAATTGATAGCTGTATTCCACTTGGCTGCCCAGGCTTCAATGTCATGCAGCCATTCCTGTACTGCATTTGAGGTCGTTTGCTGCGACATGTGGGACGCAAGCATGGCTGTGTCGTCAGTGTATGTAATCACTTGTACCTTGGCCGAGGGAGCACTGGGGGACGGAACTGGCATATCTGCTGTATAGAGGGTGTACAGAAAAGGTCCGAGTAAACTTCCTTGTGGCAGCGAAGAGATATGGCAACCTTTATTACTTAGACAGCGAAGAGCATAATGTAAACAAAGCAGAGGTGAGTGACGTAAATGACATAAACAAGTGGCACTACCGTTTGGGACACGTTAATGAGAACGACCTTAAAAGAATGGCCATGAGTGAAAAGGTCTACGGTATGAAGTTTGATAAGCTGGTGGTGGTGAGTGTACCCTTTTCGCGAAAGTGACGGGCCACTGTTCTGTAGTAATCAGAGGAGTTACACTGTATAGCACAATCACCTGAATTTAAGGTTTTTATTGCGTAGGCGGGTCTAATGATGGCGTCCAGCTCGCGGATTTCGGATAAAGTACTACGCGGGGACCGTGATTCTCGGTACTTTAGAATGACGGCGAGTTGGTAGGGGGCGTCGGGAGCAGGTGAATTAATACCCTCGGGCTTCTGGTTGGCTCTACGCTTCTCGTCGGCACAACCGATCGTGACTTGCGAGGTGGAGGGTTTCATGTCTTAATTTGCGCTTAAAGCCTGGAAGTGATTTTTGCGAATACTCTCCTCCTGATGAGGGAATGGCTTTTTACGGGTTAATTTGGGGGAAATGGCGGATTCTCGGTAATTTAGAATGACGGCAGCTCTTTTGTAAGATACATCTTGTCATCTCTAAGAATAACGGGGGAGATCAGTGAGGTGCTTACCCTCGCACTGATTTAGCTCTTACTGATTGTTATAGAGCACACACTTCCATTTAGTGTTGGTGTTGAATTGTACTGGGATGACATTGTGGAGATGCTTGAAGTTGCTGCACTCGTGGTAGTACAGGTTGTGAGATCGCATGAGGTGGAGATGTCTGGGCATTCGCGTGACCCGCCAATATCTAATTTGGCTCGCGTATTAGCACGCAGTTCTTATGAGCCGATGCCTGCAATTAACTCCATTGCGTCGAAGTCAATTGATTAACTTGGCGATGGATTATCCATCCGCGTCCGCACAAGCAGATGGAAAAATAAATGTATGTTAGACATTATAGCCAGTTGATTAATATAGTTATGTTAGATATAACAAGAATTGCGGTATGAAAAATAAATGGAACAGCGATTTCTCCACTCTTCTGACAATGGCTACAACTTGACGACTTGACTAATTAACGATTTGACGACGATTGACCATCCGACCCACCAACTTCTATGCTCGGACTTGATCCCTCGGAGACTTTCTTTACCACTTGATAACTTGACCACTTCACGTTTCCAATTTTCTGCTCTTCGTACGTCTTGCACTTGCTAGCTTTTCTTCCACACTCGTCCGTCCTCTTCATTCGTTCTGGTGATGATACTTCCTTAATATCGTATACAATCGTTTAGCAGGCACTTTGATAACTATCGATGCCCAACTCTACTTTAGATGTATGTAAATTAGTATGGTGTTGTGTTGTTTTTGTTTTATAAATATTGGTAATATTCCAATTTTTACTTTTGTGTTTTTCGCCTTAACGACGGTTACCCTGGAGTAACCGTAATATATCGGAAAATAAAACAAAGAAACCAAATTGTTTTTATATACTTCATTTGACCACCAGGCAGCCACCATGCTATTAAATAATAGCTTCTACAAATTATTGACCAACATTTTAACAAATAAATAAAAAAAAAAAAATTAAACAAAGTAAATGCGATTGTAAATGCGACTTATAAATGAAAGTTGTTATATTAAGCTTCCCATTTGAATTGTAACGATAAACTTAAGCAAAGTAGCGATCTGGCAACACATATTGTATGTATACAGTCTATTTGGAATTCCTTTATGTTCTGTCAGTTCCTTCAAATCTCATCGACTAAGCAGACGTGTTAAGCGCGTAATAAAACTTATACTTTATATCTAACAGGTTATGGGCCCACCCCCAGTAACAAGTTATACGTTGAGAGCATTTGAAGATTATAAAGAAAGTTTAAATAAAAAGCCGTGAAAAATGGCTAGTGCACATATCAGAATTGAACCGCTAAACGCGAACAATTATGATACGTGGAAGTTGCAAATGCGTGCAGTTCTTGTGAAGAACGAATTGTGGAAATACGTCGACGGAACGAAAAGTTGCCCGGATGACGATATAGAGAAAACCAAGACGAAAAAGCACGTGCAGATATTTTGTTATCAGTGAGTCCATCAGAGTTGGCCATAATTGAGAATTGTGTGACATCAAAAGAGTGCTGGTCGAGATTGCGAGAAACATTTCAGTCGAAAGGTCCCGTGCGAAAAGCAAGCCTTCTGAAAAGAGTAGCGTTGTCGCGAATGAACTTAGGCGACGACGTCCGTCATCACTTAAATGAGTTTTTCGACGCAGTGAAAAAACTTAAAGAAATTGGTGTTGTGATTGGCGATGATTTACTAGCGATCTTATTGTTGTACAGTTTGCCTGATTCGTACGAAACATTTAGGTGTGCAATGGAGACACGGGATGAGTTACCGCACCCTGATGTATTGCGCATTAAAATTCTAGAGGAATCAGAAGCACGAAAAGCAAAGGAAGATCGTGGAGAGCAAAAAGCTATGTACGTTGAACGTCGAAAAGACAAAGATAACGGAAAAAGCGAGAAAAACGGTAACCACAAAAAGGAAACCAGAAAATGCTTTGTATGTGGTAAAGCAGGCCACATAGCGAGAGACTGCCGAAACAGAAACGGTATACCGAAAAAAGAAGAGACAGCAACTATTGAAAGTAAGCTGAGCGAAGTTCAAAGTATGTATGCAGTGAGCCAAAATGGAGGTTCATGGTGTCTAGACAGCGGATGTTCAGCACACATGAGTTCAAACAAAAGTGCATTCCAAAACTTAAAGGCAGTCGAAAAGACTTTCCACTTGGCGAACAACAACACAACGAGGATTGACGGCATTGGCAAAATTAGAATGACCGCAATCAAAGGAAAGAAAGATAAAGAGGATATCGATCTACAAGAAGTGTTTTATGTCGATGTATTATCCGTTTCTAAAATTACAGACCATGGCTTTGAGCTGCATTTTAGAAAAAATGAAGCAGTAATTGTTAAAAACAAAGGAGAAGTCTGGCTGACAGCGAAGAGATATGGCAACCTTTATTACTTAGACAGCGAAGAGCATAATGTAAACAAAGCAGAGGTGAGTGACGTAAATGACATATACAAGTGGCACTACCCTTTGGGACACGTTAATGAGAACGACCTTAAAAGAATGGCCATGAGTGAAAAGGTCTACGGTATGAAGTTTGATAATAAAGCTGAATTATCAAAATGTGAAATTTGCATACGCGAAAAGCAAACAGCAAATAATCACAAAAGCACGAGCAAAGAGCGAACCAGTGAACTACTAGAGATCGTACACAGCGATGTGTGTGGCCCGATGAGAACTGAGTCAATGAATGGTTCTAAATATGTTGCAACTTTTATCGATGACCATTCCAGATATTGTGAAGTTTATTTTCTCAAACAGAAGTCAGAAGTATTTGAAGCGTTCAAAGCTTACAAAGCAAAAGCAGAAAACTTCACCAATAACAAGATTAAAGCTCTACAATCGGATAATGGCACCGAATACTGCAACAACGAATTCAACGACTATTTGAAGAAGCATGGAATTGCGCGAAGGTTGTCTACACCACATACCCCGCAGCAAAATGGCTTAGCAGAACGGCAGAATCGCACGTTAATAGAAATGGCAAGGTGCATGATGCGGCAATCTGGGGCACTTCCGTCATTTTGGGCAGAAGCGGTAAACACAGCAAATTACATACGAAACAGATGTGTCACAAAAGGCTTAAATGGAGAGATACCATACACATACTGGACGAAAAAAATTCCAACAATGGCACACCTGCGCATATTTGGCATGAAAGCATATGCGATCATTAAGGGTGGCAATCGTGGCAAGTTCGAGACCAAATCTGAAGAATGTATACTGGTGGGCTACTCAACAGAATCGAAAGCGTATCGATTATGGTCGCCGGAAAGGCGTAAGGTAATAATTAGTAATGATGTCAAGTTCTTGAATATTCCAGGGTTCAAGAGTGAATACCAGGACTTCTACGACGCTGAGGTTATCGTAGACGAAGGCATCTTAATTGGCAAGTCGATTGAGCGGCAACATCCAAGTGAGAGCTCATCAAGCGAAGAAGATTCAAATGATGTGCAACAGCGGCGTGGCAGAGAGCGTCCCAAACTTTTGAGGACAGGCCAAAGAGGTAGACCACGCAAAGTGTATCAGCCAGCAGTCGAAAAGGCAAGCGGCGAGAGCGGCGATGAGCTGAGTACTAACTCATCATCAAAGGGCGAATTTGTGGAATGCGAGATGGCATTCACGGCAATGGCAGGCGACCCTATTACAATCGAAGAGGCGAAAAGCTCAAGCGATGCCGAAAAGTGGATCAGAGCGATCGAAGATGAGTACATGGCGCATGTGCAGAGCGGCACATGGAAAATAGTGGAACGTCCAACTGAGAAAAAGGTTATTGGGAGCAAAATGGTGTTTCGCACAAAAGAAGATGGCACCATACCCGGGAATACGAAAACAATTCCTGGTTGTTCGGAAGTACTCATATTCCATACCAGGCAGGATCCCTTTCAAGGATCTATTATTACCCAATTGTATTAACCATTAATTTCGGTCGATCTTTGATCTTCAACCCCGACGGACGTGTTTTTAACAAAGCTCCAGTTAATATTGAAGTCTAAGTGCAAAATTCAAGCCCAAGTGAAACCATTAAATAAAAGCGAAAAGACGCTAATACATATTTATATGTGTTTCAAAAAAACCCTATATACTCCTGTGAATAAAATAAACAAAAACAAGTGAAAACAATAAACTAAACAAAAAATGAGCGCACCCGGCGCTCAAAATCAGAAGCGAGAGCTTCAAGCAAAACAAAACAAAAACAACTCCTACATCTCACTCACCCACATATCAAATCACACAAACAATTATCAAAACTTGCACCCGCAGAGTGATGAAAGAGCGCGATCTTGCTCTCCAGCATTGGAGAGACCCAACAATTACTCTCAGCAACGAAGACCTGAATGCGCGCCAAATTTACCCGCGCGTATACCAACAACAACTTCCGCGATACAAATGAACACACACTCAACTCCGCCGCTCACAGCAGGTACGCTCTCAACTCTCCCACTCTCAACTCTTCCGCTCTCAACAACCTCAGACACAAATACCACAACTACAGCAACTATAGCAACAACAACCACAGTTTGCTATGCTTCAATGCCGATACGCTCTTCCTCAGCGAATACTAAAACACCCACAACCTCAATACCCGCTCCAACAACAATAAACAAAACTCAATCCTCTCTCCCAAACAAACAAAACTTAAAACGTCACCGAGAAAACCAGTCTCCAAACGGTTCCAAAGATCTTTTAAATGGCAACAAGAAACAGAAGAATAAAACTCAAACCGCTACTCAAAAAACTCTCAAAGAGTACTGGCTAGCCGAGCCAAACTCAAGCAACCGCTTTGAGTTACTAGCACAAGATGATGAAGACGAAAACCAAGCTGACAATGGGACAAATGCAACGATAAATACGCAAATGCAAATTGAGCACAAAAAAGCAAAACCCCCCCATATATGTTCAAAATGTTGAAAACATTTACGCTCTAACTACTGCTTTAAATTCATTAAAAGAAACACGATATGAACTTAAAGCACTGTCAACTAATGAAATAAAAATACAGCCACTAGAAACTACTCACTACCACAACATATTAGGACTATTAAAAGATAAATCGACCAAATACTACACCTTCAGACCAAAAGACCAGAGAGGATTTAAGGTAATCCTTCGTAATGTCCATCACGCTACAGACAAAGACGATATTATAAATGAACTAGCTCAGCAAGGGCATGAAGTTATAAATTTACACAATATCCAGCGCTACGACTCCAAACAACCATTGCCTCTATTCTCTATTGAACTTAAAATGAAAGAAAATAATAAAGACATCTATAAAATTGAACACCTTCTTCACTGCAAAGTAATTTTCGAGCCACCGCGACCAAAGCGAACACTTCCCCAATGTACAAACTGCCAAAAATATGGACATACCAAAAACTACTGCACCAAAGACCCAACTTGTGTAAAGTGCGCTGGAAAACACAGCTCCTCATCGTGTACTATAAATACAAGATCGGACCGAACAAGTATTAAATGTGCATTATGCAGTGAAAACCACACTGCAAACTACAAAGGTTGTATGGTGTACAAAGCACTGCAAATCCAAAAATACCCACCTCTCCGGAAGAAAGAAATACCGGTAACAGAAACAAATCAAACGACACAATACAGTACAACAAATAACGCAGCAATCTTAAAGACGCCAGCTATATCCTATGCCGAAGTCTTAAACAGAAACCAAGTAACTAGCCATCAAACCAACTCAGCAATCCAAACTGCTAGTGTACCTGATATACAGCCTGCTCCAACTCAATTAAGCCAAACCGCACAAAATGATTTTGACGAACTAAAACAATTGATGAAACAATTAATAGCCCAAATGACAACTATGATGAACATTGTCACGCTCCTAGTATCTAAACTTGACAAATAAACACCTAACAATCGCCATCTGGAATGCTAACGGACTTTCACGCCATTTACTTGAACTAAAAACATTCTTAAATGAAAAGCTAATTGACGTCATGCTTATTTCTGAAACTCACTCAACTGAGAAAACCTATATAAACATACTTGACTATAATATATTCTCTACTAATCACCCGGACGGTAAGGCCCATGGTGGTACTGCAGTAATAATTAAAAAAAGCATAAAGTGCATAGAGCTCGATGGATTCAAAAAGGACTACATACAGGCTACTACTATATCGACCTCAGACACAACGGGTCCAATAAATATATCTGCAGTTTATTGCCCACCCAAATTTAACAATACAAAAGACCAATACCTCGATTTTCTAAAATCACTGGGAAATCGGTATTTGGCAGGAGGTGACTATAATGCCAAACACATAACATGGGGGTCCAGACTTACCACTGAAAAGGGAAGACAATTGTATGAAGCAATAAGAAGCAATAATAGCCGTGCCTTAAGCACAGGCGAGCCGACTTACTGGCCAACTGACATAAACAAACTACCGGACTTAATTGACTTCTGCATTACAAAAAATATAACTTGCGATAACCTAACAATAAAATCATGCCTAGACCTCTCCTCCGACCATTCCCCAATATTAATTACGTTACATGGTGGGGTAGAAGAAAACAACAATGACCCCCTTTATTTAACCACAAAACAAACTGGAATATGTTTCGCGAGATTTTGGAACAGAACATGGAAATAAATATCTCTCTAAAGACTAACAACGAACTGGACTCCGCAATAGCATATTTAAATGACAACATCATATATGCAGCAACGCAAGCGACACCATCTATAAAAATGACTGCATTCAAGAAAACTCCCGCCTTTATTAAAGACAAAATCAGAAAAAAGCGTAACCTTAGGAAGATATGGCAAACGACTAGGCATCCAGAAGATAAAAACAAACTTAATAGAGCAACAGACGAGCTCAAGAGAATTCTCAGGGCAGACAAAGGTAACCGGCTACAATACTACCTTAGCAACCTCGGAACCTCCTTATCTACTAATTATTCTCTGTGGAAAGCGACCAAAAAATTGACAAACTCAACTATACACAAGCCGCCTATAAAAAGAAACAACAACACATGGGCGAGATCAAACAAAGAAAAAGCAGACACTCTTGCGGAACACTTTAAAACATCATTTACCAATGACATGGACAACGGCAACGCTGAGCTTCCAACACAAATCACCAACCCAAATTGTGCAATTAAAACTATAACAAAGGCAGAAATTAAATCTCACATAAAACAAATTAAAAACAAGAAAGCCCCGGATATGACTTAATCGGAGGAAAAATTCTGAAAGAACTACCAGACGCCATAATCACCTATATTAGAAACCTGTTTAACGGAATCATTCGACTACAATACTTCCCCATAACTTGGAAGGTAGGCCAAATTAAAGCAATTCCAAAACCAAATAAAAACGCCAATACTGTAAGTTCGTACAGACAATCACTTTATTACCTGTCCTCTCAAAAGTATTTGAAAAAGTCCTATTAAATAGAATCGAGCCAACCCTGACACAAAAAAATATAATACCTCCGCACCAATTCGGCTTTCGGAAGCAGCACTCGACCGTCCAACAGGTCCATCGAGTAATTAATAAAATAACAGAGGATTTTGACAAAAGAAGTTTTGCTATGCTGTGTACCTGGACATTGCTAAAGCATTTGACAAGGTATGGCACAAAGGACTGCTGCATAAGCTAAGAAATATACTACCAGACAACTTATATACCATCCTACAAAGCTACATAACGGACAGATATTTCTATATCAAATATGACAATGAATGCTCAGACGTTATGCCAGTGACAGCGGGTGTTCCCCAAGGTAGTGTGCTTGGACCCATCTTATACCTGATTTACACCTCCGATATTCCAGCGCCAACTATCCCTGGATCAATGATTGCTACGTTCGCAGATGATACTGTATTAATGTCGTCAAGCGCGTGTGAAAAAACAGCTGCAAGTACCTTACAACAAATCATGACACAAACAGTATCCTGGTTCGAGAGATGGGGCATCGAGATAAATAAAGACAAAACTCAACAAGTAATATACACAAAACGACAACCCAAAAACCTCGCTATTAAAATCAACGACAATCAAATATTGCTACGCCCATATGCCAAGTACCTTGGACTAACCATTGACGCAAAACTGACATGGAAGCAGCACATCCTAAACAAACGAAATGAAATACAATACAAATTTCGACAACTAAACTGGCTAATAGGAAAACACTCAAAACTAAAATTACATTACAAAATAGCAATATACAAGGCGATAATAAAACCAATATGGACGTATGGAATAGAAATCTGGGGAACTGCAAGTAAATCTCACTTACAGCAAATTCAACGAACACAATCGAAAATGCTCAGAACAATGACAAATGCCGAATGGTATATTAGAAATGAAGATATCCATAAAGACTTAAACATAGAGACAGTCAACGAAACTATTAAAAAAAGCAGCAAAAAACTCACAAATCAACTACTAAACCACCAAAACCCAAACCTGAGACAAATACCGATGAGAGAGCTGGAACCGAGAAGATTAAAACGAAAAACTCCAACAGAATTAAATTATTAGTAATTATTAGTTAACTATTAAAGTATTAGCGTATCCTTGCAATGGGAAGGGCCGCTACCTTTCTTTTCCATTTCTTCAACCATTACTCATTGTTATTCTTTAAGAAACAGAATGTAATTTAAAGGAAATTAATAAAAAAAAAAAAAAAAAAAATACCCGGCAAGAAGAAGGCGAGGCTAGTCGCAAAAGGCTACTCGCAGAGACCTGGCGAAGATTTTCATGAGACGTACTCACCTGTAGTGCGATTTACATCAGTCAGAATGCTAGCAGCGTTGGCAGCAGAGTCTGAAATGGAGGTCCATCAAATGGACGTGGTGACAGCAAACCTAAACGGAGAGCTGAAAGAGAGCATCTACATGAAAGTTCCAGACGGATTGGATGATTTCATAGGCAAATTGAAATCAGGTGCAGCTATTGGTTCAAAGCCGGATCCAATTACCAAAAAGCACATGGCAGCTGGAAAAGCGTGGCGTAAGGCTTTAAGCGAGATGAAGAATCCCGTTTGTCTTCTGGAGAAAGCTTTATATGGACTACGTCAATCAGGTTTGCAATTTTTTTTTATTTTTTTTTTTATTAATTTTCTTTAAATTACATTCTGTTTTTTTTTTATTTAAAAAAAAAAAATAATAAAAAAAACAATGAGTAATGGTTGTCTAGTTTTGAAGAAAGGAAAAAAGGTAGCGGCCCTTTTCATTGCAAGGATACGCTAATACGTTAATAATTTACTAACAATTTAATTCTGTTGGAACTCTCTCTCTGTTCCAACTCTCTCATCGGTATTTGTCTCAAGTTTGAGATTTGGTGGCTAAGTAGTTGATTTGTGTGTTTTTTGCTGCTTTTTTTAATAGTTTCGTTGACTGTCTCTATGTTTAAATCTTTATGGATATCTTCATTTCTAATATACCATTCGGCATTTGTCATCGTTCTGAGCATTTTCGATTGTGTTCGTTGAATTTGCTGTAAGTGAGATTTACTTGCAGTTCCCCAGATTTCTATTCCATACGTCCATATTGGTTTTATTATCGCCTTGTATATTGCTATTTTGTAATGTAATTTTAGTTTTGAGTGTTTTCCTATTAGCCAGTTTAGTTGTCGAAATTTGTATTGTATTTCATTTCGTTTGTTTAGGATGTGCTGCTTCCATGTCAGTTTTGCGTCAATGGTTAGTCCAAGGTACTTGGCATATGGGCGTAACAATATTTGATTGTCGTTGATTTTAATTGCGAAGTTTTTGGGTTGTCGGTTTGTGTATATTACTTGTTGAGTTTTTTTTTTATTTATCTCGATGCCCCATCTCTCGAACCAGGATACTGTTTGTGTCATGATTTGTTGTAATGTACTTGCAGCTGTTTTTTCACACGCGCTTGACGACATTAACACAGTATCATCTGCGAACGTAGCAATCATTGATCCAGGGATAGTTGGCGCTGGAATATCGGAGGTGTAAATCAGGTATAAGATGGGCCCAAGCACACTACCTTGGGGAACACCCGCTGACACTGGCATAACATCTGAGCATTCATTGTCATATTTAATGTAGAAATATCTGTCCGTTATATAGCTTTGTAGGATGGTATATAAGTTGTCTGGTAGTATATTTCTTAGCTTATGCAGCAGTCCTTTGTGCCATACTTTGTCAAATGCTTTAGCAATGTCCAGGTACACAGCATAGCAAAACTTCTTTTTGTCAAAATCTTCTGTTATTTTATTAATTACTCGATGGACCTGTTGGACGGTCTAGTGCTGCTTCCGAAAGCCGAATTGGTGAGGAGGTATTATATTTTTTTGTTTTAACGTTGGCTCGATTCTATTTAATAGGACTTTTTCAAATACTTTTGAGAGGACAGGTAATAAAGTGATTGTCTGTACGAACTTACAGTATTGGCGTTTTTATTTGGTTTTGGAATTGCTTTAATTTGGCCTACCTTCCAAGTAATGGGAAAGTATTGCAATCGAAGGATTCCGTTAAACAGGTTTCTAATATAGGTGATTATAGCGTCTGGTAGTTCTTTAAGAACTTTTCCTCCGACTAAGTCATATCCGGGGGCTTTCTT
Organism: Drosophila ercepeae; assembly: GCA_018150545.1. NCBI lineage: Eukaryota > Metazoa > Arthropoda > Insecta > Diptera > Drosophilidae > Drosophila > Drosophila ercepeae. Next base: position 548,983 of record JAECWL010000008.1, on the reverse strand, counting down.
GTTTTTAATTTGTTTTATGTGGGATTTAATTTCTGCCTTTGTTATAGTTTTAATTGCACAATTTGAGTTGGTGATTTGTGTTGGAAGCTCAGCGTTGCCGTTGTCCATGTCATTGGTAAATGATGTTTTAAAGTGTTCAGCAAGAGTGTCTGCTTTTTCTTTGTTTGATCTCGCCCATGTGTTGTTGTTTCTTTTTATAGGCGGCTTGTGTATAGTTGAGTTCGTCAATTTTTTGGTCGCTTTCCACAGATAATAATTTGTAGATAAGGAGGTTCCGAGGTTGCTAAGGTAGTATTGTAGCCGGTTATCTTTGTCTGCCCTGAGAATTCTCTTGAGCTCGTCTGTTGCTCTATTAAGTTTGTTTTTATCTTCTGGATGCCTAGTCCTTTGCCATATCTTTCTAAGTTTATGCTTTTTTCTGATTTTGTCTTTAATAAAGGCGGGAGTTTTCTTTAATGCAATCATTTTTATAGATGGTGTCGATTGCGTTGCTGCATAAATGATGTTGTCATTTAAATATGCTATTGCGGAGTCCAGTTCGTTGTTTGTCTTTAGAGAGATATTTATTTCCATGTTATGTTCCAAAATCTCGCGAAACATATTCCAGTTTGTTTTGTGGTTAAATAAAGGGGGTCATTGTTGTTTTCTTCTACCCCACCATGTAACGTAATTAATATTGGGGAATGGTCGGAGGAGAGGTCTAGGCATGATTTCATTGTTAGGTTCTCGAAAGGTATATTTCTTGTAATGCAGAAGTCAATCAAATCCGGTAGTTTATTGCTTTATACAGTGGTCTTCCCTTTGCAGTGGTAAGTCTGGACCCCCATGTTATGTGTTTGGCATTATAGTCACCTCCTGCCAAATACCGATTTCCCAGGGATTTTAGAAAATCGAGGTATTGGTCTTTTGTATTGTTAAATTTAGGTGGGCAATAAACTGCAGATATATTTATTGGACCCGTTGTGTTTGAGGTCGATATAGTAGTAGCCTGTATGTAGTCCTTTTGAATCCATCGAGCTCTATGCACTTTATGCTTTTTTTAATTATTACTGCAGTACCACCATGGGCCTTAGGTTTGCAATGGTACCGCAAATTTACAGAGAAGCTGCAGGAGATGGGTCTACAGGCTACCAAGCAAGATCCATGTGTGTTCGTGAAACGCCAGGAGGAAAAAATGCTCTTAGTCATGATTTACGTTGACGATTTATTGCTGGCGTCAAGTTACAAAGAGTGGCTGCATCATATGAAGAGTTCCCTTGGTGAAGCATTCGAGATGAAAAACATCGGTCCAGTGAAAACGTGCCTGGGTATGGAGTTCCAACAAAACTTGGAGGAGCATCAAATCTTCATCTCACAGGAGCTGTACACTAATACCATATTGAAGAGATTTGGAATGCAAGCCTGCATTAACCCCCATAGAAGCAAAGTGTACATTGAAGCGATTCGAGTCCCCCAATGAAGAGGAGATGAAAAGGTATCCTTATCAAAACTTAATAGGAGCTTTAATGTTTCTTTCAGTTACAACAAGACCGGACATTTCTTATGCTATGAATTTCTTAAGCCAGTTCAATTCATGTTATGAAGCGGAACATTGGAAAGCAGCAAAACGCATACTGCGATACTTAAGCGGTACAAGGCAGCATGGCCTGTTATACAAGAGAACAGGCGAGAATCTATACGGCGTAGTAGATGCAGCTTGGGGTGGAAACTTAAGCGACAGGCGTTCCTACTCTGGTCTAGCATTCATCATGGCTGGCGCATCCATAAGTTGGGAGGCGCGAAAACAGCGCACGGTGGCTTTTTCAAGCACAGAAGCTGAATACTTGGCAATTTCAGATGCAGTTAAAGAAGCCTTATATTTAAAGGAGCTTCTTAACATTTTTCTTTTTTTTTTTTTTTTTTTTTTATTAATTTCCTTTAAATTACATTCTGTTTTTTTAAAGAATAACAATGAGTAATGGTTGAAGTATGGAAAAAAAGGTAGCGGCCCTTCGCTAATATTTTAACGCTAATACTTTAATAGTTTACTAATAATTTAATTCTGTTGGAGTTTTGCGTTTTAATCTTCTCGGTTCCAGCTCTCTCATCGGTATTTGTCTCAGGTTTGGGTTTTTGGTGGTTGATTTGTGTGTTTTTTGCTGCTTTTTTTAATAGTTTCGTTGACTGTCTCTATGTTTAAGTCTTTATGGATATCTTCATTTCTAATATACCATTCGGCATTTGTCATCGTTCTGAGCATTTTCGATTGCGTTCGTTGAATTAGCTGTAAGTGAGATTTGCTGGCAGTTCCCCAGATTTCTATTCCATACGTCCATATTGGTTTTATTATCGCCTTGTATATTGCAATTTTGTAATGTAATTTTAGTTTTGAGTGTTTTCCTATTAGCCAGTTAAGTTGTCGAAATTTGTTTTTTATTTCATTTCGTTTATTTAGGATGTTCTGCTTCCATGTCAGTTTTGCGTCAATAGTTAGTCAAAGGTACTTGGCATATGGGCGTAACAATATTTGATTGTCGTTGATTTTAATTGCGAAGTTTTTGGGTTGTCGGTTTGTGTATATTACTTGTTGAGTTTTTTTTTTATTTATCTCGATGCCCCATCTCTCGAACCAGGATACTGTTTGTGTCATGATTTGTTGTAATGTACTTGCAGCTGTTTTTTCACACGCGCTTGACGACATTAACACAGTATCATCTGCGAACGTAGCAATCATTGATCCAGGGATAGTTGGCGCTGGAATATCGGAGGTGTAAATCAGGTATAAGATGGGCCCAAGCACACTACCTTGGGGAACACCCGCTGACACTGGCATAACATCTGAGCATTCATTGTCATATTTGATATAGAAATATCTGTCCGTTATATAGCTTTGTAGGATGGTATATAAGTTGTCTGGTAGTATATTTCTTAGCTTATGCAGCAGTCCTTTGTGCCATACTTTGTCAAATGCTTTAGCAATGTCCAGGTACACAGCATAGCAAAACTTCTTTTTGTCAAAATCTTCTGTTATTTTATGTTATTACTCGATGGACCTGTTGGACGGTCTAGTGCTGCTTCCGAAAGCCGAATTGGTGAGGAGGTATTATATTTTTTTGTTTTAACGTTGGCTCGATTCTATTTAATAGGACTTTTTCAAATACTTTTGAGAGGACAGGTAATAAAGTGATTGTCTGTACGAACTTACAGTATTGGCGTTTTTATTTGGTTTTGGAATTGCTTTAATTTGGCCTACCTTCCAAGTAATGGGAAAGTATTGCAATCGAAGGATTCCGTTAAACAGGTTTCTAATATAGGTGATTATAGCGTCTGGTAGTTCTTTAAGAACTTTTCCTCCGATTAAGTCATATCCGGGGGCTTTCTTGTTTTTAATTTGTTTTATGTGGGATTTAATTTCTGCCTTTGTTATAGTTTTAATTGCACAATTTGAGTTGGTGATTTGTGTTGGAAGCTCAGCGTTGCCGTTGTCCATGTCATTGGTAAATGATGTTTTAAAGTGTTCAGCAAGAGTGTCTGCTTTTTCTTTGTTTGATCTCGCCCATGTGTTGTTGTTTCTTTTTATAGGCGGCTTGTGTATAGTTGAGTTCGTCAATTTTTTGGTCGCTTTCCACAGATAATAATTTGTAGATAAGGAGGTTCCGAGGTTGCTAAGGTAGTATTGTAGCCGGTTATCTTTGTCTGCCCTGAGAATTCTCTTGAGCTCGTCTGTTGCTCTATTAAGTTTGTTTTTATCTTCTGGATGCCTAGTCCTTTGCCATATCTTTCTAAGTTTATGCTTTTTTCTGATTTTGTCTTTAATAAAGGCGGGAGTTTTCTTTAATGCAATCATTTTTATAGATGGTGTCGATTGCGTTGCTGCATAAATGATGTTGTCATTTAAATATGCTATTGCGGAGTCCAGTTCGTTGTTTGTCTTTAGAGAGATATTTATTTCCATGTTATGTTCCAAAATCTCGCGAAACATATTCCAGTTTGTTTTGTGGTTAAATAAAGGGGGGTCATTGTTGTTTTCTTCTACCCCACCATGTAACGTAATTAATATTGGGGAATGGTCGGAGGAGAGGTCTAGGCATGATTTTATTGTTAGGTTCTCGAAAGGTATATTTCTTGTAATGCAGAAGTCAATCAAATCCGGTAGTTTATTGCTTTATACAGTGGTCTTCCCTTTGCAGTGGTAAGTCTGGACCCCCATGTTATGTGTTTGGCATTATAGTCACCTCCTGCCAAATACCGATTTCCCAGGGATTTTAGAAAATCGAGGTATTGGTCTTTTGTATTGTTAAATTTAGGTGGGCAATAAACTGCAGATATATTTATTGGACCCGTTGTGTTTGAGGTCGATATAGTAGTAGCCTGTATGTAGTCCTTTTTGAATCCATCGAGCTCTATGCACTTTATGCTTTTTTTAATTATTACTGCAGTACCACCATGGGCCTTAGGTTTGCAATGGTACCGCAAATTTACAGAGAAGCTGCAGGAGATGGGTCTACAGGCTACCAAGCAAGATCCATGTGTGTTCGTGAAACGCCAGGAGGAAAAAATTCTCTTAGTCATGATTTACGTTGACGATTTATTGCTGGCGTCAAGTTACAAAGAGTGGCTGCATCATATGAAGAGTTCCCTTGGTGAAGCATTCGAGATGAAAAACATCGGTCCAGTGAAAACGTGCCTGGGTATAGAGTTCCAACAAAACTTGGAGGAGCATCAAATCTTCATCTCACAGGAGCTGTACACTAATACCATATTGAAGAGATTTGGAATGCAAGCCTGCATTAACCCCCATAGAAGCAAAGTGTACATTGAAGCGATTCGAGTCCCCCAATGAAGAGGAGATGAAAAGGTATCCTTATCAAAACTTAATAGGAGCTTTAATGTTTCTTTCAGTTACAACAAGACCGGACATTTCTTATGCTGTGAATTTCTTAAGCCAGTTCAATTCATGTTATGAAGCGGAACATTGGTAAGCAGCAAAACGCATACTGCGATACTTAAGCGGTACAAGGCAGCATGGCCTGTTATACAAGAGAACAGGCGAGAATCTATACGGCGTAGTAGATGCAGCTTGGGGTGGAAACTTAAGCGACAGGCGTTCCTACTCTGGTCTAGCATTCATCATGGCTGGCGCATCCATAAGTTGGGAGGCGCGAAAACAGCGCACGGTGGCTTTTTCAAGCACAGAAGCTGAATACTTGGCAATTTCAGATGCAGTTAAAGAAGCCTTATATTTAAAGGAGCTTCTTAACATTTTTCTTTTTTTTTTTTTTTTTTTATTAATTTCCTTTAAATTACATTCTGTTTTTTTAAAGAATAACAATGAGTAATGGTTGAAGAATGGAAAAAAGGTAGCGGCCCTTCGCTAATATTTTAACGCTAATACTTTAATAGTTTACTAATAATTTAATTCTGTTGGAGTTTTGCGTTTTAATCTTCTCGGTTCCAGCTCTCTCATCGGTATTTGTCTCAGGTTTGGGTTTTTGGTGGTTGATTTGTGTGTTTTTTGCTGCTTTTTTTAATAGTTTCGTTGACTGTCTCTATGTTTAAGTCTTTATGGATATCTTCATTTCTAATATACCATTCGGCATTTGTCATCGTTCTGAGCATTTTCGATTGCGTTCGTTGAATTAGCTGTAAGTGAGATTTGCTGGCAGTTCCCCAGATTTCTATTCCATACGTCCATATTGGTTTTATTATCGCCTTGTATATTGCAATTTTGTAATGTAATTTTAGTTTTGAGTGTTTTCCTATTAGCCAGTTAAGTTGTCGAAATTTGTATTGTATTTCATTTCGTTTATTTAGGATGTGCTGCTTCCATGTCAGTTTTGCGTCAATAGTACTTGGCATATGGGCGTATATTTGATTGTCGTTGATTTTAATTGCGAAGTTTTTGGGTTGTCGGTTTGTGTATATTACTTGTTGAGTTTTGTTTTTATTTATCTCGATGCCCCATCTCTCGAACCAGGATACTGTTTGTGTCATGATTTGTTGTAATGTACTTGCAGCTGTTTTTTCAAACGCTCTTGACGACATTAACACAGTATCATCTGCGAACGTAGCAATCATTGATCCAGGGATAGTTGGCGCTGGAATATCGGAGGTGTAAATCAGGTATAAGATGGGCCCAAGCACACTACCTTGGGGAACACCCGCTGACACTGGCATAACATCTGAGCATTCATTGTCATATTTAATGTAGAAATATCTGTCCGTTATATAGCTTTGTAGGATGGTATATAAGTTGTCTGGTAGTATATTTCTTAGCTTATGCAGCAGTCCTTTGTGCCATACTTTGTCAAATGCTTTAGCAATGTCCAGGTACACAGCATAGCAAAACTTCTTTTTGTCAAAATATTCTGTTATTTTATTAATTACTCGATGGACCTGTTGGACGGTCTAGTGCTGCTTCCGAAAGCCGAATTGGTGAGGAGGTATTATATTTTTTTGTTTTAACGTTGGCTCGATTCTATTTAATAGGACTTTTTCAAATACTTTTGAGAGGACAGGTAATAAAGTGATTGTCTGTACGAACTTACAGTATTGGCGTTTTTATTTGGTTTTGGAATTGCTTTAATTTGGCCTACCTTCCAAGTTATGGGAAAGTATTGCAATCGAAGGATTCCGTTAAACAGGTTTCTAATATAGGTGATTATAGCGTCTGGTAGTTCTTTAAGAACTTTTCCTCCGATTAAGTCATATCCGGGGGCTTTCTTGTTTTTAATTTGTTTTATGTGGGATTTAATTTCTGCCTTTGTTATAGTTTTAATTGCACAATTTGAGTTGGTGATTTGTGTTGGAAGCTCAGCGTTGCCGTTGTCCATGTCATTGGTAAATGATGTTTTAAAGTGTTCAGCAAGAGTGTCTGCTTTTTCTTTGTTTGATCTCGCCCATGTGTTGTTGTTTCTTTTTATAGGCGGCTTGTGTATAGTTGAGTTCGTCAATTTTTTGGTCGCTTTCCACAGATAATAATTTGTAGATAAGGAGGTTCCGAGGTTGCTAAGGTAGTATTGTAGCCGGTTATCTTTGTCTGCCCTGAGAATTCTCTTGAGCTCGTCTGTTGCTCTATTAAGTTTGTTTTTATCTTCTGGATGCCTAGTCCTTTGCCATATCTTTCTAAGTTTATGCTTTTTTCTGATTTTGTCTTTAATAAAGGCGGGAGTTTTCTTTAATGCAATCATTTTTATAGATGGTGTCGATTGCGTTGCTGCATAAATGATGTTGTCATTTAAATATGCTATTGCGGAGTCCAGTTCGTTGTTTGTCTTTAGAGAGATATTTATTTCCATGTTATGTTCCAAAATCTCGCGAAACATATTCCAGTTTGTTTTGTGGTTAAATAAAGGGGGGTCATTGTTGTTTTCTTCTACCCCACCATGTAACGTAATTAATATTGGGGAATGGTCGGAGGAGAGGTCTAGGCATGATTTTATTGTTAGGTTCTCGAAAGGTATATTTCTTGTAATGCAGAAGTCAATCAAATCCGGTAGTTTATTGCTTCATACAGTTGTCTTCCCTTTGCAGTGGTAAGTCTGGACCCCCATGTTATGTGTTTGGCATTATAGTCACCTCCTGCCAAATACCGATTTCCCAGGGATTTTAGAAAATCGAGGTATTGGTATAGTAGTAGCCTGTATGTAGTCCTTTTTGAATCCATCGAGCTCTATTCACTTTATGCTTTTTTTAATTATTACTGCAGTACCACCATGGGTACCACCATGATTAGTAGAGAATATATTATAGTCAGGTATGTTTATATAGGTTTTCTCAGTTGAGTGAGTTTCAGAAATGAGCATGACGTCAATTAGCTTTTCATTTAAGAATGTTTTTAGTTCAAGTAAATGGCGAGAAAGTCCGTTAGCATTCCAGATGGCGATTGTTAGGTGTTTATTTGTCAAGTTTAGATACTAGGAGTGTGACAATGTTCATCATATTTGTCATTTGGGCTATTAATTGTTTCATCAATTGTTTTAGTTCGTCAAAATCATTTTGTGCGGTTTGGGTTAATTGAGTTGGAGCAGGCTGTATATCAGGTACACTAGCAGTTTGGATTGCTGAGTTGGTTTGATGGCTAGTTACTTGGTTTCTATTTAAGACTTCGGCATAGGATATAGCTGGCGTCTTTAAGATTGCTACGTTATTTGTTGTACTGTATTGTGTCGTTTGATGATTTGTTTCTGTTACCGGTATTTCTTTCTTCCGGAGAGTTGGGTATTTTTGGATTTGCAGTGCTTTGTACACCATACAACCTTTATAGTTTGCAGTGTGGTTTTCACTGCATAGTGCACATTTAATACATGTTCGGTCCGATCTTGTATTAATAGTACATAATGAGGAGCTGTGTTTTCCAGCGCACTTTACACAAGTTGGGTCTTTGGTGCAGTAATTTTTGGTATGTCCATATTTTTGGCAGTTTGTACATTGGGGAAGTGTTCGCTTTGGTCGCGGTGGCTCAAAAATTACTTTGCAGTGAAGAAGGTGCTCAATTTTATAGATGTCTTTATTATTTCCTTTCATTTTGAGTTCAATAGAGAATAGAGGCAATGGTTGTTTGGAGACGTAGCGCTGGATGTTGTGTAAATTTATAACTTCATGCCCTTGCTGAGCTAGTTCATTCATTTTTGCTTTTTTGTGCTCAATTTGCATTTGCGTATTTATCGTTGCATTTGTCCCATTGTCAGCTTGGTTTTCGTCTTCATCATCTTGTGCTAGTAACTCAAAGCGGTTGCTTGAGTTTGGCTCGGCTAGCCAGTACTCTTTGAGAGTTTTTTGAGTAGCGGTTTGAGTTTTATTCTTCTGTTTCTTGTTGCCATTTAAAAGATCTTTGGAACCGTTTGGAGACTGGTTTTCTCGGTGACGTTTTAAGTTTTGTTTGTTTGGGAGAGAGGATTGAGTTTTGTTTATTGTTGTTGGAGCGGGTATTGAGGTTGTGGGTGTTTTAGTATTCGCTGAGGAAGAGCGTATCGGCATTGAAGCATAGCAAACTGTGGTTGTTGTTGCTATAGTTGCTGTAGTTGTGGTATTTGTGTCTGAGGTTGTTGAGAGCGGAAGAGTTGAGAGTGGGAGAGTTGAGAGCGTACCTGCTGTGAGCGGGAGAGTTAAGTGTGTGTTCATTTGTATCGCGGAAGTTGTTGTTGGTATACGCGCGGGTAAATTTGGCGCGCATTCTGGTCTTCGTTGCTGAGAGTAATTGTTGGGTCTCTCCAATGCTGGAGAGCAAAATCGCGCTCTTTCATCACTCTGCGGGTGTAAGTTTTGATAATTGTTTGTGTGATTTGATATGTGGGTGAGTGAGATGTAGGAGTTGTTTTTGTTTTGTTTTGCTTGAAGCTCTCGCTTCTGATTTTGAGCGCCGGGTGCGCTCATATTTTGTTTAGTTTATTGTTTTCACTTGTTTTTGTTTATTTTATTCACAGGAGTATATAGGGTTTTTTAAAACACATATAAATATGTATTAGCGTCTTTTCGCTTTTATATAATGGTTTCACTTGGGCTTGAATTTTGCACGAGATGGCGACATCAGCATTGAGTATATGCAGACAGAACATATGCCAGCAGACGTCCTAACGAAGGGTCTAAGCAGCACTAAGCATCGAGAGTGCATATCATCATTGGGCGTCACTAATATTTAATCTGCAAAACAGCTACTTTGAGGGGGCGTGTTATATTAAGCTTCCCATTTAAATTGTAACGATAAACTTAAGCAAAGTAGCGATCTGGCAACACATGTTGTATGTATCCAGTCTATTTGGAATTCCTTTATGTTCTGTCAGTTCCTTCAAATCTCATCGAAGCAGACGTGGTAAGCGCGTAATAAAACTTATACTTTATATCTAACAAAAGTAAATTAACATCAGCCGTCTTTGAATAAATTTTATCGGACGCCAAGCACCCAGCGATGGACTTGCTATCGCAGGCCGGAGTAGCATTAGATCTACGTAACGGCCCAATCAGGTATCGAGACGTATCCAAACAGCTCAAATACCACAAAACCGATAATTTGAACTTCACAAATATCGATGACTTAATAGTCCCAAATTCAGTCAAAGCTGAGTATAAAAAAATGATCCTTAAGAGACAACAGGTGTTTTCGCACTTTAACGAGGCGCACCCATTTAATACCTCGGTCATTACTACAATTCAGAAATCACTTCACTTTCATAGCGAACAGACGTGCTTTTTTCTTGAGATCATTCGATTTTGTTGTTATTTTCTTGCAAAAGACAAACCGGCGATTGTTAAGAAATTAATTATTAAAATCTAATACTTTAAACGATTCAATTCGCATTCGCGTCTGCGCGGTACCGTATTTGGTGTGTTTAAATTATTTTATTATTTACCCAAGTAATACCGTACTGTGCCCTATTTATTTCTATTCCCTTTTCTTACGTTTACTGCTATTTCTACTTTTGCAATAACTCTCACCTCCTAGTTTGCGCTCTTTTTTCCATTACCTCTCCCTTTTATCGTGCTCTTATTAACAAATACAGTGGTTTAAGGCTACTAGTTTGTCTAAAATTAATTATTTGTTGTCAATATATTTTTTATATATCTTAAATTTCTAGTTTTTATTAAAAAAAATTGTATAATGGAATTTAATAGCATAAAATTGTGCAATAAGCCGATTTCCGCGTCCAAGCCTAGCATCCCCTGTTGGCTGTGTGAAAACGTAGTACATACGAAATGTGCCGGTTTCACTGCCTCAGTTTCGGATGCAATCTCTAGAAACGCTGGTTTCCACTTTTGCTGCAGTGGATGTCGCGCGGTTAAAAAAGAAATGCGAACATTCATGCGGCAAACTAAAAACGGTTTCAAAGAGTTGTTGCGTGGTTTCCGTAAAATCAACGACCAACTCTCTGTGCTGGATTCCCAATTTAGCAGCCTACAGCTACTAAATGAATCTCCAAAGCGTAAAAAACCGCTATTAGGGACTCCGTATGCACTGATATCGCTATCAGCCGACGACCATGCAGCCGCTCATAGCTCTTACCACCCCAATAGCAGGAGTTCGAAACACAAACGTGGTTTCGGAATTTGACTCCATAGTCGAGCATAACTCGTCTGAATTACCATCCAGGGTATCACTTCAAGTGATTCCTCCGGCACGAGTAGAGTCGACCCCTCTAAAATGCACTTGTTAGGGTAAACCACCGTCCGGACCCCCGGTACGGACTGATGTCGGGGTCTTACCAACCGTAACACCAAAGCCCTTACAGGTGATTCTCCCCTCTAAACACATATTTATTTCACGGCTGGCCCCTGATACCTCAGAGATTGATATCCGGCATATATCTAAGCCAAATCTAAGGCCGTTATTAGAGTGGAGGACATTAGGAAATTTAAATATACTTACTCAAGGCTTATGTCATCTTTTAAGATGCGTGTACCTTTGCCGATGTTCGAAACGATCTGTTCGCCCAGCTTTTGGCCGGAGAACATATTCGTACAGGAACATCAGCCGAGTACAGTTAAAAAAAAAGTTACTAAGCCTGTGGGAGTTAAACTCCCAAAGCCTAAAAACCCTGTACCATCTTCGTCTACCGTACCTAAACCTTCATCCTCAAAAAATAACAACATATATCACCCTTACCTATCAAAATACTAGGGGGCTTCGGAGTAAGCTCCCTAAACTGTATTCTGGTAGTTCATCTTTTGCATCCCAGATTGTAGTTTTCACAGAGACCTGGTTAAAGCCGGATATTTTCAGCTCCGAAATTTTCCCAGACAGGACCACCACTTACAGACGGGACCGACCACTACGAAGGGGAGGAGGAGTCCTAATCTCTGTGGACTCCGACTTCGCTTCTGAAGAGGTTAAGTTACAGAATCTCGGTGATATTGAATTCTTATGTGTCAAAATCACTATGTCGCTTCAATCACTGTTCATAACATGCTCATATTTACCACCTTCTTCTGAACTGTAGGTGGTTCAGGTACCACTTATCTGCCATTCAGCTGGTTTCTAACCGCATGTCCGACAGTGACCTTCTAGTGACTTTAGGAGATTTTAATTTACCTGAACTTATCTGGTCAAACATCGAGAATTCACCATCTTTAAAACTCTCAACACATCATGATTTTACTGAGGGTATGTTCGACATATCCCTTGGTCAAATAAACAACGTACGGAATTCTTTAAGTCGGCTTCTAGATCTATGTTTCGTTTCTGACCCAGATGGAATAACCGTTTCCAGAGCCATGCCACTTTCGCTCCCAGAAGATCCTTACCACCCAACGCTTGAGGTGTCGATTGAAACCCTTACTGTTAGCAACCTTCAGTCTCGCCATGGAGTTTATAAAACTCGCTGCTTTCGCAAGGCTGATTTTCAGAGACTAAGCAATTTAATTTCTTCATTTGATTGGTCCGATCTCTGGGAATGCACCAATATTAACATCGCTTTAGAAACATTTTACAAAATGCTTAACGCTTTCTTCGACTCTTGCGTGCCATGGACTTCCATCCGCCTCGTTCGACCCTCCTTGGTTTACAAGGAGACTTAAAAACTTAAAATACATTAAAAACAGACTCCTTAAGAGACGTAGAAAAACTGGGTGCAATGTGACTTTTTCAATATACTTAGACGTACATAACAACGTACTCATTTCCTACAATTATGGATCAGCCTTATTCATATAACATTCAATCAGCTAATCTTATTTTCAGACCAACTTTCTCCGAAAGCACTATGTTATCGGATCTTCTGAGGGTGAAACCAGTCTATTCGCCAGGTCCTGATGGTGTTCCTGGCTGTGTACTGAAAAACTGCGCTAAGCCATTGTGCAGACCTCTTCTTAAACTTTTCTATTTGTCTCTGGAAACTTCGATTTTTCCCCAAATGTGAAAGGAATCGTTCATAATTCCCTTACACAAAAAAGGAAAAAAATCGGATGCTACAAACTATAGAGGAATCTCTAAATTGATAGCAATTCCAAATCTTTTCGAAAAATTGGCAACACCACATCTTCAACATCTCTGAAGTTCAATTATTTCTCCATGCCAGCATGGTTGCATAATGCGTCGCTCGACCACCACAAACCTCTTAGAGCTGACCTCCTTTATTATAGATGGCTTCCGTAAAGGCCTTCAAACAGATGTCATCTACACAGACTTTAGTAAAGCATTTGACTCTGTCGACCACTCACTCCTTTTGAGTAAACTTAGTATCCTAGGATTTCCCTCAGACCTTCTCACGTGGATTTCTAGCTACTTAGCTGGGAGAACCCAACGTGTTCTTTTTAAGGATGTACACTCTCGTCTTGTTAGTGCTACATCGGGAGTCCCCCAAGGAAGCCATCTTGGGCCACTACTTTTCACTATCTTTATTAGCGACCTACCCCCTGCCATAACGCACTGTTTGGTTTTTATGTATGCAGACGACGTTAAGCTTTGTCTTCAATACAAACCCTCTTCTGCCCAATAAAATTTCAGTCGGATTTGGACAATTTTCAATATTGGTGTTATACCAATCTCTTAAAACTTAAGGGGTCAAAATGTAAGCTTATGTTCTTTTATCGTTCGTGCCCTAACCAGGCGACATACTTTCTCTATGGGATTTCCTTAGATAGATTAACCCAGGTTAAGGATCTTGGTGTCCTATTAGATACTAAATTTAAATTTTCCGACCATATTTCTACGATGGTTAATAAAGCCAAGGGCGTGCTTGGCTTCATTAAAAGATTGAAAAATGGTCTAAGGAATTCAATGACCCTTATATTACTAAAACTTTATACGTATCCTTAGTACGTCCAATTCTGGAGTACGGGTCATGCGTCTGGATCTCTAGTATGGGGTGTATCAAGATTGAATCCGTTCAAAAGAATTACTTGATGTTTGCACTTAGGGGTCTCAACTGGGATGCAAATCTTCACCTCCCATCTTACTCTAACAGACTCTTTCTAATTAATTTACCTTCCCTAACCAATCGTAAAAAGATGCTGGAGGTCGTTTACCTCCATAACCTTATTAATGGTTATGTAGACAGCCAACATCTACTAACACGACTAACATTTAACATTCCAAATAGACGTACTAGAAATTTTAGTCCCCTATTCCTAAGTTGTTGTAGATCTACATATGCCCAGCATGAGCCTTTCAGGGTTTTATGTTTTCACTACAATGACTTATACTCTATTACTTCACTCTGCACGTCCACTTCTATCAAATCCTCAATTATCACCTACCTTTCAGAGCAACAAACGAACTCTACTTTTTCCTTGTAATCTCTTCTAAACTTTATTCTCTCGGGTCTATCCCCGCGATCCGAGCCGTACGATAAACGGCAGCGCCCCTCGGTCGGTTGGGCGGGATGTGGGCTGTACATTATGCAGTGGGAGCCGCGCGAAAAAATAAAAAGATGGAGACATGATTTTTGGTCGAAAGAGCGTTCGACGTGAAGTGTTGGATACGCAATAACGCGTCCATCGTGCTATGATTTCTTTTGAAAGCAACTTGATTATGGGAAATTAGGTTGTGGCGATTAATGAACCAGATAAGTCTTTGTGCTATTATTTTTTCTAGGGTTTTTCCTAGACAGTATAACAGGGAAATTGGACGGTAGCTGTTAATATCGGAAGGAGGTTTGTTTGGTTTTGAGATAGGGATAATGGTAGCCGATCTCCATGTATGTGGGTATTTTCTAGTGTTCAGTATTTGTTTAAAGCTATCCAAAAGTTTTGTTTTTTTTTGGTCCCTAAGCTGTTGAAGGTTAGCGTTCCACCATGGCACTTTGGCTTTGTGGATCACTCTCTTCGTTTGGGGAATGCTGCAGTTTGCAGCTGCTCGTATGACTTTCGTCATTTGTGAGACTTGCTGATTTAGGCAACCGTCAGTCCAATATGCTGCTGATTTTCATTAAAGCGTTTCCAGTTTCCTAGGTCTGTCTTGTATTTAGGCAGGGGTAAAGTATTATCGGGATTGGTAGGTGTGTTTATGTGGATGGTTATGGGAAAGTGGTCACTTCCATGGAGATTATCTGATATAGACCAGCTGCACATATGGGCTATCTGTGGAGATATCAGTGAGATATCGATGTGAGTGAAAGTGTTGTGAGTTGAAAGGTGAGTCGGGGAACCGTCGTTAAGAACAATTAGGCTGTTTCCAAGAATTACGCTTTTAATTTTTTTTCCCCTTGTGTTTGCGCGCGGCGAACCCCATAATGGACTCCATGAGTTTAGGTCGCCCAGGAGTATTGTGAATCTTATAAGATTTTGTAGAATTTCTGATATGTCAGAGGATGAAAAGGTTTTACTTGGTGGTATGTACGCATTATTTATATTAATAACCTGTTCAAAATTAAGCTTCAATGCGGAGCAGAGTATGCTGGAGTTAATGTTACGGTATGTATTTGGGACATTCCTTTTAATAAGCACACCAATGCCTTGTTTGGCTGAGGTGTTATAAGAAAAATTGTGGAAATAACCACTATATTCTTTGGGGCAAATAATATTTGTAGAATTACATGGAAGGTTGGTTTCCTGCAATACAATGTCGGGTGCGTGGTCTTTTATAAGTAGTGTCAGTTCGTTGTAATTATTCAAAATACCGTGGATGTTCCATTGTCATATAGTAATTGTCATGATTACATTTTATTGGATTGTTATTAATTTGTGGTACGTATGAGTTTGTGCATATGAAAGTAAGGGTGAGAAGATCAGGACTAAGAGTCGGGATCATCCATAGTGTCATCTGAGTCTGTTGTGTTGATTATTGTTTGTAGGTTTGAGGTGTGTTAAGCAATTGATTCGTTTGAGTTGGATCTTGAGGTCATTAATGTATTGTTGTCGTTGTTGTAGGTTTGTCCGATTAGAGCATTTGCTTCCGACCTAAAAGAGCGAGATTGTTCCATACATGTATTCACTTTACTTGTTGGGCTTAAGTGAGAGAAATCAGTTTTGGCAGAGGTGCTTGGTGAGGAGATTCTTTTCGAGATTTAAAGAGTTGGCACGAGAAGTGGGATACGTTGGTGAGAGAGGAGTTGGTACTTTTGTCGAGCTGGTGGGCAAGTCGGTGTTTGTAATTGTGTCTGGGTTTCGGGTTTTTTTGACAAGAATAACGGATTCTGGGTTTTGGTTTGCGACGGTCGAGTAGGTAAGCGTGGAGTTAATTGTTGTGTTTTGTTGTTGCTTTAGGATCGTGCGAACTTCACGGAAACTGCATTTTTTGCTTGTTTTGATGTGAAGAAGTTGTTTTTGTGTTTGATATTGTGGCCATTCTGGTGAGAAAGCTGTGTGTTCGCCGGTGCAGTTTGCACAGAAAATGCGAGTGCAGGGCACGGGAAAGTGGGGGGTGAGATTGCATGATACACAGGCGGCTGGGTTCTTGCAGTGCTTTGATGTGTGGCCCAATAATTGACCAGACTTACATCTCATCGGGTTGGGTATATATTCTGAAACCTTAACTGTGTGCCAGGAAACGATTAGTTTACTGGGAAGAGTGAAACGGTCAAATGTTACGAGAATTTTTCCAAATGGTTTGGGAGTGCCGTCGATCATTTTGGTGAGCTTGAAGACGCTGTGTACATTTTGAGATTTTAGTTCCTCAACAATTTCGTTATCTGGAATGTTAATAATCATTTTGGTGAGCTTGAAGACGCTGTGTACATTTTGAGATTTTAGTTCCTCAACAATGTCGTTATCTGGAATGTTAATAAATGGTGCCTTTGACAAAGTTAAGAGTGTTGTGGAGCTTGCACTCGATTTCGCATAAGCCGGGTAAAGAGGTCACTTTGGTAAATTTTTCACTTACTTCTCTGGAGTTGACCAGCAGGAGAAGGTTACCATCGCGAAGATTAGAGATGGATATGTCTTTGCTGATATACTTAAGGGCTCTATGGACGGCAAAGCAGTAATAGTCGGATATGGTTTTTGGAGAGTTTTTTGATGAGACAACTAAAAATCTCGGATTCTTGCACTGTATTTCAGGGAGGTCTGGGAAATCAACTGGTAATTTCTGAAAGGTTCTTTGTTTCTTAGCTTTGGGTCTAACGCTGAGGCTGGCAAAGCGATTATCCACTAAATTTGGTGGCCCGGGGGCCATGGTTAAAAAATTTATTGATATAGAACGATTTGCACGTGCGCGTTGAAAAAAAGAAAAAAAACAAGTAAGGTAGCAGCAGTCGAGTTTCCCGATTGCAAAATACCCTGTACCCTTAGACATGCTCACAATTTATTTATTTAGTATCAATAAATAAATGAAACAATATTCTATTAGAAAAGAGGACCATAACAATATAAATTTGGTATGATTTTGGTTATGAAAATAAGTTTCGTGTGTCATAAAGCCATACACATTTCGCTGACAACATCGCAGTCGGCGTCGCGCAATGCGTGTTTTGCTGCGCTTCTGCTTCCCTTGCCATAGATTTTGCATGTGGCATAACTTCCGTGTTTCTTATCCGATTTGGTTCAAATTTAAAAATTAGATAGCTTTTATAACCACCAACGCATATGCCGAATTGTATAATATTAGGTTAATAATTGCGGGGAGCTTGGTCGTGGCAGTTTTTTGATGATTGCGGGGGAGCGGGGGGTGATATGAAAATAAAACAACAAACTTGTACTGCGTATGGTAATTACCTATCCAACGATATATGGCACATGTCTGTAGCTCTTGTAGTTTCTGAGATCTAGGCGTTGATACGGACAGACGGACGGACGGACGGACGGACGGACGGACGGACAGACGGACATGGCTATATCGACTCGGCTGTTGATGCTGATCAAGAATATATATACTTTATGGTGTCGGAGATGCTTCCTTCTGCCTGTTACATACATTTGCACCATATTATGATACCCTTTTCACCCATTTTTAATGGGTACAGGGTATAAAAACAGAAAAAAAAGGAGGAATAAAAGCACTCACAATTAGAAAGTCACAGACGTTCGCACTCGAAGAGAGATAGTCGGTGACTGGTTATGCAATTATTTGACCGAAACTAATACAAAATCTTCCGAAAATAAGATAAATATAAATAAACAGGATTGGAAAGAATTTTCGTTATCCGGTCCCGACGTAAATAGGGGCTGATTTATACGCACTCATTGCCGGAAATAGTTAAAAAAGGATCACTTCTGGGGGAAAAAACGATCTTTGGATGGATCATGTCAGGACGAACAAAGTCCAGAATGAAAAATTTGATTAGTGCAACCAACTTTGTAAACTTGCTGAAGAGGAAAAAATCAAAATAGAATTATTCAAATTCCTTATAAAAAACATATAGGGGCGAATAAACTTTGTATTTCGAAAGTTTTAGTAACAGCGTTGCAGCCAGTTACCTGTTTAAAAAAAATGCCTGAGAAATACGCCTTAAACTTAGTCGAAGCTTCGATGACTGCCAATATTTCTAACTCATAGCTGCTGTATTTACGCTGTGCATCTATGGTCTTTTTGACATAAAATACACAAGATGCAGTTGACCATCTTCGACGTTAGTCTGTAATAAAACTGCGTTGAATCCATCAATAAACGCATCTGTATGCTTTTTTTTGCTTTTTTTAAATCTGCAGACCGTATTCTTTGCACGTAGCAATAATTTCCTTCAAGTGTTGTACAGCGTATTGTTCGGTCTTACCGGGGATAATTATATCATCTACAAATATCGCATTCATGTGGCGCTCAAAAACGCCTGGCGAATTTGAAAATCCAAAATGTACTTTCAAAAACTGATATTGGCCTCGGTGTGTCACAAACGACATATATTTTCTGTTCGATTCAGCAACTGGTACGTAGAAAATTCTGTTTTTCAAATAGATTGTGCTGAATATTTTCCCTCTTGCAGACGATCCAACTGATCCTCAATGAGCGGTAATGGGAAAAAGTCTTTTACCTTTTTAATTTTGCGATAATCTACTCACAGCCGTCGTGGTTTTTTACGAGTATTATGGGACTTGTAAACTCGGACGTTGACTCTACAATTATGTCATTCTCAAGCCACTCTTCAATGTGTTCATTAACAATACGCGTTTCCGTAAAAGCTAGTCTGCGTGGACGATGTATTATTAAGCATAATACGCATTTCAATAATTGTTCTTTATGTTTTGACTGGTTCAAAGCTTAAAATTAGCTCACGCACCTCATGATTAGCATTTTCAACACAATTGCTGAGAACATTTTGTTAGTTATTAATTTCATTTTTTCGCACGTGTAAGCCATTACAATTAAAAACAATTTCTGCTTGTAAACAGCTATGATTACAGCTATGTTATCCGATAATTAATTGCATATCAATTTAATTGGAACGACACAAAAATCTAACATTTAATCCTCATCATCAATCAGAATTGTTTGTTTAAGTTGTCCAATCGGTTTTATTTTATTGGAGTCGCGGTCACTACTGAATCCAATTAGAACAACATTGTACCTTTTCAGCTTCGGCTCGCAATAAAAATCTTCCCGTATGATATTGAATTTACTGGCCGTATCGAAAAACGCCGTACACTTTTTATTTGCAATATAAAATTCTATGCTGGTCAAATCATTTTTAGAAATCCAACTGCGCCCATTCGTATTTAAAACATTTTTGTAAATGTTCGTACTGATAACATTTTTAACACTTTCTGCCCTTTTTGGACAATTATTTTTTAACACATGTCCCTTTATCACCATTGTTGTACCATTTCACCTCCATTTCCGCGTCTCTGCTTACATTCTGATTTTTTCTGTCTTTTCATTTCACACTGTTCTCGTTGCGCTTTGACTTGATTTCTCACTCTGATTTTCATTTGCAATCATTGTTTCAAAACACTTAAGTTCTTTAAATTGACTCATATTTTTCGCATCATAAAATATTGTTTTGTTTACACTTTTATGTCGATTTCGTCAGTTAAATACTGTATGGTACATTCGCAACAAAGACATTAAACAAGAGCTGAAGGTACTAAAGATTGGCGATGTCATAAACAAACAAGCAACCGCGTAGGTAAATAAATTGGGAAACCAGCCGAACCAGTTGGCTCGAAAACTCTTGACGAGAAGACGTGTAATGGGACTGAGGGCAAGAAGAAGGCTCCAGCGCATTCACCCAACAGATCTGCCAAGCAGATATATAAATTAATTGATTAAATTAATTCATGCCTATAGACTCCCTAATAAGGTTTAGGTATGTACATATGTAAATACTCACTAGCAATTATGAATCTCTGCAGTATAAGTTATTATAAATAGTAACAGTGGACTGCAATATAAATAAATAAAATTTTATTAACATCTTGCCTAAGATGGTATACCCTTGAAAAAAAAAAAGTTTTCCATACAAAGACTTGTTATACCCTGTACCCATTAAAATGGGTGAAAAGGGTATCATAATATGGTGCAAATGTATGTAACAGGCAGAAGGAAGCATCTCCGATTCCATAAAGTATATTTATTCTTGATCAGCATCAACAGCCGAGTCGATATAGCCATGTCCGTCTGTCCGTCCGTCCGTCGGTCCGTATCAACGCCTAGATCTCAGAAACTACAAGAGCTACAGACATGTGCCATATATCGTTGGATAGGTAATTACCATACGCAGTACAAGTTTGTTGTTTTATTTTCATATCACCCCCCGCTCCCCCGCAATCAGCAAAAAACTGCCACGACCAAGCTCCCCGCAATTATTAACCTAATATTATACAATTCGGCATATGCGTTGGTGGTTATAAAAGCTATCTAATTTTTAAATTTGAACCAAATCGGATAAGAAACACGGAAGTTATGCCACATGCAAAATCTATGGCAAGGGAAGCAGAAGCGCAGCAAAACACGCATTGCGCGACGCCGACTGCGACGTTGACAGCGAAATGTGTATGGCTTTATGACACACGAAACTTATTTTCATAACCAAAATCATACCAAATTTATATTGTTATGGTCCTCTTTTCTAATAGAATATTGTTTCATTTATTAATGATACTAAATAAATAAATTCTAAGCAATATTAGATTATTATATATTATAAATAATTTTAAATATTGAATTTTAAATTAAATAAAATGATTTTACTTATTTGTTTTTAACAAATATTACAAAATTTAAATTGTTTCATTTATTTATTGATACTAAATAAATAAATTGTAAGCATGTCTAAGGGTACAGGGTATTTTGCAGTCGGGAAACTCGACTGCTCCTTCCTTACTTGTTTTCATATCGGTCGTTTGTATGGCAGCTATATGATATAGTGGTCTGATTCGGATTAAACTTTCACAAATCGTGTATGGCTATGTCAAATGAATAAATGTTTAATTTGGTAATAAATGTTGAATTCGGTTGCACTAGCTTGGAAAACAACAAAATTTTTCATACAAAGACTTGTTTTCATATCGGTCGTTTGTATGGCAGCTATGTGATATAGTGGTCCGATCCGGACCAAACTTTAAAAAATCATGTATGGCTATGTCAAATGAATAAATGTTTAATTTGGTTGCGATAGCTTGGAAAACAAGCTTGGAAGTTTTTCATACAAAGACTTGAAATCTGATTGATCGTTTGTATGGCAGCTATATGATATAGTGGTCCGATCCGACCGATTTTAAAACTTGATCTGCGTGCAACAAAAAATGATTTGGTAAAAATGTTAAAACGGTAGCTTTAAAACTTTTTTTTTTTTTTTTTTTTTATAACATTCTTAATTTGTATTTAAAATCTGTCCAAGTGGATAATTAAATGGTTTGGGGGGGACCTTGACTTAAGGGAGGTACATGGAATGTATATCTTATGAGGTTGACTTAGGTGTCTATTGGTTGGGGAGATCAAGCGGCTGTTTCCTTTTTAGGCGTCTTGGGGATTGCCTATTATCTAGGAAGTTGATGGCCAGGTGGTTGGGGTGGTTATCCAGTCTTTTTATGTATCTTCCGCTGAGACGGGTGATCTCCTCTGCTACACATCTAATTCCAAGCTCTTTATGGATTATTGAGTTTTCGTGGTACGGATGGGCGTTCGAAACTTTTCTCAGGCATTTATTCTGAAATCGCTGTATTTTGATGCGGTTCGAACAGCTTGCCGTGCCCCAAAACTGTATCCCATATGTCCAGATTGGCTTAAGCACTACCTTATAAATAAGCAGCTTGAATTTTACTTTGAGTTTGGACCTCCTTCCCAGGAGCCAATGCAGTTGCTTAAGCCGTAGGTTGGCCTGGTTGCGCTTATTGATTAGGTGCGGACGCCATGTGAGCCTGCGGTTCAGTGTCAGCCCTAGATATTTGGGAGTGTTATTAGTTGGGATGGTTTCCCCGTTGAGTGTGACGGGGGGGCATTCTCCCCTGCGTAGTGCGAAGGTTGTTTGTGTAGATTTCTCGGCGTTGACCACGATGTTCCATCGTTTCATCCATGGACCGAGGGCATTCAGTTGCCTCTGGATGATGGCTGATGCTTCCTGAGGATCTGTGGCGGAGGATAGGAAGGCGGTGTCATCGGCATAAGTGGCTACTGTGAGGTTCCGGGAGGGGGTGATGGGGAGGTCCGCTGTGTAGAGTGTGTATAAGATGGGTCCAAGAACACTGCCTTGTGGTACTCGTGCTCTTATGGGCCTAGGGGTGCTGATTGATGATCCGCATCTCACTCTGAATTGTCTTTCCTCTGTGTATAACTTGAGCAAGGCGAAATGGGAACTTGGGAGGTGGGTTTTAATTTTGAAAAGTAGTCCAGGGTGCCAGACTCTGTCAAACGCCTGTTCGACATCCAGCATAACGGCGCAGCAGTACTTCTTCTTTTCGAAGGCCTCAAGTATAGTCTCAACAATCCGGTGGCATTGCTCAGGTGTTCCGTGAAGGCGTCTGAAGCCAAACTGGTGGTCAGGGATCAGACCGGCCTCCTCCAATACTGGCAGTACTCTACGTAAAAATACTCTTTCAAGTATTTTGGAAAGGATTGCCAGCAAGCTAATCGGTCGATACGATGCTAGGTTGTCTTCAGGTTTCCCAGGTTTGAGGAGGACAATTACTTCCGCTCGCTTCCATTCTTTAGGGAAGTACCCTAGACGGAGGCAGCTGTTGAATATGTTGGCCAGCCTTTGGGAACAGATTAGGGGCAACATTTTCAGTGCTGTTGCATCGATACGGTCAGGACCCGGTGACTTGCCATTCTTTAGGGAGGCGATCTCCTGCGCAATCTTCTCTGGTTCGACGGGCTGTATTGGCAGGCCAGGAGCACTTGGGCTGTCTATGAACCTTATGGTTGCAGCTCTCTCTTCGCCAGTGCATCTGTCGAACGGTGAGAATGCACTATGTAGATGATCAGCAAAGGCTTCTGCTCTTTCGACCTCAGTCCGACACCAGGAACCGTCCACTTTTCGCACGGGTGATATATTCTTCACAGGTCTTTTTATGTGCCTCGTGACATTCCACAGATTGTGTTGCGGGTCTCCAGGTTCCAGCTCTATAAGGAATCTATGAAACGAGTCCTGCCGTAGGATGGATAGCTTGTCCTTCAAATCTTTAGTGGCACGATTAAGTGCTGTCTTGTCCCTGGGGTTGCGCGTGGAAAACCAGACTCTTCTGAGGCGCCTTTTTTCGGCCACGAGGGCTGCGATTTCCGGAGACCACAAGTGCACGTCTCTTTTAGGTATTCTCGGTGTAGTCGGTGGAGGTGGATTCGCAAACTCAGCGGCATTGTGCATCTCTTTGGTTAGTTTTTCTATGGCCGCATCTATGTTGCATGGTGTGGAAAGAGGGGTATCTGGGTACTGGGAGGAAAGCATCCAAAACGTAAACTTGGGGGCATTTGTGTGTTTTCCGGTGAGTCTTCTAAGCGGGATTTTTCTGAGGACGGGGATGTTTAGGAGTAAGTTTACTGCGCTGTGATCAGATAGCAGTTTATCATAGCTTGAGCATGTTATCTTAGAGTGTCCTATGCCTTTGGAGACGGCGAAGTCCAGCAGATCCGGCTGCCTTGAAGGGTCGGTAGGCCAGTGTGTGGGTTCTCCAGTGGAATGGCAGTGCAGACTCTTCCGCTGCAGGTACTTATAGAGCTTTATGCCTTTGGGGTTGTTTGTGCGGGACCCCCACCAGGAGTGTTTGGCGTTAAAGTCTCCGGCTGCTATAAACCGAGGACCGAGGGACTCGAAGAAGTCCTGAAGGTGGGTCTCGGTTATCGAGTGTCTGGGTGGGAAGTAAACCGCACCAATGGTGATATCTCCTTGTGGGCTAGAAATCCTGGTCACGGCGCACTGAGCCCATTCCTCCTGAAACGCGGGAAGTTCTGTGTACTGAATGCCACTCCTGATGAGCATAGCTGCTCCTCCGCGTGCTCTGCCAGTTGGAGGGTTGGCATGTAACAGTTCGTACCCGCTAATTTTAAAGTAGGATCTGGGACAAAAGTGGGATTCCGAAACTAGAAGAACATCGATATTGTCTGTTTTGATGAGATGCCCTACTTCAGCTTTGCTCCTCTGCAGGCCGCTTGCTTTCCAAAAAACTATGTTAAGGCTTATTTGCATTATTTTTTGTTGAGGATGGGAGCTATAAACTGCATCATCTGAGAGAACATCTGCGATAACATCTGCGATATCAACTTTTCCATCATCCTCTCAATTGATCCTTCCATACGGGCAAGCATCGTATCAAACTAGTTGGGTTGTGGGGCTTCGGGAGTGGTATGAGGGGTTTGTTGGGGATTCGTTGGCTGTCTCACTTGGTTTCCTAGGAGTATGTCCCTATAACTTGTACCATTAATGATAGTTGGTATCTGGATGAGAGGTGGTTTGTTGCTACTCTCAACGGGTCTGGCTTTAGGAGATTGCTGCGCTTTTGCCTCTTTTTAGGCAGGGCATCCTCTGAACGACGCAGGGTGATCAGCTTGGCAATGTAAACAGCATGCTTTCTCGTCTTTTTTTTTGGTGCATGACCTAGAGTCATGAGAATCACCACATTTCACGCAGCGATGTTCCAGGAAGCAGTATCGCTGGGTGTGTCCAAACCCTTGGCATCTGAAACATTGTGGAACGTCGTTAAATTTCAGTGGGGGCTCTACGTTGACGACTGATCTGCAAATCCTCTTTATTTTAAAAACCTCTGCGTTGTTGCTTGCTGGTTCTAGATTGACAAAGAAGATCCCCAGTGGTTGTTTGGATTTCCTGCCAATGGGATTGTGCAGATCCCTCACAGTATGGCCGTATTTGTGGAGTTCTTCTTTAATTTCAGTCTGGTCCGTTGAGTGGTGAAGTCCCTTGATGACCGCCCTGTAAGCTCTCTCATCCTTTGGTTGGAAGGTGCGGTGTCTTTTGTTATGTGCCACGAGGTGCTGACGTAGGGCTGTGTAGGACTCCTTGTCTGGCATCATTACGCGTACGTTATTATTTCTCTCCGTTTTATAGGAGAAATCCTTTTCGGATCCGACTAAATCCGACATCATCTTGACAACCGCTGTAATGTCGGTCACGTCTGGGATGTAGATCGGGGGAGGCTTGAGGGTCTTCGGGATCGGGATTGGTTTCTCTTCTGTTTTAGATGCGACTGCCTCTGAGGCAGTTTTGGGTTCGTCATGATCGTCGTCATCTTCTTTGCTTGAGAGGAGGGCAAAGGGGTTATTTGCCAGCTTGCTGCGCAGAACTGCGCTGGTGCTAGGTGTGACGTTTGGCTTCTCTCCTTGCCTATTACGCGCGGACTTGCGCTTGATCTCGCTGGGCTCCGAGAAGGAAGAGCTCCAGCTTGAGTCTCTGCTCGAGCTGCACTTCCTTGCTTTGAGGGCCTTCTTACTGGGCATTGTTTTGCCGAGCTTAATGGCACGCGGCGGGGCATGCCAGTCCATACTCTAGGTTGGCGTTCTATAACGTTTATGCAGATAATAAGTCACAGCAGCAACGGAGCGAAAGGGCAACGGACAAAGTGGGACTCCGCTCTTGGCAGCCCGACCCGGCCCGTAAAATGTGCAATCCACCAAGTCCCACGTGCGGGAATAACAAAACACAAAATTCCGAAAAATAATTCAATTTAAAATCAAAAACAAAGTTCTATTTTTGGCATAGAAACAGACGGACAGACGGACATGGCTATATCGACTTGTCTGTTGATGCTGATCAAGAATATATATACTCTGTGGGGTCGGAGATGCTTCCTTTAATGCGTTACATATTTCTGGACAAAATTATAAAACCCTCTGCAAGGGTATAAAAAGAGCTTAGGATTTAGTAGGCTTTTAAGCTTGTGCAGAAGTCCTTCATGCCACACTCTGTCGAAAGCCTGCTGGATGTCCAGAAAAGCTCCAATGAAGGAGTACCTTTCCATGGAAACCTTCCAGTACAAAGTTACGTACGCGGTAGAGCTGTTCAGGTGTGCTATGCCTGAGTCTAAAACCAAACTGAAACTTTGGAATAGCTTTCTGGACCTTTCGGGACTCGAGCAATCTTCTCAGGATGCACCTCTCAAGTAATTTGCCAAGGGCTGGAAGCAAGCTTATTGGGCGATAGGAGTCTAATACCTCTGCTGGCTTCCCACTTTTATGGAGCATAATGATATTCGCCTTCTTCCAGGCGCTTGGGAAGTGTCCCAGTCTAAGAGCAGAGTTGAAAATCAGTACAAGGAATAACAAAGCTCCGTGGGGCATCAGCTTGATGGAGCGGTTGTCGATGTGATCCGCCTTGTTGTTGCGAAGGGATTCGCTCTTTTCACTGCGTATTTGCGTTCTGAAGATGTGGTCAAAATTTCAAGTCAAAATTTTGAAAATTGTTCGAGTTCTGCTGCGTGCCGATTTCAAAAAATGTGTTTCGAGAAAAACGCGTTTAATGTTTTGACATGTGATATCGTCATCATAAAATCGAAATTTTTGGAATTAAAAAATTCTTCCCATTAGTCTGCTATCCCAGCACCATAAAGCTGACCTTTCAAGTTGGAATATCCGTCCTCCAAGTCCTTCCTGGCTGATTTCAGGCTCAAGCGCGCGTCTTCGCCGCATCAGTCAAAGAGCGCTCAGCCTGGTCTACGCGTTTCGCGTCGGTTTCAACGCAAAAATTGTATGATTGAAGACCAATATCCATCTGAAGAGCCTCCATGATGTGAAGAAGAGATGTCATACCATCATTAAAATTACACACAGCAATGTCAGTGGAAATATCTAAGGTACCAGCAGCCTGCGCCTTCTTCCAGTCACACCACGAGTCTGAGCAGTTCTGATGCTGGGGATTCTCGTCAGTGGAAATTTTGTGATACAGAGTTGCCCAAATCTCCATCTTCATAGCTTCCACCGAGTTTGAATTTCGACGAATTGCCAAACCATAATAAATGGTCAATTGATCAATCGATTTAGCGATTTATCGATTTTTTTGAGATTCCTCAATTTTGCTCCCATTCTTTTTTGAACATGGTCAAGATATCCTTTTTTCTTACTAACAAATTCTCGTACGGCTGAGAGTCTATGAGTCCCTTGAATGTCTTAGAATCTCCATCTCCGATATAATGGGCATATTTGAGCCTCAGAACGTCTGAACATTTCTATCACCGCGTCAACTTCCATGTTTCGCGAAGAGCCTTCGTGATTGGCCTCGCAATTGTCCATGTGCAATTTTTGCCATTCTTCGTATTCAGCACTACCTAAACGAGCTCTCCAGTGCTCACAAGTCTTACAATATTTATATTTTACCTCAACATCAACAATTTTACCGGTGTACCACCCAATGAGGGAAGTGATTCCAAACAGAGAAGAAAAACCGCGTTTCCGCCAAGACCCATCTCCTGAGACTGTAATTCCCTCTTTTTCTCCATTTGCTTCACTCATTTCTTTTTCCTTTTCAGCAGCAGCTTTCATGCTCGCATCTCTAACAAATGATGTGGCTGTACCAATTGTTGTTATCAATTTTTCGTAAAAGGACTGGAAAACCGGACGTGGCAATTCCATCAGAGCGCAGAACTTCATTATCCCATTCAAACCTATCCCCAATACCCGCATTGCTAGTACGACCCTTCTATTGATTTCATAGGCATTTCTGATGTACTTACAACTGGGGATTTCATAATCAGGACATTTTGGGCAGACAACAACAATTTTGAATCCTAAGCCACGGGGACTTTTCTCCATGAACGTCACGTCAGAATCACATTTTTTGCATTTCACAACTTGCGAAAGTACAGAGAAAACAGCGAAAAAATTTATGATTCTATTACCGAACTCATGATTAATTTTGAAGTTGTCCTCTGAGAAGTTCAATTTCTTTGCTGAAGCACTGACCTTCACCTGTGAACCACCTTCAACTTCTAACCTGTTGAGTGGTCGTTTCGACGATGAACTTCGGTGGCGCGTAGGATACGCTCGTTTTGTACCTTTCCTCCCCTCCCCACTTTGTCTTTACCCATTTTTTTATTCAATTATTCTTGGAAATAGTCAGATAATCACTCGGAGATAATAAAACTGAGAGGGAAAAACAGCGCAGCACGAACGAATAAACGTCGAATAACAAAATTTCCACGAAGAATTTCTCGCGTAAACACGTGCTCTGGGGGGCCGGGCGCTCTCCCGGAGAAATTCGAAATAAGGGTCAAAAAAATTCTTTTTTCCCTGTATTCTAAGATAGTTAAACTATTTTTAGAGTCAAAAAAAAAAAATCGATTTTTTGAAAATTCTACAGTGGTGTAACCCCTTAAGGGCTCTATGGACGGCAAAGCAGTCTCGGATTCTTGCACTGTGTTTCAGGAAGGTCTGGGAATACAACTGGTAATTTCTGTAGATTCTTTTTTTCTTAGCTTTGGGGCTAACGCTGAGGCTGACAAAGAGATTATCCCCTAAATTTGGTGGCCCGGGGGCCATGGTTTACAAATTTATTGATATGGAACGATTTGCACGTATATATATATATATATATATAATTTTACGCAAAGAAATAATTTTAATCAATACCAAGCACAAGAAACTGAACCGCAAATCCCATTAAAAAGGGAAGCAACTGGGACCGTAAGTCAATCAGCCCAGAAAGGTATGAGAATAAATAACATTGATGAAGATCATTTTTTAGATAAGAACCCTACAGGGGAATGCCTCATATAACAAGAATAGACCAATATACAAAAAAACAACTAAAAATATTAGTCGACACAGGTGGCTCATCTTGACAGGTTACTCATCATCATATCCAAAAAGGGAATTTATGAAAATAAAAAAGAATTACCAACTTACAGGAGAGTATCTACAGTTCACGGATACTCAATTATAAAATATTACCATATAGTGACAATATTTGAAACAAAACATCTTTTTTATGAAATAGAAGGCTTAGATTCTGACTTATTAATTGGGTACAATCTATTAAGGAAAATTGGAGCTAGAATAGATGTAGAAAAGGGTATTATTTATATAAAGGATTGATGGTGTAAGTCTCATCTCTAAGGCGGCTTTGTCAGCGAGTTCATTTCCATAGATTCCTTGATGACTGGGAACCCAGAGTATTTTTGTGGGATGACAACTTAGAATGTGCCTAACTTCTTGTGTTGTGGGGTCATTATGATTCCAGTTGCGTATATCGGAAAGAGAGGAGCGGCTGTCTGTGCAGATAACAGATTTACCAGCGTTTTTGGAGGCGAATTGGCATCCTTTGAGAATGGCGAAAGCTTCGGCTGTGAATATGGAGTTGTATGACGGGAGCCTACCCCCTGCAATTATTTTACGGTTGCAGTCAACAACCGCAAACGTGGTTGCGTCGGTGACTTTAGAACCATCGGTGTAGATCCAGTTTTTCTCACCAAGATCTTCTTGTGAGCTCAAAAAACGTTTTTGGTATTTTAAGCGGCATGTATCGTTTTTGGCAGCATTGTAGATTTGTACGTTTATGTTAGGCTGTTTGGAACCCCAATGTGCTAGCGATTTGAAGGACCTCCTGGACTTAGGGAGGGGAAGGTCAAGTAGCTCGATGTAGTTGGCGCAACGTCTTAAAGTGGATATGCACTTAAAATTCCGCTTTTGTTTGAAAATGGCTCCGAAGTCTTTGGTTAGCAGTCAGTTGGACGTGGTGTACAGCTTCGGGATAAGCATCAATGTGGTTTCTGCTACGCGTGATTGGATACTCGGAAGACCGGATTCTGCCAATGTGCACGCTACTGGAGATGTGGGAAATGCGTGAATGGCTTGTAGCTTTTTTAAGTGACTTTTAGCACACCAACCGAAGATTGGCAGACCGTAGTCAATTTTAGATAGCATTAATGCGCGCCTAATATCTATGAGAGTCTTAATATGTATGTAAGAATATTTAGATGATAGGAATTTAATAATGTTAAATCTAGTTTCTAGTTGTTTTCTTAGAGTCTGACAGTGCTGTTGGAAAAGTAGTTTGGAGTCGAAGGTTATCCCCAAGATTTTTAAAAAGTTTACATCTTTTATTGTGCGGCTGTTAAAGTCAATGTCGGAAAGGTTGCAACGTTGTTTCCGACAAATATGTAATTGTTGGCATTATTCAATGGCAAGGGAGGCCCCAGAGGTTGCTCCCCACAAGTTAATTTCTTGCAATATTTCTAAAAATTTTGCTCTGACTGTGTTAATATTTTTTATTTTTGTAAAGATGATGGCGTCGTCTGCGTATAGTGAGATGTAAATTTCTTTATGTCGGGTTACAATGTCATTTATATCTTCAATTGCTATTATAAATAAAACTACAGAAAGTGGCAAACCCTGCGAAATTCCGTTGTGTAAAATGTGGGAGTTCGATGTGACATTGTTTATTCGAACCCTGAAGGACCGATTGGTCATGAAGGCTTTAATTAGGTTATAAAGCCTTGGACCAATGCCCCAGCGCTCGAGTCTGCAAAGTACGGCTTGAATCCCCACGCGATCGTAGGCTCTTTCAAAATCCGTCGCCAAGATAGAGACATGATTTTTGGTCGAAAGAGCATTCGACGCGAAGTGTTGGATATGATTTCGTGCTATGATTTCTTTTGAAAGCAACTTGATTATGGGAAATTAGGTTGTGGCGAATAATGAACCAGATAAGTCTTTGTGCTATTATTTTTTCTAGTGTTTTTCCTAGACAGGATAACAGGGAAATTGGACGGTAGCTGTTAATATCGGAAGGAGGTTTGTTTGGTTTTGAGATAGGGATAAAAGTAGCCTATCTCCATGTATGTGGGTATTTTCTAGTGTTCAGTATTTGTTTAAAGATATCCAAAAGTTTTGTTTTTAGGTGGGTAGATAGGTTTTTGAGCATAGGGTATGATACTCTGTCGGCCCCAGGGCTTTTTCCTTTTGCTTTTGCTACTGAATTTTCTATTTCAAGCAATGTGAATTTGGAATCTAAGCATGTAGCCGATGGGGAAAGTGAGTCGATGAGATAGGGCTCTGAAAGATACCGATTTTTTTCTCGTATATATTCCGTTGAAAAATTTTGGTCAGAAGAGTATTCAGACCAAGATAAGGCAAACTCTTCGGCGATATTAAATGATCCAGTTAGAGTACCTGACTTGGATTTGATATATTGTAACGGTGTGGGAGGGATGATTTGTGTTTAATTGGGGAAAAAAATAACCTTCCATTAAAAGAATATATTATAAAAAAATACTTTGATGAACAAAAAGTATTTAAAACCGAAACGGTAATTGGTGAAGGTAGTTTATATAGCTTGGGATCAAAGAATCCTGAGCACGCCAACGTTGAATTATCCGTCAACAAAGAAACTAATAGCTTTGGATCAAAGAATCCTGAGCACGCCGACGTTAAATTATCCGTCAACAAAAAAACACGCCGTCGATGAATTTTCCGACAAAGAAAAAATTCATAATCTAATAATAATTTTAAATCAAGTAAAAGATTTCGAAAATAAGAGTATGAATAAAATTGAAAAGGAGCATTCTAAAATAAATATGCAACTTCCTTTTCGAACCGATATTCGAGGAGAAATAAATACTGACAATGATAGGGCAATTTATAGCAAACAATGTCCTTATGCTATGTCAGTCTCAGATTTCGTTAATAATGAATTCGATAGAATGCTAAAGGAACAAATTATAAGACCAAGTAGGAGCCCTTATAATTCACCAGTCCTAGTAGTACCCAAAAAGGGTCAAAACGAAGATGGAACTCTAAAACATCGACTAGTTATTGTTGAAATTACGTTATAATTTAAATAAGCTTTATATGTTTTGATCTGGATTAAATGGACTAAAACGCGTCCGGTTGAAACTCGAAATAAATAAAAACTAATTTGCGGAATTCGACAAAATGAGTGTGTCAATTCAAATTGAAAAATTAGGCGACGACAATTACGACGTATGGAGCATTTTAATGCGTAGTGTGCTTATAACAGCAGATCTATGGAAAGTCGTTTGTGGCCAATATGTAAAGCCAGAAGATGGCTCTGAAGATTCCGAAAAATGGAATATGCTCGATCAAAAGGCCCTGGCAAGTTTGTTTTTAAATTTTAAAATTTAACTGCGTTAATGCATATAAAGGCATGCACAACAGCAGCAGACGCATGGAAAAAATTGCGTGATGTACATTTGCCAGGTGGCCCGATCAGAAAAGTGCAGTTATATCAAAAACTATCAAGGCTGAGAATGCTTGAAGGGGATAACGTTGTTCAATATGTCAATAAATTTGATGAAACAGTCGACAAATTAGCTGAGATGGACATAACAATTAATGATGAATTAAAAAGCATCATGTTGTTATCCAGTTTACCAAATTCGTGGGAAAATTTGGTCGTAGCGATCGAAACACGCGACACGCTGCCGACGTTCGAAACGGTAAAAGTGAAGCTTCTGGAAGAGGGAGCGCACAAGCAAGAGAGGGACGATAGCGAAGGTTCTGTCCAAGCCGTGTATGTACATACAAAATAACATGGAACTGCAAAGCAAAAACAACGCGAAGAATGTCACGACATCTGTGCAACAACCGTGAAAAAGAACCTTGAAAAGCGTAGTTTCAAGGGCAAATGCTACATTTGCGAAAAAGTCGGTCACCGAGCACGAGAATGCCCGAGCAAAGAGAGGCATAAAAAACTAGGGGAAAGCAAGGAGAAATCAAACTGCTTGATGCATATTAGTGCTACCACTCAAAGGAAAAACATATGGTGTGTTGATAGTGGTGCCACGTCGCATATGTGTTGTGACAAGGAATTGTTATGCTTAAATCACAAAATGTAAACATTGAATTACGAGATGTAATTTACGCTCCATCATTGCATATGAATTTTTTATCAGTGAGAAAGTCCGCGGAGTACGAAAACATAACTACTTTTGATAAAAAGGCGGCTGTGATAAAAAACAAACAAGGTGAAGTGATGATGAGAGCAATGCAAGAAGAAAATTTGTATTTATTTACAAGTAGCTCTAAAAACAGTGCGGTTCATTTGTTGAATGATTCTTCTCGCATGGCAACATGGCACAAACGGTTTGGTCATTTAAATTTTCAATGTTTAAAAGAAATCAAAGAAAAAGAGCTAGTAATTGGCATGGACGTTAAAAATATGTCAGTGAATATTAATTGCGACACATGCAATATGGCTAAAATACACGTATTGCCATTCCCACAGAAAAGCGAGAGAGCTACGCAAAGTGTACTGGAACTAGTTCACAGTGACGTGTGCGGGCCAATGAATGTTAGTTCTTTAGGCGGCAACAGGTATTTCGTCACGTTCATAGACGACTATTCACGGAAAATATTTATATATTTTATGCATGCGAAAAACGAAGTGTTTGATAAAGTCAAATTGTTCAAATCATATGTCGAGTGCCAAACAGGCAAGAAAATAAAAGCTTTGCGAAGTGACAACGGGACAGAATATGTAAACCGGCAGTTTACAGAGTATAAAAAGGCTATAAAAAGGCAATTAACGGTTCCGTATACACCACAACAAAACGGCGTCGCGGAACGCGCTAACGAACGATCGTCGAGATGGCCAAAAGTAAGCCGTGTCCACAGCTTCATATTTGCGTAACAGGTGCCCTTGCAAAGCACTCATGGGCGCTACACCCTTCGAAATATGGCAAAATAGGAAGCCATCTGTTAAACATTTGCGAGTGTTCGGATCTCGCGCGTTTGCTCTGGATAAGACAAGAAAAAGCAAGTTCCAGGCAAAGGGAAAAGAGTATATATTTGTAGGATACTCTTTAACAGCTAAAGCTTACCGTTTATACGATCGGGAAAAACGTATCATTGTTGCACGTCGTGATGTCTAATTTGTAGAGGGTGAGTTTGATAACACTGAATCTGAAAAATGCACTATTGCAGAACAAAATAATGACTTCGCTACAAACATCATTCACCTTGAGTCAAACATCCAAGTACCAAAGCAGCAGCGGCAGGCTATGCCCATGGTGGTCGAGCAGAGCAATAATTCTTACGACAGCTATGACTCCGGTAAAGAGGAGGAGGAGTTTGTAAGCGCAAGCGATGAAGAGCAAATTCTCACTGAGGAGGAGATCGTACCAGACGTACAAGAGCAAGAGAGCAACGTACCTCGACGTGGACCCGGCAGACCAAAAATTATTCGCAGTGGTAAGCCCGGTAGACCCAGAAAACAATACAACAGCCTAAATTACATTGAAGACATTGAGACGCCACAGTGCGTTGGAGACGCTTTACGGGGCGAGCATGCCCAAGACTGGAAGACGTCAATGCAGAAAGAATATGATGCTCTCATTTCAAATAACACATGGACATTGTGTGATTTACTTCCAGGACAGAAGGCCATAGGATCCAAGAGGGTCTTCCGCGTCAAAAAGGATAAAGAGGGAAATATATAAAAGTTTAAATCAAGACTTGTTGCTCAAGGTTGTGGGCAAAAGATGGGCGTCAACTATTCGGAAACGTTTTCTCCAGTAATCCGCTACGAAGCCATCAGAATGCTATTCGCTAACTTCATTGATGAGAAGCATCCAAACAAAGTATTAAAGCTTCAAAAGGCGATCTACGGACTTAAACAGTCAGGGCGTGTCTGGAATGACACATTGGACGAAGTTTTGAAGAGCATTGGTTTCAAGCGCAGCAAAAATGAGGCGTGCCTGTACGTGAATCAGCAGCAGCTACATTGCTGTATATGTCGACGATCTAATCATCATCAGCTACGACGAGAACGAGATTAGCGCGATTAAGAGGAAGATCGCAAATAAATTCGACCTACAAGATGGCGGCCAACTAAATTATTTCCTTGGCATGGAAATCCAACGAGAAGGTACAAGAGGGTCGATTTCGCTATGCCAGAAGCAGTTCATCATAAACCTATTGGATGAATATGGCATGCAAAATTGTCGTCCCGCAGCTAGACCCTGGTTATAAGATGGGTTGTAGAAATGAGAATTGTGTCAAGGTAAATATAACACAATTTCAATCATTAATCGGTTCCCTTATATATTTAGCAGTCTTGAGCCGACCAGATATATTGCATACAGTGAGCAAACTGTCGCAAAGAAATACTGATCCACACAGTGAAGACGAGACTGCAGCGAAACATGTTTTGAGATACCTTTCAGCCACGGTTGATCTCAAAATCACATACAGCAAGTCCGGCGAACAGGTAATGGGCTTCGCCGACGCAGACTGGGCAAACGACCTGTCAGATCGCAAATCATACAGTGGGCATGCATTCTTCCTTGGAGGCAGTGCGTTTTCATGGACTTCAGCTAAGCAGAGCTTCGTCGCCATGAGCAGCACAGAAGCAGAGTTCGTTGCTTTATCCACGGCTGCAAAAGAAGCGGTGTATCTTCACCGTTTGCTTTTACAGATTGGATGGTCATTAGATGGACCAATAACCATATGTGGCGACAACATAAGTTCTCATCATATTGCGAAGAATCCAGTACACCATAAACGCACTAAGCACATAGATATTAAGTATCATTTTGTACGTGAAAAAGTAGAATGTATTGAAATAATTCTTGAATATGTACCCACTGATAAAAATGTTGCAGATGTACTAACGAAAGGTTTGTGTAAGCAAAAGCAACAGAATTTTGCTAAGTTGCTTGGAATAAATTAATTTTCATTTTACATCACATATATATAGCTTAAGAGGAAATGTTGAAATAACGTTATAATTTAAATAAGCTTTATATGTTTTGATCTGGCAACGCTCAATTATAGCTTAAGAAGTCATTGTGAAATTCCTATTACTCAGTTTCAATTAAACCGTCAACAACACCACTACGTTCTTGTGTTTATTTGTTCGGTCGGTCTAGAAGCACATAACGGTTGTCCTGATCGAACGGTAAGTCCCTAACAGTTATAGACTATAAAAAATTAAATCAGGATTCCACCAAATTTTAATGAAAGAATCAGATATTGAAAAAACAGCCTTTTCTATTAACAATGGGAAATTTGAATTCCTACGTATGCCATTTGGGTTAACAAACGCCCCTTGAATATTTCAATGACCAATGGATGATATATTAAGAGAACAAGTCGGAAAAACTTGTCATGTTTATATGGATGATATAATAATCTTTTCAAATACAATTGAATAACATTATACTGATCTAATTCAAATAATTAATTTTTTACAACAAGAAAATATGAAAATCTCTCTAGACAAATCTAAATTCTTTAAATTAGAAACAGCATTTCGTGGTTATATTGTTTCTCACAATGTAATTAAAACAGATCCTGAAAAAAATTTCCACAATTATGAAGTATCCGATTCCACAAAACATTAGAGAGCTTCGAAGTTTTTTAGGCCTCACTGGCTATTACCGAAAATTTGTCCGAAATTATGCAAAAATTGCCAAACCTTTAACCAAATACTTAGGAGGAGATAATGGTAAAATTTCTAGGGGAATGTCTATTAAAAATACAATACAGTTAGATGACCCAGCTGTAAGAGCTTTTAACGAACTTAAAGATAATTTAATAGCACAAATTGAATTAGTTCAACCAGATTATAACAAAAAGTTCACTTTGACAACAGACGCATCAAATCGGAGCGGTTTTATTACAGGATAATAAGCCAATTACTTTCATATCTAAAACTTTAAATAAAACCGAACAACTTTACGCCACAAATTAAAGGAATTGTTAGCCATAGTTTGGGCTCTTAAAAATCTCAGAAATTATTTATATGGTGTAATTGGTATATAAATACAAACAGCCCATCAATCTTTATCTTTTACAATCTCGGATAAAAACCCGAACGTAGAAATGAAAAGATGGTATTCTTTCATAGAAAGTTTCACCCCAAAAATAATATATAAACCCGGGACAACAAATGTCGTAGCTGACGCATTATCTCGAATAAAAATAAATAATATGACAAACAGCGATGAAGAACAATCAAGCTCAGACCAAAATACACAGCATTCTGCTGAAAGTAGTTTTGAAAATGAAAATTTCTTTTTACAAAAATATTTCTACAAGACGTAGAGAATGATGAAGATAAAGCTATTATAATAGAAGAAACACATAGTCGAGCTCATAGAGGACTAGACGAAAATTACAAACAAATAAATAAATTATATTATTGGCCAAATTTATTTATCAAATTAAAAGAATACATAAAAAACTGTACAATTTGCAACGAAAATTAATATAATAGGCATCCAATTAAAATTCCTATTGGGGAAGCTCCTATTCCAACTAAAGAAGGAGAAAATCTACACATCGATATTTATTTCGCGCAAAATCTTATCTTCTTAACTTGCATGGACGCGTATTCAAAATTCCTAGTAGTAAAAGAAATTCAAAATAAACTAAACATCGAGAATAAAGTAATGGAATTACTTAAACATTTTCCCCACGCCAAAGTAATTATGACTGATATCATTATCAGGTTCATACCAAGCTTCACCTCTGCTCAATTTAAATCCTTTGCACAAAGATGTGGATTAACTCAACATTTGGAAGACCCCAGACACAGTGCCTTGAACGGACAAGTTTAAAGGGCACATTCAACATTAACAGAATTAGCTCGTTGCATAAAGGTGGAATTTAATCTCATTGACTATTCGGAAATAATTATTAGAGCCGTAAAAGAATTTAATCAGAGCATTCACTCTACAACAAATCAAAAACCTTTTGATATTCTCTATAATAAATTTTTTTTTTTATTTATTTATTTTTTTTATTTAAACAACAATTTAACAAAGATCTGCTAAATATGAATAAAAATTATAAATATAACTACACTATAACTATTCTAGGAGGTATTCTATGATTTGAAGTTTATTTACATTAAGAGAGAGTTCAGGGGATAGAGTATGTGATAAAAGGTTATAGTTCTTACAAAAAGTGCGGAAGGGGTCGTGTTCAGCGAAGTTAGATTTGCAGATCATAATGGTCGGAAGGACCTAGTTTCCTATTAGGGATGGAAAAATATAGTTGGCTTAGCAGGTGTTTAGAGTCAACCATGCCATGGATCAGCATGTGTAGAAACATGACCCCAGCACAGGTTCGGCGCTCCTTCAATGGAGGTAACTTTAACAAATTAAGCCTGCAACGGTACGGCGGGAGACGATTATCAGGATCCCAGTTTAGGTTTTTTAGTGCAAATAGCAGAAACTGCTTTTGCACCGACTCAATACTATTTTGGTGAGAGAAGTATTGAGGACTCCAAACACACGAGCAATATTCGAGGATGAGACGAACTAGGGTGATATACAGGGATTTGGTGGTGAAAGGATCGTTAAATTTTTTTGACCATCGCTTAATAAAGGCTAACATTCCTCTGGCTTTACTCACTGTCACAGCAATGTGATCATTAAACTTAAGTTTATAATCAAAAAGAACTCCAAGATCATTGATTGTGGAAACACGATCAAGGACGTGATTTCCAAGAGAGTAAGATATGATAAGCGGCACACTGCGATGGAATGTCATAATTTTGCATTTAGAGCAGTTTAGGAACAGAAGATTAATTGAGCACCACAAATAAAGTTCGTCAAGGTCTAGTTGCAGATGCCTATGCAGGAAATGTTCCGAGAAGGAATAGCATAACTTGACATCATCAGCGTAGAGGCATAACTAATCACATTGGGAAGAGTATAAACAACAGTGGTCCTAGATGACTACCCTGAGGGACACCCGATGAGACATGGATGACCTTCGACTTGGTAGATTTAAATAGGATACGCTGGGTTCGATCTGAAAGGTAGGAAGCATCCCACATCAGGATATTTGGTGGAAAACCAATAAGCGAGAGTTTCCGTAGCAAGAGCTGATGATTAACTGAATCAAATGCTTTGCTGAAGTCAGTGTAAATTACATCAGTTTGCGATGTACCTCAGCGATGTTGAATACCTCGGTTGATTTTCGACGAAAATTCTAGTAGATTAGTTGTTGTCGAGCGAAGCTTGACAAAGCCGTGCTGTGCAGGTGAGATTATGCGCTTGCATGCATGTTGAAGCTGCGATGTGATAAGTTTCTCAAGAAGTTTGGGAATCGCAGAAAGCTTAGCAATGCCGCGGTAGTTCTCAATGGAAGCCTTAGAGCCTTTTTTATGAATTTTTATAAGGTATGATTCATTCCATAATTTAGGTAGGGAAGTTTGCTCCAAGGATAGGTTAAATAGAATGGTAAGAGGTAGGGTGAGAAGATCGGAGCACCTTCTGAATATGCAGCTAGGTATGTTGTCTGGGCCTGGTGAAAATGAGATTTTAATTGATGAAAGAGCCGTAAACACATCATGACAGTGGAATTTATAAAGGAAAATGTTGCTTATGTAGGATAAATTATATGGATAGTTAGAGGAGGGATCAAATGAGTTAGATGAGTAGGTTGACTGAAAAAATGACGCAAATAGATTAGCAATGCCGAGATGCGAAGAGTCGGAAGTATTATTATATGAGAGGGAAGGGGGAAAAGATTGGATTTACGTTTAGAGTTTACAAAAGAGTAAAAAGAGCTTGGATCGTTGCGAAAATTGAGTTTGCATTTAGAAATATAATTTTTATATAGTTGATTGTTAAGGTCAACAAAGTGGTTGCGGATTCGAAGGTAATTAGAAAGATGTATCGAGGTTGGAGACTTTAATGACTTTTTGTAGGCTCTAGATTTCCTATTTGTTAGGAGAGAGAGGTGCTTATTATTATTGATGGAGTTAACGTTTCAGGGACAGATTTATTTAAGGCGTTAGGAATTACTTCATAAAAAGAGTCTGTAGCTTCCTCGATATTGCTGAAACTAGAAAGATAACTCCAGTCAATATTAGTCAGGTGATTTCTTAGGTCACAGTAGTTGGTTTTTTTAAAGCATTTTTGACGAGGCTGTTCGCTATTACTGTGGGGGACTTCAGGAGAGTCCTGAAGCATGTTATAAAATCAAAAAAAAAAAAATCATTTAGCAAGGAAAAAACGATTTTATGGCAGTTGTGGTGGTGCATATAAATGATTGCATCACTCAGAGGAGGAATGTAGGAACAGGTGATGAAAAGGTTAAGGGACTCAAAATGAATTTTAACGGCATCATTCAGAGGAGGAATGTAGGAACAGGTCATGAAAAGGTTAAGGGACTCAAAATGAATTTTAACGGCTGAAAATTCAATTCCGAAAGGATTAGTAATAGTAATACGTTCAACTGTGTAGATGTTGTTTACGGCAATCAGAACGCCACCTCCAAAGGTTGGGCGATCTTCCCGAAAGACAGTGTACTTCGATACCAAAATTTCATTGTCTATGACAGTGGAGTTTAGCCAGGTTTCAGTTAGCACAATAGCATCGAAGTCAAAGGAAGAACTGTTAGTATAAAGTAAGTTCAGTTTTCCAAGAATACTGCGAACGTTTTGGTAGCAACAAGAAAAAATCTTGTTGCTTAGTTTTTTGAAGTAATAACTGGACTGGAACCTTGAGAATCTTTGATCAAGAACTCATGGACAATACTGTGCTCGGACCAGGTAGTAGGATCTAAAAATTTAGCAAGGGAAGCTTCTGGTAAAGTTATTTTGAAAGAGGATATGCTACGTTTATGCTTAAAATTAAATATGGTACAAACAGTTCTGAGGGAGCTATATTTAGATTAATTGAAAGGTGAATCCTAACGTCATCGGCAGAGGCATCAGGCATAAGCCGCGATACATAGATGGATTGGCGGGGAGCCACGGCTCTCAGCTTAAGTCCTGAAGATCGCGTTTCCTATTGGCCGGTTTTGGCGTATCAAGTTTTGCAGGGGGAATACCGGGTTTCTGAATAGCTAGGATGGGTGGCGACAGGAGCATCAACCATAACATTGCTTACTGGCAAATGTGAGGCTGGAGTTGTACACATATTCATATTCTGGTTAGTGTTAGCGATTTTCCGGCGTGGTGATTCGCTTAATAGTTTTAGGCCCAGAAATAGAGATTCAAGGTTTAGAAACTGCTCATTTAATGTGGCAAATTGTTTCCGAACCTCCCGGAAACCGTTTCGGGTTTGCCGCATAAACGTGCGCACCTCGCCTTCAATCTCTCGACAGGCCAAACATGACCATGTCAAACCGATGCCTTTGCCCAGGAGATCACCAAGTCGGCCATAATGACCAACGCCAGCGCATTTCATGTGCGAGCAATTGTCACATAGCCAGCAAGTTAGGTAGGAGTCTTTGAGGTACAAACCAACGACATTTTGGGTAATGAAAATGGAATGCGCTCAAAAACAGAAACAGAATGGTCCATCGAATCTATAATGAAGAGAGTGATATAGCGACGATAGCGTGGGAGCGATTTCGGCGAACATCAGGAGCAGCGTCAATCCAGACGGAGATGAAGAAGCTCCACAAAAGGGGGAGTGCGATAGAGAGCGGTGAGCAGATTGTATTAACGAAACAAAGCAACGGTTAATGGTTACTTTGTTATTGTTGTTTGCGAAGCACAGTCTTATCGCGTTTAAAATAAAACAAAGAATATACGTTTAAAATTAAACTTTCGATGTGTTTTTCAGTTTGCGGACCACTTCGCGATACAGCAGGTTAATGAAATCAGTTCGGAGCTGATAATAGGTCGGTAGTTCTTTCGGGAAACGTTTAAAATTACGGAGCGAATAGGCCGACGTGCAGAAGGCTCAACGTTTTGATATGAATATGATTGATATGAATATGAAATTGAACACGAAAACATTTCAAAAATTCCAAAGAACAATGAAGAAAAAATGTTCGAAACACTTAATGAAGGTCGTAAGGAA
Source organism: Drosophila ercepeae (assembly GCA_018150545.1). NCBI lineage: Eukaryota > Metazoa > Arthropoda > Insecta > Diptera > Drosophilidae > Drosophila > Drosophila ercepeae. The sequence continues at coordinate 507,034 of JAECWL010000008.1, read as the reverse complement.
AAAGAATATCATGTAGGGCAAGTTGTTTATGAAAAGAAACATGGAGAAAGAAATAAGCTAAAAACAAGATATAAGAAACAGGTTGTTAAGAAAAACTTACCCAATAAAATAATAATCAATAGTAGAAACAGAATTATTCACAAAGACAATATTAAGTTCTAACAAATATTATATTTCTTTAAAAATTACAGCAAATGCATTTCTTATTACTTCTAATACCATTCGTAATGACTTATCTTACTTATGAATCATATGCCGACTTATTCCACGTAACTAATTTAAGTTTTTATAAAGAAATAATCGATCTAGAATCAGGGTATATTAAAAAGGATACAAATAATAGGTCACAATGGGAAATTACTTACGAACTACAAATAATCGAATTAATTTTGTCACAGCTGATATCAACTAGATCAAAAAGGGGAATAAATGAGTTAGGCACTGTTTGGAAATGGTTATTAAAATACAGAATAAAATAAATGACTTAATTGAAAATAACCAACAATTTATTATCAATTCCAAATTGTTTAACGAGATAAAATCACTTTCCGATCATTTTAAAAACATTTTTATTGATCAAGAATTGCCGTTACGAAATCATCCTTTACGATTATTAACATTCGACTTGCAAAACATAATTGATACTATTACACTAGCAAAAATTTATGTTTTTAACACAAAAATGTTAAATAATGAAGACATTAAAGAAATATTAAATCACCAACAAAAGCCTGTGATTATTGCAGATTTAATGGATATCTCCGTATTCAAAATAGTACTACATAAAGAACTCTTAATAATATATTTAAAATACCCTGTAATAACAAATAGATGCGTAATTTATTATGCCATTTCCATTTCACAAAATGATGGAAAATTACTAATAAGTAATCAGGTCGCTAAATGGGAAAATACTTTTTATGAAATATCTATTTTCAAGAAGGAACTTATTAATAACTATGGTATTATAAGTAAAGATAAAACTTGTTTTACCCGCTAACTAAATGGAGAGAAATTAATTTGCACTAAAATACGAGAAAACAAGTGAGCAAAGTTATCTTCGGCTTGCCGAAGATGGTATACCCTTGAAAACAAAAAAGTTTTCCATACAAAGACTTGTTTTCATATCGGTCGTTTGTATGGCAGCTATATGATATAGTGGTCCGATCCGGACCAAACTTTCACAAATCGTGTATGGCTATATTAAATGAATAAATGTTGAATTCGGTTGCAATAGGTTGGAAAACAAAAAAGTTTTCCATACAAAGACTTGTTTTCATATCGGTCGTTTGTATGGCAGCTATATGATATAGTGGTCCGATCCGGACCAAACTTTCACAAATCATGTGTGGCTATATTAAATGAATAAATGTTAAATTCAGTTGCAATAGCTTGGAAAACAAAAAAGTTTCCCATACAAAGACTTGTTTTCATATCGGTCGTTTGTATGGCAGCTATATGATATAGAGGTCCGATCCGACCGATTCTTAAACTTGATCTGCGTGCAACAAAAATAATGATCTGGTAAAAATTTCAAAACGCTAGCTTTAAAACTACTGTCTATTTTTTGCATAGAAACAGACGGACAGACGGACAGACGGACATGGCTGTATCGACTCGGCTGTTGATGCTGATCAAGAATATATATACTTTGTGGGGTCGGAGATGCTTCCTTTAATGCGTTACACATTTCTGGACAAAATTATAATACCCTTTTTCAAGGGTATAAAAATAAGGATATAGATATCATTCAAGAAGGTGCCATTCTAATATGTGGAAATAATATTGTAAAAAATAATATTTCATACACCAATTTAGAAAAAAAAATATTTGAGTACATAAAAACTAACCACTTTAAGAATCTGGAAATATCAGATTATATAAAATCCAACAATTCAGAACTTACTTTTGACAACATTAATATTTTAAACCCATTTATTGAAATTTACAATTGGAAAATATCAATTTCATTTATATTATTAAGTTTAATCATTTAGTATTTGATTACTAAATTAATAATAAAATTCAAATATATTATATTTGTAACCAAACAAAAACGGTCAGAGCTAGAAAAACAAAATTTTGAGGAAAAATTTAGAATAAGATAGAATTAAGAGAGCGTTTAAACGAAATTCAGAATGAAGCGGGCGCGTCATTTTAGAAGGGGAAGAGTTATCCAACCCGCAAACATAGCACTCTACCCCAGTTTATAAACAATCCCCCAGTTTTTCCAATCTCGGCGGCATTTCCTTTGTCTTTGTTTTTGTCATTGCCATTGCCACCGCTTAGTAACAACAAGACAAGCCATGGTCAACTTATTGCGCTTCAATCAAACTCCATCAGTCAGCAAATTTGAATTTCACAATACAGTAAAATAATTTCAGCGTAAAGCTTTTATTCTAAACTAATAATAATTGAAACTTCAAGAAGTTTCTAAAAGAAAAGCTTCTGGTCGAGGTTGATTGGATTAAGATTAAGAATTATAAGATCAGTCTGATTCGGGATAAGATCGAGAACTGTTTCCAATTAGGAAAAATCCAAAACGCAGTATCTTGTAATATTGTAAGTTAAAAAGTGTATCACCAAAAAATATTACAATATATTGAAATTAAATTATTTTTTTTTAAATAATTTACAATAACAAATTTAATTTGCATACATATTGAATATCTACTGTACCAAGAATACTTAGTAACTACAACGTAACACTTTGTTGCAGTGTTTACAGAGCTCCGGTCATTAACCCAAGTGGCCGAAATATGATTCGATGATTCGAGTGAAAGCATTCTGTTACACTCTCCGACCACTTGACCGAAGTCAAGTGTATGCATATACCCTCGCGCTCCAGCTTTAGAGAGCATAATTACATAAATAACACATATATACATATAGAATATACATAACCGTCTCTCGCTGCTGGCCAACTGTGGGCAGCGCAGCGATCAGACTTAGGCTTACTTAGAACCTAAGGAATAATGTAAAAGCAGATTCAACTAGACCCTGGAAGCGGCACCTTCTCTGCTTCCAAAACTGAATAAAGAAGAATAACAAAACTCGATAGAGGTTATACCTTACATGGCGACTGTGAGGCAGGAGCCTGCGATCTTAGGACTACTGAGGAAATGCTGCTAATATTGCCGATTTGATTTAAGAATTCTAAATAAAAATTTGACAACAAGTACGAGTGGCAAACCGTCACTGGTACCAACGATGGAATAGGGCGGCAACGTCAACAAAAACAACAACGACAACAAGTGTGAGAGGCAGGACGCCCCTTACACCAGCGCGGGAGACCTAGAGACGGGACACTGATGGAAAAAAGAAACAAAAATACTGAGTGAGTAGAGTGTGATAATGGGCAAACGCGGAGGTCAGAAAAACAAAATAAATAAAGGAATAGCACATATTAAGTGGCTATTATATACAAATAAAACACCGCCCCCATGGGCAACGGCACAGAAATTAACTGCGCAATTAGACTTTCTGAAAGAAAACCTCCAGCAAAGAAAGCCGAATACCACAACTCACTCAGCAAAAATAGAAGAAATAACTGAAAATCCACCATCTCCCAAGCCGAAAAGACCCGACGTCTGCCCGAACGACTGCCCTCGACCATTGTACGCCGCAGCAGGTAAATTCACATGCTGGAAATTAAAGACCAGTGCGAAGACCACCACCGGCCCCGCCTGAGCCAATAGGCCCCGGACACCAGCAGCAGTGAAGACAACAGCGAGAAGGGCACTCCGCCACTTTCGCCTACGAAGCGTCAGCGGAGCCAAACCGGCGACGACCAGCTGACAGGGACAACTTTATCCTCATTTAATTATTAAATTTGTATTAAATTTGATACACACATTGTTAATAATATTTGTTGTTATACTGTGCGCAAATTATCTTTATAAATTATATAAGTTACACAATAAATGTCTAAAAAAGAAATATATGAGCCAGGCAAATGATCTGAACAAAAAATAAAAAACAAGTGAGAAAAGTTATCTTCGGCTTGCCGATGATGGTATACCCTTGCAGATCTTTACAATGGCAGCTATTAATATAGTGGTCCGATCCAGACCAAACTTTCACAAATCGTGTATGGCTATGTCAAATAAATAAATGTTGAATTCGGTTGCAATAGCTTGGAAAACAAAAAGGTTTTCCATACAAAGACTTGTTTTCATATCGGTCGTTTGTATGGCAGCTATGTGATATAGTGGTCCGATCCGGACCAAACTTTAAAAAATCATGTATGGCTATGTCAAATGAATAAATGTTGAATTCGGTTGCGATAGCTTCTAGAACAAAAAAGTTTTCCATACAAAGACTTAAAATCTGATTGATCGTTTCAATGCCAGCTATATGATATAGTGGTCCGATCCGACCGATTTTTAAACTTGATCTGCGTGCAACAAATAATGATCTGGTAAAAATTTCAAAACGCTAGCTTTAAAACTACTGTCTATTTTTTGCATAGAAACAGACGGACAGACGGACATGGCTATATCGACTCGGCTGTTGATGCTGATCAAGAATATATATACTTTGTGGGGTCGGAGATGCTTCCTTTAATGCGTTACACATTTCGGGACAAAATTATAAAACCCTCTGCAAGGGTATAAAAAGAGAGCACACAAAAAAAAATCCAAACCAATAACAACATATTTAAGTTTGTGGAGTCCAATTAGAAAATAACTTCAGGAAGATGAAATATTGAAATAAAATAATGAAAATTAAATAAAATAAATGACAAAAAAGTATATATTAAACTGAAGTATGGCTACACTAAAAGCAATTAGGGAAACACATAATATAGTTCAGAAAGAATTCATATCCATAAAATACTGGAATGGAATGAATTACATATATAAGAATTGAAATAGCATAAAAAGTGCCTTTGATAAATCATACAAGTCACTTACACAAAACAGTCCAATTCAAAGAACTAATGTTAAGAAACATGTAGAGATATTAGTAAATTGCTTTAATGAAGCACGTATACTAATATATGGCCAAAAAGAACAATTAAATCAATATCATTAGTCCCAAGTATCAAAATTTTTGATCAGACTACGACCTAACTTAATATCAATTAAACAAAAGTATAATTTAGATATGTCAGTACCAACAATACTGAACACTTCTCTTATTTCTCTTCACTTCTCTTCAGCTTAGTACAAATACAAAAATAGAAGACGAGGATTTAAATAACCTCACTATTCCAGCTGTTTTGATGTCAGATCTGGATACAGATTCTGATACTTCTTTAATCATAACAGAGAATAAACCAGGTAACACTAAAACAATGGCACAAACCAATATTGATTTTATCAATACAGCATCTAAGCTTATACCAGTTTTTGATGGTAAAGCTGAACTTGCAAAGTTTTTTTGATGCGTTACAAATATTGGATTTAATAAAAGGCGAACATGAACAACTAGCAGTTTCAACTAGTCTGCGTTTGAAATAGTTCAATAATAGTTTCAAACTAAATTAATAAAAAATTAAAAAAAAAAAAAAACAAAAGCACTATGAGCCAGAACGACACTCACGCTCAGCGACAACGAGAGCAAGACGATCGCCGGCTCTCATTACAACGAAACAACGCGTACTTTTCTTTTGTCTCCGCGACACATGCAAGCGAAAACAACGAGCGGCCAATAACCCATAACGAACAACGAACCTTCTTCTTTTTTTTTTTTTTTTTTTAACATTTTTAATTTGTATTTAGAATCTGTCCAAATGGACAATCATTAAATGGTTTTGGGGAGACCTTGACTTAAGGGAGGTACATGGAAAGTATATCTTATGAGGTTGACTTAGGTGTCTATTGGTTGGGGAGGTCAAGCGGGCGTTTCCTTTTCAGGCGTCTTGGGGATTGCCTATTATCTAGGAAGTTGATGGCCAGGTGGTTGGGGTGGTTGTCCAGTCTTTTTATGTATCTTCCGCTGAGACGGGTGATCTCCTCTGCTACACATCTAATTCCAAGCTCTTTATGGATTATTGAGTTTTCGTGGTACGGATGGGCGTTCGAAACTGTTCTCAGGCATTTATTCTGAAACCGCTGGATTTTGATGCGGTTCGAATAGCTTGCCGTGCCCCACAACTGTATCCCATATGCCCAAATTGGCTTCAGCACTACCTTGTAATAAAGCAGCTTTAATTTTAGTTTGAGCTTGGACCTTCTTCCCAGGAGCCAGTGCAGTTGCTTAAGCCGTAGCTTGGCCTGGTTGCGCTTGTTGATTAGGTGTGGACGCCAAGTGAGCCTGCGGTCCAGGGTCAGCCCTACACATTTGGGAGTGTTATTCGTTGGGATGGTTTCCCCGTTGAGTGAGACGGTGGGGGGGGGGGGGGGGGGGCATTTTGCCCCTGCGTAGTGTGAAGGTTGTTTGTGAAGATTTCTCAGCGTTCGTGGTCAACGCTGTTCCATCGTTTCAGCCATGGTCCGAGGGCATTCAGTTGCCTCTGGATGATGGCTGATGCTTTCTGAGGATCTGTGGCGGAGGCTAGGAAGGCGGTGTCATCGGCATAAGTGGCTACTGTGAGGTTCCGGGAGGGGGTGATGGGGAGGTCCGCTGTGTAGAGTGTGTACAAGATGGGTTCAAGAACACTGCCTTGTGGTACTCCTGCTCTTATGGGCCAAGGGGTGCTGATTGATGATCCGCATCTCACTTGGAATTCTCTTCACTCTGTGTATGACTTGAGGAAGGCGAAATGGGAACTTGGGAGGTGGGATTTAATTTTGAGAAATAATCCAGGGTGCCAGACTCTGTCAAACGCCTGTTTGACATCCAGCATAACGGCGCAGCAGTACTTCTTCTTTTCGAAGGCCTCAAGTATAGTCTCAACAATCCAGTGGCATTGCAAACTAGTGATCAGGGATCAGATCGGCCTCGTCCAATACTGGCAGTACTCTACGTAAAAATACTCTTTCAAGTATTTTAGAAAGGATTGCCAGCAAACTAATCGGACGATACGATGCTAGGTTGTCTTCAGGTTTCCCAGGCTTGAGGATGACAATTACTTCCGCTCGATTCCACTCTTTAGGGAAGTACCCTAGACGGAGGCAGCTGTTGAATATGTTGGCCAGCCTTTGGGAACAGATTAGGGGCAACATTTTCAGTGCTGTTGCATCGATACGGTCAGGACCCGGTGACTTGCCATTTTTTAGGGAGGCGATCTCCTGCGCAATCTCCTCTGGTTCGAGGACTGCACTTGGGCTGTCTATGAACCTTATGGTTGCAGCTCTCTCTTCGCCAGTGCATCTGTCAAACGGTGAGAATGCACTATGTGCCTCGTGACATTCCACAGATTGTGTTGCGGGTCTCCAGGTTCCAGCTCCATAAGGAATCTATGAAACGAGTCCTGCCGTAGGATGGATAGCTTGTCCTTCAAATCTTTGGTGGCACGATTAAGTGCTGTCTTGTCCCTGGGGTTACGCGTGGAAAACCAGACTCTTCTGAGGCACCTTTTTTCGGCCACGAGGGCCCCGATTTCCGGAGACCACAAGTACGCGTCTCTTTTAGTTATTCTCGGGGTAGTCGAAGGAGGTGGATTAGCAAACTCAGCGGCATTGTGCATCTCCTTTGTTAGGTCTATGGCCGCATCTATTTTGCTTGGTTTGAAAAGAGGGGGATCTGGGTTCAGGGATGAAAGCATCCAGAACGTAAACTTGGGGGCATTTGTGTGTTTTCCGGTGAGTCTTCTAGGCGGGGTATTTATGAGGACGGGGATGTTTAGGAGCAAGTTTACTGCGCTGTGGTCAGATAGCAGTTTATCATAGCTTGAGCATGTTATCTTAGAGTGTCCTATGCCCTTCGAAACGGCGAAGTCCAGCAGATCCGGCTGCCTTGAACGGTCGGTAGGCCAGTGTGTGGGTTCTCCAGTGGAATGGCAGTGCAGACTCTTCCGCTGCAGGTACTTATAGAGCTTTATGCCTTTGGGGTTGTTTGTGCGGGACCCCCACCAGGAGTGTTTGGCGTTAAAGTCCTCGGCTGCTATAAACCGAGGACCGAGGGACTCGAAGAAGTCCTGAAGGGGGGTCTCGGTTATCGAGTGTCTGGGTGGGAAGTAAACCGCACCAATGGTGATATCTCCCCGTGGGCTAGAAATCCTGGTCACGGTGCACTGAGCCCATTGCTCCTGAAACGCGCGAAGTTCCGTGTACTGAATGCCACTCCTGATAAGCATAGCTGCTCCTCCGCGTGCTCTGCCAGATGGATGGGATGGAAAAGTGGGATTCCGAAACTAGAAGAACATCGATATTGTCTGTTTTGATGAGATGCTCTACTTCGGCTTTGCACCTCTGCAGGCCGTTTGCGTTCCAAAAAACTATGTTAAGGCTTATTTGCATTACTTTTTGTTGTGGATGGGAGCTATAAACTGCATCATCTGAGAGAACATCTGCGATAACATCTGCGATATCAACTTTTCCATCATCCTCTCAATCGATCCTTCCATACGGGCAAGCATCGTGTCAAACTGGTTGGGTTGTGGGGCTTCGGGAGTGGGGTTTGTTGGGGATTCGTTGGCTGTGTCACTTGGTTTCCTAGGAGTACGTCCCTATAACTTGAACCATTAATGATAGTTGGTATCTGGATGCGAAGTGGTTTGTTGCTACTCTCAACGGGTCTGGCCTTAGGAGATTGCTGCGCCTTTGCCTTTTTGTAGGCAGGGCATCCTCTGAACGACGCAGGGTGATCAGCTTGGCAATGCAAACAGCATGTTTTCTCGTCTTCTTTTTTGGTGCATGACCTAGAGTCATGAGAATCACCACATTTCACGCAGCGATGTTCCAGGAAGCAGTATCGCTTTGTGTGTCCGAACCCTTGGCATCTGAAACATTGTGGAACATCGTTGAATTTCAGTGGGGGCTCTACGGTGACGACTGATCTGCAAATCCTCTTTATTTTAAAAGCCTCTGTGTTGTTGCTTGCTGGTTCTAGATTGACAAAGAAGATCCCCAGTGGTTGTTTGGATTTCCTGCCAATGGGATTGTGCAGATCCCTCACAGTATGGCCGTATTTGTGGAGTTCTTCTTTAATTTCAGTCTGGTCCGTTGAGTAGTGAAGTCCCTTGATGACCGCCCTGTAAGCTCTCTCGTCCTTTGGTTGGAAGGTGCGGTGTCTTTTATTATTTGCCAAGAGACGTAGGGCTGTGTAGGACTCCTTGTCTGGCATCATTACGCGTACGTTATTATTTCTCTCCGTTTTATAGGAGAAATCCTTTTCGGATCCGACTAAAGTCGATATCATCTTCACAACCGATGTAATGTCGGTCACGTCTGGGATGTAGATCGGGGGAGGCTTGAGGGCCTTTGGGATCGGGATTGGTTTATCTTCTGTTTTAGATGCCACTGCCTCTGAGGCAGTTTCGGGTTTGTCATGATCGTCGTCATCTTCTTTGCTTGAGAGGAGGGCAAAGGGGTTGTTTGAAAAGAAATGCAAGCGCGAAAAAGTGCGGTAACTGTGGGGGTAATCACACAGAAAACTTCAGAGGCTGTCCAATCTACAAAGAGTTGGTACGTAGACTGTTTTAAAATTTATTTGCTTCGGATGCAATTGATCGGATTCGGTGCAAGTTGACGGATTTATCAGCTGCCATATGACCCAACTCGCAGCATATGCAAGCTGCAAGATATCGCCAAAGAAGTTTGTATAACGGTCAATATCTCCGCCATTTTCTATTGATTTGTCACAAATAATATCTTATATTATTTGTGTTAGTACGTACACTATTCTTAAATTTATTTGGTGAAGATCGGATGTAAATTGACGGATTTATCAGCTACCATTCGACGCAACTCGCAGCATATGCAAGCTTCAATATATCGCAAAAAAAGTTTGTATATCGGTCAATATCTCCGCCATTTTCCAGTGCTTTGTCATTATGTCTTTTTTTATTAGTGTTGGTACGTAGACTCTTTCAAAATTTATTTGCTTGGGATGCAATTGATCGGATTGGGTGCAAGTTGACGGATTTATCAGCTGCCATTCGACGCAACTCGCGGCACATTCAAGCTTCAAGATACCGCAAAGGAAGTCTGTACAACGGTCAATATCTCCGCCATTTTCTATCGCTCTTTCACAAATAATATCTTATATTAATTAAATTAATAAAAAACAAATAAATATATCGAAAGCGATAAAGACTCTCCGGGCGATGCATAGCTCGAATACACATTCTGCGTTTGAAATAATTAAATAATAGTTTCAAACAAATTAATTAAAAAAAAAAAAAAAAAAACACTATGAGCCAGAACGACACTCGCGCTCAGCGACAACGATAGCAAGACGATCGCCGGCTCTCATTACAACGAAACAACGCGTACTTTTCTTATGTCTCCGCGACACCTGCAAACGAAGACAACGAGCGTCCAATAACCCATAACCCAACGAATATCCTTGTACCAACAAATCAAGAATGAGCGCGCTCTTGCTCTCCCGCACTTCTAGGTCCGACACAAGCTCCGCTATCTGCAACAACAACAACTGGAGCAATATCGACAGCCCGCTCTACTTCGCCATTGGCTGCACCCGCTCACGCTTTTACTGAGTCAGCGAATACAAAAACAAAAGCCCAAGAGCCAAACGGCACTGCTGCACAACTAGCAAAACAAAACGCAAACAAAAAAGTTGGGTCGACCTCGCAGACTGGACTGGACCGCTACATTACAATAAAGCGGAAGCTTAGCCCTAAAACTTCCGATACAGAAAACAAGCCGAAAAATATACGCGACAATACTACCTCGATCAACAATGAAACGCCCGCAAATAACAACAGATTCGCTTTGCTGGCAGATACCAACGAGGGCGTACCACTGAAATCCAGCGATATCTAACCAATGAAAATAAAGCCTCCCCCAATTTACATCCGCGAGAAGAGCACAAACGGTTTGGTAAATTCTTTAATTGGCCTTATTGGAAAAGATAGCTTTTATATAATTCCCCTCATAAGAGGTACTATTAATGAAATCAAACTTCAAAGGAAAACGGAGGAAAACTACAGAAAAGTCACAAACCATCTTACTGCAAACAAAACATGCTTTTACACCTACCAGCTTAAAAGTAGCAAGTGTCTACAAGTAGTACTGAAGGGCATTGAGCCTGATGTAAAGACCGAAGAGATAGCTGAGGCACTAAAGGAAAAGGGATTTTGCGTTAAAAGCGCACACAATATTAAAAACAGAAACAGGCAGCCGCAACCACTCTTTAAGATTGAGCTTGAACCAGAAAACAAGCATCTAAAAAAAAACGAGGTTCATCCAATTTATAAACTCCAGCTCCTTCTGCACCGTAGGATTACAGTAGAAGAGCCGCATAAACGTAACGCTCCTGTTCAATGTATGAACTGCCAAGAATACGGCCACACGAGATCGTATTGCACACTTCGCCCAGTGTGTGTAGTCTGTGAAGATCTCCACGTCTCCACACACTGCCAAGCTAATAAAGAAAATGCAAGCACAAAAAAGTGCGATAACTGTGGGGGTAATCACACAGCAAACTACAGAGGCTGTCCAATCTACAAAGAGCTGAAACCCCGTCTCCACAAAAGAATGAACACGGCACGGGTACACCAAGGAACAGCTACGCTGATACCATCGGAAACAAATCCAGAAGTACTTTTTTCAAAACCAACTAGTATTGCTCCCTGGACTATACCAACCACTAACAAGATAAGTTTTGCAAACGTTTTAAAATCAGGTATGACGCCTCCAACCTAAAACTCCCAAACCTCACATGAAGAACACACAAAATTGGACACATAACAAAACTATAGGCCATCTGAGCAGCACGAAACGATAACTGAAGCTTTGATGTATGCCTTACAACAGAGCATGATGGATTTTATGACATTTATGCGAACCACCATGTAAGACATGATGCGTAATCAAAACCTATTGATACAAATGCTTGTCTCCCAACAATCAAAATAAATAATGGCTACCTTACGCATAGCTACGAGGAACGCCAATGGCGTCTCACAGCGCAAACTTGAGCTAGCTCAATTCCTACATGAGAAGCATATCGACGTAATGCTTCTTTCGGAAATTCATCTTACAAGCAAATACAATTTTCGACGAAGAGATTTCCACTTCTATGGTACAAATCACCCCTATGGTAGAGCACACGGTGGGACCGGCATTCTAATTAGGAACCGTATGAAGCACCACTTTTACAAGGAGTTTGCGGAAATTCATCTACAGGCCACATCTATCAATATACAGCTGGAGGATAACACTTACCTAACACTAGCGGCCGTATACTACCCCCCCTTTCACAATATTGGAAGATCAATTCCTGGATTTCTTCCTTGCACTAGGACCACACTTCATTGCAGGCGACTACAATGCAAAACATACTCACTGGGGATTGCGCCTTGTGAATCCAAAAGGAAAACAGCTTTATAAGGCTTTAATTAAAGACACTAATAAACTTGTTCATGATTCCCCTAGGAGTCCCACATACTGGCCATCAGACCTCAATAAGCTGCCTGACTTGATTGACTTCGCAGTCACAAAAAAAAATTTTCTTTGGTTAGAGCTGAATGTCTACCAGATCTGTCATCTGATCACTCGCCAGTACTAATTCATCTCAGCCGGTACGCAGAAAACGTTAAACCACCCTACAGACTGACTTCGCACAAAACGAACTGGCTAAGGTATAAAAAATATATAAGTTCACACATTGAGCTGAACCTGATATAGAGAGCTGCACAGGAACGCTGGAATCCATTCTTACGGAAGCAGCTCGAAATGCCACACCTAAAACCACAAACGTTACAATTAATCCGAATAAGACTAACGCACAAATCGAGCAACTCGTCCACACAAAACGACGCTTACGTAAAGAATGGCAATCTTCCAGATCACCATCTGCAAAACAAAAGCTAAAAATAGCCACACGGAAGCTGACCAACGCTCTGAAACAAGAGGAAGAATACGCTTAGAGCCGATATAAAGAGCAACTTTCACCAACAGGTATTAAACATAAGTCACTGTGGACAGCCCACCCAACTCTTCGCCCACCGACTGGAACCGTTTTGCCCATAAGGAATTCCTCAGGCGGCTGGGCACGTAGTGATGCAGACAGAGCCACCACATTTGCCGCTCACCTACAAAATGTATTTACGAGGCTACTAGCACATTTGCGCTACCGACTTCAAACGCAAACTGCAACCAGCAACACACCCCAATTTCGTCCAAAAGAAATATCTAGCATAATTTAAGAAAATCTCAGCCCGAAAAAATCCCCCGGCTACGACCTTATTACCCCGGAAATGATCATCGAGCTGCCACATTCTGCAGTTCGCTACCTAACGCAGCTCTTTAATGCCATCACAAAACTTGGCTAGTTTCCACAACGATGGAAGAGATCGATTATCATAATGATTCCGAAGCCTGGTAAGGACCACACAGTTCCCTCATCCTACAGACCAATAAGTCTAATCTCATGTATATCGAAAATATTCGAAAAATCCCTGCTAATCCGACTGAATCCACACCTGAGAGCCCACAATATAATCCCAGCCCATCATTTTGGCTTTCGTGAAAGCCATGGACCATTGAACAGGTGAATCGAATAACAGCGGAGATAAGAACTGCATTTGAAAATCGAGAATACTGTACAGTCGTATTTCTAGACGTATCCCAAGCATTCGACAGAGTCTGGCTAGACGGCCTAATGTTTAAAGTTAAAACAGCTTTACCCGAAAGCACACACAAAACTTCTAAAGTCATACCTATATGACAGAAAGTTTTCAGTGCGGTGCAACACTGCTACTTCCACTGACCACGAAATTAAGGCTGGAGTCCCCCAAGGCAGCGTTCTTGGGCCTACTTTATAACTCATCTATACTGCTGACATTCCTACAAATAGTCGCTTAACAGTGTCCACGTTTGCCGACGATACAGCTATCCTTAGCCGTTCAAGGTCCCCAATCCAAGCTACAGCACAGCTGGCATTGCACCTCATAGCCACTGAGAAGTGGATCTCTGACTGGCAAATAAAAGTAAACGAGGAAAATTGCAAGCACGAGACATTTACGCTGAACAGACAAGATTGCCCACCACTTTTGTTGAACAACATACCACTCCCGAAAGCAGATGAGGTAACGTACCTAGGAGTACACTTCGATAGAGGACTCACATGGCGCAGGCACATTGAAGCGAAAAAAATCCATCTTAAGCTCAAAGCGAACAACTTACACTGGCTAATCAACGCTGGCTCTCCCCTCAGCCTGGACCACAAGATCTTACTCTATAATGCAGTACTGAAACCAATCTGGACCTATGGCGCACAGCTATGGGGCAACGCCAGCAACAGCAATATTGACGCGTTAGGGGACAAAATTAATTAAAACGACTGTTTAGAAAATAAAATTGTATTAGTTAAGATTTTTAAACTTATTGTTAGCTCTTATTTAATAGGATCCAATAAATAAAAGCAGAATTAATATAAAAAAAAAAAAAATAATAATAATTTCAAAGGCGAAACTTTGGAAGTATTATTAGCAAAACTGATGAACCTAAAGCAACGCAATAAAACTGCTAAACTGTATACACTAGAGGTTGAGCAGATGACAAAGATGTTAGAAGGTGCATATATAACAATTGGTTTACCCCTAGAGTTAGCCAGAAGTTATTCCACTCAGCATGCATTCAAAGCAATGACTAAAAATTGCACAATCGATAAGGTAAAACTTATCATGCCAGCTGGTAGCTTCAATACTATGAATGAGGCCATATCTAAATTTGTAAATTGTTGCACAGAGGCAACCGGACAGCCAAACACTGTCCTATATTACAAAAATAATTCACAGCGCGGCGGAAACTGCGGACGTGGAAATTATAGAGGCAACTTTCGCAGTCACTACAATAACAATAACAATTACAATACCCAATACAATAATGGACGAGGCCAATATAAAGGAAACTCAAGAGGCCGTGGCAACTCGAATCAAGGCCACAATAATCCAAGTAGTGTCCGAGTAACCAATAATACATCGGAAAACACGTCAATCCCTTTAAATACTCGACAGTAGAAAATTCAAGGGTTCATTAATCTCAGTCAGAATATATTTTTATCATTCAACCATGTGCCTACAGGAAAATAACTTGTCTTTTTAGTAGACACAGGTGCCGACATTTCAATAGTTAAAGAAAATTCTGATGTCTTTCATGACATACAAGATAATTATATTATAGATATAAAGGGAATACGTAAAGAGGTAACAAAATCCAAAGGGTTAACTTCTATTGAGATACAGACCACTAAGTATATAATCCAACACGATTTTCATATCATGGACTTACAATTCGCTATTCCTTGTGATGGCATATTAGGAATCTATTTTATTAAAAAATACAACTGTCAATTAGACTTCAAGCCATCTGGCTTATAATTAGACCTAATAACTTAAAATTTCCAATTTATGTTCCAATAATATACAGTTTTGGGAACGACTCAATACTTCTGCCAGCAAGATCCCAAGTTATTAGAAAAATAGATATAAATTCAAAAGAAGACAGTGTATTGATTCCAAATCAAGAAGTTAAGCATGATATTTATACTATATAGTATAGCAAGTACCATAACAATATCTAAAAACGCTTTTATAAGACTGCTCAATACAACAAATAAAGATCAAGTAGTGAGTACAAATAATTTAGCGTATGAATCACTTTCAAACTACGAAGTAGTCCAAACTAATCAAGAAAATAGAAAAAAATCTGTATTATCTCAATTAACAAAAAACATTCCTCCACAATTCAAATCACAGCTTTCAAGCTTATGCCCCCAATATAATGATATATTCGGATTGAAATCTGAACCAATAAGCACAAATAATTTTATTTTTTTTAAATTATAGAAGCCCACACAGTCACGTGAACGAAATACAGAAACAAGTTGGAAAATTGATCACCGACGGGATTGTCGAACCATCTGTATCTGAATATAATAGCCCATAATTACTTGTCCCTAAAAAAACCATCTCTAGGTTCAGAACAAAAGAAATGGCGATTAGTAATTGACTATCGTCAAATTAATAAAAAATTACTGTCCGATAAATTTCCCCTCCCAAGAATTGATGATATTTTGGATCAACTTGTACGAGCAAAATATTTTTCATGCCTTGACTTAAAGTCAGGCTTTCATCAAATTGAACTCAAAAAGTTTAAGAGATAAACAGTCATTTTCAACGAGCAATGGCTCGAATCGCTTCACGCGACTACCTTTCGGTATAAAAATAGGGCCTAATTCATTCCAGAGAATAGTGACTATAGCATTCTCTGGATTAGAACCTTCACAAGCATTCCTTTATATGGATGACTTAATAGTTATAGGTTTTTCCGAAAAGCATATGCTTAAAAACTTAACAGATGTTTTTGAGAAATGTAGGAAATACAATCTAAAGTTACATCCAGAAAAATGTTCATTTTATATGCATGAGGTGACTTTTCTCGGTCATAAATGCACAGATAAAGGATTACCATTATGTCATTATGTCATTATTATAGTCGTTTCATAGCATTTTGCAATTATTATAATATTATAGACGTTTCATAAAAAATTTCGCCGAATATTCACGGCACATTACAAGATTATGTAAAAAGAATGTTCCTTTCGAATGGACAGATGAATGCCAAAAAGCATTCCAATATTTAAAGACAAAACTCATGGAACCTACTTTGCTACAATATCCTGATTTCAGCAAAGAATTCTGTATAATTACTGCTGCAAGTAAGCAAGCGAGCGGAACGGTTTTAACTCAAAACCATAACGGACTCCAACTTCCCATTGCATACGCATCAAGAGCTTTCACTAAAGGAGAAAGTAATAAATGTACAACTGAGCAGAAATTAGCTGCAATTCACTGGGCAATATTACATTTTCGACCATATATTTATGGAAAACACTTTACAATCAAAACAGATCACAGACCATTAATATATCTATTCTCAATGATCAATCCGAGTTCTATACTGACACGTATAAGGCTAGAATTAGAAGAGTATGATTTCACAGTTCACGCATGTAGCTGATGCGTTATCAAGAATAACCATTAAACATCTACAAAATATTACAGGAAATATAATGAAAGTCACTACTAAATACCAAAATAGACAGAAAATCTGCGCGGATAACAATCAAATAGAATTGCCTACGCAATCTATAGAGAAAGCTTCTAAGCCCAACGTATATGAAGTCATAAACAATGACGAAGTACGTAAAGTAGTACCTTGCATGTAAAAAATACCCTATTTATACCCTGTACCCATTAAAAATGGGTGAAAAGGGTATCATAATATGGTGCAAATGTATGTAACAGGCAGAAGGAAGCATCTCCGACCCCATAAAGTATATTTATTCTTGATCAGCATCAACAGCCGAGTCGATATAGCCATGTCCGTCTGTCCGTCCGTCCGTCCGTCCGTCCGTCCGTCCGTCGGTCCGTATCAACGCCTAGATCTCAGAAACTACAAGAGCTACAGAATTGTGCCATATATCGTTGGATAGGTAATTACCATACGCAGTACAAATTTGTTTTTTTATTTTGATATCACCCCCCGTTCCCCCGCAAACAGCAAAAAACTGTCACGACCACGCTCCCCCGCAAACCTCAAAAAACTGCCACGCCCACAATTATTGTCCTAATGCTATGCAATTCGGCATATGCGTTGATGCTTATAAAAACTATCTAACTTTTAAATTTGAACCAAATCGGAAACACGGAAAGTTATGCCACATGCAAAATCTATGGCAAGGGAAGCAGAAGCGCAGCAAAACACGCATTGCGCGACGCCGACTGCGACGTTGACAGCGAAATGTGTATGGCTTTATGACACACGAAACTTATTTTCATAACCAAAATCATACCAAATTTATATTGTTATGGTCCTCTTTTCTAATAGAATATTGTTTCATTTATTTATTGATACTAAATAAATAAATTGTAAGCATGTCTAAGGGTGCAGGGTATTTTGCAATCGGGAAACTCGACTGCTGCTACCTTACTTGTTTTATTTAAAAATGGTAGAAAAATTACTGCAAGATATGATGTTAGCGATTTATATACCAATGGAATCCTAGACTTAGGTAAATTTTTCCAAAGGCTTGAAATGCAAGCCGATATAATCAAAATCAACCAACTCAAAGTGGCACCGTGGGAAAATATCTTTGAACATGTTTCAATAGATAATCTCAAACAAATGGGCAATAAGATATTGAATACATTAAGAGCAGTGCTACTCAACCCGGTTACCAATATAGAAAAACAAAAAGAAAAAGAAGCAATACTGTCTAAATTCCATGACGATCCAATACAAAGAGGCCATACATGCATTATAAAAACCTTGGCCAAAGTCAAAAGACATTATTTTTAGAAAGGACTCGAGATATTACTGAGTACATACGAAAATGTCGAAAATGCCAAAAAGCTAAAATAACAAAGCACAATAAGACCCTATTGATAATAACCAATACGCCAATAAATGCTTTCGACAGGGTGATAGTAGACACTATTGGTCCACTACCAAAATCAGAAAATGGCAATGAATATGCAGTCATTCTAATATGTGACCTAACTAAATATTTAGTTGCCATACCAGGTTCAAACAAGAACGGGAACACTGTCGCTAAAGCAATTTTTGAATAATTTATTCTGAAGTACGGTCCAATGAAGACTTTCATTAAAAGCATGGGAACAGAATATAAGAATTCAATTATAAATGATCTGTGCAAATACTTAAAAATCAAAAATATAACATCTATGGCACACCACCACCAGACAGTTGGAACAATAGAACGTAATCATAGAACCTTCAATAAATACAGATTAAAATAACTTTAAAATATCGAATAAAAAAAACGAAAAACAAACAGTACATAAGGATAGATTTAGGTCTATACATTTGAATATTATTTGTAATTTAATATAATCAAAAAAAAAAAAAAAAGTAAAACAAAAATATTTTTTTTTTTTTTTGTAAATCTTCCTTTGTTAATTAAAAATTAATCTTTTAAGTAAAATCTTCTAAAATAACTTCATTAAATTACGTTATTTTTCAAAGGAGGGAGATGTACTATGCATACATATTGAATATCTACTGTACCAAGAATACATAGCAAATACAACGTAACACTTTGATGTGTACATAATGTGTACATAAACAGAGCTCCGGTCTTTAACCCGAAATATGATTCGATTGGCACGTTCACAGAAAGTGCAAATGCCAGCATTCTGTTACACTCTCCGACCACTTGACCGAACTCAAGTGTATGCATATACCCCCGCGCTCCAGCTTAAGAGAGCATAATTACATATACAACACATATATACATATAGAATATACATAACCGTCTCTCGCTGCTGGCCAACTGTGGGCAGCGCAGCGATCAGACTTAGGCTTACTTAGAACCTAATGAATAATGTAAAAGCAGATTCAACTAGACCCTGGAAGCGGCACCTTCGCTGTTTCCAAAACTGAATAAAGAAGAATAACAAAACTCGATAGAAGTTATACTTTACACCATAATCTACGAAACTAAGGTCCAAGTAAAAACCGAAGAGAGCTTTAGGACTCTTGCACATTATTTAAACAAAAGCATCTTCTATAAGTGAACAGCTTCATGACTCTGCTCATTGCACGACAAACAAAAGCGATCGCAACATTAAAATTTGCAGAAATTGTGGGGGTAACCACACAGCAAACTATAGAGGCTGTTCAATATACAAAGACCTGAAAAGCCGGATTCATCCCCGAATAACGTCTCTATCAGAAACAACCTAAGAATTCTTCTTCGCAACTGGATAAAGCCCATTTGGCCCTGCGACCACCTCCCAAAATTTTACCTTCACAAGCGTCCTAAAATCGGGACTTATAGAACCTTTTTTTTCCAATTTTATTTTATTTGCTGGATCTTCTCTTCTTAATAGAGACTAACAACAAGTTTTAAAATCTTAGACTAATACTATAACTAAAATCCATTTTTTAGCGATGGGTTTAGTTTTAAGGACGGCTCTAATTATATCGGAACTGAGCGAGTGGATGATCGGCACGTTGAAATCTACTCCAACTGGAAGTTCTGGTTAGCGAGCGTGCAAGAGGATTTGGATGAGATGTTAATTTAGGTTGGTGTTTTGCTTTTCATGGAAAATTTCGTCAGAAACGGTGTTGATATTTAAGTCTCGATGAATGTTTTCGTTCCTTATATACCAAGGAGCACCAGTGATGAGTCTAAGTGTCTTAGATTGCACTCTTTGAATTACTTCGATGTTACTACGACTGGCATTTCCCCAGAGTTCAGAGCCGTATTTCCATATTGGCTTGATCACGGTGTTATAGATAAGTATTTTGTATTCAAGGCAAAGAGGGGATTGAGAGTTGATTAGCCAATGGAGCTTGTTGGTCTTGAACTTTAGTTGAGTTTTTTTGGCTGCTATGTGTGAGCGCCAGGTGAGTCTCCTGTCAAGATGGATACCCAAGTATGTGACTGTGTTTGACTGGGGGACTCGTGCTCCGTTTAAAGTAAGCTGGGGACACGTTTGTCTGTTCAGTGTGAATGTTACGTGTTTACATTTACTTTCATTTACTTTAATTCTCCAGTTAGCTAACCATTTTTCAAGAGATTCCAAATGATTTTGTAGAATAACAGTTGCTCTAAGGGGACATTTACTCCGGCTAAGAATGGCAGTGTCATCTGCAAAAGTTGAAGTGGTAAGTTGAATGTTTGTCGGAATGTCCGATGTGTATAGTGTATATAGAATGGGACCGAGAACGCTTCCTTGAGGGACTCCAGCTTTGATTTCACGCTCAGCAGATGTTGAGGCGCTGCATCTTACGGAGAATAATCTTTTATGCAGATAGGATTCGAGGAGTTTGTGCATACTATTGGGGAGTAATGTTTTGATTTTGTACATGAGTCCATCGAGCCACACCCTGTCAAACGCTTGGGCAATATCAAGAAATAAAGCAGAGCAGTATTCTCGTTGTTCAAACGCAGAGCGTATTTCCGTGGTGATACGGTTTACCTGTTCTATTGTACCATGTTTTTCTCGGAACCCAAATTGATGCATTGGGATTATGTTATTTATACTAAGATGTGCGATAAGATGAGTTTTTCGAATAGTTTTGATAAGCAGGACAGAAGACTTATGGGTCTATATGAAGATGCTTGTGTTTTGTCTTTACCAGGTTTTGGAATCATAACTATAGATGACTTTTTCCATCTTTGGGGAAAATAACCATATTTAGTCATTGCGTTGAAAAGCGTGCATAAATGATTTACAGCACAGCTCGGTAGTACTATGATCATTTTTGGAGTAATTCTATCGTGGCCCGGTGCTTTGTTCGGCTTTAATTGCTCTTTGATTATTTGAGTAATTTCGCTTGATCGGAATTTCAGGGGCGTCGTGTGTATTATGTCAGAGCTTGAGAATTCCGGAAGCTCAAATAAATTGGTCGCAGGATTTGGTTGGAAGACTTCTTGGAGGTGTGTTGCAAACACGTTCGCCTTTTCGGATTCACTTCTAGCCCATCTTCCTGTAAGACTTTGGATAGGGCTGTCTGTTTCAATAGGGGCACTGAGACTGCGCGCTTTCCAGAGTGGGTTTTTGGCACATGTTGGAGAGAGTTGTTCGATGTATTGGTGTTGTAGAAAACTCTAGAGAGTTTTCAAGTTGCAGCTTTTAATTTCTCTTTGCTTGCTGGTGATCTGTTTTTTTGCCACTCTCGTCGAAAAAATTTATTTTTTCTAAAAGAAGCTGTTGAATTTGCCTATTTGTACGGTACTGATGTACTACTTTTGGTTTCATTTGAGGTGTAGATACGCGTGCAGTAGTGGTGAGAATAAATTCAAAGGCATTTACAGAATTATCAATGTCAGCCTCGTGGTGCAGTGTTGGGCTTAGCTCAATGTGTGAGCTTATATATTTTTTGTAGCGGAGCCAGTTTGTTTGGTTGGATGTAATAATATCAGGCCGTTTCAACGTTGGTGGTTGTTCGAACAGTTGAAGAAGGATAGGAGAGTGGTCCGAAGACAAGTCGGCTATTGCTTCTATCCGCATTAGTTGTTTTGGTATGTTTCGGGTTATAGCAAAGTCTATAAGATCTGGTTTTTTGTTTGGATCAGCTGGCCAATATGTAGGCCTACCCGGAGATATGAAGTCAAGTTTATTCGATCTTGTGATTAAAGCTTTGTATAATTGCCTTCCTTTTGGGTTTGTAAGACGGGAGCCCCAGTGCGTGTGTTTGGCATTAGATTCGCCTGCTGATATGGAATGGGCACCTAGTTGGTTGAAATATTCCATGAAGTCTTCTTCCGAAATAGAAAACCGTGGTGGGCAGTATATTGAGGCAATACTAAGACTGCCGAAAGACACTATAATACTTATTGACGTAGCTTGCAAGTAATTGGTTGCGAATGGCTGCAATTGATGGTGCTTGATGCGTCTCTTGATAAGGATGCCTGTTCCCCCATGAGCTTTGTCGTCTGGATGATTCGTTGAGTAAAAAGTGTACTCACTAAGAAAGAAATTATTTTTATTTGTGAGATGGGTTTCGGAGATTAACATTATATCAATGTCGTGTTCCTTAAGGAATTGAATAAGTTCGTTTTTGTGCTGTGAAATGCCGTTAGCATTCCAGAAACATATCTTTAAAATAGCCATTTATGGTTTGGAGTGTTGGGATGCAAGCATTTCCATGAGTATGTTTTGATTTCGCATGAGCTCTTGTATTGTAGATTGCATAAACTGCATAAATTCCATCATGCTCTTATGAAGTGAACTAATTAGTGATTCAATTTCAGTTGATGGCTGTTCTAAGATGTGGTGTTTCTCTGATGTTGATTGGGCAGCTGGTTTTAGGGAGATTGCCGACTTAGAAGATGGCTTTACTATGCCTGCAAATGATACTCCTGGAATTGTGCATACAGGTTCAAAGGAGGACTTAGTTGCTTTGGTGAAAAAGACTCCCGGTGTGGATTGAGAGTTCTGTTTGGGGAATGGTTGCTTAGAAACGCGACTTTTGAGGTCTTTGTAGACTGGACACCCTCTGAAGTTTGCTGTGTGGTTTCCACCACAGTTTTCCTTAGATTAGGGTCGTTTTTATTATTTGGACAGATGCCAGAGTCGTGCAAGTCTCCGCAACCTACGCACACTGGGCGTAGTGTACAGTAGGTTCTAGTGTGTCCATACTCCTGGCAATTCGTGCATTGTACAGGAGCATTACGCTTACTGTTATTCTGCGGTGGAGTAGATACTGGAGTTTATAGATTGGATGGACGGAATTTTTGTTTTTGGGTTTGTTTTCGGGGCTTAATTCCACTTTGAAAAGAGGCTGTGGTATCTTAACGCTATTTATAATATTGATAGCCGATTTCACCTCAAATCCTTTCTCTTGTAGAGCAGAGATGATTTCTGCAGTTGACACAGTTGGTTCGATGCCTTTGATTACCACTTGAAGACCCTTACTGCTCTTTAATTGGTAGGTATAGTAATTTATCTTTGTAGCTCTTAGGTCTTTCTCAACGGTGCGGTAGTTATTTTCATTGTTAACTTGAAGCTTGACTTCGCGTATATTCCCTTATTTATATGGGTCACCTAAAAGTTTTTGGTGCCTATTACCTCCGTAAGTCGTTCGACGATCGAAGAACCATTTGAGTCTCTTATGTAGATGGGAGATGGTTTTAGCTTTGCAGGTTCTGTGGCCACTTCTTCGGGCTCGTCTTCAAAAAAATCGTCTATTATCGTTTGAAATGTTTTCTTTATTTGATGATTTTGATTCGGCGGTTTTATTTAGTTTTGGATTATTGCCCAACTTTTTATTGTGCGGGCTAAATTTGCGCTTGGTAACTTGTATGTATCGATCCATTCCGGTCTGTATAGTTGGACGTGAGCTTAAAGTTGAGGTAGGTTGTTTAGGTAATTGACTCGGAAACTGCTGACTTTGCAGTATTGGCCGGTCGGGCATAGCAGCAGTGATCATTGACGTTGCCGTTGATGTTGTTGTTGCAGTCACTGTGGACTGAGACAGGGAGAACGAATGTTGCGTGTTGAGACCCACCTTCAGGAACACCTTCTTCGAATCCCTTGGACCTCGCTTTTAGCATATGGAGACTTCAACGACAAAAACTCCTGGCGGGGGTCCCGCAAAAACAACCACAAAGGCATAAAGCTCTATAAGTACCTGCAGCGGAAAAGTCTGGACTGCCATTCCACTGGAGAACCCACACACTGGCCTACCGACCCTTCAAAGCAGCCGGCTCTGCTAGACTTCGCCGTCTCCAAGGGCACAGGACACTCAAAGATAACATGCTCCAACTACGATAAACGGCTATCCGACCGCAGCGCAGTTAACTTGCTCCTAAACATCCCCGTCCTCAGAAAAACCCTGCCTAGAAGACTCACCCGGAAACATACAGATGCCCCCAAGTTTACGTTCTGGATGCTTTCATTCCTGAACCCAGATCCCCCTCTTTTCAAACCAAGCAACATAGATGCGGCCATAGACCTAACAAAGGAGATGCACAATGCCGCTGAGTTTGCTAATCCACCTCCTTCGACTACCCCGAGAATACCTGAAAGAGACGTGCACTTGTGGTCTCCGGAAATCGCGGCCCTCGTGGCCGAAAAAAGGCGCCTCAGTAGAGTCTGGTCTGGTTTTCCACGCACAACCCCAGGGACAAGGCAGCACTTAATCGTGCCACCGAGGAACTGAAGGACAAGCTATTCATACTACGGCAGGACTCGTTTCATAGATTCCTTGAGGAGCTGTAAACTGAAAACCCGCAGCACAATCTGTGGAATGTCACGAGGTACATAAAAAGACCTGCGAAGAAGATATCACCCGTGCGAAAAGTGGACGGACTGGTTCCTGGTGTCGGACTGAGGTTGAAAGAGCAGAAGCCTTTGCTGATCATCTACATAGTGCATTCTCACCGTTCGACAGATGCACTGGCGAAGAGAGAGCTGCAACCATAAGGTTCATAGACAGCCCAAGTGCTTCTGGCCGCCAATACAGCCCGTCGAACCAGAGGAGATTGCGCAAGAGATCGCCTCCTTAAAAAATTACAAGTCACCAGGTCCTGACCGAATCGATGCAACAGCACTGAAAATGTTGCCCCTAATCTGTTCCCAAAGGCTGGCTAACATCTTTAACAGCTGCCTCCGTCTAGGGTACTTCCCTAAAGAGTGGAAGCGAGCGGAAGTAATTGTCCTCCTCAAACCTGGGAAACCTGAAGACAACCTAGCATCGTATCGATCGATTAGCTTGCTGGCAATCCTTTCCAAAATACTTGAAAGAGTATTTTTACGTAGAGTACTGCCAGTATTGGAAGAGGCCGGTCTGATCCCTGACCACCAGTTTGGCTTCAGACGCCTTCATGGAACACCTGAGCAATGCCACCGTCTTGTTGAGAGCATACTTGAGGCCTTCCAAAAGAAGAAGTACTGCCGCGCCGTTATGCTGGATGTTAAACAGGCGTTTGACAGAGTCTGGCACCCTGGACTAATTTGCAAAATTAAATCCCACCTTCCAAGTTCCCACTTCGCCTTCCTCAAGTCGTACACAGACGAAAGAAAATTCCGAGTGAGATGCGGATCATCAATCAGCACGCTTAGGCCTATCCAGAGACAACTGGATGCTCTCGATCCATGGCTGAAACGATGGAACATCGTGGTCAACGCGGAAAAGTCCTTCCACACAACCTTCGCACTACGCAGTGGGGAATGCCCCTCCGTCACACTCAACGGGGAAACCATCCCTATGAATAACACCCCCCAATATCTAAGGCTGACCCTGGACCGCAGGCTCACAAGGCGCCCTCACCTGATCAACAAACGCAACCAGGCCAACCTACGACTTAAGCAACTGCACTGGCTCCTGGGGAGAAGGTCCAAGCCCAAAGAAAAACTCAAACTGCTTATATAAAAAATAGTCCTGAAGCCAATCTGGACCTATGGGATACAGTTGTGGGGCGCGGCAAGCTGTTCTAACCGCATCAGAATCCAGCGGTTTCAGAATAAATGCCTGAGAACAGTTTCTAACGCCCATCCGTACCACGAAAACTCAATAATCCATAAAGAGCTTGGAATTCCATGGGTAGCAGGGGAGATCACCCGTCTCAGCGAAAGATACATAAAAAGACTGGACAACCACCCCAACCACCTGGCCATCAACCTCCTAGATAATAGCCAATCCCTAAGACGCCTGAAGAGAAAACACCCGCTTGACCACCCCCATCAATAGACACCTAAGTCAACCTCATTAAATATACATCCATGCACCTCCCTTAAGTCAATGTCACCCCCAAACCATTTAACGATTGTCCACTTGGATAGATCTTAAATATAAAGTAAGAACGTTAAAAAAAAGGAGACCACTACATTGCTGCAGGTGACTATAATGCCAAATTCACCCACTGGAAATCGTGTCTCGTGTTAATTCCGACCTTCCTCCAACACCCTGAGACTACAATGCAGGCTAGAAGATTAACATCATAGAGAACAAACTGGGTCAAATACAGAAAATACATAAGTTACCACATTGACCTGAATCCAACGCAAAACTTTGACGCCGATATTAAATCTTCAGCAAATACCCTGGAGAGTGTCTAAGCTGCAGCTGCCAGTACCTCTACGCCCCAAATAGAGAGTGCACCTCGAAGCCCCAGGATGACAAACTTAGACATCGAACGGCTCGTTCTTGAAAAACGACGTATGCGAACTGGCTAAATCATTGCACCTCCTCTGGAAACTTCGATCTTTCTCCTATATGAAAGGAATTATTATTATTATTAATAATTCGTCTACATAAAAAAGAGAGAATTATAGAGGCATCTCCATAAAGGCATGTCGTTTTGCCACAAAACCTTGTTAATTGTAAAGTAGGCAGCCAGTATCTACTAGCATGCTTAAAATTTAACATTCATAATAAACGGACTAGACATTTTAGTCCTCTAGGCGTTGTAGTTAAACCTATGACCAGCATGAGATTTTTACCGTTCAGAGCAACAAACGCATTATTCTTCTTTCTCATGATCCCTTCCACGCTTTATTCTATTGGATCTATCCCTACGAGTCAAGCCGTTCGGTGAACGGCGCCGCTTGGTTAATTAGGCGGAAGGCGGGCTGTAAGTTATGCAGCGGGAGCCACGCGAAGAAAAAGCCAAAACGCTTTTAAAAAGAGAATTCAAGACAACGAAAGAGGAAGCCACAACCAAATTTACATCAACAAAACAAGCCACCTAAGTCTGAAACAACATTCGACGATTCTGCTGCTTAAGCCCCCTAAAAAACTTTTACTGTATCGAAACGACTACCACGGAACCATCACTGACAAATAATAATATGGCAAAAAGCCATATTACTTGGACGACACTATCAATCCGACCTACCTATCAAAAGACACAACTTTCAACTACCAACTCATCTCACATAAATACAAGTAAATAGCTCTCAATCACATTCAATCAATCACAATAGAAATAGACAAATCTATTACCAAAATTGAACTATACATTGTTCTCCAATCCCTTAAAGGAACAACGTCAGGAAACAACAGGATTTCATACCGTATGATGAAAAACAGCTGACCAACAAATCAATTACCAAAATGGAACTATCCATTGTTCTCCAATCCCTTAAAGGAACAACGTCAGGAAAGAAAAGGATTTCATACCGTATGATGAAAAACAGCTAAACCAGAACACTATCCCACTACAATCAAGTCTTCAAGAACCACATACCTCAAGCATACAAAACCATCCTAATCATTCGGATTCTAAAACCCAACAAGTATAAGACCGACGTAACATCCTACAGGCATATCTCACTTGAATGTTTAATTTCTACTGGACAAAACAATTACATATAGGCCATGGTGGTTCCCAACAAACTAAGTCCTTAACCAAATCCAACTCGGTTTTAAAAAGGGTGGGTCGATTTTAGACGGTGACATTTAATAGCCACATTTAATAGTTATCTTCTTAGCACAGCCTAGTATTAGCGCATTTGGTAAGCTTTTGACTTTGAATCGTTCTTAATTAACATTAATTCGTTAACAATATTTTTTTTTTGTATGCAGCACGAATATTTGGCTTATGGGGCGGGACTGGGAGTGGTTAAAATATAAAATTACTCGATCTGTTTAGGCATTACAGGAGCCTACAAGCTGTCTCTATCTCTTATGGTCTCTAACATCCTCGCGTTCATATAGACAGACGTATAAAGATCGACTCGATGCTGATCAAGATACGTTTCCATCTATGTTACATACAAACACAATATACCCTAAAAAAAATTTTAAAATTTGGATATTTTCCAATTCCGCAAAATATGTCCGCCAATTTTCTTACATGCATATGAAAAGAACATTCATGCAAAAA
The DNA here is from genome assembly GCA_018150545.1 of Drosophila ercepeae. Lineage (NCBI taxonomy): Eukaryota > Metazoa > Arthropoda > Insecta > Diptera > Drosophilidae > Drosophila > Drosophila ercepeae. Next base: position 478,651 of record JAECWL010000008.1, on the reverse strand, counting down.
ATTAATGAAACAAAAAGTTCATTAACTTACCTATATATATGAGAAAAGTCATTTCCAATTCTGGCGTTTCCTTTAAGTTGACTGCTAAATGAGCTTTTAATTCGTTCCAAACAATTTTTTAAATAAGCCTCACTGAAATTGTTGTAAGATTCTTTAAAATTTTCTCTCCATTGATGTAAGCGACCTGCGAATCCCTGATATTCGTGTAATTTTTCCATTCTGTTCGTTAAACTATTTATTGTTATTAGAGTATTGTTCACTTAACAAAATTTTAACTACCATCAGATATGTACGTTAATTTGGTTTATATAAAGGAAGCCATTTAGTAGTGCTGTTGGACTTTAAATATTTTATTGAGCATGCGTCAACGTAATTACATATGTATGTATGGGCGATGTACATTTTTACATATATTTGGTAAAGATTGATATTATATGTATGTATGTACTTGTATATTCATATGTGCCGGTACTTTCTAACTTCAACGGTTAATTATAGTTTGCTTGCAAAATAAACATGAGACGACAGCTATAATCAAGTTTCTCAATTATATGATACCGGTACTCTCCTTGTCACATTTCCCAAATTTTTGCACCATATATTGTAAATATTAATTTTTAAGGTCACCAAAATTTTGGGGAAATTTTTTGTAGAAAAGAAAAGTTTTGCTAAATACTTGTAGGTATTGTAAAGTGAACGTCTATGATTTCTTTCTAAGTTATTAGATTTGGTTAAAATTTGCTTTGCAGGTATATACTCACTTTTAAAAAAGATGAGATCAAAAAGTTTTTGAAAAGTTGGTTTGGCTTAGTACAAAAAAATTAAGTTTTTGGGGCGCAAAGGCCGTAAGAGACCCGTCGGCGCAGGTTCAGGCACACAGAGTGCCAAACGAACATGACCACGTCACATCAGCTGATGATGCTGATCATGAATATACATACTTAATATATTTACATATATTTTAACTTAGAAACTATAAGTAATAGAGTGAAGACATTTGGCATGTAGACTTCTTTAATGACCACGCAGATCAAGTTTTTTTTTTAATTTTTCTGTAGCTGGATAATCAGAAAAACTTTTCAAGAACTCTTTGACTTGCTCTTGCAAGTTATTGACCGTACTAACCTGTAATACGAACTCATGATTTATTACATCATATACCCTCTGTGCGTTCAAGCTATCTACAGGAAAATTCTGCTGAAAGGACCAATCAACTGCATCCTGGCAATTACATGCAAGCGACCAACAACAGGTAGCTACCACTGGTTACCAGTATCACACTCGTTATCGGCCATACCGACGACGAGAAAGTATATTTTAGTGATACGAATTCATCGTTTTATTGCAACTTAAAGAATAGTTTAATTTTATACGTACTAAAGAAAAATCCAAAATATTCGTATGAAACTTATTTTCAAATTTTGCACCGCTGCCTTATTGCAACCGCCATACATATGTATGTACGATTTTGTAAGTGCATTTATGTATATATGTATATATTTATGTATGTATGTACTTTATCTGAACACAACGCACGAACTTAAGCGGCTGGTGACTGCGTAAGGCTGTCGCACCCAGTAAGTACGACGCGTTCTATCCCACAAACAAGCATACATGGTTCACATACAAAAAATTCGAATGTTATACCAATAATAAGCATAATTTCAAATTTTATCAAGACAGTGACCATAAGCATAAGACGCTTACTGAGCGGAACTGCCTCCTTTAGAACTGCGGCAAGTCATCGACACACCACCCCAAAGCCCAGATCTGAACCTCATAGAAAATTTTTGGGTCAACCTTAAGAAAGAAGTGGGAAAAAGGGCACAAAAAAACCGAGCAGAACTAACTAGAAGAGTGATCGATGAAAAAACGCCTCCAATATGTTCTTAATGCAAATAGAGGGTATACAATGTATTAAAATTATTAGTTTTTTATTATCTTTTCTTATAAAATTTAACTGTAAGGGATTTGTTTGTTTGTTGTCTGTGATTTGTGAAAACAATTTCTTGACAGTGTCAAAAGTGTAAAAACTTGGATTTTGGTGTTTTTTTCGTTAACTGTTAATAGTTTTGATATTATTTTTTTTTACATATTGATACAAAATATATTAATAAATAGATATAAAAAAAATAATAATGAATTTTAATAAAAGGATTTTAATTTTACATTCAAAGTCAGACAATACCATTTATTTTCGGTGTGTAAACAGTTTCTTGACAAACTGTACATACATACCTGTCTCAATGACGTGTTATAATATGGACGACTGATTGCGTCAAAACGCCCACACGACAAGTTTGACACAGAATCATGTTATCAACTGCAAGAAACATCACATTCCTAGGTATTTTTTTCTTATTTGACATACAAGTTAACTAAAGTAAACCAGCCTTGCTAATCGTGGCTTATCGTCGGTAAAACTGCTGACCTAGCATTTTTACCGGATGATCGTGCACAGCCGGCAGACACTGCATTCTTGGGTGAGAGTATTCTGTTAGTTTTAAGTCAAAGGTTTTTTGGTGTTATCTTTAGTTCTGATTTAGCATCGAGCGGTCCTCCTTGCAAATAAATACAGGTATCCCTCGTATAACGCGGTTTTATACAAGGCGGTTTCGATATAACGCGATTTGGAAAAAATTAGTTTTCAGTAGGACGCGAAATTTTGGCTTATATAACGCGACGGGAAATACATAATTAAACAAGTAAGGTAGCAGCAGTCGAGTTTCCCGATTGCAAAATACCCTGTACCCTTAGACATGCTTACAATTTATTTATTTAGTATCAATAAATAAATGAAACAATATTCTATTAGAAAAGAGGACCATAACAATATATATATATATATATATATATATATATATATATATATATATATATTTTGGTATGATTTTGGTTATGAAAATAAGTTTCGTGTGTCATAAAGCCATACACATTTCGCTGTCAACGTCGCAGTCGGCGTCGCGCAATGCGTGTTTTGCTGCGCTTCTGCTTCCCTTGCCATAGATTTTGCATGTGGCATAACTTCCGTGTTTCTTATCCGATTTGGTTCAAATTTAAAACTTAGATAGCTTTTATAAGCACCAACGCATATGCCGAATTGCATAGCATTAGGACAATAATTGTGGGCGTGGCAGTTTTTTGAGGTTTGCGGGGGAGCGTGGTCGTGACAGTTTTTTGCTGTTTGCGGGGGAACGGGGGGTGATATCAAAATAAAAAAAAACAAACGATATATGGCACATGTCTGTAGCTCTTGTAGTTTCTGAGATCTAGGCGTTGATACGGACAGACGGACGGACGGACGGACGGACGGACGGACAGACGGACGGACGGACGGACAGACGGACATGGCTATATCGACTCGGCTGTTGATGCTGATCAAGAATATATATACTTTATGGGGTCGGAGATGCTTCCTTCTGACTGTTACATACATTTGCACCATATTATGATACCCTTTTCACCCATTTTTAATGGGTACAGGGTATAAAAATCTGGAAGAATAACAATAAAGTTTTAAATAAATCTGTAATTTGTTTTAGTTTGTTTTTAAATTGATTTAAGCACATAATTATTGCACATAATTATTTAAATTTTGTTTTTTGAATTTTGAAATATCTATGTACATATATGTATGTATTATTATTCAGATCTTGTGTTGTTAATTGTATCAGAAACTCTAAATTTTTGTATTGAGTTGAAAAATATGTGCATCTGTTATTTATTATGTATTTTATTTAAAAAAAAAACCCATGGGAACATAACCCCCAAATGTATATGAAAACTAAAGTTTAGATTACATTTAGATTTAAAAAAAACCCATGGGAACATAACCCCCAAATGTATATGAAAACTAAAGTTTAGATTACATAACACGCAATTCTTCTGGAACGTAACTATCGCGTTATACGAGGGCTACCTGTAATTAGTTGTTTATTATTTAAGTTATATTTTAAAGTAACTTAATAATGTACCAATAAATACCAAATATCGCTTTCTAAAGCTCTTCGTGGAGTTTACCTATCTATCTATTTACCAGAAACATATGTTTTTTCGCGCGTGAAATTCAGTACTGTGCAACTATTATCTTCAAAGTGTAAAAATATATAAATTTTGCAAGCCGATTAACCTTAAACTTTTTTTGGTCTAAGGTATATATATTAACTATTGTAATAAGCATTTGTTTTTATCAATATCAACGTCATGTGCATTTTAACAATGAAAAACCCATGAGTGCCTTAAGGCACTCTTGGGGCTTAGAGTGTACTTTTTCAAAGTGTTGTTAATAGAAGATAATTTACCAGTGCTTGGAATATTTGCTACTTAAGGGTGTTATTGAAAGCTTTTGTATCAGTATTAGATGATTCGGGATATGTAGTAGATTCCATTGTAAGATATTCCCTGATTATTATGAGATATTTATGTCAGTCGGTTTACCTTGGATTTAACAAAGCTGCTGGTTTCGTATTGTTTATTATGGATGTATACTCTGGGAGCGAGTGTTTGTGTAGCCTCCAGTGAGATACGGTTTCTAGTATTGACTTAGGCTGAGGTCAATTGACCATAAGGTCAATGATTTCCTTGCGGTTCTTTTTAATGAAGGCGGGATCCATAATTTTATTTTATTGCATATAAAATGGGCTCATAACCGGAATGCTGCGAAGAAGCGAGGCATCGGTGGAGTAGCCATCTTCGGCATCCGTCGCCAAAGCTTTCTGAGTGGCTTTGATGGAAGCTAGGGATTGCTTATTTAATACAAGGATCACCGTGTATTCGGTGCCCACCATTTCCTCCATCCTCACCACTTGACAGTGACAGTGAGGATTTGGTCCGGAACCTTGATAGACGCCGGGGTCGGCAAGGACCGTGTGGCCTGCTCAACGCAACAACTCCGTCGCCCTCGTAGATATTTCTAAGTTTCTTAATTGCGACTTTATACAGCTCCGCAGAACACTAGTCGACGTAGGGATTGACCTCCACACTGTTTTGTAACCATCACATGTTTACAGAAAGGAGGATGGCCGGGTTCCTTGGCTAGTATCTTAAAAAATTTCCTATGCCATCCGGGTTATCTAAAAGGATACGGTTATTGGTGATCTCCGCAAAAGACCACCAAGGTTGTGTTGTGTAATAATGGATGCGTTTTTTGTGTCCTGTACCTTTGGCCACCTGATATTTGCCATCCTTTGCTGAACCTGTAGAAGGAATCATGCCACTAGAACCGTTAGATGTAACCCTGGTCTCGACTTTGGGAGGCTGACATCACGGTTTTTATACAAGGTTCACCAGAACCCGGTGGTCAGTTGGTGGGCTCTCTCGCCATCTTTGCTGCCCCCTTAAACTTGGTCGTCGATGCCAGACATTATTTGCAGTAGGTTTTTTTTAGAGATCTTGACTAGTTCTCTATTCGGGGCAGTTTATTTAAGGGGAGGACCCCTTTGGGAAACACCTGTATTGGGTGGTGTAGACTTGATGGATGGATTAATCGGCCGCTACCACATTAAAGCCAACACCAGAGGTGTAATTTTACCATTTGGTGGATATGGCTGCATCAAATGCCTATATTTTGTACAGGCGTATATCAATTAATGAAAAGGATAACCCTAAAAAAGTTTTCAATCCGGATTTTCGAGAAGAAATTGCTGCTGGCCTCGTAGGATTTCAGCAAAAACCATTACTGGATCGTCCCAGGAGTGAAGCATCGCGATCTCCATCTCTTCATAGACTTGGGCAACAAAGTCCGCCCGTGTCGTCTTCTCCACCAGCTAGACTTAAAATTGGTGCAAAGTCAAATCATCCTATGCAGGCTGGCGTTTGGATCTGCAGGATCATTTTCCTATTTGGCTAAATTTAGATAGCGGGAAAAGATGGTGCAAGTATTGTAAAACGTCTCAAACCCAATGCATTTGCAAAAAATGCAATCTTCACCTTTGTTGCACTGCCAAAAAAAATTGTTTTTTTGAATACCATAATAAAAAATTAAAGTTTACACTTATAGAATATGAGTTTGATTTTTTCACTCTAAGCCCCAAGAGTGCCTTGAGGCACTCATTCACATTTTCTCACCTGGAAGGTAAACGGTTGGCGGAAAACTTTTTCTGATGCCATTTTTGAGCTCAGTGCAAAAAATTCATTTAAGAAAAAATTTTTTCGATATTTTTTATTTAGAATTTAAGAAAATAGCCTTAGAGGTTTTAGTCCGCGAACTGAGACCAAGGACTCCAACAGATTTGAAATACTGGCAGATATTGATATGGATCTACCCCGCACCACTGACGAAGGCGACAAAAAGAAGCCAAAGCCCCCACCTATATACATCCGAGAGAAAAGCTCGAATAATCTGGTAAACAATATAATTGAACATGTTGGAAAAGACAAATTTTACATAATACCCCAAAGAAAGGAAAAACTGAAGAGAACTTTAGGACTCTTACACACTACTTAAGCAAAAATAACAAAAACTTCTACACGAACCAACTAAAAAGTAGTAAGGGTCTCCAAGTGGTTCTCAAGGGTATAGAACCTGACGTAACACCCTCTGAAATAAAGCAGGCATTAACAGATAGGGGTTTCAAGGCGAAAACCGTCTTTAACATCCCGAACAAAGATAGGAAACCACAACCACTCTATAAAGTCGAGCTGGAACCTGACACTAAAGCTATCAGGAAAAATTAAGTGCATCTTATTTACAAGCTACAGTTTTTTCTGCGTCGTAGAACTACTGTAGAAGAACCATACAAGCGCAAAGGCCCCGTGCAATGCACTAATTTCCAAGAATAGGGCCATACAAGAGCATACTGCACTATGCGTTCAGTTTGTGTCGTTTATGGAGAGCTTTATGACTCGGCTCATTGCACGACCAACAAAAGTGATCCCAGCTCCAAAATATGCTGAAATTGTGGGGGTAACCACATAGCAAACTATAGAGGCTGTCTAATTTACAAAGACCTCAAAAGACGGATTAATCACCGAGTAACGTCTGCCCGCCTCCATAACGCACAGAATACCACTATACAATAAAAAACATCCCCAGGAGTCTTTTTTGCAATGGCAAAGAGGTCTTCATTTGATCCTGCGACCACCTTCCAAAATGTGACTTTCGCAAACGTCCTAAAATCGGGACTAACAGAACCAAGCTCTACGACAACAACTCTGCATGCTGCCAAAACTGATCCGACACGGAATCCCCCATCATCGACGCAACAACAAAGTATCTTTGAATCTTTGATGCATACTCTGTAGCAGCAGATGATCGAATTCATGTCCTTCATGAGACCATGCGAGGCCTTATGCGGAACCAAAATATCCTCATGGAGATTTTTGTATCCCAAAACTCCACAAAATCAATGGTTGCTCTACGAATATCATTGTGGAACGTCAATGGCGATTCACGGCATAAACTTGAGATAACTTAATTCCTGCATGACAATCATATTGACGTCCTGCTTCTGTCAGAAACACACCTCACTTCTAAGTACAACTTTCAAATAAGTGTCTTTTTGTTCTACGGAACAAATCATCCAGGTATCATGATTAGGAACCGCATCAAACACCACTATCACAGCGAGTTTGGAAAAAACTACTTGCAGGCCACATCCATATATGTACAACTAGTAAGCGGCAGTCTTACCCTCGCAGTGGTATATTGATTCCCTAGTTTCAATGTTTTCGAACCACAATTTCTGGACTTCTTCAACACCCTAGGGGACCACTTTATTGCTGCAGGTGACTACAACGCCAAACACACCCACTAGGGATCACGCCTTGACACCCCTAAAGGGAAACAGTTGTATAACGCCATCATAAAGGCAAACAGAAAGCTTGACTACGTCTCTTCAGGCAGACCATCATACTGGCCTACCGACCCGAACAAAATTCCTGACTTGATCGACTTTGCAATAACTAAAAATATCCCTCGAAACATCATCAGTGCCGAATCTCTACCGGATCATCTGACCACTCGCCAGTCCTCTTAAATTAAATGCAGGCTAACAGATTAACATAAAAGAGAAAAAACTGGGTCAAATACAGAAAATACATAGGTTCACACAATGAGTTGAACCCAAGGCTAAACTTTGATGCCGAGATAGAATCAGCAGCAAATACCCTGAAGAGTCTCTTAGTTACAGCCGCCAGAATCTCAACACCTCAAACAGAGAGTGCACCTAGCAGACCCAGGATGACAAACGCAGACATCGGACGACGTATGCGACGGGAGGGCCAATAGATCGCCAATCGCAAAGCAAAGATTCGAAAATGCTTCACGAAATCTCTCCAAAGCGCTGAAGGAAGAAGCTAAAAACGCCTCACTTCGCTATATAGAGCAACATTCAATTCAGGCACGAAAAATTCACTATGGTAAGCCCATCCAAGTTAAACCACGACGGCACATGAGATATCACCATTAGAAAAAACCATGGAACCATTGAAAAAGTCAATCAAATAACATCAGAAATACGATCTGCTTTTGAAAAACGGGAATATTGCACTGCAATATTTTCGGATGTCTCTCAGGCTTTTGACAAGGTCTGGCGCAGGCACATCGAAGGCAAAAGAACGCACCCTATGCTTAAGGCTAGTAGTCTCCACTGTCTTATCAACTATCGGTCACCCCTCTGTCTGGACTACAGGGTCCTAGTCTACGACTCTGTACTAAATCCAATTTGGACTTTGGAGTAGTCACATTAAAAGCATGCAAAGGACCCGATCAAAGATATTGAGAACAATAACTGGAGCCCTGGTATATCGAAATGAAAGTCCCAAGGCTAATATTTAAAAGTCTAATATCAGTAACTTAGGTCATCCCGCTCCTCGGATCCCCGGAGCCTTTAGTAGACGGGCGCTTTCTGGAATCTGAAGCTGTAGGAGGCATCCACTTCTTTTCATTCAGCTTCGCAGATGAACAGTGCGTCATTCAAGATCCGCACCCCCAAGTCTCAACTCTCAGAAAGAGAGAAAGATTAATTTAAATAATTTATACATCACAATGTACATTATGAATGATGCTGATTTTAAAGATATCCAAGCATATGAGGAAATCAATAAAACTATACAGAACACAGAAATACGCAAATGACTAAAAAATATCTACTATTCATATATATAAAGTGTTTTCCAATGGGGACGCTCGACAGCTCATTGTGGTCATGTTGTTTGAGTGACAGATGTCAAATGCATTGTGTTATACTCATTCAGTCCTTATATATATATATATATATATATATATATATATATATATAATATATAATATATAATATATAAGTATAAATATAATTATATATTATAATTACAGCTCCGGAGTATCTCTCTTTAATAAATATTATTTTTATTTTAGAATAGACCCAATGGCGGGAGATTAGCTGGATACAGTTGTAGGGACAATCTTAACTCAAGCTATCATCCTAATTTATCTGGCGATGAAGCCTCGGTGCCTAGCTTTTATTTTATTGAACGAATATTCTGTAGAGCTTTTATTTTATTAAGTGTATGTTCTGAGTGAACTTCGATAAGCTTTCAGAATGGAGTGAGTTAATTTGGAGTTCTTATTTGATCGGGAGTTTCAGGGTTTTCCCTTACCTTCAAAATGTGCCGATATGTGACGCTTATGTTTATGTCTGATCGGGCATGAGAATGTTAATGATACGTTGTGTGATACAATTACAATGGGTTTAAAGAAATTTATTGGACAATAGGATTCATGGAGATTTGGATATGTCCCTGCCCCATTCTTTGAATTTTTGCCTGTCCTCAGGGTATTACTTTTGGATATAGAGATGGAATTTCCATTTCTGTTTCTATTACATTTCCATGATTTTGATTTACATTGGTTTCATGTTCTTTGGGCTTAACGCATTTTACAATTAGTTTATTAGGTATGTTCATAAACTTATAGACTAGATAAAATATTAGGCTTATTGTCATTATGGCCAATGTAGTTAATGTTATTATTTGGAATATCTTGTTGTGTTTTGTTTCTGTTTGTATTATATTTTTTTTCAATATATGACAAAGGTTCCAATTTTGTTATTTTATTTTTAACATAAATGTTTTGGGTATAAACTAATACGGTATTTGAAATGGAAAAATCTTCCAATTTTATTGAAAAATTATAAATTTTAATGATATTGTTTCCTTCAATTGTGATTTTATTTTTAATACAGTTTTGACTTACTTCTGGTTTTGGCATATTCCAAGTAAGTAATATGTTGGGTTCTATGTAATTTATTTGAAAATTGTTGTATTTTTTAGTGTATTGACATTTTGTAGCAGTTTGTTTGATTATTCCGGTTATACAATCATTAAATATTTGTTTCTTTAACTTCCCGCTAAACGTTTTATTAACTACTAAATAGTATTTATCTTAAATTGTTTCTGTTAAAATATTATTTTGCTCATATGGATAGGGAATTATTTAAAATATTGCCACTTTAATTATTTCGGTCGGAATATGGGAAATAATAAGAATTTAAGAAGAGCTGAGAGCTCCAGAAACCTGGAGGAAAGATTTCAGCCGTTCGAGACAGCATCGCCAAGACGAATACAACTAGTTGCTGAATCCCTAGAAGCCCCATTGCAGATGTCTCTTCCTGTAAAGCCTATTAAACTCACGGAATTGGAAGATGATATCAAATCCCTTCTCAACAACAAGGCTCCTGGTGCGGATCACATCGACAACCGCTCCATTAAGCTGATGCCCCACAGAGCTTTGTTATTCCTTGTACTGATTTTCAACTCTGCTCTTCGGCTGGGACACTTCCCAAGCGCCTGGAAGAAGGCGAATATCATTATGCTCCATAAAAGTGGGAAGCCAGCAGAGGAATTAGACTCCTATCGCCCAATAAGCCTGCTTCCAGCATTTGGCAAATTACTTGAGAGGTGCATCCTGAGAAGATTGCTCGAGTCCCGAAAGGTCCAGAATGCTATTGCAAAGTTTCAGTTTGGCTTTAGACTCAGGCATAGCACACCTGAACAGCTCTACCGCGTACGTAACTTTGTACTGGAAGGTCTCCATGGAAAGGAGTACGTCGTTGGAGCTTTTCTGGACATCCAGCAGGCTTTCGACAGAGAGTGCCATAAGGGACTTCTGCACAAGCTTAAAAGCCTACTAAATCCTAAGCTCTTCTTTTACCCTTGCAGAGGGTTTTATAATTTTGTCCAGAAATGTACAACGCATTAAGGGAAGCATCTCCGACCCCTCAAAGTATATATATTCTTGATCAGCATCAACAGCCGAGTCGATATAGCCATGTCCGTCTGTCCGTCTGTTTCTATGCAAAAAATAGACAGTAGTTTTAAAGCTAGCGTGGAATTTTTACCAGATCATTATTTTTTTTGCACGCAGATCAAGTTTAAAAATCGGTCGGATCGGACCACTATATCATATAGCTGCCATACAAACGATCAATCAGATTTCAAGTCTTTGTATGGAAACCTTTTTTGTTCTCCAAGCTATTGCAACCGAATTCAACATGTATTTAGCCATTTTATAAACATATAGCCATTTTGACATAGCCATACACGATTTGTGAAAGTTTGGTTCGGATTGGACCACTATATAACATAGCTGCCATACAAACGACCGATATGAAAACAAGTCTTTTGTATAGAAAACTTTTTTGTTTTCCAAGCTATTGCAACCGAATTCAACATTTATTCTTTTTTCATAGCCATACACGATTTGTAAAAAGTTTGGTTCGGATCGGACCACTATATTAATAGCTGCCATTGTAAAGATCTGCACGGGTATACCATTTTCGGCAAGCCAAAGATAACTTTTCTCACTTGTTGATAATAAAAAGCTTCCTCCACGAGCGATCCTTGAAAGTAGTACAGGACGGATTGTCCTCCCAAACAAAAAGAGTCAGAGCAGGTGTACCCCAGGGAAGTGTCTTAGGTCCAACACTATATAGCCTGTATACGCACGACATGCCCTCAGCTGACAATATGTCGCTTACAGATCCCAATGACCTGCTAGTTGCCACCTTTGCTGATGACACTGCAGTCCTGGCCAGAGATACTTGCGTCTATACAGCCACTGATACGCTTCAGCTTTATCTAAAAAAATTTGAGAACTGGGCCCTACGCTGGAGCATCGCAGTCAATCCGGAAAAGTGTGTTTCCGTGACGTACACCCTGAGAAAAGACACATCACCAGGTGTGTTTCTGCATGGAGAGCTCCTCACACAATCGAACGCCCACAAATACCTCGGTGTCACTCTGGATAAGCGACTTACATTTCAACGCCATGTAACGGATGTAACTCGGCGGACAAAACAAAGGCGAACAGTATGGCTTGGCTCCTTGGGCCTGGAAACAAACTTTCAATTTCCAACAAGGCCAAAATTTATAAGGTTGTCTTGGCTCCTCGCCGCAAAATCGTACCTCAACAAAACTCGTGTGGCACAGTCGCAAATCTTGCGTAAACTATCTGGAGCGGCTTGGTACATCCGCAACAAAGACTTTGAACAAGAGCTGAAGGTATCAAGGATTGGCGATGTCATAAACAAACAAGCAACCGCGTACGTAAATAAATTGGGAAATTCTTTGGGTTTTATTTAGAGTTTGGAAGCAGCGAAGGTGCCGCTTCCAAGGTTCACTTAACTCTGATTTAACATTATTACTTAAGTTCTAACTAAGCCTCGGTATGATCGCTGCGCTGCCCACTGTTGCTAAGCAGCGAGGAACTGTTATGTTTATTCTGTATTATGCTTCTATATGTTTATTACATATATTATGCTCTCTTAAGTTAAAGCGGTATATGCAAAGAGGGTATATGCATACACTTGCACTTTCTGTGCCGATCGAAAGTAAGTACTCTTGGTACAGTAGCTATTCAATATGTATGCATACTACAGTTCAATATGCTACACCTCCCTTTTTAAAGAAATGACGTAATATATGTAGTCATTTAGTTCTTAATATTATTATTGTTATTGATTTTTCTTATTAACTATTAGCAATGTTTTGTCTCAAAGCATTTTTGTATAATGACAGAATAATACAAAAAATTTATGTTGAATTACGATATTTTTGGATTTATGTTTAACTTTCTTAGAAGGAAAAATAATTAAAAATTTTTTTTTTTTTTTTTTTTTTAAGGTTGATCAGACCTTTTCTTAAGTGAAATGAAACGTTTCATTGATTATATATTTTTAGTCTATCCTTATGTAATTTTTGCTTCTTTTGTTTTGTATCTCTAATTACTATGTTATCTCTGTCTTCTATGGTTTCAACAGTATAAGGGCCTAGATATACTGGATCTAACTTATGACCCGATTCGTTCCTTAGTATAACTTTATCTCCTATTTTTAATTGAAAATCTGAAGTTTTCTTATCATAAAGTTGTTTTCTATAAGACTTAGCTTTTTCTAACATAAGTCTAGCTCTTTTATATGCTATTTCTAATCTAAATTTTATTTCCTTTGAGTAATCTTCTATATTATATAGTGGTTCTATCCTATCTGTTTTATTAAAATTTGCGAACTGCCTTGGTAATCTTCCAAAGACTAGTTCATATGGACAATAATTATGCATGACTGATGGTGTTGTGTTGAAACAATATGTAAAGTATTGTATCCAAACGTCCCAATCAGTTTTATCTGCAGAGATGTATGAACGAATGTATTCATTGAATGTTCTATGACTTCGTTCGATTGTCCCTAAAGTCTGGTGGTGATATGCAGTGGATGTAAGATTTTCAATCTTCATATATTTACACATATCTTGAATTACATTGTTTTTATACTCGGTACCCATGTCCGAAATGAACGTCTTCATTGGACCGTACTTTAGTATAAAATTTTCGAATATAGCTTTTGCGACAGTATTTGCGCTCTTATTCGCTACAGGTATGGTTACTAGATACTTCGTCCAATCACATATTAGTGTGACGATGTATTCGTTGCCATATTCTGATTTCGGTAGTGGACCAACTGTGTCCACTATCACTATATCAAAAGCATTTGTTGGGGTTTCTGTGTGAGTCATTGGGGTCTTTGTATGTGTCGTTGTTTTTGACATTTGGCATTTATGACATCTACGTATGTACTCTTTTATATGACGAGACATATTTTTCCAATAATAGTGTCTTTTTATTTTCGCTAGCGTTCTTGTAATGCCTGTATGACCTCCTTGAATTGGATCGTCATGATATGTAGACAGTATCGATTGTATCTCTTTTTCAGTTTTTATAATGGTCACCGGCTAGAGTAGCGCTACTCTTAATGATTTCAATTTTATATTGCCCATATTTTTGAAATTATCTATTGAAATGGTTTCAAAGATTTTTTCACTCGGTGCCAATTTGAGTTGTCTGATTTTTAGTATACCGGCTTGAATTTCAAGCCTTTGGAAGAACTGACCTAAATCAAAAATTCCATTGGTATATAAATCGTCAACATCAATTCTTGCAATAACTTTATTTCCTCGTTTTAGTAAACAAATAGATTCAGTTATTCGCAAGGTCACTACTTTTCGTACTTCATCATTTGTTATGACTTCGTGTACGTTGGGCTTAGATACATTTTGGATACTTTGCCTAGGCAATAGTTCCTTATTTGTTACTGTACAGTTTTCTTGTCTACTTTGTTGCCTGGTAGTGACTTTCAGGACTTTATGTTGCATGTCTTTGAGTTCCTTTATATTTATACGTGAGAGTGCGTCTGCTACAAAATTATCTTTCCCCCTTAGGTATTCTACTGTGAAGTCGTATTCTTCAAGCTCTAGCCGCATGCGAGTTAATTTAGAACTGGGATTAGTCATAGAAAATAGGTACGTTAATGGTCTGTGGTCCGTTTTAATGGTGAAATGTTTGCCATAAATGTATGGTCTTAAATGGGTAATTGCCCAATGAATTGCCGCTAGTTCTTGTTCCGTTGTACTCTTATTGCTTTCTCCTTTTGTAAATGAACGTGATGCATAAGCTATTGGGAGCTGAATCCCGTCACGGTTCTGAGTTAGAACCGCTCCGCAAGCTTGTTTACTAGCATCCGTTATAATGCAAAATTCTTTGCGAAAATCAGGATATTGTAATAGTGTGGGGTGCATAAGATTTTCTTTAAGGTATTCGAATGCGTTCTGGCATTCGCTTGACCATTCAAAAGGGACATTCTTTTTACATAATCTAGTTATGTGCCGTGAATAGTCGGCGAAGTTCCTTATAAATCGACGATAATAGTTGCAGAATGCTACAAATCGTCTCGCACTGTCCGCATCATGAGGGACAGGATAATTTTTGATGACGTCATATTTCTTGTCATCTGGCAATACTCCTTTGTCTGTGCATTTGTGACCCAGGAATGTCACTTCGTGCATGAAAAATGAACATTTTTCTGGATGCAACTTTAGGTTATATTTCCTACATACATTAAAAACGTCAGTTAAGTTTTTAATCATTTGTTTTTCGGAACATCCTATCACCATTAAGTCATCCATGTAAAGGAATGCCTGAGAGGGTTCTAATCCCGAGAATGATATAGTCATCATCCTCTGAAATGAATTTGGTGCTATTTTAAGACCAAATGGTAATCGCGTGAAGCGATATGAGCCATTGCTCGTTGAAAAGGATGTTATATTCCTAGAGTTTTCCTCAAGTTCTATTTGGTGGAAACCTGACATCAAGTCAAGGCATGAAAAGTATTTAGCTCGACCTAGTTGATCTAAAATGTCATCAATTCTAGGGAGTGGAAATTTGTCAGAAAGAAGTTTTTTGTTTATTTGACGATAGTCAATTACTAATCGCCATTTTTTCTCTTGTGAATTTGGTAATGATTTTTTTGGTACTAGCAAGAGTGGGCTGTTATATTCAGATACAGACGGTTCGACGATTTTGTCGCTTATTAATTTCCCTACTTGTTTTTGAATTTCCTCAATATGGCTATGCGGGCTTCTATAGTTTTTTATATAAATGGGTTCATCATCTTTAAGTCTTAATGTTTGTTTATAAAAATTATTTGTTGATATTGGTTCGGTTTCCAGTCCGAACACATCACTATACTGTGTGCATAATTCTGTTAATTGATTTTTAAATTGGTCTGGAAAATTTTTCTTTAGTTTTGAAAGTATTTGCTCGCTTCTATTTCCAGTGTCGGTATTATGAATGTCATAATCTTTTAGATTTTCATATTGTATTTTATTTACTTTGACCACTTGGTCGAAATTAGTTGTATTTAGAAGTCGAACGTATACATGTTTGGATGCTGCTATTGTATTTGCAACATAAATCCCACTGTGTATTTCTTGATTAGGAACAAATATGAAATCATTTACAACATTAATGTCTATTTTCCGAATAACTTGTGATCTGGCTGGCAGAAGAACTGTATTGTTGCCAGCGCTATATGTTATCGGAACATATATTGGATAATTTAAATTTTGGGGTCTAATTATAAACCAGTCTTCACTTGGTTTGAAATCTAGTTGACAATTGAATTTCTTTATAAAATCAATGCCTATTATTCCATCACATGGTATTGCAAAATTTGGGTTTACCAAATGAAATTCATGTGGAATAATATATTTTGTTGATTGGAGTTCTATTAAGGTTGTTCCTTGAGACTTTATCACACCTTGGCCTATGCCTTCGATGTTTATTATTTTTTCATTTTGAATTATGAAGTTATCAGAATTTACTTTTAAAAGTGAGATATCTGCACCAGTATCTATGAGAAATGTTAGTTTATTTTCAGCTGAATGATTATAGAAAGTTACGAATATATTAAGACTATAATTGATGGAATGAACTTTTACATTTATTGGTTGTTTCCTAAGGGTTCTGTTAGTTTTCCGACGTATTTTGCGCGATTCTCACACTGCTATTATTATTATTACCATGGTTGTAGTTTCCGCGGCCTCTCCCTTGATTTTGGCCTCGTCTACCTCCACGGTTATTGTAGTTATTATTATTGTTGTTATTGCTGCCTCGGTTGTAATTGTTGTGGTAGTTATTTCTTCCACGATTATAACCCCGGGCGCCTCTATTATAATTATTTGCACCTCGTCGATAATAGAGTACAGTGTTACTTTGACCTGTTATCTCTGTGCAACTGTTTACAAATTTGGAGATGGCATCATTCATGTTTGTGAATGTGCCTGCTTGCATGATAAGTTTTATTTTTACCTTATCAATGGAGCAATTCTGTGTCATTGCTTTTACAGCTGTTGTAGTGCTGTATTTATTTGCTAAGGATTGGCTGAGACCTTCACTGATATAGGCACCTTCAAGGGCCTTTGTCAGTTTCTCCACCTCTTGGGTGTATTGGTTAGCCGTTTTATTTCTCTGTTGTAGATTCAGAAGTTTGGCAGATATCACTTCTACCGATTCTCCTTTTACTGCACTTGACAGTTGGGTAATGATTGCAGCAATCGTCTGCTCATTACTTATAAGGTTTCTTACATGGCCTTTAAGTTTAGTTTTTATTAGGCTTATTGCTGTCGTTTCATGTGTGCCCTTTAAGCTATCTAGTAGACCTAGAGCATCCAAAAAACTTTGTAGATTTTCTGGTTTACCATCAAACTCTGGTATCAGAGATGTGGCTAGCCTGATAAATTCTATCAACGTCTGTGCCATTTCAGAAATTGTTATTGGTTCAGATTTAAATTCAATTCGGTCGCTTCCTTCTAGCGTTTCAATGTCACTATCGGACTCAGCGCCGCTTGATTGAACAGATTCGTCTAGTTCTTTGAACTGGTCTGTGTTGAATTCAACCAATTGACTTAGACTTTCTGGTACATCTATCAGAATATGCCTTCTTTTTCTGATGTTATTTAATCTTGTGTTTAGGGATTTTATAACCCTTAAACATTTGTTATTATGTTCAGATGTGAGCCTATTTGCATATTTATTTACTAATGTAACTATATTATTATATTCACCTACTAATATCTCTATATGATTTTTCAGAGTTTCGGATTTTATTATTGCGTCTCTATTGATACATTTATAAGACTTATCGAACCTGAAACGAAATTCGTCTATTCGTATCGCTATTTCGCTCCATTCCATTCTTTTCGTAAGAAAAAAGTTTTTATTAAGCTTTCTTCTAATCCATATTATTAATTTTTTTTTTTATTTTCAATGAAACGTTTTGTTTGAAGGAGAAGAAAAAAAATGAGATTTTCTATTTATGAGTTTTTCTCATTATTGTGATATTTATTTATTCTTCTAGAAAATCAAAAATAAAAAAAATGTTTACGTTTAATGAAGATAAAAATTCTTCTGTCATTAAACAAATTTTGCAGCTGAATATATATATATACTCAGTAGCGGAGACGTGGAAATATTAGTTGTTAATAAATGTGGTTGGCTCACATATTTGTTTACAATATAAAAAAAAATTGTCCAACCGCATTGTTAGTAAAAAGCCTAACAGATATTAGTGTTTTTCAAGCAGCGGTTTCCCGCATCGGCTTGGGTTTAGAAATTAAAATTAAGGCAAATTGGGGCATTGGCATTTATTTATGCAGCCCGTTTGCGTTGTTTCGCACCTTGCGAAATCTGGCTTTCGATGTCCTCAAGACGCTCTTTGTAGCGTTGTCGGGATGCCTCGTCTCTGGCCAACTGGGTCATTTCCTTGACCAGTCGGCGTTGCCTAAGTAGCTTTACCCTTTGTCCGGAGCGTTTGTGCTTCTTCGGTTCCTTCCTTTCCTGCCTTGCCCGGTACTCAGCTATTGTGAGTGGGCGTGGTCCATCTGCAGGATTTTGCTGCAGAGCTTCTTCCAACGTTGGCAAGTCCCTTTGCGTCGTGGGCTGTGCGGTTGAGAATTGTGGCTCTTCCGCCATCAATTATTATGTTTTTAGTTAATAATAATAACTTCTTGTAGCATAGAATTCTTCCTGCTACGGAATTACCGGAATCTTCGTATGGGTACAGACCGATGCGGTGTCCAGGATGATGCAGTATCCAATGGAGTGGGAAACAATGGAGCAGCTATCCGTGTGGCGCAGTTGACATTCGTGACAGCCGCATTGATGGCGTCCCAATCTCAGAGCTTGTCCTTGTGTTAAAGATGCCGTCCAAGGGATGTCCTGAGAACCAAGAGGGTGTCCTGGTAGAGTCCTAGTAGGGTCCTAGTGATGTCCTAGTAGGGTCCTAGTGATGTCCTAGTAGGATCCTTCGGGTCCTGTCACGGTCGCCATGTAAGATCAATAACCTCTACTTTGGGGTTTTAGGTTCTTTGGGTTTTATTTAGAGTTTGGAAGCAGCGAAGGTGCCGCTTCCAAGGTTCACTTAACTCTGATTTAACATTATTACTTAAGTTCTAACTAAGCCTCGGTATGATCGCTGCGCTGCCCACTGTTGCTAAGAAGCGAGGAACTGTTATGTTTATTCTGTATTATGCTTCTATATGTTTATTACATATATTATGCTCTCTTAAGTTAAAGCGGTATATGCAAAGAGGGTATATGCATACACTTGCACTTTCTGTGCCGATCGAAAGTAAGTACTCTTGGTACAGTAGCTATTCAATATGTATGCATACTACAGTTCAATATGCTACACCACCCAAACCAGTTGGCTCAGAAACTCTTGACGAGGAGACGTGGATTGGGACTGAGGGCGAGAAGGAGGTTCCTGCGCATTCACCCAACGGATCTGCCAAGAAGATATATAAATTAATTGATTAAATTAATTCATGCCTCTAGACTCCCTAAATGGGTTTAAGTGTTTACATATTTAAATACTCGCTAGAAATAATGAATCTCTGCAGTATAAGTTATTACAAATAGTAACAGTGGACTGCAATATAAAAAAATACAATTTTAATTAAAAAAAAAAAAAACAAAAAAAAATCGACCAAGGAATCATCCGAAAATTAAAATCTCCTTATTGCTCACCAGTTTGGATAGTTTCAAAGAAGAGTAACGAATTAGGAAAATCAAAATTTAAACTTGTCGCAATAGACTTATCGCAATCTAAACGAAATCACTGTCAATGACAAATGTCCAATTCCAAGAATGGAAGAAATATTGGGCAAATAGGAAAATGGCAATATTTCACAACAATTGATTTAGCTAAAGGCTTCCATCAAATTGAAATGGAAACTAATTCAAATGCAAAAACACCTTTTTCTACCAAACATGGCCACTACGAATATACCCGCATGCCATTTAGACTGAAAAATGCTCCAGCAACATTCCAAAGATGTATAAACAATCTGCTTGAAGTTTTGATTTATACGGATTGTCTGGTTTATTTAGACGATATAATAATATTTTCAACTTCTTTAGAAGAGCATATTTTATTACTAAATAAAATAAAGACATTTTTAGGTATATGTGAAATATGTGAATTCTATCGAAAATTCATACCTAATTTTGCAAACATTGTTAAACCAATGACATCAAAGTTAAAATAAGGACCAACCATAAATATGAAAGATCCAAACTATATTAAAGCATTCGAAAAAATGAAAGTGCTTATCCCTTCAGATCCAATATTAAATTATTCAAATTTTGATAAAACCGTTAACAACAGATGCAAGTAACATAGCACTGGGAGCAGTATTATCACAAATCAAAGACCAGTATGCTTTGCAAGTATAACTCTCAACGAGCATGAAATAAATTATGCCGCGATAGAAGAATTGCTATCCGTTGTATGGGCAACAAAATATTTCAGACCTTATCTTTTCGGCAGAGAATTTCAAATTCTCAGCGGCCACAAACCACTTGTTTGGTTACATAACATTAAAGAGCCAAACATGAAACTCCAAAGATCAAAAAATCAAATTAACAGAATTTAATTGTCTCATAAAATATCTATGTGGAAAAGAAAACTATGTAGCAGATGCTCTCTCTACAGTTAAAATAGAAGAAACTATGCTAGGAGAAACTCTGAACAATTCGCAAAGTGTAATAGCTACATCATCTACGGAAAAACCTTTCAATTGCTACAGTCGACAAATCGAATTAATAAAAGGTAACGAAAACAAAACAGACAAAATTCATTATTTTACCAAAATAAAAATTAAAATTCAATATAAAGAAAAAACAACAGAACTATCTAAAGAAATAATTAAAGAATATTTATGTGAAAAATACAATGCTGTGTACAGTGCTGTGTTCAGTGTACAGTACACAAAAAATTCAAATTACAACTATTAAAAACGGTGTATCTGATGTGGAAAGATTTCATAACAGACAACAATACATTACATACATTACGGATCAAAATTCAAAAAGAAAAAAAAAAGAAAATTAATGAAGTAAATATGATAATAATTTCCGGGAAAACCCCAATGACGACATTAACGCAATTGAAGAACTACTGGATTAAAGAAGTTTTAATCATCATAACTTTGCTATTATCTTTTATCAAAATTACAAAACAACAAAGTATCGAAATCAACTACATGAAGGCTCCAAATGGACACCATTAATCACGGTATTAAAGTAATGAATAACTTAAGAGACCAAGATGAAAGGGATAAGAAAATATAATTTTGTATTCAGCCTACAACAATTCACAGAATATATTAAAGAAATTGAATTTTTTTTTTTTTTTTATTAAAATTGTATTTATTTACATTGCAGTGCACTGTTACTATTTTTAATAACTTATACTGCAGAGATTCATTATTTCTAGCGAGTATTTACATATGTAAACACTTAAACCCATTTGGGGAGTCTAGAGGCATGAATTAATTTAATCAATTAATTTATATATCTTCTTGGCAGAGTCGTTGGGTGAATGCGTAGGAGCCTCCTTCTCGCCCTCAGTCCCAATCCACGTCTCCTCGTCAAGAGTTTCTGAGCCAACTGGTTTGGGTGGTTTCCCAATTTATTTACGTACGCGGTTGCTTGTTTGTTTATGACATCGCCAATCCTTGGTACCTTCAGCTCTTGTTCAATGTCTTTGTTGCGGATGTACCAAGCCGCTCCAGATAGTTTACGCAAGATTTGCGACTTTGCGGCGATGCCATACACTTGGATGCCATATTTCCAAATAGGAGCCAAGACAACCTTATAAATTTTGGCCTTGTTGGAAATTGAAAGTTTGTTTCCAGGCCCAAGGAGCCAAGCCATACTGTTCGCCTTTGTTTTGAGCCGCCGACTTACATCCATTACATGGCGTTGAAATGTAAGTCGCTCATCCAGAGTGACACCGAGGTATTTGTGGGCGTTCGATTGTGTGAGGATCTCTCCATGCAGAAACACACCAGGTGATGTGTCTTTTCTCAGGGTGTACGTCTCGGACACACACTTTTCCGGATTGACTGCGATGCTCCAGCGTAGGGCCCAGTTCTCAAATCTTTTTATATAAAGCTGAAGCGTATCAGTGGCTGTATAGACGCAAGTATCTCTGGCCAGGACTGCAGTGTCATCAGCAAAGGTGGCAACTAGAAGGTCATTGGGATCTGTAAGCGACATATTGTCAGCTGAGGGCATGTCGTGCGTATACAGGCTATATAGTGTTGGACCTAACACACTTCCCTGGGGTACACCTGCTCTGACTCTTTTTGTTTGGGAGGACAGTCCGTCCTGTACTACTTTCAAGGATCGCTCGTGGAGGAAGCTTTTTATTATCAACAAGTAAGGTAGCAGCAGTCGAGTTTCCCGATTGCAAAATACCCTGTACCCTTAGACATGCTTACAATTTATTTATTTAGTATCAATAAATAAATGAAACAATATTCTATTAGAAAAGAGGACCCTAACAATATAAATTTGGTATGATTTTGGTTATGAAAATAAGTTTCGTGTGTCATAAAGCCATACACATTTCGCTGTCAACGTCGCAGTCGGCGTCGCGCAATGCGTGTTTTGCTGCGCTTCTGCTTCCCTTGCCATAGATTTTGCATGTGGCATAACTTTCCGTGTTTCCGATTTGGTTCAAATTTAAAAGTTAGATAGTTTTTATAAGCATCAACGCATATGCCGAATTGCATACTGCACTGTTGCATACCCACTGTTGCTAAGCAGCGAGGAACTGTTATGTTTATTCTGTATTATGCTTCTATATGTTTATTACATATATTATGCTCTCTTAAGTTAAAGCGGTATATGCAAAGAGGGTATATCCATACACTTGCACTTTCTGTGCCGATCGAAAGTAAGTACTCTTGGTACAGTAGCTATTCAATATGTATGCATACTACAGTTCAATATGCTACACCACCGAAACAAGTTGGCTCAGAAACTCTTGACGAGGAGACGTGGATTGGGACTGAGGGCGAGAAGGAGGTTCCTGCGCATTCACCCAACGGATCTGCCAAGAAGATATATAAATTAATTGATTAAATTAATTCATGCCTCTAGACTCCCTAAATGGGTTTAAGTGTTTACATATTTAAATACTCGCTAGAAATAATGAATCTCTGCAGTATAAGTTATTACAAATAGTAACAGTGGACTGCAATATATATAAATAAATTCAAATGCAAAAACACCTTTTTCTTCCAAACATGGCCACTACGAATATACCCGCATGCCATTTAGACTGAAAAATGCTCCAGCAACATTCCAAAGATGTATAAACAATCTGCTTGAAGTTTTGATTTATACGGATTGTCTGGTTTATTTAGACGATATAATAATATTTTCAACTTCTTTAGAAGAGCATATTTTATTACTAAATAAAATAAAGACATTTTTAGGTATATGTGAAATATGTGAATTCTATCGAAAATTCATACCTAATTTTGCAAACATTGTTAAACCAATGACATCAAAGTTAAAATAAGGACCAACCATAAATATGAAAGATCCAAACTATATTAAAGCATTCGAAAAAATGAAAGTGCTTATCCCTTCAGATCCAATATTAAATTATTCAAATTTTGATAAAACCGTTAACAACAGATGCAAGTAACATAGCACTGGGAGCAGTATTATCACAAAATCAAAGACCAGTATGCTTTGCAAGTATAACTCTCAACGAGCATGAAATAAATTATGCCGCGATAGAAGAATTGCTATCCGTTGTATGGGCAACAAAATATTTCAGACCTTATCTTTTCGGCAGAGAATTTCAAATTCTCAGCGGCCACAAACCACTTGTTTGGTTACATAACATTAAAGAGCCAAACATGAAACTCCAAAGATCAAAAAATCAAATTAACAGAATTTAATTGTCTCATAAAATATCTATGTGGAAAAGAAAACTATGTAGCAGATGCTCTCTCTACAGTTAAAATAGAAGAAACTATGCTAGGAGAAACTCTGAACAATTCGCAAAGTGTAATAGCTACATCATCTACGGAAAAACCTTTCAATTGCTACAGTCGACAAATCGAATTAATAAAAGGTAACGAAAACAAAACAGACAAAATTCATTATTTTACCAAAATAAAAATTAAAATTCAATATAAAGAAAAAACAACAGAACTATCTAAAGAAATAATTAAAGAATATTTATGTGAAAAATACAATGCTGTGTACAGTGCTGTGTTCAGTGTACAGTACACAAAAAATTCAAATTACAACTATTAAAAACGGTGTATCTGATGTGGAAAGATTTCATAACAGACAACAATACATTACATACATTACGGATCAAAATTCAAAAAGAAAAAAAAAGAAAATTAATGAAGTAAATATGATAATAATTTCCGGGAAAACCCCAATGACGACATTAACGCAATTGAAGAACTACTGGATTAAAGAAGTTTTAATCATCATAACTTTGCTATTATCTTTTATCAAAATTACAAAACAACAAAGTATCGAAATCAACTACATGAAGGCTCCAAATGGACACCATTAATCACGGTATTAAAGTAATGAATAACTTAAGAGACCAAGATGAAAGGGATAAGAAAATATAATTTTGTATTCAGCCTACAACAATTCACAGAATATATTAAAGAAATTGAATTTTTTTTTTTTTTTATTAAAATTGTATTTATTTACATTGCAGTGCACTGTTACTATTTTTAATAACTTATACTGCAGAGATTCATTATTTCTAGCGAGTATTTACATATGTAAACACTTAAACCCATTTGGGGAGTCTAGAGGCATGAATTAATTTAATCAATTAATTTATATATCTTCTTGGCAGAGTCGTTGGGTGAATGCGTAGGAGCCTCCTTCTCGCCCTCAGTCCCAATCCACGTCTCCTCGTCAAGAGTTTCTGAGCCAACTGGTTTGGGTGGTTTCCCAATTTATTTACGTACGCGGTTGCTTGTTTGTTTATGACATCGCCAATCCTTGGTACCTTCAACTCTTGTTCAATGTCTTTGTTGCGGATGTACCAAGCCGCTCCAGATAGTTTACGCAAGATTTGCGACTTTGCGGCGATGCCATACACTTGGATGCCATATTTCCAAATAGGAGCCAAGACAACCTTATAAATTTTGGCCTTGTTGGAAATTGAAAGTTTGTTTCCAGGCCCAAGGAGCCAAGCCATACTGTTCGCCTTTGTTTTGAGCCGCCGACTTACATCCATTACATGGCGTTGAAATGTAAGTCGCTCATCCAGAGTGACACCGAGGTATTTGTGGGCGTTCGATTGTGTCAGGATCTCTCCATGCAGAAACACACCAGGTGATGTGTCTTTTCTCAGGGTGTACGTCTCGGACACACACTTTTCCGGATTGAGCGGAGCGTAGGGCCCAGTTCTCAAATCTTTTTATATAAAGCTGAAGCGTATCAGTGGCTGTATAGACGCAAGTATCTCTGGCCAGGACTGCAGTGTCATCAGCAAAGGTGGCAACTAGCAGGTCATTGGGATCTGTAAGCGACATATTGTCAGCTGAGGGCATGTCGTGCGTATACAGGCTATATAGTGTTGGACCTAACACACTTCCCTGGGGTACACCTGCTCTGACTCTTTTTGTTTGGGAGGACAGTCCGTCCTGTACTACTTTCAAGGATCGCTCGTGGAGGAAGCTTTTTATTATCAACAAGTAAGGTAGCAGCAGTCGAGTTTCCCGATTGCAAAATACCCTGTACCCTTAGACATGCTTACAATTTATTTATTTAGTATCAATAAATAAATGAAACAATATTCTATTAGAAAAGAGGACCCTAACAATATAAATTTGGTATGATTTTGGTTATGAAAATAAGTTTCGTGTGTCATAAAGCCATACACATTTCGCTGTCAACGTCGCAGTCGGCGTCGCGCAATGCGTTTTTTGCTGCGCTTCTGCTTCCCTTGCCATAGATTTTGCATGTGGCATAACTTTCCGTGTTTCCGATTTGGTTCAAATTTAAAAGTTAGATAGTTTTTATAAGCATCAACGCATATGCCGAATTGCATACTGCACTGTTGCATACCCACTGTTGCTAAGCAGCGAGGAACTGTTATGTTTATTCTGTATTATGCTTCTATATGTTTATTACATATATTATGCTCTCTTAAGTTAAAGCGGTATATGCAAAGAGGGTATATCCATACACTTGCACTTTCTGTGCCGATCGAAAGTAAGTACTCTTGGTACAGTAGCTATTCAATATGTATGCATACTACAGTTCAATATGCTACACCACCGAAACAAGTTGGCTCAGAAACTCTTGACGAGGAGACGTGGATTGGGACTGAGGGCGAGAAGGAGGTTCCTGCGCATTCACCCAACGGATCTGCCAAGAAGATATATAAATTAATTGATTAAATTAATTCATGCCTCTAGACTCCCTAAATGGGTTTAAGTGTTTACATATTTAAATACTCGCTAGAAATAATGAATCTCTGCAGTATAAGTTATTACAAATAGTAACAGTGGACTGCAATATAAAAAAATACAATTTTAATTAAAAAAAAAAAAGACAAAAAAAAAATCGACCAAGGAATCATCCGAAAATTAAAATCTCCTTATTGCTCACCAGTTTGGAGAGTTTCAAAGAAGAGTAACGAATTAGGAAAATCAAAATTTAAACTTGTCGCAATAGACTTATCGCAATCTAAACGAAATCACTGTCAATGACAAATGTCCAATTCCAAGAATGGAAGAAATATTGGGCAAATAGGAAAATGGCAATATTTCACAACAATTGATTTAGCTAAAGGCTTCCATCAAATTGAAATGGAAACTAATTCAAATGCAAAAACACCTTTTTCTACCAAACATGGCCACTACGAATATACCCGCATGCCATTTAGACTGAAAAATGCTCCAGCAACATTCCAAAGATGTATAAACAATCTGCTTGAAGTTTTGATTTATACGGATTGTCTGGTTTATTTAGACGATATAATAATATTTTCAACTTCTTTAGAAGAGCATATTTTATTACTAAATAAAATAAAGACATTTTTAGGTATATGTGAAATATGTGAATTCTATCGAAAATTCATACCTAATTTTGCAAACATTGTTAAACCAATGACATCAAAGTTAAAATAAGGACCAACCATAAATATGAAAGATCCAAACTATATTAAAGCATTCGAAAAAATGAAAGTGCTTATCCC
Source organism: Drosophila ercepeae (assembly GCA_018150545.1). Lineage (NCBI taxonomy): Eukaryota > Metazoa > Arthropoda > Insecta > Diptera > Drosophilidae > Drosophila > Drosophila ercepeae. The sequence continues at coordinate 451,295 of JAECWL010000008.1, read as the reverse complement.
TTCAGATCCAATATTAAATTATTCAAATTTTGATAAAACCATTAACAACAGATGCAAGTAACATAGCACTGGGAGCAGTATTATCACAAAATCAAAGACCAGTATGCTTTGCAAGTATAACTCTCAACGAGCATGAAATAAATTATGCCGCGATAGAAGAATTGCTATCCGTTGTATGGGCAACAAAATATTTCAGACCTTATCTTTTCGGCAGAGAATTTCAAATTCTCAGCGGCCACAAACCACTTGTTTGGTTACATAACATTAAAGAGCCAAACATGAAACTCCAAAGATCAAAAAATCAAATTAACAGAATTTAATTGTCTCATAAAATATCTATGTGGAAAAGAAAACTATGTAGCAGATGCTCTCTCTACAGTTAAAATAGAAGAAACTATGCTAGGAGAAACTCTGAACAATTCGCAAAGTGTAATAGCTACATCATCTACGGAAAAACCTTTCAATTGCTACAGTCGACAAATCGAATTAATAAAAGGTAACGAAAACAAAACAGACAAAATTCATTATTTTACCAAAATAAAAATTAAAATTCAATATAAAGAAAAAACAACAGAACTATCTAAAGAAATAATTAAAGAATATTTATGTGAAAAATACAATGCTGTGTACAGTGCTGTGTTCAGTGTACAGTACACAAAAAATTCAAATTACAACTATTAAAAACGGTGTATCTGATGTGGAAAGATTTCATAACAGACAACAATGCATTACATACATTACGGATCAAAATTCAAAAAGAAAAAAAAAAAGAAAATTAATGAAGTAAATATGATAATAATTTCCGGGAAAACCCCAATGACGACATTAACGCAATTGAAGAACTACTGGATTAAAGAAGTTTTAATCATCATAACTTTGCTATTATCTTTTATCAAAATTACAAAACAACAAAGTATCGAAATCAACTACATGAAGGCTCCAAATGGACACCATTAATCACGGTATTAAAGTAATGAATAACTTAAGAGACCAAGATGAAAGGGATAAGAAAATATAATTTTGTATTCAGCCTACAACAATTCACAGAATATATTAAAGAAATTGAATTTTTCTTTTTTTTTTATTAAAATTGTATTTATTTACATTGCAGTGCACTGTTACTATTTTTAATAACTTATACTGCAGAGATTCATTATTTCTAGCGAGTATTTACATATGTAAACACTTAAACCCATTTGGGGAGTCTAGAGGCATGAATTAATTTAATCAATTAATTTATATATCTTCTTGGCAGAGTCGTTGGGTGAATGCGTAGGAGCCTCCTTCTCGCCCTCAGTCCCAATCCACGTCTCCTCGTCAAGAGTTTCTGAGCCAACTGGTTTGGGTGGTTTCCCAATTTATTTACGTACGCGGTTGCTTGTTTGTTTATGACATCGCCAATCCTTGGTACCTTCAGCTCTTGTTCAATGTCTTTGTTGCGGATGTACCAAGCCGCTCCAGATAGTTTACGCAAGATTTGCGACTTTGCGGCGATGCCATACACTTGGATGCCATATTTCCAAATAGGAGCCAAGACAACCTTATAAATTTTGGCCTTGTTGGAAATTGAAAGTTTGTTTCCAGGCCCAAGGAGCCAAGCCATACTGTTCGCCTTTGTTTTGAGCCGCCGACTTACATCCATTACATGGCGTTGAAATGTAAGTCGCTCATCCAGAGTGACACCGAGGTATTTGTGGGCGTTCGATTGTGTGAGGATCTCTCCATGCAGAAACACACCAGGTGATGTGTCTTTTCTCAGGGTGTACGTCTCGGACACACACTTTTCCGGATTGACTGCGATGCTCCAGCGTAGGGCCCAGTTCTCAAATCTTTTTATATAAAGCTGAAGCGTATCAGTGGCTGTATAGACGCAAGTATCTCTGGCCAGGACTGCAGTGTCATCAGCAAAGGTGGCAACTAGCAGGTCATTGGGATCTGTAAGCGACATATTGTCAGCTGAGGGCATGTCGTGCGTATACAGGCTATATAGTGTTGGACCTAACACACTTCCCTGGGGTACACCTGCTCTGACTCTTTTTGTTTGGGAGGACAGTCCGTCCTGTACTACTTTCAAGGATCGCTCGTGGAGGAAGCTTTTTATTATCAACAAGTAAGGTAGCAGCAGTCGAGTTTCCCGATTGCAAAATACCCTGTACCCTTAGACATGCTTACAATTTATTTATTTAGTATCAATAAATAAATGAAACAATATTCTATTAGAAAAGAGGACCCTAACAATATAAATTTGGTATGATTTTGGTTATGAAAATAAGTTTCGTGTGTCATAAAACCATACACATTTCGCTGTCAACGTCGCAGTCGGCGTCGCGCAATGCGTGTTTTGCTGCGCTTCTGCTTCCCTTGCCATAGATTTTGCATGTGGCATAACTTTCCGTGTTTCCGATTTGGTTCAAATTTAAAAGTTAGATAGTTTTTATAAGCATCAACGCATATGCCGAATTGCATAGCATTAGGACAATAATTGTGGGCGTGGCAGTTTTTTGAGGTTTGCGGGGGAGCGTGGTCGTGACAGTTTTTTGCTGTTTGCGGGGGAACGGGGGGTGATATCAAAATAAAAAAACAAATTTGTACTGCGTATGGTAATTACCTATCCAACGATATATGGCACATTTCTGTAGCTCTTGTAGTTTCTGAGATCTAGGCGTTGATACGGACAGACGGACGGACGGACGGACGGACGGACGGACAGACGGACATGGCTATATCGACTCGGCTGTTGATGCTGATCAAGAATATATATACTTTATGGGGTCGGAGATGCTTCCTTCTGCCTGTTACATACATTTGCACCATATTATGATACCCTTTTCACCCATTTTTAATGGGTATAAAAAGAGCTGAGGTTTTAGTAGGCTTTTAAGATTGTGCAGAAGTCCTTCATGCCGCACTCTGTCGAAAGCCTGCTGGATGTCCAGAAAAGCTCCAACGACGTACTCCTTTCCATGGAAACATTCTAGTACAAATTTAAATACGCGGTGTAGCTGTTCAGGTGTGCTATGCCTGAGTCTAAAGCCAAACTGAAACTTTGGAATCGCTTTCTGGACCTTTCGGGACTCGAGCAATCTTCCCAGGATGTACCTCTCAAGTAATTTATTTGGCGATTAAAGTCTAATTCCTCTGCTGGCTTCCCACTTTTATGGAGCATAATGATATTCGCCTTCTTCCAGGCGCTTGGGAAGTGTCCCAGTCTAAGAGCAGAATTGAAAATCGGTACAAGGAATAACAAAGCTCTGTGGGGCATCAGCTTAATGGAGCGGTTGTCGATGTGATCCGCACCAGGAGCCTTGTTATTGCGAAGGGATTCGATATCATCTTCCAATTCCGTGAGTATAATAGGCTTTACAGGAAGAGCCATCTGCAATGGGGCTTCTAGGGATTCAGCAAACAGTTGTACTCGTCTTGGCGATGCTGTCTCGAACGGCTGGAATCTTTCCTCCAGGTTTCTGGCAAACGCTTCAGCTCTGTCCTGAGGTGATTTTGCCCAAGTGCCATCTGGTTTACGAACTGGAAACTTTGGAGCAACTTGTCTCTTGAATCTCTTCGTGAGCTTCTAGAGTGCGAATTTTGAGTTTCCATTGGCAGTAGCTTTCCCGAGGAACGCGTCAGTTGCTTCTCTTTTCAGGTTGGCCAGTACTTTTCTCACCCGATTTGATATCCTTCGGTACAGTCTGTCAATTATTGGATCATTGGTCCTGATGAACTCACGCCGGAGACGTTTCTTGAGAGTTAAGAGTCCTACTGCTTCCGGAGAGAGAGCGATGCTGCTACGCACGTTGCGTAGGTGAACTGCGCCGCCAGGAGATGCAATTCGAGCTGCATCTTTGATCTTCTTCATAAAAGTTTCAACCGCTTTCTCGATATAGTCTGCTGTATTTATCTCTGTATTGCGGTTAAAGGCATTGTTAAGTTCGTACTGAAACAGCCTTATATTCGCACCAGGTGGAACGAGCATCCTAATAGGGGCGGTACTATGAGGTGACGTTGTTAGTGAAGCGATCAGCGGAAAGTGATCGGAAGATAGGTCACACTCTTCGCGTACTGATAGTAGACTGTTAGCTATACCTTTGTACAAGAATAAGTCGATACATGAAAGTACATTCCTCGTGTTATACGGGTAGTGAGTGGATCTGCCTGTAGCCAGAACTTGAGTTGAGCTGCCGGAAATAACATCGTGAACTGCTGAGCCTCGAGCATTCGCTCTTATACTACCCCAGAGGCGATGCTTAGCGTTAAAATCACCTCCAATTATAAACTTTTGACCATGTTGACCAAGGAGATTATCAAACTCAGAGGAATTCCAAGGCAGGCCTGGAGGAAGGTATACTCCTGGGTGATCTGCTCGATAGCAGCTGTAACCTATCATATTGAGGTAGGATCCGTCGTGTAGGAGTGTCTCTGAAATAAGCATAACATCAATTTCGTGCTTCCTGAGAAACACCTTAAGCTCATTAGTATTTGGGATAATGCTACGAGCGTTCCAGGCTCCGAGGCACAGTTCACAAGCCATTACTTGCGCTGCGTCAACGACTTAGAACCTCTGAGTTCTTTGATCTCCTCAAATAGCTCAGCGATGGTTTTTTGAAGACCAGCAATGGTCTGCTGCATTGAGATGATGACTTGTGGAGGGAGCCATGAATTACCGTTTGGTTAGGATGTTGAGGTTCGCCTTGTTCCTTGTTCGATCATCTCAGTTACTTTGCAGGGTTTCCTGTATACAGGATCCTCGTGTTTGGTTTGAATAGAGTGTTTTATTGTGTTTGTAAAGGTCAAATTGTCACCTTCACGATATTGAATATCACTAAATTTATAAATTACCTGCTTAAGTCTTTCTTTTTCTTCTACATTTGGGTGTTATTATATTTGAATGAAATTTGTTTTCCATTTAAATGGATTGTTTCTTTTGGAAAGTATATTATTGCATTGCAATGTTTTAGGAAGTAAAAGGAAATATGATGTAGAATGTAGAATTTCTTCTTTTTAGTGTTATCGATCCATTGATCGTAAATGCTTTTATATTTTCTTTTCTTTCTCTTAGTTTGAATATATTAGCTTTGATTATATTTATGGATGACCCGGTGTCATCCCTTTAAGGATTTATTCCTTATTCTGATTCTGAAAAAGGGGTATCTGCTTTTCAGTTTGATGAAAATTTACATCCATTTTCTTCTGACCGCTCTGACTCTCTCTGTCTTTTAACAGGGGTATTAGGATTAGCGTTATGGCAGATGGTAAATTTTGATTCAGTGGATTTAAAACCCTACCTCTATCTAATTTATATTTAAAATCATGGTGTAACGGGGATTACTAGTTGCACTTGTCTGGGAAGTAGTGACATTTAAATTTTTCACTTTATTTCCCGTATGTTTATTATCCTTGTTTTCTTTGGGTTTCTTTAGTCGTTAAGTCATGTTTAGCAAAAGTCATAAAAAGTCTATCGGGAAGTTTTTTAGAAATTACTTGTTAAATTGTTTTTTTTCGTAGAGGCTGTGTAATTAATGACTTATTGTGGGTTTTGCTCTAATGCTAGCTTATTACTAATAACAAGGGCCTTTTGTTCTATTTCTTGTGTTGTTATTTTTTGTGTTGAAAAGTCTTCTTTGCATAGGGGGTGTGGTTTTTGAACTCACCAATTAAAGTTGCTTTTAGGAAATTCCAGTTGATAGCTTGGACATTCTGCGATATCCAGAGGACGTCTTCCTTCGATTGTACTTCTATAGCTCCGTATAGAATGGCCTTCTGACGTTCGTCCTCAGTTGGATATAATGTCAGTATATAGTCGAATCTTCTTATAAAAGCACTCATCGTGTTTTGCGATCCATCATAAGCTGTTTTGTTCTTGATCTGTCCCAATGCCTGGTTTAGGTGAATCTCAGACTGCATTTGCAGTGGAGTCGTCATTTTGGTTGTTTTTTTTTTAGGTTTGTTTATCGAATTTGATTTTTTAGTTTGCACAGTATTTTTTTTAATTATTTGAATATTCACGAAACACTGACCGAATTGGAGTTTTAGATATCTGGTTCTTTTGCGGATAACAATGTTTTAATATGACTTTCGTTTTTTTTTAGAACTTGATTCACTTTTCGCTTTGCGGATTTTGTGAGTCCTTTTACCGAAGGATATTCTTTTTAGTTGTTATCCTACCGATTGCGCCAATTACAACTTCGGAGTATTTTTCTTTAACAAATATAATTTTTATTTTAGAATAGACCCGAAGTCGGGAGATTAGCTGTACAACTGTATGTAGGGACAAATCTTAACTCAAGCTTATATCCTAATTTATCTGGATCTTTATCTTCTTGGGCTGCTGAAACTTAAGTGTTCGTCTGGTTAATTATGGGGACGTGCCAGTGGACGCTTATGTTTATGTCTGATCGGGCATGAGAATGTTAATGACCGATTGCACTTAGGGTGCGTGTTTAAATATGCTGATCTATTAGTACGTTGTGAGATACAATTACAATGCGTTTAAAGAAATGTATTGGACAATGGGATACATGGGGATTTGCATATTTCTCTATATACATTTACTAGTATATATAAAATGTATACATATATATGTAAGGCATTAAAGCCAGTTTTTTAATATAGTTATGTTGGATATATTACAAAATAATGGAACAGCTACCACTCGACTCTGCTGACAATGGCTGCAACTTGACGGCTTGACTATTTGACGACTGACGACGATTGATCCTTCGACACACCAACTTCTATGTTCGGACTTGATCCCTCGAAGACTTCTTTTAATACTTGACAAGTTGACTTCTCGATCCCAAAGCTCTGCTCTTTCAACGTCTTGCACTCGCCACCTTTCCTTCCCTATTCCTTTGCTGTCATTCGATCTGGTGATGATACTTCCTTACTATCAAGTACTATCGCTTAGCAGGCACGTTGATATCTATCGATGCCCAACTCTACTTTACATATATATATATATATACAATATAATATATATATAATTAGATAACTTGGTTTATTCGTAAGTAAAAAAAAATGCAAATTTATTTTTACCGAATTTTATTTTACAAGTTATTTGTATTTGAAGAACACCGACCCGAATAGTTTTAGGTCTCAAACTGAACTTAACTTATTGATCTGGATTGATTTACGATCAAGCCTCGGTCTCGAGCTTTTTGGATATGGACTTTGGACTTAGAGTCCTAAGAGAATTTTGGAGAAAGCTTTGGAGTTCTTGATTTTAATTTACTCTTGGATTCAAGTGCGTTTGCTCTTGGATACAAGTGATCTTTGACTTTGGTCTTCCGATCTTGTAATCTAACACTTTTGTTTTCGTATTTAACGAGTCCGAGTTTTGAACGTGGGAACGTGACAATTGGGTGAAGACTTAGGCAATAAAATGTTTAGTCTACCAGTGGGTGAAATGTTTACATCCTGTTTTGGATTTTTGGGGTTTTTTCCATTTGGAGGATTCGAATGACAGTCTAATTCTTTTTGGGGATTTTCCATCTGGACTTGTCTTGAGGATTCGAATAACAGTCTGGTTCTTATCTGGTATTGACTGGATAGCAAAGGGTAACATAGGGTGTATTGGTTTAATAGTGTAGGGTAGTGTGGGGTTACATTTTATGTGTGTACTTATATAGTAGGCGTGTGGTTTATGTAGGCATATACTAAGTGCTTATGTACTGTGGATATGTCACTCCCCCAACCATTGAATTTGGCCTGTCCTCAGGCAGTTAAATTTGGGTACATCATAATGTTGTTTTCTGGTTGTACATTGGTGTTAGGGTTCGTATGTTCTTCGTTTTGAGTATTGAGTATTTTACATTTTATTTCTTAGGTATATTCTTAAATTTATACACTAAATACAGAGTCAAGCTAATGATTGTAATGACAAATGTCGTGATACATATAATTTGAAATACATTGTAGTATTTTACATGAGAGTTTATTATTTCTTTAGTGTGCAAATATGCCATAGGCTCTAATTTTGTGACATTATTAGTGATATAAACTGTTTGTGTAAAATCTGTGTTAGATTTATGGTATAAGTTTTATTATGCGCTTAACACGTCTGCTTAGTCGATGAGATTTTTAGGAACTGTCAGAACATAAAGGAATTCCAAATAGGCTGTATACGTACAATATGTGTTGCCACTACTTTGCTTAAGTGTATCGTTACAATTCAAATGCTTAATATAACACGCCCCCTCAAAGTAGCTGTTTTGCAGATTAAATATTAGTGACGCCCAATGATGATATGCACTCTCGATGCTTAGTGCTGCTTAGACCCTTCGTTAGGACGTCTGCTGGCATATGTTCTGTCTGCATATACTCAATGGTGATGTCGCCATCTCGGTGCTTCTGCTGTATGAAGTGATGTCGCACATCGATGTGCTTCGTGCGTGGGTGGAAGCCGAAACCTTTTACTAATTTTTGTGCGCTCTGATTGTCGTTAAAGAGCACAACGGATCCGCATTTTCGGCCCACCATGTTAAGAAGCTTCTTTAAGTATAAGGCTTCTTTAACTGCATCTGACATTGCCATGTATTCAGCTTCTGTGCTTGACAAAGCCACCGTGCGCTGTTTTCGCGCCTCCCAACTTATGGATGCGCCAGCCATGATGAATGCTAGACCAGAGTAGGAACGCCTGTCGCTTAAGTTTCCACCCCAATCTGCATCTACTACGCCGTATAGATTCTCGCCTGTTCTCTTGTATAACAGGCCATGCTGCCTTGTATCGCTTAAGTATCGCAGTATGCGTTTTGCTGCTTTCCAATGTTCCGCTTCATAACATGAATTGAACTGGCTTAAGAACGGTCTTGTTGTAACTGAAAGAAACATTAAAGCTCCTATTAACTTTTGATAAAGATACCTTTTCATCTCCTCTTCATTGGGGGACTCGGATCGCTTCAATGTACACTTTGCTTCTATGGGGGTTAATGCAGGCTTGCATTCTGCCATACCAAATCGCTTCAATATGGTATTAGTGTACAGCTCCTGTGAGATGAAGATTTGATGCTCCTCCAAGTTTTGTTGGAACTCTATGCCCAGGCACGTATTCACTGGACCGATGTCTTTCATCTCGAACGCTTCACCAAGGGAACTCTTTATGTGATGCAGCCACTCCTTATGATTTGACGCCAGCAATAAATCGTCAACGTAAATCATGAGTAAGAGAATTTTCTCCTCCTGCCGTTTCACGAACACATATGGATCTTGCTTGGTAGCCTCTAGACCCATCTCCTGCAGCTTCTCTGTTAATTTGCGGTACCATTGCAAACCTGATTGACGTAGTCCATATAAAGCTTTCTCCAGAAGACAAACGGGATTCTTCATCTCGCTGAAAGCCTTACGCCACGCTTTTCCAGCTGCCATGTGCTTTTTGGTAATTGGATCCTGCTTTGAACCAATAGCTGCACCTGATTTCAATTTGCCTATGAAATCATCCAATCCGTCTGGAACTTCCATGTAGATGCTCTCTTTCAGCTTTCCGTTAAGGTATGCTGTCACCACGTCCATTTGATGGACCTCCATGTCAGACTCTGCTGCCAACGCTGCTAGCATTCTGACTGATGTAAATCACACTACAGGTGAGTACGTCTCGCGAGTAGCCTTTTGCGACTAGCCTCGCCTTCTTCTTGCCGGGTATGGTGCCATCTTTTTTTGTGCGAAACACCATTTTGCTCCCAATAACCTTTTTCTCAGCTGGACGTTCCACTATTTTCCATGTGCCGCTCTGCACATGCGCCATGTACTCATCTTCGATCGCTCTGATCCACTTTTCGGCATCGCTTGAGCTTTGCGCCTCTTCGATTGTAATAGGGTCGCCTGCCATTGCCGTGAATGCCATCTCGCATTCCACAAATTCGCCCTTTGATGATGAGTTAGTACTCAGCTCATCGACGCTCTCGCCGCTTGCCTTTTCGACTGCTGGCTGATACACTTTGCGTGGTCTACCTCTTTGGCCTGTCCTCAAAAGTTTGCGACGCCCTCTGCCACGCCGCTGTTGCACATCATTTGAATCTTCTTCGCTTGATGAGCTCTCACTTGGATGTTGCCGCTCAATCGACTTGCCAATTAAGATGCCTTCGTCTACGATAACCTCAGCGTCGTAGAAGTCCTGGTATTCACTCTTGAACCCTGGAATATTCAAGAACTTGACATCATTACTAATTATTACCTTACGCCTTTCCGGCGACCATAATCGATACGCTTTCGATTCTGTTGAGTAGCCCACCAGTATACATTCTTCAGATTTTGTCTCGAACTTGCCACGATTGCCACCCTTAATGATCGCATATGCTTTCGTGCCAAATATGCGCAGGTGTGCCACTGTTGGAATTTTTTTCGTCCAGTATGTGTATGGTATCTCTCCATCTAAGCCTTTTGTGACGCATCTGTTTCGTATGTAACTTGCTGTGTTTACCGCTTCCGCCCAAAATGACGGTGGTGCCCCAGATTGCCGCATCATGCACCTTGCCATTTCTATTAACGTGCGATTCTGCCGTTCTGCTAAGCCATTTTGCTGCGGGGTATGTGGTGTAGACAACCTTCGCGCAATTCCATGCTTCTTCAAATAGTCGTTGAATTCGTTGTTGCAGTATTCGGTGCCATTATCCGATTGTAGAGCTTTAATCTTGTTATTGGTGAAGTTTTCTGCTTTTGCTTTGTAAGCTTTGAACGCTTCAAATACTTCTGACTTCTGTTTGAGAAAATAAACTTCACAATATCTGGAATGGTCATCGATAAAAGTTGCAACATATTTAGAACCATTCATTGACTCAGTTCTCATCGGGCCACACACATCGCTGTGTACGATCTCTAGTAGTTCACTGGTTCGCTCTTTGCTCGTGCTTTTGTGATTATTTGCTGTTTGCTTTTCGCGTATGCAAATTTCACATTTTGATAATTCAGCTTTATTATCAAACTTCATACCGTAGACCTTTTCACTTATGGCCATTCTTTTAAGGTCGTTCTCATTAACGTGTCCCAAACGGTAGTTTATGTTATTTACGTCACTCACCTCTGGTTTGTTTACATTATGCTCTTCGCTGTTTAAGTAATAAAGGTTGCCATATCTCTTCGCTGTCAGCCAGACTTCTCTTTTGTTTTTAACAATTACTGCTTCATTTTTTCTAAAATGCACCTCAAAGCCATGGTCTGTAATTTTAGAAACGGATAATAAATTTTGACGTAAATCTTCAACATAAAATACTTCTTGTAGATCGATATCCTCTTTATCTTTCTTTCCTTTGATTGCGGTCATTCTAATTTTGCCAATGCCGTCAATCCTCGTTGTGTTGTTGTTCGCCAAGTGCAAAGTCTTTTCGACTGTCTTTAAGTTTTGGAATGCACTTTTGTTTGAACTCATGTGTGCTGAACATCCGCTGTCTAGACACCATGAACCTCCATTTTGCCTCACTGCATACATACTTTGAACTTCGCTTAGCTTACTTTCAATAGTTGCTCTATCTGTCTTTTTCGGTATACCGTTTCTGTTTCGGCAGTCTCTCGCTATGTGGCCTGCTTTACCACATACAAAGCATTTTCTGGTTTCCTTTTTGTGGTTACCGTTTTTCTCGCTTTTTCCGTTATCTTTGTCTTTTCGACGTTCAACGTACATAGCTTTTTGCTCTCCACGATCTTCCTTTGCTTTTCGTGCTTCTGATTCCTCTAGAATTTTAATGCGCAATATATCAGGGTGCGGTAAGTCATCCCGTGTCTCCATTGCACACCTAAATGTTTCGTACGAATCAGGCAAACTGTACAACAATAAGATCGCTAGTAAATCATCGCCAATCACAACACCAATTTCTTTAAGTTTTTTCACTGCGTCGAAAAACTCATTTAAGTGATGGCGGACGTCGTCGCCTACGTTCATTCGCGACAACGCTACTCTTTTCAGAAGGCTTGCTTTCCGCACGGGACCTTTCGACTGAAATGTTTCTCGCAATCTTTACCAGCACTCTTTTGATGTCACACAATTCTCAATTATGGCCAACTCTGATGGACCCACTGACAACAAAATATCTGCACGTGCTTTTTCGTCTTGGTTTTCCCAAGCGATTTTATCTATATCGTCATCCGGGCAACTTTTTGTTCCGTCGACGTATTTCCACAATTCATTCTTCACAAGAACTGCACGCATTTGCAACTTCCACGTATCATAATTGTTTGCGTTTAGCGGTTCAATTCTGATATGTGCCATTTTTCACGGCTTTTTATTTTTTATATCAAATGCTCTCAACGTATATCTTGTGGCTGGGGCTGGGCCCATAACCTGTTAGATTTATAGTATAAGTTTTATTATGCGCTTAACACGTCTGCTTAGTCGATGAGATTTTTAGGAACTGTCAGAACATAAAGGAATTCCAAATAGGCTGTATACGTACAATATGTGTTGCCAGATCACTACTTTGCTTAAGTTTATCGTTACAATTCAAATGCTTAATATAACAATCTGCTAAATTGTTTGAAATTATAAATTCATTAATTTGAGTTGTACAATTTTTTATTTTTATGATATTGTTGCCTGATACTATAATTTTGTTGTTGGTGCAATCTTGATTTATTTTTGTTTCTGGTAAATTCCAGGTAATTAGAATATTTGGCTCTATGTAATTTACTTGAAAGTTTTTGTGAGTTTTTGTATATTTACATTGGGTTGGTTCCTGTTTTATAATTCCATCTATACATTTGTCAAATATAATTTTTTCTGTATCTTTATGATATACCTGATTGTTATAAATGTAGAATTTATCAGATGTATGCTCAGTTAGAATGTAACCATGCTCGTCTGGATAGGGTACTACTTGGAAAATCGGAATTTTTGCAATCTTACTAGGGACATGATAAATAATTAAGATTTCTTTTGTAACTGTTTTAAGCCATGTTGATGTTTTTATTTTCAAAATTTTCTCTGAATTTATTTGTTTTAGATAGTCATGTTTTAACAATTTTGGGTTAAAGATTCTCAGCCTAGTTAATTGCATTCCTAGTTCAATATCTTCTATATGAACTGTTGCAAGTTGAAAATCAATATTGCTATTTGTTGGTCTTTGACATTTTTTGTTCTGAGCTTATTAATAACGTCAATTCCGCTGTTGATTACGTCTATTACCGTATCTAAATCGTGTTTCTGTACTGAATTCTCTGACAAGTTACTAATTTTTTCATCTAGTTCATCTTTATCGTTTTGGTCTAAAGTGCCGAATAAATACTTATAAGCTGTTCCTACCACATTTAAAAGACCTCTTTTATGTCTCTTAATAATTCTTAACCCATTAATTTCTCGTTTTAATTTCTCCACTAAATACTGCACTAGTGGTACTCTAGAGAAATTCCTTGCTTCTTCTACTAGGTTTTCGAATGTTAACATGGTCTTTGTTATGTTTATACTCAAAGAATGGTAGTCGTAGTTTATGGGGATTTCCACTGTTCCTGTTTGGAATATAAGGTATCCGTTTTTCGCACTAAGTGGGTTTACTTCAATATTGCTGCTGTGGACCATGTTGATAAAGGAGATCATACAAATAAGCACTATTGGAATGTTAAGTCCTTTACTACTCTTCGACTGCCCTGGAATTATCGTATTTACTCTTATTATTCTTCTTTTGCTTTTTAAACTTAGATTTATAATGTACGATTTTCCTGCCTCGATTTGTCTCTTCAAAGTGTTTACTATCCACTTGTTCAATCCTTCCTGTTTTCTTAAATGGATTGGTAATTTTACTTTTTACAAGTGGGGCTTGCCTATATTTAACATCAACCTCAAAATCATGTCTCTTTTTATTGAGTTGCTCGATTTTGTCGATTTTGTTTTGTTGTACGTTAAAGTCTGGGCTTCCTGCATATAGAAAAATATCTGCCGGAGATCGTTTAGTAGTGTTATGTACTGTTTTGTGATTATAGATGTATAAGATTGTTTCAAATCTTGTGCATCTATTTTCGATGTTTTGTTCACTACCGATGATTCTCAATTTTTCGTTTACGGTCTTATGAAACCTTTCAATATCAGATACCCCGTTTTTACTTGTTGTGACAGAGATATTTACACCTTCAGATTTTAACCAGTTTTGTAAAGCTACACACATGAATGCTGAATCTTTATCTGCCTTTATCTCTTGGGGTTTTCCCATGTCATTGAATATCTTCATAATGGCTCTTTTTGCTTCTAGCCAATCTCTACTTTTTACTTCAATTAGTGATGCAAATTTTGAATAGATATCAATGCAAGATAAGAAGATTTGATTTCCGGAGAGATAAAAATCTATTACATACTTTTCTCTAGCATTCATTATTTCTGGTGTGGTTTCGTAACTTAATTTCGTATCTCTATGTTCTGTTTTCGCTATGTTACAAATCTCACATTCGTTGATAATATTTTGGATTAACTTTTGACTATCCGGGTAGTAGTATTTTTCTTTAAACCAATTAATAGTTTTTTCTATACCTGGATGTAGAACTTCTTTATGCCTCTTTAATATTAAATCTTTAAATTCGGCATAAGTGAGTATGTCAATTAGTTTCTTTGTACATCTCAACAGTTTTGTGAAATTGTTGGGACTTATGATTTCGGTAAAGGCCCTTTGGAAAATCAGAAAGTCAGTATCATTAGGGAAGAATATAGCGCTTTTCTTTGTACACACATATTCTTTAATGATGTTTTTAGCAAGTTCAAGTGTCATTTCTTTGTAAGTTATTTTGATTTTTAATTTTTGGAAGAAATGGTTAAAACTTGTTGTATAGCTGTCGCCTCTTTCTATCTCCATTTGTCGAGAGAAGAAATTGATTGGTCGTTCCGTTATTGATATATAATTCAATTATCTTCAGCTGCGCTATGTATAGTTGCATTTGCGCTATCGGCGACTTCACCTAGCATGGCTTCTTCAATTTTTGTGCGGGAAAGAGCATCCGCTACATAATTTTCTTTGCCAGGAAGATACTTGATTTTGTAATCGAATTCGTTTAATTTTATTTTCCATCTTTGTAATTTCATGTTTGGCTCTTTAATATTATTAAGCCATACCAAAGGTTTGTGATCACTTAAAATTTCAAATGGCCTTCCAAATAGGTATGACCTGAAATATTTCGTTGCCCAAACTATAGCTAATAATTCTTTTTCGATAGTAGCATAATTAATTTCATGTTCATTCAGCGTTCTGCTGGCATAACAAACGGCCTTATGATTTTGTGATAACACTGCACCAATGGCTACATTACTCGCATCAGTTGTTAAGGAAAAGGGTTTTGAGAAATCAGGGTAGATTAAAATCGGATCTGATGTTATCAAAACCTTTAATCTTTCAAATGATTCGATGAAATCTTTACATTTAGTATCTATTACCGCACCTTTCTTTAATTTGATGATCATGGGTTTAACTATTTTCGCGAAATTGGGTATGAATTTGCGATAGAACCCACATAAGCCCAAAAATGATTTAATTTTCTTAGGTGTCTTTGGTAATGGAAAATTTGTAATTGCATTCGTTTTATTCGGATTAGGTTTGATGCCGTTAGTAGTTACAATGTGTCCCAAGAATTCTGTTGCCTTTTTCATGAACTTGCATTTGGCTAACTGCAATTTTAAATTAGCGTCCCTGAGCTTTCCAAAGACTTTACTTAAAGACAAAATGTGTTCCTCCAATGAAGTGGAGTAAATTATAATGTCGTCTAAGTATACTAAACAATCTTTATAAATTAAATCTTCTAAAAGATTGTTCATGCATCTTTGAAATATTGCGGGAGCATTTTTAAGACCAAAGGGCATACGTGTGTATTCATAATGCCCATGTTTAGTCGAAAATGCAGTTTTCGAAATGGAGTTCTCATCGATTTGAATTTGATGGAATCCCTTGGCTAAATCAATTGTTGTAAAATATTGACATCTACCAAGTTTATCCAATATCTCATCCATTCGGGGAATGGGGAATTTGTCATTGACAGTTACTTCATTGAGACTTCTGTAATCTACAACCAACCTGAATTTTTGTTTCCCAGAGGCGTCTGCCTTCTTGGGGACCACCCAAATGGGAGAACAATACGGGGATTTTGATTTTCGAATGATCCCTTGTTCTATCATTTCTTTAATTTGTTTGTTGACTTCTTGGTCAACACTTTGGGGGTATTTATATGGTTTACGATAGACTGGATCTTCATGATGAGTCTGGATGACATGTTTAATAGTACTAGTGAAAGTCAAATTTTCGCCTTCTTTGTACTGAATGTCTCTATAATCATATAGGACCTTTTTTAAACATTCAACTTCTTCTGCATTTAGATGCTCAAGTCTGTATTCGTTACACTCGCGTAATTCATTATTTATCGCGTAGTTGATTATGTCGTCCTTAATAGACGTGGGATCAAGATGTGTTTCATCATTGTCCACTGTATTAATAATAACGTTTGGAGTGAGGCATTTAGTTGATGCGGTCTCCTCCTTTTGTTGTTTTTGTTTAAGCTTAGGTTTAAGGCACTTGGGTGCGGTCTTAACCTTTTGCTTTTTTGTGTCGATTTGCTTTACTGTAGCAGAATCAACTTTTACTTCTGGGTCAAGGCATTTTTTAGATGCGGTCTCGCCCTTCTTTTCTTCGTATATGAACTTGTAAGTTCTCGAACCTAAGGTTACTGTATCGTTTTCATAATTATTTCTGAAATCGTAATAATTTCCCCTCTGATTGGGAGGAATAGGGCGAGGCGAGTTTTGGACTTGATTAATATTAGGATTTGGATTTTGTTAAGTTTTCGGAATTAAAAAATTTTATTTAATTTTTGTTTCCGACCGCACGGGATTTTATTATTTTGAATACTACTTGCACGTAGATTCTTTTGCGGATCACGATTTTTGAATCACTATTTTTTTTTAATTCGTTGGTTTAGGATAGCTAGTCGTATAGCTTATCCTTTATTTAACCAATACCGTATTAAAAGGACTCTTTAAATGTGTGATCCTACCGACTGCGCCAATCAGATAACTTGGTTTATTCGTAAGTAAAAAAAATGCAAATTTATTTTTACCGAATTTTATTTTACAAGTTATTTGTATTTGAAGAACACCGACCCGAATAGTTTTAGGTCTCAAACTGAACTTAACTTATTGATCTGGATTGATTTACGATCAAGCCTCGGTCTCGAGCTTTTTGGATATGGACTTTGGACTTAGAGTCCTAAGAGAATTTTGGAGAAAGCTTTGGAGTTCTTGATTTTAATTTACTCTTGGATTCAAGTGCGTTTGCTCTTGGATACAAGTGATCTTTGACTTTGGTCTTCCGATCTTGTAATCTAACACTTTTGTTTTCGTATTTAACGAGTCCGAGTTTTGAACGTGGGAACGTGACAATTGGGTGAAGACTTAGGCAATAAAATGTTTAGTCTACCAGTGGGTGAAATGTTTACATCCTGTTTTGGATTTTTGGGGTTTTTTCCATTTGGAGGATTCGAATGACAGTCTAATTCTTTTTGGGGATTTTCCATCTGGACTTGTCTTGAGGATTCGAATAACAGTCTGGTTCTTATCTGGTATTGACTGGATAGCAAAGGGTAACATAGGGTGTATTGGTTTAATAGTGTAGGGTAGTGTGGGGTTACATTTTATGTGTGGTTTATGTAGGCATATACTAAGTGCTTATGTACTGTGGATATGTCACTATATATATATACATTTTTTTGTTATATATATTATATTTACAATATAATTAGATATGTTAGTTTGAATGACGCCTAATCAAAATTTGCCACCATTGAACAAATTAAAACAGACGACTGGATGTAGGGCAATCCCATATTTTTAAAAGCAGATCGAGACGATGCATTTTCCATTTTGGTTTGGCTTCAAAGTAAGGAAATCGATTAATTTAATTTTTTTTATATATACAGGTTGCGGCAGCATAACTTTCTTTTTTAAAATGCGCGCCATTCAGTTAGTTGATGTCATAGCGGAGCGCTAGTGGTCCCGTTCTAGAGGGGCTACTGCAAAGTTTTGTCCCGACACGGTTCAGTCGCCATCATGCGTTTGAATAGTGAGGAGCGTGCCTTTGCCGTTGAGGCCTACTTTGCAAGCGGATGTTCGGTTATTACAAGACAGCGTGCATTTCGGAATCGCTTTAATTTAGCCCCGTTGGCTCCCGTCCCAGACCGCAAATCAATTGTTACATGGGTCACTACATTCAGGCAAACTGCAAGTGCGACAAAACGAAGAACTGGAGTCCCTCGACCCGTTAGATCACCTGAGAGCGTAATTTGAAATTTTATTCTGATTTCAAACAATTAAATATGTTAAGCGAAATACATTTTTAAAGGGTAATTTACTTGAAGCTACCATATTACAAAACTGTCAGAAATTGAACATCAATTCAATAAGTGGAAACCATATTATTATAGTAAAACAATGCATAATCGATATTGAAAACACTATTTCAAGTAAAAAATATATATATATAAATATGCATAGCTCAAAATAAGATAATAATGCTAAAACACAATAAAATTTTACAAAATCCGTTACGCTAATTGCACCAAACAGCATCTATCTATGCATAGGTTTCTCTTTAACGATATGGAAATAACGTAATAATGGCATCGCCATAATCCATTTATTCAAAAGACTGATCGTTGTACTGCACTTTCTTGATTTCATCTAAAAGGCACATAGACACTTAATACACAAGGAATTTTCGCAAATACATAAGTATAAGCGCTTCTCGCGCATATTGAAGTCGAGAAGTCACTACCTCACCGGTTTCATGTGGAGCTATTAACTTATTTAAAGTTTTTCAGCCTTGATCTGAATCAAATTGATTTCGACTTAAAGAAAAAACTTAACTGTATGTTTATTCATTTTCTTTACTTTGAAAAGGAAGTGTTTTGCGAAAGATTCGTTAAGCTTAAATTGGCAGCTAAGTGGTGCAGAAAATTTGTGCGAGGATCGCAGTGATTTTTGTTTCTATTCTCTGTGTGGGTTCCAGCTGCCATGTTAGAATCCTCTGCTGTTGTTTGTATGTGAGCAACCCCTAATGCTAAAATGCATTGACAGAGTGATGCTGTTGACCGTTAAGTGTGCTTGTGTGTGCCTCGGCTCTCCTGTGTTATTTATATGACACGCTTCTAGTCCTTCTAGCGAAGTGCTAAAGGGGCGCTCCAGGAGTCATGACTGTGAGTTCCACATCGTGAACGGCATTTTGTCTACGATCATGAAGTCGACTGGTAACTAGACCACATAGGTGCCCTCTAGGAGAAGTTTGAGTTGTACCAGGTTACGTTAGCTTTTTACTCATTTACAAGTGTGGTCCTGTCATCGTTTTCTTCTACTTTTGGTACGCGGCCTGCGTTGCTAAAATTACACACCGCTTTCTCTTCCTGAACTAAATACAATTTTAATTACTTATGTTACAATTTGGTTCTTATTATATATTTTTATATATTCTATTGTTTTACAATTCTGGAGAATACCATATGTGAAGTTTTTAAATACAGATATGTCTTCTGAATTTAAGTGTAGAATCTACTTATGCTGAACTATGGATTTTATGATTTTGTCTTGATATTCTTTTTCTTCTAGATTTTGAAGTTTTACTATATACAGAAGTGATGTTTTATTATGCAAGACCGAAGCTTCGGAAAAATCCATGATTTCTACCAACGCGGGTCGTGGCATGTGTAAGTGTTAACAATATTTAGTCGAGCCCACTAATGGCATACTTTATGTAGATTATTTCTTTATTTAGTAGCCTAATGTGGTTTTGCAAACTAATGGGCGTCTTGACACTGACTGAACTAAAAAATGCAGTATCATAGCTATACTGTGTGAACGACTACATCCGTTTCTAACGAGCAGGTTCTTGTCAAGGAAGAATATTTATGCAGGAACCGATATAAGCGATACCGATATATATAAGAAGAAGAGAAGAGATCGAAAGGCACGCGCGAACGGAAAGCAGGCCAAGTTTTGTACAATCAGAATTAAATTAGTATCTTAATGTTATCCTCTTATTCATTCCAATAAAATATTACTCCACCACTCGGAAAAGCCATCCCTTTACAGTTCAGAAGTGGGATAATTCGAGTTGGCAATGTTTATGAGGCAGTAACAGTGATACACGAAAAAGCAGAAGCGGCAGAGGAATCGTCGGCGTGGGAATTTTGTAATGGGATAGGTGTTCCCAAAGGTCTAGGTGACAGAAATTACAAATTACGGATAAGGCATCCTTTTCTACGTGGCTGATGGATTCAAAGCGGACTACTTAGGAATCTGGAGGTGTACATGCAAAAAGCTTGTGTGTATGTGTAGCGGCGTTGTGAAATTCACGAGAATTGTGGTGTAATAGCGATCTTGCTTGCCGACGGGCATACAGAGGTGCTCGTGGGTGCAAGATTGTGCGTGCAATCGATTGTGGTTGTGCGTACATAGGAAATCAGGCAAGGTTTTCGAAGAGTGGCGATCATTTTTGGAGAAGATCGGAGCTAAAGGCAGACCAGTTGCGGTATCTGCTGAGAGAGAGGAACTTGGGAGTTGCAGGCTCCAGGCGGAACTAGTTCAGAGAGTAGTCGAACACGAAAATTCAGAAGACGTGCATTTGCCACAAGCAGCTGGAATTATGAGCCAAAATGAGGAATTATTCGTAGCACAAGCGGCTGCGTTTGCACAGCTACAAGAACAAATGACGACACTGACAAGCCTGATGGCCCAGTTTGTCAACAATATGCCAGCAGCTAATCAACAACAGCAGCAGAGTCAACGTGAAGATCAGATTGATATAGATGAGTTTATTTACCGTAACCCTGGAGATCAAGCGGCGATGAGCCATGGTAGACAAGCGTCAGTTAAGGAAATTGCGGATACCTTACCAGACTATGACCCCAGAGATGAGAATTCGATCTCAGTGAACCAGTTCATCGATCGTGTCAACAAAGTGGTAGATGCGTATCAATGGGACGAAAAATTTGTACTTCTTGCCATATACACAAAGCTGAAGCGCCCCACCAAAATGTGGCTTGATTCTTCGCGAGTGTTACACACAACATGGAACAGTTTTGCAGCAGCAATCCGAGAAGAATTCGGATCAGAGCCGGACATGTCAGAAATTCATTTCAACATGGCGAATGCAACCAGACGATCGAAGGAAACCGTAAAGGAGTATTGTTTCCGTATGTCAGCACTTGGAGTGCGATTCAAGCTTAGTGAAGCAGCAGTCCTCCGATATGTTCGAGCGGGCCTACAGCACAAAGAGTTGCAAAACAGTATTGCTGCCATTCATTTTTCGACTATGAAGGAGTTTTGTGACGCTGCCGAGGCAGGCCCAATGCCAACAAGAAAGAGTTCCTACCCAAATCCAGTAGTTTTGAGTTAAAGCTGGAAAATGAGATGAAGCAACCAAAGCCAAGAGAACCTAAAGCATGCTTTAACTGCGGAGATGTCGGGCATTTTGCAAATTCATGCCCAAAGGAAAGAAAGAAGACGCGTTGCTCCAAATGTAATAAGTTTCATGCCACAGATGAGATTTGCCAAGCCGCACAGGTGATGCGTTTGGGCGCATCCAATCAGGACAAGCTGTTTACAAGAAAAATCTACATCAACACGAAAGATTATACCGCTTTCATTGACACTGGAAGCCAAGCCAGTTTAATTTGCCAATCAATTGAGGACGAGATCGACGCAGATCGACAGGAGTGCTACCTGAAAATCGTGGGCATATGTGGAGGCTCACGTATCCTTACCAAAGCTATGGTTGTGGACATCGAAATCGCTGGAAAAATGGTTACAGCCAAAGTTTACATCGCAGACGACAATCTGTTGCAGGAAGATTTGTTGTAGGGACAAGATGTCATTACATGCGCCGAGTTATTATTGAAATGCGAACCAAACGAGACAGAAGTCAAGAGAGCAGTTCATCAGCCGGTAACAAGTTCAAACGAGAGTATTTTTAAAAACCTTCTTGTTTATTTTCAGAACACAGAAGAAAGGAGCAAAGTATGCAGTCTGTTCGCCGAAGTTTGCCGACGTTTTCTCCACAGGATAGGAAGGCCTAGGCAAGACAAACGTCGTTCAGGCACAAATTGTTGTTGAAAGTGGCCAAGTAGTCTCCCAAGCGCCATATCGAGTTTCCGAGCCAAAGAAGGAAGTTGTCGCCAAGATGGTCGACGAATTATTGGAACGAGACATTATTACTCCGTCCACGTCAGAGTACGCCAGCCCAGTGGTGCTCATCAAGAAGCCGAACGGTAGTGATCGACTTTGCATCGATTACCGCCGCCTGAACAAGCTCATCAGAAAGGAAAACTTCCCAGTACCGAATATTGAGGAAAGGCTGCAGGAAGCGAAGCGCTTCGCATATTTTTCATCCCTTGACTTGAATAGCGGCTAATATCAGATCAAAATGGATCCAGAAAGCAGAAAGTTCACTGCATTTATCACCACGGATGGATTGTTTGAGTTTATACGTCTTCCGTTTGGGCTGAAGAATGCACCTGCTGCATTCAATCGACTCATGGCAGAGTTGCAAAAGCGTGTGAAGAAAGGCGACATGATGCATTACATGGACGATATCCTCATTGGCAGCCAAACGTTTAATGAAATGTATGAAAAACTTGAGAGAATTTTACAAGTGTTACGAGACGGCGGATTAACTTTGAATCGAGATAAGTGTGAGTTGTACAAACAGTCAATCACATTTCTAGGTCACCATCACTCCATCACTACGTCTGCCTGCCGCCGCAACTTCCCGCCCACCCGTTGTAAAATCACCAAAGCCATTGACGGGTGTTCCAATGGAAACGCGATCTTCAGGACTTACGCTGAGAGCCGTGGCTCCCCGCAAATCCTTCTTTGTATCGCGGCTTATGCCTGATGCCTCTGCAGATGACGTTAGGATTCACCTTGCAAACAATCTAAATATAGCTCCCTCAGAACTGTTTGTAACCAAATTTAATTTTAAGCATAAACGTAGCATATCCTCTTTCAAAATAACTTTACCAGAAGCTTCCCTTGCTAAATCTTTAGATCCTACTAACTGGCCCGAGCACAATATTGTCCATGAGTTCTTGACCAGAAATTCTCAAGGTTCCAGTCCAGTTAATACTTCAGAAAACTAAGCAACAAGATTTTCTCTTGTTGCTACCAATACGTTTACCTTCTAATCCGCAACCAGTTTGTTGA
Source organism: Drosophila ercepeae (assembly GCA_018150545.1). Taxonomy (NCBI): domain Eukaryota; kingdom Metazoa; phylum Arthropoda; class Insecta; order Diptera; family Drosophilidae; genus Drosophila; species Drosophila ercepeae. Next base: position 428,161 of record JAECWL010000008.1, on the reverse strand, counting down.
CCTTAACAATCAACTATATAATAATTATATTTCTAAAGCAAACTCAATTTTCTCAACGATCCAAGCTCTTTTTACTCTTTTGTAAACTCTAAACGCAAATCCAATCTTTTCCCCCCTTCCCACTCATATAATCATACTTCCGACTCTTCGCATCTCGGCATTGCTAATCTATTTGCGTCATTTTTTCAGTCAACCTACTCATCTAATTCGTTTGATCCCTCCTCTAACTATCCATATAATTTACCCTACATAAACAACATTTCTCTTTCTAAATTCCACTGTCATTATGTGTTTACGGCTCTTTCATCAATCAAAATCTCATTTTCACCAGGCCCAGACAACGTACCTAGCTGCATCCTCAGAAGGTGCTCCGATCTTCTCACCTTACCTCTTACTATTCTATTTAACCTACCCTTGGAGCAAACTTCCCTACCTAAATTATGGAATGAATCATACCTTATACCAATTCATAACAAGTGAGAAAAGTTACCTTCGGCTTGCCGAAGAACAAAAAGTTTTCCATACAAAGACTTGTTTTCATATCGGTCATTTGTATGGCAGCTATATGATATAGTGGTCCGATCCGAACCAAATCGTGTATGGCTTTGTCGAATAAATTAATGTTGAATTCGGTTGCAATAGGTTGGAAAACAAAGTGATCCGATCCGGATCAAACTTTCAAAAATCATGTATGGCTATGTCAAATGGATAAATGTTTAATTCTGTTGTAATAGTTTAGAAAACAAAAAAGTTTTCCATACAAAGACTTGTTTTCATATCGGTCGTTTGTATGGCAGCTATATGATATAGTGGCCCAATCCGACCGATTCTTAAACTTGATCTGCGTGCAACAAAAATAATGATCTGGAAAAAATTTCAAAACGCTAGCTTTAAAACTACTGTCTATTTTTTGCATAGAAACAGACGGACAGACGGACATGGCTATATCGACTCGGCTGTTGATGCTGATCAAGAATATATATACTTTGTGGGGTCGGAGATGCGTCCTTAAATGCGTTACACATTTCTGGACAAAATTATAATACCCTTTTTCAAGGGTATAAAAAAGGCTCTAAGGCTTCCATTGAGAACTACCGCGGCATTGCTAAGCTTTCTGCGATTCCCAAACTTCTTGAGAAACTCATCACATAGCAGCTGCAACATGCATGCAAGAGCATAATCTCACCTACACAGCATGGCTTTGTCAAGCTTCGCTCGACAACAACTCATCTACTTGAATTTTCGTCGATAATCAACCGAGGTTTTCAACATCGCTTGCAAAATGATGTAATTTATACTGACTTCAGCAAAGCATTTGATGCAGTTAATCATCAGCTCTTGCTACGGAAACTCTCGCTTATTGGTTTTCCACCAAATATCCTGACCAAATATCCAAATATCCTCTCAGATCGAACCCAGCGTGTCCTATTTAAATCTACCAAGTCGAAGGTCATCCATGTCTCATCGGGTGTCCCACAGGGTAGTCATCTAGGACCACTGTTGTTTATACTCTTTGTGAACGATCTTCCCAATATGATTATTTATGCCTCTATTAATGTGCTCAATTAATCTGTTCCTAAACTGCTCTAAATGCAAGCTTATGACATTCCATCGCAGTGTGCCGCTTATCATATCTTAATCTCTTGGAAATCGGTCCTTGATCGTGTTTCCATAATCAATGATCTTGGAGTTCTTTTTGATCATAAATTTAAGTTTAATGATCACATTTCTGTGACAGTGAATAAAGCCAGAGGAATGTTAGACTTTATTAAGGGATGGTCTAAAGAATTTAACGATCCTTTCACCACCAAATCCCTGTATATCACCCTAGTTCGTCCCATCCTCGAATATTGCTCGTGTGTTTGGAGTCCTCAATACTGCTCTCACCAAAATAGTATTGAGTCGGTGCAAAAGCAGTTTCTGCTATTTGAACAAAAAAAACCTAAACTGGGATCCTGATAATCGTCTCCCGTCGTACCGTTGCAGGCTTAAATTGTTAAAGTTACCTCCATTGAAGGAGCGCCGAACCTGTGCTGGAGTCATGTTTCTACACATGCTAATCCATGGCATGGTTGACTCTAAACACCTGCTAAGCCAACTATATTTTTCCATCCCTAATAGGAAAACTAGGTCCTTCCGACCATTATGATCTGCAAATCTAACTTCGCTGAACACGACCCCTTCCGCACTTTTTGTAAGAACTATAACCTTTTATCACATAGTCTATCCCCTGAACTCTCTCTTAATGAAAATAAACTTAAAATCATAGAATACCTCCTAGAATAGTTATAGTGTAGTTATATTTATAATTTTTATTCATATTTAGCGGACTTTGTTAAATTGTTGTTTAAATAAATAAATACACACATATGGAATCAGCCTCGGAGAAGTCAAAACTAAAGCCATTGCAGAATTTGTAAAGCCAAATAATATCACCGAAGTTCGACAGTTTTTGTATCTCTCGGGATATTTCCGGAAATTCGTACCCGGATATGCAGTAATATCAGAGCCATTGCGAATTCTTTTGCGCAAGGACCAAAACTTCAAATGGGAACAGCCACAAGAAGATGCTTTTGAAAAGTTAAAGTTATGCCTTACGTCAAAGCCTGTTGTGACTAGCTACCGCCTAGATGCCGAGCATGAAGTACATACGGATGCAAGTGCCGTTGGGTTAGCGGGAGTTTTGATGCAGAAAAATGAAGATCAACTGAAGCCAATCGCATACTATAGCCGAGCCACTTCCAACCCAGAGAAAAATTACCATAGTTACGAGCTAGAAGCTTTAACCGTCGTCGAGTCATTAGAACGATTCAAATACTACATTTATGGAAAAATGGTTAAGGTTATCACTGATTGTAACGCTTTGAAAACAGCAATGACAAAACGAGAGCTGATACCACGAATTGCAAGATGGTGGTTACGAAGTGGCTAAGTAGAGCGCCAGTTGAAAAAGAACATGATATGGAGACAGCATCCCTGAAAATCTCTAAAACAATCATTGATGAAGCTGACTGGTTGTTTGCCATACAATTACAAGACGAGAAAATCCAGAAAATTGTTGCGAATATGAAAGCCGAGAAGAAATCTGAAAACGAAGAGTACGTGATTGTGCAAGATCGCCTATTTCGAAAATATAACAGCAAGATGCTATGGGTTGTGCCGAAGCAGCCATATTCTCCTCGAATGTCACGAAAAAACCGGACACATGAGCACAGATAAAACCATCAGTCGGATTTTGAATCTGTTTTGGTTTCCCCGAATGCGTAATTTTGTAAAAGGCTACATTAAGTCCTGTGTCGGCTGCGCAATGTATAAAGCGCCAGGAGGACGCCAAGAAGGTCAGTATCATTACGATGACATCAAGCCGATACCCTTTTCAACCGTTCACATGGATCACCTGGGACCGTTTCCGAAGAGTTCAAAGCGAAATGAACATATTCTAGTCCTTGTCGACGCCTTAACGAAGTTCACCATAGTTCTAGCAGTGAAAAGTACAGCAACAAAGCACGTCCTAGATGCCCTGCCAGAAGTCACAAGCTACGGTGGAATGCCAGATCGAATCGTTACCGATCGAGGGACCGCATTCACCTCAAAAGATTTTGAGAAATATTGTAAATCAAACAATGTCAAGCACATACTCAACGCCGTGAGAACACCAAGAGCTAATGGTCATGCAGAACGGACAAATGACTGATGCCGAATTGGAGAAGCTCCGAGCTGATGCTGCGACTACAGTTAACGACTACCGAGCTTCTGGCAAGCAGAGATACGATGCCATCCATTCCAAGCCAACTGTCTTTAATCCTGGAGACATTGTCTTGGTCGAGAACGAGCCGTTCAGCACGGGCACGTCGCGCAAACTAGAGCCGCGATACAAAGGTCCTTTTTTTGTATCCAAAGTGCTGCCCAACGACCGATATCTAGTTGAAGATATCCCGCATGCATACAGAAAGCAGAGACACTATATATCAGTGTATTCATCAGATAAGATGAAACGCTGGTGCGAACTTCCACCCGACGAGTCAGATGAAGACAACGACGTAGAAGACGACCCAGACGACTAATCTCGCGAAGACGCTGCGATTGTCAGGAGAGGCCGAATGTAACGAGCAGGTTCTTGGCAAGGAAGAATATTTATGCAGGAACCGATATAAGCGATAGTTACTCGGTATTCTATCGATACCGATATATTTTTTTTTTTTATTAATTTTCTTTAAATTACATTCTGTTTAACAAAAAATAACAATGAGTAATGGTTGACTAGTTTTGAAGAAAGGAAAAAAGGTAGCGGCCCTTCCCATTGCAAGGATACGCTAATACGTTAATAATTTACTAATAATTTAATTCTGTTGGAGTTCTGCGTTTTAATCTTCTCGGTTCTAACTCTCTCATCGGTATTTGTCTCAAGTTTGAGTTTTGGTGGCTAAGTAGTTGATTTGTGTGTTTTTTGCTGCTTTTTTTAATAGTTTCGTTGACTGTCTCCATGTTTAAATCTTTATGGATATCTTCGTTTCTAATATACCATTCGGCATTTGTGATTGTTCTGAGCATTTTCGATTGCGTTCGCTGAATTAGCTGTAAGTGAGATTTACTGGCAGTTCCCCAGATTTCAATTCCATACGTCCATATTGGTTTTATTATCGCCTTGTATATTGCAATTTTATTATGAAATTCTAGTTTTGAGTGTTTTCCTATTAGCCAGTTAAGTTGTCGAAATTTGTTTTTTATTTCATTTCGTTTATTTAGAATGTGCTGCTTCCATGTGAGTTTTGAGTCAATAGTTAGTCCAAGGTACTTGGCATATGGGCGTAACAATATTTGATTGTCGTTGATTTTAATTGCGAAGTTTTTGGGTTGTCGTTTTGTGTATATTACTTGTTGAGTTTTGTCTTTATTTATCTCGATGCCCCATCTCTCAAACCAGGATACTGTTTGTGTCATGATTTGTTGTAATGTACTTGCAGCTGTTTTTTCACACGCGCTTGACGACATTAACGCAGTATCATCTGCAAACGTAGCAATCATTGATCCAGGGATAGTTGGCGCTGGAATATCGGAGGTGTAAATCAGGTATAAGATGGGCCCAAGCACACTACCTTGTGGAACACCCGCTGACACTGGCATAACATCTGAGCATTCATTGTCATATTTAATGTAGAAATATCTGTCCGTTATGTAGCTTTGTAGGATGGTATATACTTGTAGGTTATCTGGTAGTATATTTCTTAGCTTATGCAGCAGTCCTTTGTGCCATACTTTGTCGAATGCTTTAGCAATGTCCAAGTAGACAGCATAGCAAAACTTCTTTTTGTCGAAGTCTTCTGTTATTTTGTTGATTACTCGATGGACCTGTTGGACAGTTGAGTGCTGCTTCCGAAAGCCGAATTGGTAAGGAGGTATTATATTTTTTTGTTTTAACGTTGGCTCGATTCTATTTAATAGGACTTTTTCAAATACTTTTGAGAGGACAGGTAATAAAGTGATTGTCTGTACGAACTTACAGTATTGGCGTTTTTATTTGGTTTTGGAATTGCTTTAATTTGGCCTACCTTCCAAGTTATGGGAAAGTATTGCAATCGAAGGATTCCGTTAAACAGGTTTCTAATATAGGTGATTATAGCGTCTGGTAGTTCTTTAAGAACTTTTCCTCCGATTAAGTCATATCCGGGGGCTTTCTTGTTTTTAATTTGTTTTATGTGGGATTTAATTTCTGCCTTTGTTTTAGTTTTAATTGCACAATTTGAGTTGGTGATTTGTGTTGGAAGCTCAGCGTTGCCGTTGTCCATGTCATTGGTAAATGATGTTTTAAAGTGTTCAGCAAGAGTGTCTGCTTTTTCTTTGTTTGATCTCGCCCATGTGTTGTTGTTTCTTTTTATAGGCGGCTTGTGTATAGTTGAGTTCGTCAATTTTTTTGGTCGCTTTCCACAGAGAATAATTTGTAGATAAGGAGGTTCCGAGGTTGCTAAGGTAGTATTGTAGCCGGTTATCTTTGTCTGCCTTGAGAATTCTCTTGAGCTCGTCTGTTGCTCTATTAAGTTTGTTTTTATCTTCTGGATGCCTAGTCCTTTGCCATATCTTCCTAAGTTTATGCTTTTGCCTGATTTTGTCTTTAATAAAGGCGGGAGTTTTCTTTAATGCAATCATTTTTATAGATGGTGTCGATTGCGTTGCTGCATATATGATGTTGTCATTTAAATATGCTATTGCGGAGTCCAGTTCGTTGTTTGTCTTTAGAGAGATATTTATTTCCATGTTCTGTTCCAAAATCTCGCGAAACATATTCCAGTTTGTTTTGTGGTTAAATAAAGGGGGTCATTGTTGTTTTCTTCTACCCCACCATGTAACGTAATTAATATTGGGGAATGGTCGGAGGAGAGGTCTAGGCATGATTTTATTGTTAGGTTCTCGCAAGTTATATTTCTTGTAATGCAGAAGTCAATTAAATCCGGTAGTTTGTTTGTGTCAGTTGGCCAGTAAGTCGGCTCGCTTGTGCTTAGGGCACGGCTATTATTGCTTCTTATTGCTTCATACAGTTATCTTCCCTTTGCAGTGGTAAGTCTGGACCCCCATGTTATGTGTTTGGCATTATAGTCACCTCCTGCCAAATACCGATTTCCCAGTGATTTTAGAAAATCGAGGTATTGGTCTTTTGTATTGTTAAATTTAGGTGGGCAATAAACTGCAGATATATTTATTGGACCCGTTGGGTCTGAGGTCGATATTGTAGTAGCCTGTATGTAGTCATTTTTGAATCCATCGAGCTCTATGCACTTTATGCTTTTTTTAATTATTACTGCAGTACCACCACGGGCCTTACCGTCCGGTTGATTAGTAGAGAAAATATTATAGTTGGGTATGTTTATATAGGTTTTCTCAGTTGAGTGTATTTCAGAAATGAGCATGACGTCAATTAGCTTTTCATTTAAGAATGTTTTTAGTTCAAGTAAATGGCGTGAAAGTCCGTTAGCATTCCAGATGGCGATTGTTAGGTGTTTATTTGTCAAGTTTAGATACTAGAAGCGTGACAATGTTCATCATATTTGTCATTTTGGCTATTAATTGTTTCATCATTTGTTTTAGTTCGTCAAAATCATTTTGTGCGGTTTGGTTTAATTGAGTTGGAGCAGGCTGTATATCAGGTACAATAGCAGTTTGGATTGCTGAGTTGGTTTGATGGCTAGTTACTTGGTTTCTATTTAAGACTTCGGCATAGGATATAGCTGGCGTCTTTAAGCTTGCTACGTTATTTGTTGTATTGTATTGTGTCGTTTGATGATTTGTTTCTGTTACCGGTATTTCTTTTTTCCGAAGAGTTGGGTATTTTTGGATTTGCAGTGCTTTGTACACCATACAACCTTTATAGTTTGCAGTGTGGTTTTCACTGCATAGTGCACATTTAATACTTGTTCGGTCCGATCTTGTATTAATAGTACAGGATGATGAGCTGTGTTTTCCAGCGCACTTTACACAAGTTGGGTCTTTGGTGCAGTAATTTTTGGTATGTCCATATTTTTGGCAGTTTGTACATTGGGGAAGTGTTCGCTTTGGTCGCGGTGGCTCAAAAATTACTTTGCAGTGAAGAAGGTGCTCAATTTTATAGATGTCTTTATTATTTCCTTTCATTTTGAGTTCAATAGAGAATAGAGGCAATGGTTGTTTGGAGTCGTAGCGCTGGATGTTGTGTAAATTTATAACTTCATGCCCTTGCTGAGCTAGTTCATTCATTTTTGCTTTTTTGTGCTCAATTTGCATTTGCGTATTTATCGTTGCATTTGTCCCATTGTCAGTTTGGTTTTCGTCTTCATCGTCTTGTGCTAGTAACTCAAAGCGGTTGCTTGAGTTTGGCTCGGCTAGCCAGTACTCTTTGAGTTTTTTTTTGAGTAGCGGTTTGTGCTTTATTCTTCTGTTTCTTGTTGCCATTTAAAAGATCTTTGGAACCGTTTGGAGACTGATTTTCTCGGTGACGTTTTAAGTTTTGTTTGTTTGGGAGAGAGGATTGAGTTTTGTTTATTGTTGTTGGAGCGGGTATTGAGGTTGTGGGTGTTTTAATATTCGCTGAGGAAGAGCGTATCGGCATTGAAGCATAGCAAACTGTGGTTGTTGTTGCTATAGTTGCTGTAGTTGTGGTATTTGTGTCTGAGGTTGTTGAGAGCGGAAGAGTTGAGAGTGGGAGAGTTGAGAGCGAACCTGCTGTGAGCGGCGGAGTTGAGTGTGTGTTCATTTGTATCGCGGAAGTTGTTGTTGGTATACGCGCGGGTAAATTTGGCGCGCATTCAGGTCTTCGTTGCTGAGAGTAATTGTTGGGTCTCTCCAATGCTGGAGAGCAAGATCGCGCTCTTTCATCACTTTGCGGGTGCAAGTTTTGATAATTGTTTGAGTGATTTGATATGTGGGTGAGTGAGATGTAGGAGTTGTTCTGTTTTGTTTTGCTTAAAGCTCTCGCTTCTGATTTTGAGCGCCGGGTGCGCTCATATTTTGTTTCGTTTATTGTTTTCACTTGTTTTTTGTTTATTTTATTCACAGGAATATATAGGGTTTTTAAAACACATATAAATATGTATTACCGTCTTTTCGCTTTTATACCGCTTATACCGCTGTAACTGCCACGATTTATAGATTTAACAACAAACCAGTGTACCCAGAACCAACCGAAATTTCATGAATGTTTCCGACTTCAAAAACAACGAAGTCAAACAAATTCTAAAAGACGGCATTATCAGGCCTTCGAGATCACAGTTCAACCTGGGGTGTGGACAAAAAAGACACTGACGCCTAATATAAGAAAATCGATAAGAAAATTAATATTAGCTAGGAAGGGACTTAGAATGGAAAATCTTATGAATAAAACAGTTTTTAAACGGAATTCATTTGAGTAACAAATATTATGTGTTCCTTTTTTAACGTGATCCATCGAGACACCATGAAGGTATTCCTCTTGTGTTAAGGGTCTCGGGTTGAACAGGCACCTTGTAAGTGACAATACAATACAATAAGGATTCGGACTAAGTAAAACAAAATTTAGTCAAATCGAATTCCTCTTTTGTTTCACCCCAAGTGATAAGGGATACAGAATATAAAATAAATGCCATTGAAAAAAAATTTAACATAAAAATTTTCGAAAAATTTCTGGGCGTGTCCGTGGCTATACAAAGGACAGAAAAGTGAACTAATCACAAGAAGAAACGTCGGCGAGCAAAAAAGCACACCTTCGAACAGAAAACGACGGTGGGAAACGTCGGCGAGCAAAAAAGCACACCTTCGAACAGAAAACGACGGTGGGATCATCGGCGGCAACCCCGAACACAGCGGCGTTAACACCGGGCAGGAGCACCGGCAGCAGTATCAACGGCAGCACCGAGAAAGAGCCTCATCGAACAGGTAACGCCGGCGAGCAGGTAACATCGGCGATCAAGAGCACCGGCGATCAAGAGCACCGGTGAGCAGAGCCATCGGTAGCTTCATCGGCGGCGTCATAGGCGGCAACACTGCACTTCCATAGACAGCAACATCAACGGCAGCATCGGCGGCTCAGTGGCGGCAAGTTTATTTAATTTTTAATTCTTTTTATACCCTTGAAAAGGGTATTATAATTTTTTCCAGAAATGTGTAACTCATTAAAGGAAGCATCTCCGACCCCACAAAGTATACATACTCTTGATCAGCATCAACAGCCGAGTCGATATAGCCATGTCCGTCTGTCCGTCTGTCCCTATGACCGTCTGTTTCTATGCAAAAAAATAGACAGCAGTTTTAAAGCTTGCGTTTTGAAATTTTTACCAGATCATTATTTTTCGCACGCAGATCAAGTTTAAAAATCGGTCGGATCCGACCACTATATCATATAGCTGCCATACAAACGATCAATCAGATTTCAAGTCTTTGTATGGAAAACGTTTTTGTTCTCCAAGCTATCGCAACCGAATTCAACATTTATTTATTTGACATAACCAAACACGATTTGTGAAAGTTTGGTCCGGATTGGACCACTATATAACATAGCTGCCATACAAACGAACGATATGAAAACAAGTCTTTGTATGGAATACTTTTTTGTTTTCCAAGCTATTGCAACCGAATTCAACATTTATTAATTTTTCATAGCCATACCCGATTTGTAAAAGTTTGGTCCGGTAAAGATCTGCAAGGGTATACCATCTTCGGCAAGCCGAAGATAACTTTTCTCACTTGTTGATAATAAAAAGCTTCCTCCACGAGCGATCCTTGAAAGTAGTACAGGACGGACTGTCCTCCCAAACAAAAAGAGTGTACCCCAGGGCAGTGTGTTAGGTCCAACACTATATAGCCTGTATACGCACGACATGCCCTCAGCTGACAATATGTCGCTTACAAATCCCAATGACCTGCTATTTGCCACCTTTGCTGATGACACTGCAGTCCTGGCCAGAGATACTTGCGTCTATACAGCCACTGATACGCTTCAGCTTTATCTAAAAAAATTTGAGAACTGGGCCCTACGCTGGAGCATCGCAGTCAATCCGGAAAAGTGTGTTTCCGTGACGTACACCCTGAGAAAAGATACATCACCAGGTGTGTTTCTGCATGGAGAGCTCCTCACACAATCGAACGCCCACAAATACCTCGGTGTCACTCTGGATAAGCGACTTACATTTCAACGCCATGTAACGGATGTAACTCGGCGGCTCAAAACAAAGGCGAACAGCATGGCTTGGCTCCTTGGGCCTGGAAACAAACTTTCAATTTCCAACAAGGCCAAAATTTATAAGGTTGTCTTGGCTCCTATTTGGAAATATGGCATCCAAGTGTATGGCATCGCCGCAAAATCGTACCTCAACAAAATTCGTGTGGCGCAGTCGCAAATCTTGCGTAAACTATCTGGAGCGGCTTGGTACATCCGCAACAAAGACATTGAACAAGAGCTGAAGGTACCAAGGATTGGCGATGTCATTAAAAAACAAGCAACCGCGTATGTGTATAAATTGGAAAACCAGCCAAACCAGTTGGCTCGAAAACTCTTGATGAGGAGACGTGAATTGGGACTGAGGACGAGAAGGCTCCTGCGCATTCACCCAAAAGATCTGCCGAGAAGATATATATATTAATTGATTAAATTAATTCATGCCTCTAGACTCCCAAATTAGGTTTAAGTATGTACATATGTAAATACTCGCTAGAAATGATGAATCTCTGCAGTATAAGTTATTAAAAATAGTAACAGTGCACTGCAATGTAAATAAATACAATTTTAATTAAAAAAAAACAAAAAACAAATAAAATCTGCTGTGCTGCCAAAATTCAACCCCGATCGAGAAAATTCAGATGCTCAGTCCTGGTGTTCAACAGTAGACTACATCCTGTCCGAAAATCAACTTGAGGGCAGCGCGCTTGTAATGATCCTCAGGTAGTCGCTGGAAGGAAGTGCTTCTCATTGGCTATCTCAGACGTGCTTCCCTGGGATAACATGGACGCAGTTCAAAGAATTGTTTCTGCAACAGTTTGCTGGAACGGAGACTTTGGCTGCAACTATTATGCATCTGCTATATTATATTATACATTATATGCAAGCCGATCGGTGACTTCACTAATGGCCAGTTGGAAGTCTCTGAACGTGGAACATATTGCAGTTTCCGTTACGCTGGCACATGCAGCTGGAATCGATAAGCGATTGCGACGTTTGGCCTTCACTGCTGACATCAATACTTGAAACGAGCTGCATCAACAACTGAAAGCTTACTCGTTTGACACTAGACAGGACCAGTCTTCAAACGACAACACATCACCACCGCCGAGAAAACGAGCGAAGTCCTGTTCGCTCATCAAATGGTATAATTGCGGAAAGCCCGGTCACAGAAAGCAGGAATGTCGCTCAAGAGCGGCTGGTCAACACCAACAACCTAGCCAACAACAATCTGGCTATGCAGGAGGGAAGGACCGATCTACCGTCACCTGTTACAATTGCGGGAAAAGGGGGCATGTATCTACAGTGTGTCCTGATTGCCAGAAGATCTCGATGCCAAGCAGAAGCAACATTGTCAAAGATGTCAACATCTGTACTGTTCTTGAGCCCGTAGGGACATTGTTGCAATTTGGTGAGTCGTTCCAATTTTGTTTTGATTCCGGAGCTGAGTGCTCGCTCATCAAGGAGGCTGCTTCACTGACACTGTCTGCAGCTAGAATAAGTTATGTAATTATTTTAAGAGGAATCGGTGGAAATACGGTTTGTAGCACTTTACAAATATTGGCAAATGTTATGATACGCGAACATTCATTCGAATTATTGTTCCATGTAGTTCTTGAAAGTTACATAAAATATGACGCTCTGATTGGTCGGGATATTTTGAGCCAGGGAATTGGTGTGACTATTACATGAAACGCACTTACAATTTTTAATGAAAAATCGATGTTGCCTGTTATAATTTCCGAATGCAATCCTAATTTGGCTAATGTTGATACTTACGTGCATGGATCCGATAGAGAGCAACTGCTATCAAAACTACATGAATACTCGATTTCCTTTATTGACGGAATTCCTCAAAGCCGCGTTGGAGATTCGCTTAATTGATCCAAATAAGACGGTTCAAATGCGACCTTATAGAATGAGTGTAGAGAAAAAAGGAAAAGTTCGGTAGTAAGGCCCAGTTCCTCGCCGTTTGCTAGTCCAATGTTACTTGTTCAAAAGAAAAATGGTACAGACCGCATCTGCGTAGATTATAGACAGCTTTACGCTAATACCGTTTCCGACAAGTATCCACCGCCGCTTATTTCTGACCATTTCTGTTGAGTATTTGGGCTTCGAAGTCAGAGCAGGTGAGATTCGACCGAATCTAAGAAAAATACGAGCTCTTACCGATTTGTCGCCAATCTGTAACTCAATTGAGACAATTTATCGGATTGGTCTAATATTTCCGTCAGTTTGGACCCAAGTTTTCACAGTTGTTGAAAGAGCAAATCATTTTCATGGGATTTGGAGCTTGAGAAAATACGGCAACGAGTAATTTTTATTTTAACTAATGAACCTGTTCTCACTATTTTCGACCCACAATTTCTTATCGAGCTTCATACAGATGCCAGATCTGACGGCAATGGTGCTATATTATTGCACAGGATTGAACAGAAGCCTCGAGTTATCGAATATTTTAGTAAGATGACGTCATCAGCGGAATCGCGTTATCATTCATACGAACTGGAGACACTCGCTGTTTACAACTCTATTAAATACTTTTGTCATTATTTGCATGGTCGTCACTTTGTTGTGTTTCCAGAATGCAATTCATTGAAAGCTTCTCGTACGAAGGTTGAGTTGACCCCGAGGGTTCATAAGTGGTGGTCGTATATGCAATCATTCGAATTTGATATTCAGTATAGACCTGGTGAGCGCATGGCCCACGTTGACTTTCTGTCTCGCAACCCAATACTAAGAATGTTTTAAGAATTTGTCAGGAGTAGCCGAGAAACGCATAAATCTGACCGAAGTTTCAGATAACTGGTTGTTAGCCGAACAGCAGAGAGATGAAAAAACTTCATCCATTGTATCTAAATTGCGTAATAATGAATTGTCCGAAGATTTTTCCCAAGCCTACGAGCAACGTTCTGGGACACTGTATAGAAAAATACAAAGAAATGGAAAGATCCGTTGTCTGCCTATAATTCCAAAGCCGTTCAGATGGTCTGCTGTCAAAAATGTTTGCGAGTCAATTATGCATCTTGGTTGGGAGAAAACCCTTGAGAAAATGTACGAATTCTATTGGTTTGATAAAATGTCTAAGTATGTTCGTAAATTTGTAGACAACTATATTACCTGTAAGTTGTCCAAGCCTCCTTCTGGTAAAAAAGTCGATATTCCGTGGCATACAGTACACGTCGATATTACTGGGAAACTTAGTGGCAAGAGCGATTTGAAGGAGCACATAATCGGGCTGATAGACGCATTTACCAAAATTTGTGTATTTGTCTCATACCTTAAAGCTAGACACAGAGAGTTGCATTAAGGCAGTGAAGTGCTTAATTTCATTGTTTGGTGTTCCTTCTCGACTGATCGCTGATCAAGGTCGTAGTTTCGCAAGCACAACTTTCCGTGATTTTTGCTTATCACAGAAAATAGAATTGCACTTAATCGCCACAGGAGCTAGTCGAGCTAATGGCCAAGTAGAGCGAGTCATGAGTACTCTGAAGAACATTCTAACTGCAGTTGAAACAAGCCAAAGATCGTGGCAAGATGCCCTATGCGAAATTCAACTGGTTCTTAGTTTTACCATAAACAGAGTGACTAAATCTAGCCCATTAGAGATACTTATTGGTAAAGAAGCCAGGCCGTTTGGTCTTGTGCCTGTTGTAAATCAAGAAAACAATGTTGATGTAGGTCAAGTTAGAGAAATGGCAAAACGTAACATTGATAAGAATACCAGAATCGATAAAGCTAGATTTGATAATTGTAAAGCTACTATAATTCGACATAAGGTCGGGGACTATGTTTTGATTAAGAAAAAAGAAAGAAATCAAACCAAATTAGACAATAAGTTTAAAGGTTCATATTTGGTGGCCGAAGTATTGCCATGAGATCGATATACACTCAAAGCATTGAATAACAAAAGAACTTACAAATACTCCCACGAATTTTTGCGAAGTATGCCTGAGAAGGAGATTACCATTGAACTCGAAGATAAAAGTGACGAAGAAGATATTATCACGAATTGAGCCAGTGAGGGCTGCGATGTCGGAACGAATCGAGCTATTGAGAGCTGCGATGTCGGAACGAATCGAGCTATTGAGAGCTGCGATGTCGGAATGGATCGAGCTATTGAAAGCTGCGATGCCAAGAATAATTGATAAATCACGTACAACTTCAGATCAGTCCAAAATGTTACTTCCTGCTTCCTGCACAAGTGGGCGCCCGAGTTATGTGGCCACACATTTGATGCTTGAGGTTGGAATTTTGGACAGGAATCGGAAGTTTTATTTGTTTGGCCGGTTTGGTGTTTTATTCCGTGTGCTAATATTGATTTGTTAGGCCGGTTTGTTGGTTAACGTCAACTGGGATCTAATATTTGGTCGGTTTGTCGAAACTTAACCGTGAGATACTATAACAATGAGAATGATTGGCCGGTTTGTTTAACCATAACTGTGAGCTATCGTAATGAAGATTGACCGATTACTTGAGTAGTTAACTGTGTTTTATTGTTTAATGAAACTATGATTTTGAGAATGTATTTTGAATTTAAGTTATTGGTAATCCGGATCTTATGGCTTGGAGTAGTGAGAAATATTTGAATTAAATATTGTAATACGTGAAATGTATTTTGAAATGTTGGAAACGAATATGTAGCATTCGGAATGAATCATGTAATGATTGAAATTAATTTTGAAGTACTTGTAATGAATTTTAATCGACAATCTGATATAATGCTTTGAACTAATCCTAAATTACGAAATTTAATTTTGAACATAATTTTTGGTTTAATTTGGTTTCAAGGGAAGAATAAGTGTTGAATAAGGAAATGAAGTGTTTAATTTGAAATGAAAGGATTTATCTAAAAGATTTTGTTTGAGTTTGTTTATTAAAGATCATGGTGACTGAAATAAGACACGATAGTATAATATGAGTTAGAAACAGCCGAAGACGTATGATATGTCAGGAAGGCCGTGTCGCAGATTATTTTCAAATTCAAATTATAACGAACATTGTTACAGATTAAAATAAGTTATTAAACACTCTACGCATCATTGAAAAATCGTTCATCAAAAAGGAACTTTGTTTTCGGTTTTAAATTGAATTATTTTTCGGAATTTTGTGTTTTGTTATTCCCGCACGTGGGGCTTGGTGGACTGCGCATTTTACGGGCCGGGTCGGGCTGCCAAGAGCGGAGTCCCACTGTGTCCGTTGCCCTTTCGCTGCTGTAACTTATTATCTGCATAAACGTTATAGAACGCCAACCTATAGTATGGACTGGCAGGCGCCGCCGCGTGCCATCAAGCTCGGCAAAACAATGCCCAGTAAGAAGGCCCTCAAAGCAAGGAAGTGCAGCTCGAGCAGAGACTCAAGCTGCAGCTCTTCTTTCTCGGAGCCCAGCGAGATCAAGCGCAAGTCCCCACTTAATAGGCAAGGAGAGAAGCCAAACGTCACACCTAGCACCAGCGCAGTTCTGCACAGCAAGCTGGCAAATAACCCCTTTGCCCTCCTCTCAAGCAAAGAAGATGACGACGATCATGACGAACCCGAAACTGCCTCAGAGGCAGTGGCATCTAAAACAGAAGAGAAACCAATTCCGATCCCAAAGACCCTCAAGCCTCCCCCGATCTACATCCCAGACGTGACCGACATTACAGCGGTTGTCAAGATGATATCGACTTTAGTCGGATCCGAAAAGGATTTCTCCTATAAAACGAAGAGAAATAATAACGTACGCGTAATGATGCCAGACAAGGAGTCCTACATAGCCCTACGCCAGCACCTCGTGGCACATAACAAAAGACACCGCACCTTCCAACCAAAGGATGAGAGAGCTTACAGGGCGGTCATCAAGGAACTTTACCACTCAACGGACCAGACTGAAATTAAAGAAGAACTTCACAAATACGGCCATACTGTGAAGGATCTGCACGATCCCATTGGCAGGAAATCCAAACAACCACTGGGGATCTTCTTTGTCAATCTAGAACCAGCAAGCAACAACACAGAGGCTTTTAAAATAAAGTGTAATGTCCGATGTCCTTTGTGTTTAATCATGGAGCATAGCTCCGTGATTTGGTGAAATGGAAAGTCCTTTTTATTCTTTGAGGAGCATAGCTCCGTTTATTACTAGGTTATTCTTCCTTCAGTTCTCCAATGCGAATGATTCTTAAAGCTAACATAATATTCTTCTTAGGCTATGAATTAAGCTTTCGCTGCCTGGCGAAGTCGGCAGAGAATCGGCTGTTATATATGTATGATAAAAGAGTTGGGGGAAAATGCTATATGCGCCAGTATGTATATAGTGGGCTTTTGGTTAGCGTGGGAATGCTGACCATGCATTTGTGCAGTGTGCTTCAGAAGCGGGCGATCATATAACGCTTCCACTTGAACATTATTGTTTATGCTAGCACTGCCAATGCGTATGTAATTGTGTTATTTATTTATGCAAATATTCTGAGTACATTGTACTCTATGTAGATATGTACTTTAAATATATACATATGTACGCATACCACATCTCCCTCCTTTTTAAAAATAACGTAACATAGTGTAGTTATTTTATTCTATTATTATTATTATTATTATTATTTTTATTTATTATTATTATTATTTTTTTTTTTTTATTTCTTTTTCTTTTTGACATCTTTAATTGTATTTTTTTTTTTTCATTATTATAATGCTTTTTGTTTTAAATCATGACGTCATTTATGAATAAAAAGCTTTTAATCGATCTTTATGTACTATTTGCTTTTTATTTTTATTATTTGATATTGTTATGTTGTCTCTATCTTCTATCTTTTCTACCTTATAGGGTCCCGTGTATTTAAAATCTAATTTATGACCTACTTCATTTCTTAATAGAACTTTATCTCCTACTGTTATTTCTATATTTTTTTGTTTTTAAATCATAATTTTCCTTATTTTTTCTTTTATGCTCTTCAAGCATAGTTCTAGCTCTTTTATATGCTACTTCTAATCTATATTTAATTTCCTTAGCATAATCATCTATATTGTATATTGGTTCTATGCTAGTTATATTAGTGAAATTTCTGGGTAAATTATTTGTTCTACCAAAAACAAGTTCATATGGACAATAATTATGTACCATAGAAGGGGTTGTATTAAAACAATAGACGAAATAATGAAGCCATACATCCCAATCAGTTTTATCAACCGATATGTAAGATCGAATGTATTCATTTAGAGTTCTATGACTTCTTTCGACTACACCTACTGTTTGATGGTGGTGAGCGGTAGACGTTATGTTTTTAATTTTCAGGTGTTTGCAAAGGTCTGTAATGATTGAATTCTTATACTCTGTACCCATGTCCGTAATGAACGTCTTCATTGGACCATAAGTAAGAATAAATGATTCAAAAATTGCTTTAGCGACTGTTGTTGCGCTTTTGTTCGGTATGGGTATTGCAACTAAATATTTAGTTAAATCACAAATGAGAGTGACTGCATATTCGTTGCCATTTTCCGACTTTGGTAGAGGACCTATAGTGTCCACTATCACTCTGTCGAAAGCATGATCAGGGGTTTCAGTTAAAGTCATTGGGGTCTTTGTATGCGTTGTTATTTTCGCTTTTTGGCATTTTTGACATTTTTTAATGTAGTCTGTTATTTGTTTAGACATACCTTTCCAAAAATAATGTCTTTTGACCTTGGCCAAGGTTTTTGCAATGCCTGTATGACCTCCTTGTAATGGATCATCATGTAGTGTAGACAAAATAGCTTCTTTTTCTTTTTCATTGTTTATTAAGGTCACCGGGTTGAGTAGCGCTACTCTTAATTTTGTTAGTATCTTATTGCCCTTTTGCTTAAAATTATCTATTGAAACGTATTCAAAGATATTTTCCCACGGTGCCATTTTTAGATGATTGATTTTATATATACCGGCCTGCATTTCAAGCCTTTGGAAAAATTGATCTAAATCAAGAACTCCATTTGTATATAAATCATCGATTTCATATCTTGCAGTAATCTTTTTTCCATGTTTAAAGAAACATATCATATTTTTTACTTGCAAGGTCACTACTTTACGTACCTCGTCATTATTGATGACTTGGTATACGTTGGGCATTGAAGCTTTTTCTGTTGATTGCGTATGCAATTCAGATTTGTTTGTTTCTCCTGCGCAGGATTTTTGTCTACTTTGTAATCTTGTAGTGACTTTCTTAATATTTCCGGTTATATCCTTCAATTCTTTGATGGTTATTCTTGATAACGCATCAGCTACATAGTTATCTTTACCTCTCAGATACTCTACTGTAAAATTATATTCCTCCAATTCAAGTCTCATACGAGTCAATTTTGAGCCAGGATTAGTCATTGAAAATAAAAAGGTTAGTGGTCTATGATCAGTTTTGACTGTAAAATGTTTACCATAGATATAGGGTCTGAAGTGGGTTATTGCCCAATGTATTGCTGCTAATTCCTGCTCAGTAGTACTTTTATTACTCTCGCCCTTAGTAAATGATCTCGATGCGTATGCAACTGGAAGTTGGTGGCCATTATGGTCTTGAGATAAGACTGCGCCACATGCCATTTTGCTAGCATCTGTTGTAATACAAAATTCTTTGTTAAAATCGGGGTATTGTAAGAGAGTAGGTTCCATCAGTTTGGTTTTTAAGTGTAAAAATGCTTTTTGACAGTCTTCTGTCCATTCAAAAGGAACATTCTTTTTACATAATCTAGTTATGTGCCGTGAATAGTCGGCGAAGTTTTTTATGAATCTTCTATAATAGTTACAAAATGCAACGAAACGCCTTGCGCTATCTGCATCATGAGGTACTGGGTAATTTTTGATGGCATCATACTTCTTGTCATCTGGCAGTATTCCTCTATCTGTGCATTTATGTCCCAAAAAGGTGACTTCACGCATAAAGAATGAACATTTCTCTGGATGTAGTTTTAGATTGAATTTCCTGCATTTGTCAAAAACATCTGATAAGTTTTTAATCATATGGTTTTCGGAACAACCTATTACTATTAAATCATCCATATAGATAAATGCTTGCGTTGGCTCAAGGCCAGAAAATGCAATAGTCATCATTCTTTGAAAAGAATTCGGCGCTATTTTTAGTCCAAATGGTAATCGCGTAAAACGATATGAACCGTTTGTTGTTGAGAATGAAGTTATATTTCTTGAACTCTTCTCAAGTTCAATTTGGTGAAAACCTGACATCAAGTCGAGGCATGAAAAATATTTGGCTCGACCTAGTTGATCCAAAATATCTTCAATTCTAGGGAGTGGAAATTTATCAGACAACAGTTTTTTATTGATTTGACGATAGTCAATTACTAATCGCCATTTCTTGTCATCTGAGCCTGGAAGAGATTTTTTCGGTACTAATAGTAATGGACTATTGTATTCCGATACTGATGGTTCGACTATTTTATCATTGATCAATTTTTGTACTTGTTCTTGAATTTCGTCTTTTTGACTATGAGGATTTCTATAATTTTTAATATATATTGGCTCATCATCTTTCAATCTTAATCTTTGTTTGTATAAATTATTAGCCGATATTGGTTCTGTTGTCAGACCAAATATATCAGTGTACTTACTACAAAGCTTTGTCAGCTGTGTTTTGAATTGTGATGGGAAATTTTTTGACAATTGAGACATGACAGTTTGTTCTCTGGTTTCTTTATTTGGTTGAACCACATCATAGTTTGAAAATGGCTCGTATTTTAAATTGTTTGCATCTACTAGTTTATCAGTATGATGCGTATTTAATATTTGGATATAAACATCGTTTGATGTTGAAATGGTATTCGCTACATAAATACCAGTTTCTATTTCTTGGTTTGGGATCAATATATTTGCATCTTCAATTGAAGTTATATTGATTTTTCGGACAACTTGTGATCTAGCTGGTAGTGATATTTTATTATTACCAGAGGTGTATGTTATTGGAACATAAATCGGAAATTTCAAATTATTGGGTCTAATCATAAACCAATCTTCTTTTGGTTTGAAGTCTAATTGGCAGTTAAATTTTTTTATAAAATCCATGCCAATTATTCCGTCGCATGGTATGGGAAATTGTTGATGAACAATATGAAAATTATGAGGGATTATGTATTTATCGGTTTGTAGCTCTATTGAGGTTAAGCCCTTAGATTTAATAATCTCTTGGCTTATGCCTTGAATGTTTATTATACTGTCATCTTGGATATTATTGAAGTAGTCGGCTTCTTCTTTTAATATTGATATATCTGCACCCGTGTCAACTAAGAAAATTAATCTTTTTCCTGTTGCCACATGGTCAAATGCAATGAATATATTTATACTTAGATTGATTGAATGTACATGAGCTTTATTTATTGCCTTATATCTGAGGGTTGTTGCGAGTTTCCCGAATTATCTTGGGTTACTCTCACATTACCATTATTATTGTTAAGTCTATTCTGATTGTTTGGGCTTCCTCTATTTGAGTAGCCACGGCCTCTATAATTGTTACCATTATTTTGGTTACCGTTATTGCCGTAATTGTTATTGTATCGGTTATTGTAATGGCCTCTGCCGCGACCATTACCTCTATAACCTTGGCCTCTATAGTTAGAGTTTGAGTAACCTCTCTTTGAATACATTACATGATTCACATTTCCGGTTACTCTGGTGCTAGTTCTTATGTACGCACCTATGGCAGCGTCCATAGTTGTGCACGTACCTGCTTCTAGCACAGTTTTCACACTTTCGTGTTCGGTCTTTTGATCATGACATCGATGGCATCCCTAGTACTCAATCTGTTGGCTTGCTCACTTTGTAAACCTTCATCGATATACGAGGCTTCTAAGAGCTTACGTAAATTATCAACTTCGGTTGTGAACTGTGTAGCTGTTTTGCCTCTTTGTTGTACAGTGGATAATTTTGCCCTGATGTTTTGGGATGTTTCCCCAACAATTGAAGTTTGTAGTTTATTAATTATTGCTACAATTGTGGATTCGCTCAGTACCAGGTTCAGAGTAGTGCCAATCAATTTTGATTTTATTACTTGGACTGCAATGTCCTCAAATGGTCCTTTTGCAAGGTCTACTAATTTAATGGCCATAATAAACCTCTGAAGATGGATCTTTTGTCCATCAAACTCCGGTACTGCGCTCGACACTTCCTTTATGTAGGCCCTGATGGCGGCTGAATTGTCTGTCATTTTGTTTAATTGTATTTGCTGATCTTCTGTATTTCCTGAATCTTCTGGCAATTGTAACATTGCTGGTATTGTTAGATCGTTCAGATCTTCTTCTTTGATTTCTAGTTCCGAGTCAGAATCATTGAGTGATTCTGTTTCTCCTTCACTTAGAGTCAAAGGGGAATTAAGGATTGTTGGTATCGATATGTTTAGATCGAACCTTTCTTTGATATTTATTAGATTATTTCTTAATCTAATCAAAAATTTGGACACTGTTGTCCACTGTTTTTTATCTAGTTTCCCTCTTTGGTCATGTATAAGGGATCTAGCCTGATTGAATGATTCTACCAGAATAGTTATATGCTTACTAGCAGTTTGTTTTTGAACAGTTCTATTCTGAGACAAACATTTATAAGACTTATCAAATTTTTCTTTTATTTCATTTAAAATGGCTTTTAAATTTTGCCAATCCATAATTTATTTGAGACATTTTAAGTCTTTAGAAGGAAGATTTTTTTTTTGATTTTATTATTATTTTTATTCCATTAATGACATCATTATTTAAAAATTAAATTGTTTCTAGGCCATTGGCCCTGCTATTATAGCGCTTCTTTAAACATTTGTTGTGGAGTTTGTACACTTTTATGAGTGCATGTATCAACATTAATATAAAAATTGCTAACAATAGTATTGTTATGTAGCTTAAATTGTTAGATTCTATCTCCACTTTGTTTATAACATTTGCAGTGGAATCCACTGTTTTTGTATCAATTAAGCCCATATTGGGTTTTAAAATTTCTACAGTTTTTTCAAAAATTTCTTCCTTATATATTCTGTTTGTCGCTATTGACATTTACGTTAAAAGTTGTATTACTATTAGTATTTTTATGTCAAATTTTGTATTTTGTTTTTTTTTTTTTTTTTTTTTTTTTTTAATATGTTCCTGCCTATTGTTTTTGTATAGCTTTACAGGCTATACTGCTCATCGGGCAGAAATGTTTCCGCTCAATTTTACAATTTTTGGTTTTTATAGTTAAGAAAAAAAATATGCATCGCAGTGCACTCAAAAAAAAATTTTTGCAACGCAGTGCTATTTAAAAAAAATTTGCGCTCTAGGAAGCGCTGTCGGTTTCCTTGCTGGCTTAACTTGCGCGTTAAGCGGTGCCGGTGCTGGTTGTCGCACAGGCCTCCTTCTGCTGGTTAATGTCCTTACAATGTTTGCAAGTGTACTTGCAATAGGCGCTCCATAGTCCCTCGCAGTCCAACGGGCATTGTTCCTTGTAGACTGGTATGCTGGCTCTGGGTGGTGGTGTTGCGGATTTGTTTTTTGTATTATTTATGGTTTTTATAAATGAGAGAGTTGGGCTTTGGGTTTTTATTGGCGCTTTTTTCTTTAATTCTTCTTGTAAGAAGTCAAGCTCTGCTTGTAATTTGCGAGCAGTTGACCAGGCTGGTGGTGGCGTTTGAGAATATAATAGCCATCTTAGGTGAGCTATTCTCGTTTTTAATTTTTGCCGCACACCGCCGCGCTTATTTCCCATTGCCTCACTCTACTCACTCAGAATTTTGGTTTCCATCCGTAAGAATTTTGTATTCCATCCGTAAGAATTTTGTCTGGGATGTCTTTCATCCGTATTTCCAGTCCACTCCAGTATAATTTTGATATAGACTGGAACTTTAGTCCTTAGCGTGCAGGGCGATGAGTTCCTACTTCTTGCGTCCTAGATCCAAGGTCCTTGATCCAGGTCACGGTCGCCATGTAATGTCCGATGTCCTTTGTGTTTAATCATGGAGCATAGCTCCGTGATTTGGTGAAATGGAAAGTCCTTTTTATTCTTTGAGGAGCATAGCTCCGTTTATTACTAGGTTATTCTTCCTTCAGTTCTCCAATGCGAATGATTCTTAAAGCTAACATAATATTCTTCTTAGGCTATGAATTAAGCTTTCGCTGCCTGGCGAAGTCGGCAGAGAATCGGCTGTTATATATGTATGATAAAAGAGTTGGGGGAAAATGCTATATGCGCCAGTATGTATATAGTGGGCTTTTGGTTAGCGTGGGAATGCTGACCATGCATTTGTGCAGTGTGCTTCAGAAGCGGGCGATCATATAACGCTTCCACTTGAACATTATTGTTTATGCTAGCACTGCCAATGCGTATGTAATTGTGTTATTTATTTATGCAAATATTCTGAGTACATTGTACTCTATGTAGATATGAATTTTTAAAAATATATATATGTCCCTTTCCCCAAAAGAGGATTTGCAGATCAGTCGTCACCGTAGAGCCCCCACTGAAATTCAACGATGTTCCACAATGTTTCAGATGCCAAGGGTTCGGACACACAAAGCGATACTGCTTCCTGGAACATCGCTGCGTGAAATCTGCTGCGTCGTTCAGAGGATGCCCTGCCTACAAAAAGGCAAAAGCGCAGCAATCTCCTAAAGCCAGACCCGTTGAGAGTAGCAACAAACCACCTCTCATCCAGATACCAACTATCATTAATGGTACAAGTTATAGGGACGTACTACTAAAAAAAAAACAAAACCCACCAACCCACCAACAACCCCCCCCTCCCCCCCCCGAAGCCCCACAACCCAACCAAAGCCCCAAAAACCCCCTACCCTCCCGAAGCCCCACAACCCAACCAGTTTGAAACGATGCTTGCCCGCATGGAAGGATCGATTGAGAGGATGATTGTTGATATCTCAGATGTTATCGCAGATGTTCTCACAGATGATGCAGTTTGTAGCTCCCATCCTCAACAAAAAATAATGCAAATAAGCCTTAACATAGTTTTTTGGAACGCAAACGGCCTGCAGAGGAGGAATGCCGAAGTAGAGCACCTCATCAAAATAGACAATATCGATGTTCTTCTAGTTTCGGAATCCCACTTTTGTCCTAGATCCTACTTTAAAATTAGCTGACAGAGCACGCGGAGGAGCAGCTATGCTCATCAGGAGTGGCATTCAGTACACGGAACTTCCCGCGTTTCAGGAGGAATGGGCTCAGTGCGCCGTGACCAGGATTTCTAGCCCACAGGGAGATATCACCATTGGTGCGGTTTACTTCCCACCCAGACACTCGATAACCGAGACCCACCTTCAGGACTTCTTCGAGCCGGATCTGCCGGATCTGCTGGACTTCGCCGTCTCCAAAGGCATAGGACACTCTAAGATAACATGCTCAAGCTATGATAAACTGCTATCTGACCACAGCGCAGAAAACTTACTCCTAAACATCCCCGTCCTCAGAAAAATCCCGCTTAGAAGACTCACCGGAAAACACACAAATGCTCCCAAGTTTACGTTTTGGATGCTTTCCTCCCTGTAGCCAGATACCCCTCTTTCCACACCAAGCAATATAGATGCGGCCATAAAAAAACTAACCAAAGAGATGCACAATGCCGCTGAGTTTGCGAATCCACCTCCTCCGACTACCCCGAGAATACCTAAAAGAGACGTGCACTTGTGGTCTCCGGAAATCGCAGCCCTCGTGGCCGAAAAAAGGCGCCTCAGAAGAGTCTGGTATTTCTCGCGCAACCCCAGGGACAAGATAGCACTTAATCGTGCCACCAAAGATTTGAAGGATAAGCTATCCATCCTACGGCTCGTTTCATAGATTCCTTATGGAGCTGGAACCTGGAGACCCCCAACACAATCTGTGGAATGTCACGAGGCACATAGTGCATTCTCACCGTTTGACAGATGCACTGGCGAAGAGAGAGCTGCAACCATAAGGTTCATAGACAGCCCAAGTGCAGTCCTCGAACCAGAGGAGATTGCGCAGGAGATCGCCTCCTTAAAAAATGGCAAGTCACCGGGTCCTGACCGTATCGATGCAACAGCACTGAAAATGTTGCCCCTAATCTGTTCCCAAAGGCTGGCCAACATACTCAACAGCTGCCTCCGTCTAGGGTACTTCTCTAAAGAGTGGAAACGAGCGGAAGTAATTGTCCTCCTCAAACCTGGGAAACCTGAAGACAACCTAGCATCGTATCGACCGATTAGCTTGCTGGCAATCCTTTCCAAAATACTTGAAAGAGTATTTTTACGTAGAGTACTGCCAGTATTGGAAGAGGCCGGTCTGATCCCTGACCACCAGTTTGGCTTCAGACGCCTTCATGGAACACCTGAGCATTGCCACCGGTTTGTTGAGACTATACTTGAGGCCTTCGAAAAGAAGAAGTACTGCTGCGCCGTTATGCTTGATGTCAAACAGGCGTTTGACAGAGTCTGGCACCCACCTCCAAAGTTCCCATTTCGCCTTCCTCAAGTCATACACAGAAGGAAGAGAATTCAGAGTGAGATGCGGATCATCAATCAGCACCCCTAGGCCCATAAGAGCAGGAGTACACAAGGCAGTGTTCTTGGACCCATCTTATACACACTCTACACAGCGGCCTTCCCATCACCCCCTCCCGGAACCTCACAGTAGCCACTTATGCCGATGACACCGCCTTCCTAGCCTCCGCCACAGATCCTCAAGAAGCTTCAGCCATCATCCAGAGGCAACTGAATGCCCTCGGTCCATGGATGAAACGATGGAACATCGTGGTCAACGCCGAGAAATCTACACAAACAACCTACGCACTACGCAGGGGAGAATGCCCCCCGTCACACTCAACGGGGAAACCATCCCAACTAATAACACTCCCAAATATCTAGTGCCGACACTGGACCGCAGGCTCACATGGCGTCCGCACCTAATCAATAAGCGCAACCAGGCCAACCTACGGCTTAAGCAACAGAAACACCCGCTTGATCTCCCCAACCAATAGACACCTAAGTCAACCTCATAAGATATACATTCCATGTACCTCACTTAAGTCAAGGTCCCCCCCAAACCATTTAATGATTGTCCACTTGGACAGATTTTAAATACAAATTAAGAATGTTATGAAAAAAAAAAAAAAAAAACAACAGAAACTGCTTTTGCACCGACTCAATACTATTTTGGTGAGAGGAGTATTGAGGACTCCAAACACACGAGCAATATTCGAGGATGGGACGAATTAGGGTGATATACAGGGATTTGGTGGTGAAAGGATCGTTAAATTCTTTTGACCATCGCTTAATAAAGTCTAACATTCCTGTGGCTTTATTCACTGTCACAGAAAGGTGATCATTAAACTTAAGTTTATGATCAAAAAGAACTCCAAGATCATTGATTATGGAAACACGATCAAGGACGTGATTTCCAAGAGATTAAGATATGATAAGCGGCACACTACGATGGAATGTCATAAGTTTGCATTTAGAGCAGTTTAGGAACAGAAGATTAATTGAGCACCACAAATAGAGTTCGTCAAGGTCTAGTTGCAGATGCCTATGCAGGAAATGTTCCGAGAAGGAATAGCATAACTTGACATCATCAGCATACATAAGCGTAGAGGCATAACTAATCACATTAAGAAGATCGTTCACAAAGAGTATAAACAAGATTAAAATAGGACACGCTGGGATCGATCTGAAAGGTAGGAAGCAACCCACATCAGGATATTTGGTGGAAAACCAATAAGCGAGAGTTTCCGTAGCAAGAGCTGATGATTAACTGAATCAAATGCTTTGCTGAAGTCAGTGTAAATTACATCAGTTTGCAAGCGATGTTGAAAACCTCGGTTGATTATCGACGAAAATTCTAGTAGATTAGTTGTTGTCGAGCGAAGCTTGACAAAGCCATGCTGTGCAGGTGAGATTATGCTCTTGCATGCATGTTGAAGCTCAGAAAGCTTAGCAATGCCTAAAGGCCTTAGAGCATTTTTTATGAATTGGTATTAGGTATGATTCATTCCATAATTTAGGTAGGGAAGTTTGCTCCAAGGATAGGTTAAATAGAATGGTAAGAGGTAGGGTGAGAAGATCGGAGCACCTTCTGAGGATGCAGCTAGGTACGTTGTCTGGGGCTTGTGAAAATGAGATTTTAATTGATGAAAGAGCCGTAAACACATCATGACAGTGGAATTTAGAAAGGGAAATGTTGTTTATGTAGGGTAAATTATATGGATAGTTAGAGGAGGGATCAAATGAGTTAGATGAGTAGGTTGACTGAAAAAATGACGAAAATAGATTAGCAATGCCGAGATGCGAAGAGTCGGAAGTATTATTATATGAGAGGGAAGGGCGGAAAAGATTGGATTTGCGTTTAGAGTTTACAAAAGAGTAAAAAGAGCTTGGATCGTTGCGAAAATTGAGTTTGCATTTAGAAATATAATTTGTATATAGTTTATTGTTAAGGTCAACAAACTGGTTGCGGATTCGAAGGTAATTAGAAAGATGTATCGAGGTTGGAGACTTTAATGACTTTTTGTAGGCTCTAGATTTCCTATTTTTTAGGAGAGAGAGGTGCTTATTTAACCATGGAGGTTTAGACGTTGATGGAGTTAACGTTTTAGGGACAGATTTATTTAAGGCGTTATGAATTACTTCATAAAAAGAGTCTGTAGCTTCCTCGATATTGCTGAAACTAGATGGATAACTCCAGTCAATATTAGTCAGGTGATTTCTTAGGTCACAATAGTTGGTTTTTTTAAAGCATTTTTGACGAGGCTGCTCGCTGTTATTGGAGGGGGGAGTTCAGGAGAGTCAATAAATAGCGAGACTAAGAGTGTTGGGTGGTGAGAATCCTCAGGAGTAGATAAGGGAGGAAACCTTGCTATTGTGGCAGAGGAGGTAGTGTTAAAGAAAATTAGGTCAAGCGACCTGCCACGGGAGTTCCTTATAGGATTAAGTTGGAAAACGGCAGAGTCGGATAAGCCATCAAGGAAGTCATTTTGGTTAGTGGGTAAAAGCGAGTTATCCTCATCCGAGTTGATCCATGAAATGAGGGGCAGATTGAAACCCCCCATAACTAGAATAAGATCAGCATCATTTAGCAGGGATAAAACTGATTTTATGGCAGTTAAGTGGTGCATATAAATGATTGCATCACTCAGAGGAGGAATGTAGGAACAGATGATGAAAAGGTTATGTTACTCAGAATGAATTTTAACGTCTCAAAATTCAATTCCGAAAGGATTAGTAATAGTAATACGTTCAACTGTGTAGATGTTGTTTACGGCAATCAGAACGCCACCTCCAAAGGTTGGGCGATCTTCCCGAAAGACAGTGTACTTCGATACCAAAATTTCATTGTCTATGACAGTGGAGTTTAGCCAGGTTTCAGTTAGCACAATAGCATCGAAGTCAAAGGAAGAACTGTTAGTATAAAGTAAGTTCAGTTTTCCAAGAATACTGCGAACGTTTTGGTAGCAACAAGAAAAAATCTTGTTGCTTAGTTTTTTGAAGTAATAACTGGACTGGAACCTTGAGAATCTTTGATCAAGAACTCATGGACAATACTCTGCTCGGGCCAGGTAGTAGGATCTAAAGATTTAGCAAGGGAAGCTTCTGGTAAAGTTATTTTGAAAGAGGATATGCTACGTTTATGCTTAAAATTAAATTTGGTTACAAACAGTTCTGAGGGAGCTATATTTAAATTATTTGAAAGGTTAATCCTAACGTCGTCGGCAGAGGCATCAGGCATAAGCCGCGATACAAAGATGGATTTGCGGGGAGCCACGGCTCTCAGCGTAAGTCCAGAAGATCGCGTTTCCGTTGGAACACCCGTCAATGGCTTTGGTGATTTTACAACGGGTGGGCGGGTAGTTGCGGCGGCAGGCAGGCGTAGTGATGGAGCAGCAGGCTGGCTTGGTGATATGGTTATTGAAGAATTTTCAAGAATGGAACCAGGTGGGAGATTCCTACTGGCCGGTTCTGGTTTATCAACTTTTGCAGGGGGAAGACCGGGTTTCTTAATAGCTAGGATGGGTGGCTGTTCGACAGGAGCATCAACCATAACATTGCTTACTGGCAAATGTGAGGATGGAGTGGTACACATATTCATATTCTGGTTAGTGTTAGCGATTTTTCGGCGTGGTGATTCGCTTAATAGTTTTAGGCCCAGAAATAGAGATTCAAGGTTTAGGAACTGCTCATTTAATGTGGCAAATTGTTTCCGAACCTCCCGGAAACCGTTTCGGGTTTGCCGCATAAACGTGCGCATCTCGCCCTCAATCTCTCGACAGGCCAAACATTGCCCAGGAGATCACCAAGTCGGCCATAATGACCAACGCCAGCGCATTTCATGTGAGAGCAATTGTCACATAGCCAGCAAGTTAGGTAGGAGTCGCCAGTAATAGTTCCTCCAAGCAGCGTCAATCCAGACGGAGATGAAGAAGCTCCACAAAAGGGGGAGAGCGATAGAGAGCGGTGAGCAGATTGTAATAACAAAACAAAGCAACGGTTAATGGTTACTTTGTTATTGTTGTTTGCGAAACACAGTCTTATCGCGTTTAAAATAAAACGAAGATTAAACGTTTAAAATTAAACTTTCGATGTGTTTTTCAGTTTGCGGACCACTTCGCGATACAACAGGTTAATTAAATCAGTTCGGAGCTGATAATAGGTCGGTAGTTCTTTCGGGAAACATTTAAAATTACGGAGCGAATAGGCCGACGTGCATAAGGTTCAACGAAAGTTTTAGATTGCTTGCCTGATTCGCAGCTTTACTTGTGCTGGGTCAATCCATGGGTTTAGTTACCTGGGGTCCTTGCGCACTCCTTGAGCAATGGGCTTGTATGTCGGGACATGCAGTATCCGGCTATTCTGCCCTATAATAAATTGGAACCATCAAGCCTGATGGCTTTACTTACTAGGTAATTAATACGCCGCGTATAGCTATTTTTCGGCACATTGCTATTTTTGACGTTTTCACTCTTTGGCGCTTCTCATTCTGCTGTCAATCGACCACTTGCGTCTGATCTCGTGCGCGCGCAGATTTTTTATCTCCTTCGCTTCTCACAGTCGATCGCCATCTTAAACCGCCCACATATTATAACCATTGTAAACAAGTAAAGTAACATATAATAAGAGTATAATAATATACAGGTTTTAGCCAGAGGCTATTTTACCATTGGTAAACTTAATGTCACTTTTGATTTGACAGAAAATTAGTTTCATTCCGCTAAATGCTAAGCAAAAAATTTTATTTTCGTATGTGTTGTTTTTATATGATGGCGGACACTGTAACAAACAAAATTGCCGCTTCTGAGAAACGGAAAACATACACCTTCTCAAAGAGAAGCCAATTCATCCAGAGAAAATTTTTGTTTGGTGCGGATTTTAGTCTGCCAATATTGGGAACCGCCGTTATCGACCGCTATCGCGGCATATAACTTGAACTAGAAAAGGAAGTATTGAGCAAGATTTGTTTTCAACAAGAGGGCGCACCGTGTCAAACAGCTAACCTTACAATCGATCTCTTCCGGAATGTCTTTGGAGACCCAACTATGATCCGAAATTCTGATGTCGTTTGGACGCCTCGAAGCTGCGATTTGACACTGTTAGACTATTATTTGTGTAAAGCCATCAAAGACTAATGTTATTAAGTCAAACTAGAGACAATTCAAAGGTAAATATAAAAATCAAAATCAAATAAATAATCTAAAATTGGACCGTATGGCAAGTGCAGCCGAAGCTGCCATGAAAAAATAAAATGAAAAATTCATGGAAGTTTTTGTTTTATTGCATTTAAAAACAATGTTAGATTGTTCGTAAAAGTCAACATATTACGTAAACTTTTCCCTTTTTAAGTGAACTTAGAAGTTATTATTATCGGAAAAAGGCGATAATTGAACATAATCTTTTCTAGCTCTTTCTATTCTTTTGCACTGGGCGTTAACGTATTTCTAATTTTTTTTCGTCATCGAATTATTTCATCGATTTATGAAGTTTTTTTTTACAACTTGTTTGCCTGTTAAATTAAAATGTGAAGCTTGCATATAGCTTAAAACCCCAGGCAGACGTAATATTGACTTTCGTAAAGTATTTAGTTAAGTCATTATCCCATTCTCCTTTAGGTTTTAAGCCGAATTTCTTAAACTGATTTTATACTTCAAATCGAACGCAGCATATTCTGTTTTGTTGTCAAGAAATCTTGCTTTTGGGCCGACCTAATTTCATTCACCTTTAAACTAACTAAATGCATTTTGCAATTCTCTTTTATCAATTTTCTTATTCTACATTCCCTTATTTTAATTAAGCTTATTTGAACCCAATAAATTGATATAAGCGATATCGTTCCGTCTCTCTGTCAGCCTGCCTGTTTCTTTACAAATTATTCTTCAAATTTAAAAGCTATCGACTGTACACTTAGCGAACACCTTTCCTTTATTTCCTATTTAAATTCATCCAAATTTCGTATGGATTGGTCAACTAGAGCTGGCACATAACTGAACGAACAAAAATTCTGTTACATCCATGTTTTTGCTGATGGAGACCACAATTTGCTCGTACCCTCTTTTAAAGGGATGTTGGCCCGTTCAAAAACGGACCTGTTTTTGAAGTTTACATAAGAACCAGCCAACTTTATCCCATATTTGATAAATCCGTTTCTAATAGAAAATGCTATTTATCTGCAAAGTTAAACAATTTTCGGCTACTCCCGAGTTAGCTTTTCTTGCTTGTTAAGAATAGCTTAGAAAGGCAAAATATACAACAAAACATATTTCCAGGATAACCGGGATGTATTTAATAATTGGAAAAGCCAAAAACAGTTTGCGCCCTAAAAATTTATATTATCAATACGGCCCTGTTATATCGAATTTCGGCAGAATATTTTAACGAAGCAGTCTGCTTTTCCCATTTAGTAGTTTCATTTGTGAGTAAAATTTCCAACTTTTACCATCGCGTTTTTTTAAGTATGAACATAGGTCATTATAGATAATATATATATTAATATTTATATATATATTTTAATTTTATTTGAAGGGTAAATTAAATAAATATTTGTGCCTTATACATCACTTAAGTTTCTTTTAACAATTAAAAGTAACGAAGTTAAAATATATGAATAATTTTATACAAATCGACTTGAATAGTTGAACAATTTGGTACAACTATTAATATTAATGCGCCTGTTTTTTTTTTTAAATTTTGTATGAAAAAGAATTTAATCATCACAAAATATAACATAATTTAAAAAAATTTAATGCCCAAAAGTGCCCGAAGTGTTTTCATCGGTACAAACATAAAATACCTGCTTAAATTTAGTATGTTTTTTTTGCCGTTTTAAAGCTTTACACATTTGGAAATATTTTGCAGTTAAAAAGCAATGCAGTAATATTTGCAAAAAAAACTGGTGGCATATATATGTACGTATGTATGTATGTAAAACTTCCGCTCTCGATTATGGCGTTCTTTCGCAATGATAAATAAATCATAATAAGGATATGTAGTAAATATCGGATCTAGTTAACCGATACTAGTGGAAAGTGTAAAAAGACTTTAAATATATATAACACATGCACGTTTTTAGAACATAAAAGTGATCATTTACATGTTTATACAGTTGTTTAATATTACTGGTATTAACGGTTGTATTGTCGGAAGCTCCTATAGTCAAGAGAAGGCTTTCTTATTCGTATTAAAATCTTTTTAAAACACATTTTTTTATTTCTCTCCTTGCGTGTAAGCCACCGAAACTCTTTCTATCATCTAGTAGTAAATCTACCGATTCGGGAGTACTTCGTTCCCAAATAAATATATATATAGTTTTTTTTTTTAACTTTGCTGTATTTAACGGATCTTCTCAGGAATTATGAGATTAACAATAAGTTTTTAAATTCTAATTATATACAATATTAAACAGTCTTTTTAACTGTGTTCTGGAAAAAGGATCTAATGATCAGCGTTGGGTCGTTCTGGCGAAGTCGGGGTCGCAAGGAGGTGCGAGCTTAAATTGCTCCGGTAGTTTTCTTTTTGTTGGGTTATTTTTTCTCTGACGAATCTGATGTTAAGGTCTCTTTGTTTATTTTCATTTCGGCTGCTTCAGTGATTGTTCTCAGTATCTTTTATTAAGCACTTTGCATTGATACCAATGTTAATACAGGTGGCACTTCCCAAAAGTTGGGAGCCGTACGTCCAAATTGGTTTTAGTACAGAATTGTAGAGTAGGACCCTGTAGTCCAGACAAAGGGGTGACCGCCAGTGGAGACTACTAGCCTTCAGCTTAAGGTGTGTTCTTTTGGATTCGATGTGCCTGCGACAGGAGAGACGTTGGTCGAGGTGCACTCCGAGATACGTCACTTTATTTGCTTTCGGGAGTACGGTGTTGTTTAAAATTATTGAAGGACAGTCTTGCCGATTGAGTGTAAATGTTACGTGCTAACATTTTTGTTCATTGATTTTGATTCGCCAGTCAGATAGCCACTTCTCCACGGCCACTAGGTGAGAAGAGAGTTCATTTGTTGCTTGTACAGGGCATTTGGATCGACCTAAAACCGCTGTATCATCGCAAACGTAGAATTTGTTAGTAGTCTGGTTGTGGGTATATGTGCTGTATAATGGACGTACAGCGTTGGTCCAAGTACGCTAGCTTGGGGAACTCCAGCGTTTATAACGTGGTCTTCGGACATGTCAGAATTGCATCTCACTGCAAAGGTTCTGTTGTAGAAATACGACTTCAGGAGTTTGTGGGTGTTTTAAGGAAGCATTGTTTTAATTTTGAACATTAATCCATCTAGCCGTTTTACAAAAGCAGATCGTATTTCTGATGTTATTCGATCGATTTGTTCAATGGTTCTATGTTTCTCTCGAAAACCGAACTGAAGCGCTGGAAAAAGATTGCGAGTCCTTAAGTTTGGCGTTATTCGGGTCATCAAACATTTTTCAAATAGTTTTGAGAGACAAGACAATAAAATTACAATACAACAATTATATAACAATTATATAATTATATAACAATTTTTATTTATCTGGATAGTACCCGAGATTTGATAGCGTTTAAAAGCAAGGAAATAGTGCATACAGCACAGTATGGAAGCTCGATAATCATCTTTGGAGTTATTAGGTCACATCTTGGGGACTTTTTTGGATTTAGTTTATCCTTGCTGAGTTTAGTATTTCATTCGCTTGAAACTCGAGTGTCAGGTTCCAGCTCGACTTTAAAAAGTAGTTGGGGTTTTCTTTCTTTGTTTAGAATATTAAAGACAGTTTTCGCCTCGAAACCCTTATCGCCTGCATGATCTCTGAGGGTGTTACGTCAGGGTCTATACCCTTGAGAACCACTTGGAGACCCTTACTACTTTTTAGTTGGTACGTGTAGTAGTTTTTGTTATTCTTGCTTAAGCAGTGTGTAAGAGTCCAAGAGTTCTATTCAGTTTTTACCTGAACCTTGGTTTCGTGGATGCTCCCTTTTTATGGTATTATGTGTAAATTGTCTTTTCTAACAAGTTCAATTATACAGGGTGCGGCAGCATAATTTCCTTTTTTCAGAACTCAATGAAAACTATTGTAGGCATCGGAAAATATTTATTAATTTTTATAATGTTGATACATGTCTAAAGTTTTTATTTATATTTTTTGAAGATGAAATCTGATAGGTGACGTCCCCCATTCTCATACATTGCATAAACCGATTTCTGGCGTTTGTCGTGACTCTTGTTAGCATAGCAGGTGTTATGTTGTCAATTTTTTCTTGGATGTTGGTTTTCAAATCTTGTAGGGTTCTTGGACGGTTCACATAAACATGGGATTGTGAAAAAACCCCATAGAAAAATATCACAAGAGGACAGATCGGGAGAGCGTGCCGGCCATTCCAAATCTCCTCTAATTGAGATAAGGCGCTCTGGAAAATGTTCCCTCAAAACAGCCATCGATGCTCTTGAAGTGTGTGCTGTTGCACCGTCTTGTTGGAACCAAGTGTCCCTTAAATCCAACTCTTCTAGCCGTGGGAAAAAAAATTCTGTAGCATGTTTACATACCGGTCCGAATTCACTGTCACTGTAACCTCATTTTCCTCAAAAAACCAGGGACGAATAATTCCATCTGAGGAAATTGCAGACCACACTGTGACCTTTGGTGAATGCAAAGGCCTTTCATGCAATTCTCGAGGGTTGGTGTCAGCCCAGTAGCGCATGTTTTTGTTTTTAACCGACCCACATAAATGAAAATGGGCTTTATCACAAAAAAAAACAATAGCACCCTCGGGAATGACATCAATAAGAAGCTCACACGCATTCATTCGAGAATTGAAGTCTCGTTCTGAAAGTTCCTGCACTATTGCCATCTTATACGGATGAAATTGAAGATCATCATGAAGAAATCTTCTCACAGAACGATCGGATAGTCCAAGGGTAGATGCGTGTCTGCGCGCAGAACGCCATGGAGATCGCAATTTTGACGCTCTCACTGCTTCAATGTTCTCAGGTGATCTAACGGGTCGAGGGACTCCAGTTCTTCGTTTTGTCGCACTTGTAGTTTGCCTGAATGTAGTGACCCATGTTACAATTGATTTGCGGTCTGGGACGGGAGCCAACAGGGCTTAATTAAAGCGATTCCGAAATGCACGCTGTGTTATCCGCTTGAAAACTAGTCCTCAACGGCAAAGGCATGCTCCTCACCATTCCAACGCATGACGGCGACTAAACCGTGTCGGGACAAAACTTTGCAGTAGCCTCTCTTGAACGGGACCACTAGCGCTCCGGTATGACATCAACTGACTGAATGGCGCTCATTTTAAAAAAGGAAGTTATACTGCCGCACCCTGTATTGTTTACCAGATTATTCGAGCTTTTCTCTCGGATGTATATAGGTGGGGGCTTTGGGTTTTTTTTATCCCCTTCGTCAGTGCTGCGGGGTAGATCCATATCATATCTGCCAGTATTCAAAACCTGTTGGGCTCCTGGGTCTCAGTTCGCGGGATTAGAGTGTGCCGATTCATTTTTATTTTATTTCCTGCCGCAGAATTCTTTTGTGGGATCAATTTTCTTTTAATTTGGATGTAGCGATCCAACACAGTTGCATTGTTTTTGGCATTGTTGCTGATTCAGCAGAAACGAGCTTTGTAGTAGCCACCGTGCGTACGAATGGTACCGTTGCAGTATTTGTTGTTGTTGCGAGCGCAGTGTTTAATGAGGACGATGTTTTGGTTGCCGTGGGAGAGGTTCTCTTTGGCACATCGTTGGGATCGCCGGTGAGCAAGAACGAGCTCTCTCGTTCGTTGTTGGCTTAATTTCATGTGTCGGGTTGGGGGTGATTGACCGTGGCCGATCGACGTTTGCATTTATTTCGTGCACTTCCGCGGGTTGCGAAGACACATATGAGAAATACCCGTTGTTTCGTATCAATGAGAGACGACGTTTGTCTTGCTCTTATTGGCGTTGAGTGCGAATGTCGTCTTGATTCATTGTGAAAGTTCGGGGCTTTTTTTTCGTTGTTAATTTTCTTTGAAAAAGCTGGGGTTTGCACAACTATTTCAATGAGCGATTATACATCACAATGAGCGTCTTTTCGCTAAATTTTTGTTGTAAATTGTTAGTACTTATTCACATTTCACTTTGAGTATTTTGTATATTTTCGGAGCACAGAAAATAAACATGTCCGCACTGTACGAGTATCGATGCGGAAGGAAACATATATGTCGCTGATCGAAACGTGTAATCGATAGGCGTAGTCAGTATTTTCCTGATAGTGATAGGATTTGGTGGATAAATGTGTGCGGGCACACTGTTTGCCGCCATCGCAAGCTGCGAAAAACTTAGCGTGCATTGTCGCACGAGAGTTTGGAGGGCACACTGCGGTAAGAATAAAACGAGCTACTACTACCGGAAGAGTCTTTCCTTTTCTTCGGGATCCAAGGAAGATTAACCGTTCAAGGCAACTCCATTCGAGCGACGACACCTTTTATTCGCTGTCCGAGGGAGACTGCAAGTACAACTTCCGCTGGAATGACGGCTTAGACGGCCAGTTAAGGAGTTGCTAGGAGCTCGAGTGACGGTTTAGACGGCCAGCTAGGAGGATTTGTGAGTGCAGCCAACGCTACGTATTGGCAGAGGAGTCGCGCCGAGCGTCGGTACGACCGGGTCGCGGATGAGAAGACGCAGTGGAGCGTCATTTGCGAAGATCGCAGCCAGGGGTCACGAGGCGCAAGGAACGCGAAGCATCGACGGCCGCAGCCAGCGGCCAGAAGGTGTCGGAGACGCCATTTTGGAGTGCGCCGCCATATTGAAGCTGGGGAAGATTCAGCATTGCCCCAGGAAGAGTTCCCGGCTGAATGGTAGTCAGTATCCAGAGCAGTGGAGCAGAAACCCGGCCGCGGGTGAATATCATGGCGTCGACGATTTCTTGCCCGGCCACTACGGTGACTACAGTAGCTTCCCAACCTAGAAGTACTGCCGTTAAAGCTGCTAGCCCAGCGACGGAGATGAACCAACCCCTCACGTTGGATCTCATGGAGAGAATCGCAGCGTTAGAGAATGAGCTGGGAAAAGTTAAATCCCTGGAAAGTGTGAGCACCGCCAATTGCGCGCCAATCACAGTTGGCCCAAGCGCAGGTGGCCCGCCATTACCCACATTTAACGGAGAGGCCTTACATAACGGGGTCGGGTCGGTTCCCTATAACGGTGACGGTGCGAGCGGTGTGGCCTGCACGCTGCCGCCATCTTGGAGTGGACCGCCATTGCTAACAACTAGCCAATTTTTGGTGCCACTGTGTGCAACAAGCACTGCGCAGCCAGCGCATGGATTCGTGCTACCGGGCGTGAGCGTCCACAACGTGGCAACAGCATCGCCACTTGTTGGATCCTACGCCGCGATGACGCCGAATGGAACCCAGGGAGCATATGGGACAAGGAAGCTTCCGGACTTGCCTGTATTTGGAGGGCACGCCGAGGAGTGGCCGATCTTCAGCTTTGCGTTCGTGGAGACGACCTGAGCGTACAATTGCACAGATCTGGAGAACAACCAGAGATTACTGAAGGCGCTGAAGGGTGAAGCCCGTGAGACAGTAAGGGCGCTACTAATTCATCCAGGGAGTGACAGCGCCGTGATGAATAGCTGATGAGCAGCTGCGCTTTATGTTCGGCCGACCGGAGCAGCTTATACGCAGCCAGCTGAACAGCGTGTGAGAGAGGTGCAGCCAATTTCGGAGCACAATTTGGCGAAGATCATTCCTTTCGCTACCCGAGTGAGTAACCCCGCGGCCTTCTTGCAGTCAGCGAAGGCGGAGCAGCACCTGGAGATCCCAACCCTCATGGAGGAGCTTGTGGCCGAGCTTCCTATAAGCAAGCGAGTGGACTGGCCCAGGCATGCTGCAACGATTGTGCCCTTTCCCACTGTTGTCCACTTCAGCGCGTGGCTACAGGAGTACGCAAACGTGGTGTGCACGGTTTTGGACGTCAAGGGAAAGTAGCCGAGGCGTCGAGTTCTGCATGCGAGCATCGAACATACCAAATGCGATCAACAGGATGATCGGCATGGAGGTTGTCCCATCTGTGGAAGACAACATGGAATCACGAGCTGCTGAGAATTCGTTAAAGCTTTGCCGCCGGGAAGGTGGAGGATTGTGAAGAGCCACCGACTCTGCTTCACATGCCTACGAAGCGGGCACATCGCTAGATCCTGCTATATGCATGGTGAGTGCCATATCAATGGATGCCGAAAGATGCATCACCGTCTGCTACACGGCGCGGACGAGGAGCGAAGGTCGCAGCAGCAAAGTGGTTTCAGACGCCACGGAGGGAACCAGCAGCCAGCAGTTTCCAGACGCAGCCCGGCCAGGATGCCTTCGCTACGAGATGGTCACAAGGCCCAAGAGGGGAACCAGCAGTCAGCCGTTCCCAGAAACAGCCTGGAGAGAGGAGCTCCGCGTGAATCGGGAGCGCCCATGCAGAGGAATTTGAGCTGCGTCGACGCCGAAGGAGGCCGCCTACTGTTGCGTATACTGCCAGTTACGCTGTACGGAGCTGGGCGGAAAGTGGATACGTATGCGCTCCTAGATGACGGATCCTCCGTCACGATGATCGTTGACGAGCTGCGAAGAGATTTTGGAGTGCAATTAGAGCGCCGTCAGCTAAATATCCAATGGTAGGGCAACCAGAGAGCCTACCAACGTGGTGAGTTTAAAGATAAGCGGAGTTGGAAAGGCGTGTATGCCGTTTCGAGCCTGAATCTGCCGATGCAGACATTGAGTCGACAGGATGTCCACGGCACGCAGAGGGATGCGCGTCTGCCAATAAAGCCCTAAAGCAACGTGGTTCCGAAGCTGCTCATCGGCCTGGATCACAGACAGCTCGGATTGCCACTTAGAACGAGGCGGTTCGCTAGAGAGGGACCGTGGCCGCAACCGAGCTGGACTGGGTTGTGTTTGGGCAATCGACTATGCCATCACCGAGGTCCTGCCTACTTGCCATGTCAGTGGATGACGCGATAGAACAGATGGTGGAGGACTACTTCGACGTATAGAACTTTGTGAAGCCCACGCCACAGGTCGCAGCCAGCGACGAGTGGGGCGTCGTTACAAGACGGGATTCTTCTGAAAGAACGACCACGTTGTGCTGCCATACAGCTACGAGATGGCGTACAAGAGGCTGGTCAACGTAGAGAAGAAATTGAAACGCAATGAACCGTAGGCGCAGGAATATGATCGGATTATAAAGGATTACGTGTCTAAAGGATACTCAAGGAGGCTGCAGCCGGATGAGGTCGCGGTGAGGAGCGACCGGTTATGGTATTTGCCACATTTTGGTGTTGAAACCCCCAACAAGCCCGGCAAGGTACGGCTTGGGTTTGATGCTGCAGCCAAAGTTGGAGGAATCTCGCTAAATTCGGAGCTGGACAAAGGGCCTCAGCACTTTAAGCCTTTGCCAGCTGTGCGTTTTCTTTTCAGAGAGGGAGCAGTCGGAGTCTACGGTGACATCAAGGAGATGTTCCACGAAGTGCTAATCCGACCAGAGGACAGATGTTCCCAACGATTCCTCTGGAGAGATGGCGACGACGTGAGAGATCCGGATGTCTTTGAGATGAGCGTAATGACGTTTGGAGCAGCATGCTCGCCGAGCGCTGCACATTACGTAAAGACCGTGAATGCTCTGAAGTTTCGGGATTCGGATCTATGAGCAGTAAAGGCCATCACCGACTACCATTATGTTGATGACTATGTGAACAGTTTCGCTACAGACAGCGCGGCTATCAGCGTATCTACCCGAGTGAAGGAGATACATGCTGATGCTGGATTCGAGTTTGGGATTCCTGTGCTGCCTCATGATTACAGCTAAGCTGCTGCTGCGATAGATTTGGAGGCAGAAGATCCAGTGGGATGAACCACTACCAGAGGAGTTAAGCACAGCATTTGTGATTTGGCGCAAATAGATGGACGCCGTGGGACAGTTCCGATGTCCTCGCCATTATTTTGGGCGTGGAGCAGTCCGGGCCATAGAATTGTACGTCTTCGTGGATGCTAGTCAGGCAGCATTCGCGGCGGTGGCCTATTGGAGTGTTACATATGAAGACGAGAACGTGCTGGTGAGCTTCGTATGTGCAAAGACGAAGTGCGTCTCGATGAGAACAATGATGATCCCACGGCTGGAGCTGCAGGCAGCAGTTCTCGGAACCAGGCTGATGAACACTGTCAAGGAAGAGCACAGTGCGGTCATCACGGACCTGGTGTTATGGACGGACTCAAAGACGGTGCTAAGATGGATCGGCAGCACCCACCGCCGGTATAAGCAGTTTGTTGGCAACCGAGTGCCGGAGATTCTGGAGTCGTCATAGGTTTCTTAATGGATATGGGTGCCTACACCCGACAATGCGGCGGATGATGCGACGCGCTCGCAGGGGCGAGTCGACCTTAGTCAGGATTCAAGGTGACTAAGAGGACATGCATTTTTTTGGCAGCTAACAGCCAGCTGGCCGGGGCCTAAGGAAAGAACTGAGCGTGTTCCAGATGCCCCTGATGAAGAAGAGATGCCCAGTGAGTTTGCATTAGTCGTGGCAAACGATTTTGTTATTCAGTTTCAGAGATTCTCAAGCTTCAATCGCCTGGTGAGGATCATAGCCTGGGTCTTACGGTTTGCGCGTGTGTGCCGCAAACAGAGATGCGATCTCAGGGAATATGGCCTTACTGCAGCAGAATGTAAGGACACGGAGGACCTATTGGTCAGAAAGGCACAGTTGGAGTCGTTTCCCGACGAGATGAGGTCGGTGGAAACTGGACAGGGCGTCGCTAGCTCGAGCGACATTCCAGGGTTGGAACCCTACCTGGACAAAAACGGGGTTCTGCGAGCTTACGGCAGAATTGATGCCGCACAGTGCATGCCGTACAGTGCGAGGAGGCCCGTAATACTGTCACACAGGCACAGTCTGACAGAGCTGATTGTGCGACATCTCCACGCCAGGATTAAGCATCAAAATGTGGATGCTACGATCGCTGAGATCCGGACGAGATTCTGGGTCACGAAGATGAGGCGAGTGATGCGGAGAGTGATCTCATCGTGCAACGAGTGCAAGTTGCATCGAGTGCGGCCGATGCCGCCGGTTATGGGACCCCATCCAGAGGACAGATTTGATGAGGGTGGATGGCTGTTCAAGTACACTGGATTGGACTACTTTGGGCCACTGTTGGTGACTGTGTTCCGTCACAAGGAGAAGCGTTGGATTGCCTTGTTCACGTGCTTGACGACAAGCGCGATTAATCTGGAGCTGGCGCATGACCTGTCGACGGATTCCTGCATAATTCCGATCAGGAACTTCGTCTGCCGTAGAGGGCCAGTACATAGACTGTGCAGCGACAACGGCAAGAACTTCCTGGGAGCTGACAGGGAAGCCAGACGCTTTGGTGACGTGTTCGAGATGGAGAAGATTCAGAGTGAGTTGTCAAGCAGAAGCATAGAATGGGTTTTCAATTGCCCAGTGAACGCGTCTGAGGGCGGAGTATGGGAGCGCATGGTGCAGTGCGTCAAGAGAGTACTGCGTCATACCCTGCAGGAAGTTGCGCCGGAGGACCATGTATTGGAGAGTATATATTGTGAATTCGCGTCCGCTTACCCATGTGCCTGTGGATGCGGAATGTGGATGGCGCCGTTGACGCCAAATGACTTACTCAAGGGAGTAGCCAATCTGCCGGATACGCCTGGATTGGATGCGGAGCTGCCCATGGAGGGTTCTACAAGAAAGCAGTGGAGGATTGCTGCTGCGAGACCGTTTCTAGAGGAGGGTGGTCATGGAGTACCAACCTACGCTTGTGAGTCGCAAGAAGTGGTGCCGAAGAACGGAGCCCATCCACCAGGGTGATATGGTCTTCGTCTGCGATCCCGCCTTGCCCCGACGAGAGTGGTGCAAGGGCATCGTGGAGGAGGTCTACAGCGGAGCAGATAGAGTCGTCAGGCGCGCCAAGGTGAGCGTGAGCGACAGCGGCCTATCGAGGACAATGATGCGACCCGTCTCTAAACTTGCAGTTCTGGATTTGAGTGAATCGGTTATTCACGGGGTCGGGGATGTCGCGGATCGAACGGTGTAATCGATAGGCGTAGTCAGTATTTTCCTGATAGTGATAGGATTTGGTGGATAAATGTGTGCGGGCACACTGTTTGCCGCCATCGCAAGCCGCGAAAAACTTAGCGTGCATTGTCGCACGAGAGTTTGGAGGGCACACTGCGGTAAGAATAAAACGAGCTACTACTACCGGAAGAGTCTTTCCTTTTCTTCGAGATCCAAGGAAGAGTAGCCGTTCAAGGCAACTCCATTCGAGCGACGACAATGTATAACAACAAAATAAAAACAACACAATATTAGTTAACCTACATTCGTAGGGCCCGAACCCATCCTCGCCGAAATGTCAAGTGCACCCGACTTTGCCTACGCCTACGACTAACAAGTCTGGAAGAAAACCAAAATTCATCATAATTACCCGTACAGGTAACAAAAACTATGTATTTGTAAATCCGTTTCTGATTAAGAAAGTTGATGACATCGCCTGCAACGGCACAGTGGATCCGGCCTTCTTGTAAAAACCAAAAACTTTCAAATTTTCCAAAATTGTCCGGTCCGTGTTGAGGAACACAAATCCCTAAATTTAACCAATCCCTTAATACATATTTTCCAAAGAATACCGCTATAGTGATGAAAATGGAATTTTAGAAAAAATTAAAGCGCAAAAACTAATTAAAGCTCGAGAAATAATAAAAAAAAATTATAACTTAACTGAGACTAGAATAATTATTCTTACCTTTGGAACAGTCCCTTACCTGAAAAATAATGAATTGGAAACGAAATCGTCTAAGTTAGATCATATATCCCCCATTCGATGAGGTGTTATACCTGCCTCAGATTCGCACATACCAGAA
The DNA here is from genome assembly GCA_018150545.1 of Drosophila ercepeae. Lineage (NCBI taxonomy): Eukaryota > Metazoa > Arthropoda > Insecta > Diptera > Drosophilidae > Drosophila > Drosophila ercepeae. The sequence continues at coordinate 384,214 of JAECWL010000008.1, read as the reverse complement.
CATTTTTTAAAACATACAACACATCGTAAATAATGACACTTGCACACTTACATCAACTGCAATTAAAAAACAGCCCGCCTAACTTACAACACACGGCACATCTACCATACAATGTCATATACTCAGAAAATACCATCCCTTTTATAAAAACATCATTAAAATTAATTGCCTCAAGTGTTAGCACACATCATCTTCTAAGCCACCACAACTACCACCACCTACACCACCAGATACCTATGGATATCTTCTCAACAAAGCTAAGATATTCAAAACGCTCACAAATATGCGACGCACTAAAAGTAAAAATATTCTCGAGAACCTCTGCATCATCATACAATCTACCGACACCAATACAATGTACATAATGACAAACATTGCATCTAACAGATTTGGAGGGGTAGCCCTCTTAATTCACAACTTAACTCAATATACCCAAATAAACATCAACAAATACGTAGAACCAACAGCAGCGGAAATTTAATCAAAACGAACACTCATAATCTAGTTTTATACATCTCACACAACAAAACCTTCTCACGCAACAACCTGAACAACATCTTAAAAACTAGCAATGAAATAGTAATGATAACAGAATTTAACAGCTAGCATCAAAACTGGGGACCCGCATACTTAGGGCAAGAGGTAAAGCTATACCAAAGTTTATCATAACTCAATCATTTAAATAACAAGTCACCAATACACTTAACTACGACCTAAGTTTCTGCTCACCCTCATTAACTCCAGTTACCACAAGGAAGTTTTGCAGAAGTGATCGTTTCCATTAACATATTCCTCAAAGACCACAAAAAGTTCTTTGGTGGAACAAAAACCATCGGAGCTAAAAAAATAAAACAACAAGTATGGAAAACACTTTAAAGACACATTATCCAAGAAAATATTATATCCTGCAGAAAGCCTAAACGCTCGTAAAAAGAGAAGTCAAAACAACAAAAAGGAAATCAACAACCAAAATTTATATCAACTATATATAGCCAACACACTTACAACTAAAATCTAAAACAACATTTGCCGAATTTGCGGCATAAATTCTTTAAAAAACATTCACTGCATTGCATTTCAGCCGTAGAACTTAAACCCAGTATATCCACAGATGCTAACCCTTTTGCCCTTTTGGCAGACACGATTGACAAAGTCGGTCGCAACAATAAAAAACAAATCCAGCACAAGATGAGGAAATGGAAAAAGATGTACCTACTGAACGGATTTCTGCAATACCTTAAGCCACATATAGGACTAGTCATTTCACATATCAATAACAATAAAATGGACATTTTTGTATCATGGTGAATATCGTTGAAAACTTCAGGGACTTAATAAATGTTCTGAAGGTAGACCAAATAAACTACCACAGGTTTCAGCTTAAGAAGAAAGGGCATTGAGGGTCGTATCCAAAAAAAATTCATCACTCTACACAAGTTGAAACCACAAAGCAAGCTCTAGGATCGGAAGGGCATGTAATGGGTATGATGCCGCAAATACTAATCACCTATCTGGCATAGTAGAAGGTGGGTATGCAGATTAGTTAAAAGGAACTTAAAATAAAAAACATTATGAAGCATCAGAACAACAATCATGCAAGCTGCAACCATTCAAATACAATGTATGCATTTAAATTTCTCCGTAGCTGCAGCTAGACAACTTCAACTTTCTCTTTCAAGCAATTAGCGGATGATTTATTGCCGGAGCGACTATAATGCCAAACACCAAAGGTGGGGGTCAAGGTTAGTAAACCAAAAAGGTGCTGATCTGTCTATATGCAAAACCAACTCAACCTCATCTACTAGAAAGCCAACGTACTGGCCAATTGCCCCTAGAAAATTTTCTGATCTGCTGGATATTATAATCTATTCTAGTCTCCCACAAATCATTTTTAAAATAGAGGAGAATTTTGATCTCAGCTCTGATCACTCACAGATCATTGCAACTTATGGTCAAACAGTATAAACAAATAATATTTTTTTTCGCGCGGCTCCCACTTCATAACGTACAGTCGACAGTCGAATCATCATTGAGAAAGGGATCAGTTTGATTTTATTTTCATTAAATATTTTCCGACAAAAAAATAAAAAAATAAGTTTTTGGCAAAATAATCAAATTATATTTCATCGAGGAATTTAAAAAAAAGAGGTGCTTCAAGAGAAGTATGGTCGATTCGAATCCGAGATGTTGGAAGTCGTTTTAGGTGCTGATAGCTTCCAAGAAGTACCACGTACAGGACGCTCCTTTCAGAGCATGCCCCCGCCTAGCACAACTGGCAGGGAGCTTCTTATGGTTAGCAGCCCAAGCCAATTAAACAATCTTAACCAGATAACAGTTGAAAATAGTCGCCTATTGCCACAAATTGAAAAAAATAGTAATACGCTCACATTCCAGCCGGCTTCAGTCTCTTGGCAAAAAGTTCCTTCCAAGAAGAGAAGCCTACCAACCTCACCGAAAAGTTCAAAAAAAAGAGCGCATGTAATCGAACATAATCGAAACCATCTCGCTTTAAATAGATTTGCTACTCTTGCAAACCATGATGACTGTCAAGAAGGCGAAAATAGCATGGACATTCTCCAGGCCGCAACCGTTGCAGAGGAAGAATCTCGACAAGCTCAAACTCCAGTGACAAAGAAGTCACCAAAACGTAGTTAAATAACAGTACTTGCTGTCAGTGACGTACCTGCCTTGGAAAGGCTTCTCGACTCAGCGGTATCATCTGAATCATATGAACTCGAGATCGCGCGTAATGGCAACTTGCGCATATACCCCCGTGACTCTGATGCCCACAGAGCTATCACTAAAAAGCTATCATCAGTAAATCTCCAATACACTCACTTCTGCCTCCCGGAAGACAGAGCCTACAGGGTTGTGGTGTGCAACTTCGCTGCTTCTTCCCCAGTCGAGCACATTTTAAATGCGTTCACCTCCCAAGGTCACGCTGTAGTTAACACCTATAATCCAAAGGTGAAGTCAGAGAATGTTGACTCCTCTGATCCGGATCCAGGCAAGGCTTCTGGCCAGAACGTTTGGTTTATTGATATTAAAAGGGCTATTAATAACAGAGAAGCTCTAAAAATAAACAAAGTTGGCCGTCAAAGAGTCAGAGTGGAACTGCCGAGAAAAAATGTAAATTTGCGTCAGTGTTACCGATGTTTTGGCTTTGATCCCACCAAAAACTATTGCACCAAAGAGCCCAGATGTGGTAGATGCAGTTTCCCTCATTGGACTGGTTCCAGTCAATGCCAGGCAAAGACCTATGATGACCTGGAGTGCCGAGGAAAACATGAGGCAACTTACAAGGGCTGCAGAATTTACGTCCAGAGGCTCAAAAGCCGAAAAACTGGGATCCACACTACTCCCATGACCCGCGTAGAATACCCACAGCCCATGCGCAACATCAAGCAACAAGATATCCCAACCTCAATCGTGCGGCAGGGCCTATCGTATGCAGATGCGACTAGAACTGGACAGCAGAGCACGCGACCTGACGGAAAATACTCCCAACAGCGAAATGCTTTCTCAAACGCAAGGCTCCAGACTTTTCCGAATGCTGCGTTTGCTCCTGCAACAAACGCAAGTGAACCTCAACATCCTAGCCAAACGGTAATTGATGGCTCCCTCGCACAAGTCATCATATCCATGCAGCAGACCATTGCTGGTCTTCAAAAAACCATCGCTGAGCTATTTGAGGAGATCAAAGAACTCAGAGGTTTTAAGTCGTTGACGCAGCGCAATTAATGGCTTGTGAACTGCGCCTCGGAGCCTGGAACGCTCGTAGCATTATCCCAAATGCTAATGAGCTTAAGGTGTTTCTCAGCAAGCACGAAATTGATGTTATGCTTATTTCAGAGACACTCCTACACCTCGGATCCTACCTCAATATGATAGGTTACAGCTGCTATCGAGCAGATCACCCAGGAGGTCGCCCCAGAGGAGGAGCTTTTATCCTAATCAGGCAGGGATTAGTGCACTATCACCTGCATTCGATCACAACGAATCACCTACAAATGGCGACGGTAAAAATTTCCACTAATTTGGGCGAAATTACGATGTCAGCTGTGTACCTTCCTCCAGGCCTGCCTTGAAATTCGTCTGAGTTTGACAATCTCCTTGGTCAACATGGTCAAAAATTTATCATTGGAGGTGATTTTAACGCTAAACATCGCCTCTGGGGTATTATAAGAGCGAATGCTCAAGGCTCAACACTTCACGATGTTATTTCCGGCAGCTCAACTCAAGTTCTGGCTACAGGCAGACCCACTCACTACCCGTATAACACGAGGAATGTACCTTCATGTATCGACTTCTTCTTGTACAAAGGTATAGCTAACAGTCTACTATCAGTACGCGAAGAGTATGACCTATCTTCTGATCACTTGCCGCTGATCGCTTCACTAACAACGTCACCTCATAGTACCGCCCCTATTAGGATGCTCGTTCCACCTGGTGCGAATATAAGGCTGTTTCAGTACGAACTTAACAATGCCTTTAACCTCAATACAGAGATAAATACAGCAGACGATATCGAGAAAGAGGTTGAAACTTTTATGAAGAAGATCAAAGATGCAGCTCAAATTGCAGCTCCTGGCGGCGCAGTTCACCTACGCAACATGCGTAGCACCATCGCTCTCTCTCCGGAAGCAGTAGGACTTTTAACTCTCAAGAAACGTCTCCGGCGTGAGTTCATCAGGACCAATGATCCTATAATTGACAGACTGTACCGAAGGATATCAAATCGGGTGAGAAAAGTACTAGCCATACTGAAAAGAGAAGCAACTGACGCGTTCCTGGGGAAAGTTACTGCCGATGAAAACTCAAAATTCGCGCTCTGGAAGCTCACGAAGAGATTCAAGAGACAAGTTGCTCCAAAGTTTCCAGTTCGTAACCCAGATGGCACTTGGGCAAAATCACCTGAGGACAGAGCTGAAGCATTTGCCAGAAACCTGGAGGAAAGATTCCAGCCGCTCGAGACAGCATCGCCAAGACGAGTACAACTGGTTGCTGAATCCCTAGAAGCCCCATTGCAGATGGCTCTTCCTGTAAAGCCTATTAAACTCACGGAATTGGAATATGATATAAAATCCCTTCGCAATAACAAGGCTCCTGGTGCGGATCACATCGACAACCGCTCCATTAAGCTGATGCCCCACAGAGCTTTGTTATTCCTTGTACTAATTTTCAACTCTGCTCTTCGAATGGGACACTTCCCAAGCGCCTGGAAGAAGGCGAATATCATTATGTTCCATAAAAGTGGGAAGCCAGCAGAGGAAGTAGACTCCTATCGCCCAATAAGCCTGCTTCAAGCATTTGGCAAATTACTTGAGAGGTGCATCCTGAGAAGATTGCTCGAGTCCCGAAAGGTCCAGAAAGCTATTCCGAAGTTTCAGTTTGGTTTTAGACTCAGGCATGGCACACCTGAACAGCTACACCGCGTAGTAAACTTTATACTGGAAGGTTTTCATGGAAAGGAGTACGTCGTTGGAGCTTTTCTGGACATCCAGCAGGCTTTCGACAGAGTGTGGCATGAAGGACTTCTGCACAAGCTTAAAAGGCTACTAAATCCTCAGCTCTTTTTGATAATAAAAAGCTTCCTCCACGAGCGATCCTTTAAAGTAGTACAGGACGGACTGTCCTCCCAAACAAAAAGAGTCAGAGCAGGTGTACCCCAGGGAAGTGTGTTAGGTCCAACACTATATAGCCTGTATATGCACGACATGCCCTCAGCTGATAACATGTTGCTTACAGATCTCAATGACCTGCTAGTTGCCACTTTTGCTGATGACACTGCAGTCCTGGCCAGAGATACTTGCGTCTATACAGCCACTGATACGCTTCAGCTTTATCTAAAAAAATTTGAGAACTGGGCCCTACGCTCGAACATTGCAGTCAATCCGGAAAAGTGTGTTTCCGTGACGTACACCCTGAGAAAAGACACATCACCTGGTGTGTTTCTGCATGGAGAGCTCCTCACACAATCGAACGCCCACAAATATCTCGGTGTCACTCTGGATAAGCGACTTACATTTCAACGCCATGTAACGGATGTAACTCGGCGGCTCAAAACAAAGGCGATCAGCATGGCTTGGCTCCTTAGTCCTGGAAACAAACTTTCAGTTTCCAACAAGGTCAAAATTTATAAGGTTGTCTTGGCTCCTATTTGGAAATACGGCATCCAAGTGTATGGCATCGCTGCAAAGTCGCACCTCAACAAAATTCGTGTGGCTCAGTCGCAAATCTTGCGTAAACTATCTGGAGCGGCTTGGTACATCCGCAACAAAGACATTGAAAAAGAGCTGAAGGTACCAAGGATTGGCGATGTCATAAATAAACATGCAACCGCGTACGTTAATAAATTGGGAATCCACCCAAACCAGTTGGCTCGAAAACTCTTGATGAGAAGACGTGTATTGGGACTGAGGGCGAGAAGGAGGCTCCTGCGCATTCACCCAACAGATCTGCCGAGAAGATACATAAGTTAATTGATAAAATTAATTCATGCCTCTAGACTCCCTAATTAGGTTGAAGTATGTAAATATGTAAATACTCTATTGAAATTATGATACTCTGCAGTATAAGTTGCTACAAACAGTAAAAGTAAACTGCTATGTAAATAAATACAATTTTTATTATAAAAAAAAAAAAATAACGTACAGTCCACCTTCCGCCCAACCGATCGAGGGGCGCTGCCGTTTATCCTACGGCTCGAATCACGGGGATAGAACCGAGAGAATAAATTTTAGAAAAGATTACGAGGAAAAATTAAAGTTCGTTTGTTGCTCTGAAAGGTAGGTGAGAATTGAGGATTTGATAGAAGAGGACGTGCAGAGTGAAGTAATAGAGTATAAGTCATTGTAGTCAGAACATAAAATCCTGAAAGACTCATGCTGGGCATATGTAGATGTACAACAACTTAGGAAAAGGGGACTAAAATTTCTAGTAAGTCTATTTGGAATGTGAAATGTTAGTCTTCTTGGAAGATGCTGGCTGTCTACGTTACCATTAATAATGTTATAAAGGAAAACGACCCCCAGCATCTTTCTACGATTGGTTAGGGAAGGTAAATTAATTAGAAGGAGTCTATTAGAATAAGATGGGGAGTGAAGATTTACATCCCAGTTGAGTTCCCTAAAAGCAAACATCAAGAAATTCTTTTGAACGGATTCAATGCGATCTTGATGAACCCTATACTGAGGGCTCCAGACGCATGACCCGTACTCCAGGATTGGACGTACTAAAGATACGTATAAGGTTTTAGTAATATAAGGGTCATTGAATTCCTTCGACCATTTTTCAATCTTTTAATGAAGCCAAGCACGCCCTTGGCTTTATTAACCATCGTAGAAATATGGTCGGAAAATGTAAGTTTAGTATCTAATAGGACACCAAGATCGTTAACCTGGGTTAATCTATTTAAGGAAAGGGGACTAGAGAGATAGTATGTGGCCTGGTAAGGGCACGAACGATAAAAAGACACAAGCTTCATTTTGACCCATTAAGTTTTAAGAGATTGGTGGAACACCAATTTTGAAAATTGACCAAATCCGACTGAAGTTTATATTGGGCAGGAGGAGATTTGTATTGAAGACAAAACTTAACGTCGTCTGCATACATAAGAACCAGAGAGTTCGTTATAGCAGGGGGTAGGTCGTTAATAAAGATAGTGAAAAGTAGTGGCCCAAGATGGCTTCCTTGGGGGACTCCCGATGTAGCACTAACAAGACGAGAGTGTACATCTTTAAAAAAAAACACGTTGGGTTCTTCCAGCAAAGTAGCTAGAAATCCACTTGAGAAGGTCTAAGGGAAATCCTAGGATACTAAGTTTACTCAAAAGGAGTTAGTGGTTGACAGAGTCAGATGCTCTATTAAAGTAACGAAAGACATCTATAATAAAGGAAGTCAGCTCCAAGTGGTTTTGTGGTGGTGGAGCGAAGCATTATGCAACCATGCTGGCATGGAGAAATAATTGAACTGCAGAGATGTTGAAAATGTGGTGCTACCAATTTTTCAAAAAGCTTTGGAATTGCTGACAATTCCTCTATAGATATTCCTCTATTGTTTGTAGCAGCCGATTTTTTTCCTTTTTTGTGTAGGGGAATAATGAAGGATTCCTTCCACATTTGGGGAAAAATCTAAGTTTTCAGAGACAAAGAAAAAAGTTTTAGAGAGAGGTCTGCACAATGGCTTAACGCAGTTTTTCAGTACACAGCCAGGAACACCATCAGGACCTGGCGAATAGACTGGTTTCACCCCCAGGAAATCCGATAACACAGTGCTTTTGGAGAAAGTTGGTCTGAAAATAAGATTGAATTATATATTGCTGATTGAATGGTATATAAATAAGGCTGATCCATAATTGTAGGAAATGAGTACGTTGTTTGAAAGAAAGTTGCGAATAGATCGGCAATACCCTGATCAGTAGTCGCAGATAAATTTTCAAACGAAATTTAGGGGGAAGAAGATACATGCTTACGCTGAGTGTCACAAAATTAGAAAACTGCTTCGGATCCTGTGTAAAATGGATCCGACAGCGGTATATATAATTCTTATAACACTCAGCGTTATGCACGGTGAAATTTGACCGAGCTACTAAGTATCTTGAGAAAGTTACATTACAGCCAGTTTTTTTATGTCTCTTAAGGAGTCTGTTTTAATATATTTTAACTATTTAATGCTCCTTGTAAACCAAGGAGGGTCAGTCGAGGCGGATGGACACTTCCATGGCACGCAAGAGTCGAAGAAAGCGTTAAGCGTTTTGTAGAATGTTTCTAAAGCGATATTTATATCGGTTCATTCCCAGAGATCGGACCAATCAAATGTATAAATTAAATTTCTTAGTCCCTAAAAGTCAACCTTACGAAAGCAGCGGGTTTTATGAACTCAATGGCGAGACTGAAGATTGCGAGCACTAAGGTTTTCAATCGACACCTCAAGCGTTGGGTAGTAAGGATCTTCTGGGAACGAAAGTGGCATGGCTCTGGAAAAGGTTATTCCATCTAGGTCAGAAACGAAACATAGATCTAGAAGCCGACCTAAAGAATTCCTTACGTGGTTTATTTGAAAGAGGGATATGTGGAGCATACCCTCAATAAAATCATGATGTGTTGAGAGTGTTAAAGATAATGAATTCTCGATGTTTGACCAGATAAGTTCAGATAAATTGAAGTCTCGTAGAGTCACTAGAAGGTCACTGTCGGACATGCGGTTAGAAACCAGCTGAATGGCAAATAAGTGGTGCCAGTATGTAGGTGGTTCAGAAGAAGGTGGTAAATATGAGCATGCGATGAACAGCGATTGAAGCGACATTGTGATTTTCACACATAAGAATTCAATATCACCAGGATTCGGTAACTCTTCAGAAGCGAAGTCGGAGTTCACAGAGATTAGGACTCCTCCTCCTCTTCGTTGTGGTCGGTCCCGTCTGTAAGTGGTGTACCTGGGAAAATTTCGGAGCTGAAAATCTCCGACTTTAAGGTCTCTGTGAAAACTACAATCTGGGATGCAAAAGATGAACTATCAGAATACAGTTTAGGGAGCTTACTCCGAAGCCCCCTAGTATTTTGATAAGTAAGGGTGATAGATGTTGTTATTTTTTGAGGATGAAGGTTTAGGTACGGAAGACGAAGATGGTACAGGGTTTTTAGGCTTTGGGAGTTTAACTCCCACAGGCTTATTGACTTTTTTTTTTAACTGTACTCGGCTGATGTTCCTGTACGAATATGTTCTCCGGCCAAAAGCTGGGCGAACAGATCGTTTCGAACATCGGCAAAGGTACACGCATCTTAAAAGATGACGTAAGCCTTGAGTAAGTATATTCAAATTTCCTAATGTCCTCCACTCTAATAACGGCCTTGGATTTGGCTTAGATATATGCCGAGATATCAATCTCTGAGGTGTCAGGGGCCAGCCGTGAAATAAATATATGTTTAGATGGGAGAATCACCTGTAAGGGCTTTGGTGTTACGGTTTGTAAGACCGCGACATCAGTCCGTACCGGGGGTCCAGACGGTGGTTTACCCTTAGCAGTGGATTTTAGGGGGATCGACCCTACTCGTGCTGGAGGAATCACCTCAAGTGATACCCTGGATGGTAATTCAGACGAGTTATGCTCGTTTATGGAGTCAAATTCCGAAACCACATTTGTGTTTCAAACTCCTGCTCTTGGGGTGGTAAGAGCTATGAGCGGCTGCATGGTCGTCGGCTGATAGCGATATCAGTGCATACGGAGTCCCTAATAGCGGTTTTTTACGCTTTGGAGATTCATTTAGTAGCTGTAGGCTGCTAAATTGGGAATCCAGCGCAGAAAGTTGGTCGTTGATTTTACGGAAACCACCGATCAACTCGTTGAAACCGTTTTTAGTTTGCCGCATGAACGTTCGCATTTCTTTTTGAACCGCGCGACATCCACTGCAGCAAAAGTGGAAGCCAGCATTTCTAGAGATTGCATCCGAAACTAAGGCGGTGAAACCGGCAAATAATTAATTTCTTAACAAACGCCGGCTTGTTTTTTGCAAGAAAATAATAAAAACATCGAATGATCGCAGGAAAAACAAAAAAAAACACACCTCCGTTCGCTATGAAAGTGAAGTGTTCTCTGATATATACAATAATATAAACAAACGCAAAAACGAACATAAATTGTTTTTAAAAACCAGCCTGTTTCGGTCCTCAAGCCAGTCTTTACTAGATGTATCACTAAATGGGATGAAATTGATCTTGTGATTGAGGCATTCACTAACTCAATTCAAGCAGCTGTACACATGTAGTGCTCACCACCAAACGAAAATCAAATCAGGCAGCCTTTTCTACCTCTAAGAGCACAAGTAGTTGAAAAAGAAAACTTCGAAGACCAGTAGGAAAAGTAATATTCTACGGGGTAGCAAAAGATTTAAATACCAGACTATGGGAAATTAATAATGAAGTAACAGGCGCATACTTAAAAAACCCTGACCCATATACGTGCGATCTTGACTACAGCCTGTGGAAAGCAACTTTATATCTTAAAACACCAATCAGAAAAACTACCACAATGGTTCACAGCAGAGGACCAAGCAACCTTCAAAGAGGTAGAAGAGGATATAGAGACGCTTAATAACCAAAAATCACCAGGATAGACAAAATCTGTTCAAACAAAATTAGAAATCTTGCACCGAAATGCATCGGTTTGCTCACGTACAAGAATATTTACAATAACATGATCAGATTGGAATGTTTCCCAAGTCAATGGAAATGTGCGGAAGTAATTTTAATCGCTAAGCCAACAAACCGGACTCATTAGTTAGCCGGCGACGTTCTCCAAGGTATTTAAGCAAATACTTTTGAGAAGAATTGTGCCTGTGCTGTGAAATTATACCCGAACACCGGTTGGGTTTAGAAGGAGACATGGAACAATCGAGCAATGCCACCGGAACGCGCATGCAATTGTCAATGCATTTGAGTACCAAAAATACTGTACATGTGTATTTCTGGTCGTCAAGTAGGATGGTCACCCGCACCATATTTTCTAAAATTTCAATCCTACTAGGAAAACAGAGTTTTCTATGTCTACGAATACGATGAATCGTCCAGCTTACAAACTGCCTACGCTGGAATCCCACATGGGAGTGTTTTGGGTCCAGTTTTTGCTTATAGCCGATTTACCGACAACAACCGCTGTTAAAATAGCAACATATGGAAACGATACTGCATTCTCACCGCATAACAACCAACTATACGAAACCAACACACCAACAATCGAACAGAACCGCAATAAACTTTACAGCTCAACTCTTCAAAACCCTTTGACACTTCGAAAGACACACCGCCATACCAACACACAAAACCAAAATAAAACAAGTGAGAAAAGTTATCTTCGACTTGCCAAAGATGGTATACCCTTGAAAGCAAAAAAGTTTTCCATACAAAGACTTGTTTTCATATCGGTCGTTTGTATGGCAGCTATATGATATAGTGATCCGATCCGGATCAAACTTTCACAAATCGTGTATGGCTATGTTAAATGAATAAATTTTGAATTAGGTTGCAATAGCTTGGAAAAAAAAATATTTTCCATACAAAGACTTGTTTTCATATCGGTCATTTCTATGGCAGCTATATGATATGGTGGTGCGATCCGGACCAAACTTCCAATAAATAAATGTTGAATTTGGTTGCAATAGCTTGGAAAACAGAAAAGTTTTCCATGCAAAGACTTGAAATCTGATTGATCGTTTGTATAGCAGCTATATGATATAGTGGTCCGATCCGACCGATTTTTAAACATGATCTGCGTGCAACAAAAATAATGATCTGGAAAAAATTTTAAAACGCTAGCTTTAAAACTACTGTCTATTTTTTGCATAGAAACAGACGGACATGGCTATATCGACTCGGCTGTTGATGCTGATCAAGAATATATATACTTTGTGGGGTCGGAGATGCTTCCTTTAATGCGTTAATGCATTTCTGGACAAAATTATAATACCCTTTTTCAAGGATATAAAAACAAGAAATGGGCATCAATAAACCATCACGCAATAGAAAAAATTCACATACCATACAAGCCAATGAATTCTACAAAACCTAACCACATTGGCAACTACCTCAGAACCTATTGTAATAAGCACATCCTTATACATATACAAGATGTCCAACACTTCAGCAGAACACTCCACATTTCAAAATCTTTTTTATAAAACAATGGCAAGGCAAAACGCAACCGAAACATTCGCTGTCACCACCGACACATTGGATTTTGGTAACTTATTTCACGATTTTAACAACAAAAATCATCGGGATGCTGCTGTGACTGACTGGGACCTATTAGAGCAATCCACAACCCAAATACAAATACAACAAATACAGATTACAGCTCATATTAAAAAAGAGAAAAATAAAAGTATTATTGATCCCTGGACATACTAAAATTATTAGAAACGAGCTGGGAAAATTGGCAACAAAAATGCTACTAAAATGCACAAACAAAAAACAACTCCTGAAACAACAACTCAACCAAGATTCCTACCAACAGGTCATTAACCAAATCGAGGACAAAGTACATAAAAACCAACAACAACACACCCGTGCATCAGCACTTCCGAATATAATGCAACAAGAAATAAACAGACTGGACCAAATTAAATTCGCCAGACTCCACCTCCGACCCTCAAACCTCGTAGGCAAACACTACCTCGACCCCAACACTGCACGCAACTGTCCCCTCTCTAACTTATCCTGGACCTATGCACAACAATACAAAACGCCAAGCAAAAAACTCTTAAGCCACCGATTGCCTTTGAAATCCTTTTGCAGTAATATTACAACCAAAGAAACCAAACCAAATCAAAGAAACACAAATATACAACGTAATCTAATCATAGTTGTAATTACTCAAAAAGAAACCTAATCATAAATCAAAGCACTGCTTAAAATAACTAAAGTCGAAGACCCTAGCCTGAGGCATGAGACCGGTTGTTAGTTTAGTTCTGTAAACTATTCTATCACATAAAATAAATAAATAAAAAAACAACATATTAGGCGATATAACCTATAACTTATGTCAATTATAACTTATTTATTCTGAATGTAAAAAATGCAACTAAATATTATTTACTCATATCCAACAAGCCTTTGATCGGGTGTGGCACGATGGTCATCTTTGCAAGGTGAAAGATTTACTACCAGCACCATATTACTTGCTCCTAAAGTCCTACCTGGAAGGGCGGGTATTTAAAGTCAAGATCCGCGACACTTACTCTGCGCCTGCCCAGATGAGAGCTGGAGTCCCGCAAGGCAGTGTTCTTGGCCCGCTCCTGTACTCATTTTAGACTGCAGACTTGCCCGTACACGACGATGACTAGATGGAAGGCTCTAATTGCCACATATGCAGACGACATTGCCGTTCTATATAGCTCCAAATGTCGCTTTGAGGCGGCAGACGGTCTGCAGGGATACGTTGCAGCCCTATCAGCGTGGTGATAGAGGTGGAACCTAAAGATAAACCCTCCAAAACGTCCAACCCTGCCTTCACACTTAGGTCGAGAACAATCCCATCAATCCAAATGGAAGGACAGATCCTGGAGCAACCAGCAACGGTGAAGTATCTTGGCATCACTCTGAGCAAGCGACTCACCTTCTTGCCGCATCTTAAAGCCACTCGTAAGAGGTGCGTCTTAAGACTTCAGCAATTACGTTGGCTGCTGAGCAGAAAGAGCAGTATGTCACTTATGATGAAAAGAAAAGTGTACGCTCAGTGTGTCGCCCCAATCTGGCTCTACGGGCTGCAAATTTGGGGGATTGCAGCAAAATCTAACTCCAATCGCATCCAGGTACTGCAGAATCGTACCCTAAGGCAGATAACCAACTGTCCTTGGTATGTACGGAATTCAACTCTACACCGAGACCTCAATCTGCATACTGTGAAGGAGCAGATCAATAGACACACCAGCAGGTACAGAGACAGACTCACCACCCATCGCAGCGAACTAGCCAGGAATTTACTTCCCGCCAGGCCGCTTAGAAGCCTAAAAAGACAAGGCTTCGCGAAGATGCTTCCCCTCCACTAAAATAAATCCCCGTTTCCCCCTCCATTAACATAAATCCCCATGCTAAGCGCTCGGCGATGGGCTTATAAAGACTATTTTTTGCTTTTCTTGTTAAGGTGCAAAATTGTAGCACGGTTTCAATACTTAAATAATAATAAATAAATAAAAAAAAAAAAAAAAAATTACTCATATTTAAAAATTTACAAAATAATAATAATAAGTAGATAAGATTGGATCGCATTTATTTTTAGACTCAAATGGACCTTCTTTTGATCCTGTATATTGAATTGGTGCAAGGCATGCATATGGAATACATCAAATACCTTCTAATTTTTATGGTCACATCTGTGTGTGCTTATTGGATATTTTTTATTCCCCTTGAATGGAAAAACGTAAGTTTTAAGTTTACTATTAAAAAAATAATTTTGTAGTATTACGATTCTTAAGGGGAGAAGCCGGTCTAGAGCGCAAAAACATGGGCATATGAATTTGTTTTGACTCAACAACGGAATCAATTCAAAATCTTTTAAATAGGTTTAATAATATACGTTTCATGGTACAAATACAAAATTTTTCGTATGAATCAATTTCGCTCGAAGTTTCTATATAACAACAGCAAGAGACTTATGTATGATTTTTTCAATATTTTATTTTTTCGCGAAATGGTGCACGTTTGAACAAAAAGTTACAGTTTTCACTATAAAACAAGATATAAAATTGTTGATTAAAAAAAACTATGTAATCTAAACGTACGCCTTCGGAGAACGGTATTTCAAATATACTGTCAAAATTTCGTAAGAATCGGTGAAGATTTGTTCGAGTTATGTCTTCGACCAGTTTAAAAAAGTGATTTCAAGAAAAACGCGTTTAAAGTTGTAAAGTGGTACTCGGGGCATACTTGCGAGGCACTGCCATCGAATGAAAAATATGGGCATTTATACATTTTGCCGGCACCCATATTTTGGTATGTTATTTATAAGACCCTAAAGCACCTTTTAAGACAATCAAAAACGATTTTTTTCAAAATTCTAGACCAGCTTCCCCCCTAAAAGAACTTCAGAATTAGACCAATTCCTTATAAATGTATTTTAGACAAAATCCCATAATTTTACTCCCAAAAACAACAAAGTTCTGGCATTGCCGATCGTTTAGTTATGTGGCTGATATACTATATTGTCGTCCGATCCCTATGAAATTTTCGAGATGGAAATAGATATTAATAAATTGGCCCTGCTCAAATTTCAATCTGCAAAAACATGGAGGCGTTAGCTTTTCCGATCGTTCAGTTATATGCCAGGTATAGGATATATTAGGGAGGTAAAGCGGGTGTTTCCTCTTCAGGCGTCTTAGGGATTGGTTATTATCTAGAAGGTTGATGGCCGGTGGTTGGGGTGGTTGTCCAGTCATTTTGTGTATCTTTCGCTGAGACGGGTGATCGCCTCTGCTACCTATGGAATTCCAAGCTCTTTATGGATTATTGAGTTTTCGTGGTACGGATGGGCGTTAGAAAGTGTTCTCAGGCATTTATTCTGAAACCGCTGGATTCTGATGCGGCTAGAACAGCTTGTCGTGCCCCACAACTGTATCCCATAGGTCCAGATTGGCTTCAGGACTACTTTGTATATAAGCAGTTTGAGTTTTTCTTTGAGTTTGGACCTCCTTCCCAGGAGCCAATGCAGTTGCTGAAGCCGTAGGTTGGCCTGGTTGCGCTTATTGATTAGGTGCGGACGCCATGTGAGCCTGCGGTTCAGTGTCAGCCCTAGATATTTGGGAGTGTTATTAGTTGGGATGGTTTCCTCGTTGAGTGTGACGGGGGGCATTCTCCCCTGCGTAGTGCGAAGGTTGTTTGTGTAGATTTCTCGGCGTTGACCACGATGTTCCATCGTTTCATCCATGGACCGAGGGCATTCAGTTGCCTCTGGATGATGGCTGAAGCTTCCTAAGGATCTGTGGCGGAGGCTAGGAAGGCGGTGTCATCGGCATAAGTGGCTACTGTGAGGTTCCGGGAGGGGGTGATGGGGAGGTCCGCTGTATAGAGTGTGTAGAAGATGGGTCCAAGAACACTGCCTTGAGGTACTCCTGCTCCTTTAGGCCTAGGCGTGCTGATTGATGATCCGCATCTCACTCGGAATTCTCTTTCCTCTGTGTATGACTTGAGGAAGGCGAAGTGGGAACTTGGGAGGTGGGATTTAATTTTGAAAAGGAGTCCAGGGTGCCAGACTCTGTCAAACGCCTGTTTGACATCCAGCATAACGGCGCAGCAGTACTTCTTCTTTTCGAAGGCCTCCAGTATGCTCTCAACAAGCCGGTGGCATTGCTTAGGTGTTCCATGGAAGCATCTGAAGCTTCTGATCAGGGATCAGTCCGGCCTCGTCCAGTACTGGCAGTACTCTACGCAAAAATACTCTTTCAAGTTTTCAGGTTTTCCAGACTTGAGGAGGACAATTACTTCAGCACGCTTCCACTCTTTCGGGAAGTACCCTAGATGGAGCTAGCTGTTAAAGATGTTAGCCAGCCTTTGGGAACAGATTAGCTCTCTCTTCGCCAGTGCATCTGTCGAAAGGTGACAATGCGCTATGTAGATGGTCAGCAAAGGCGTCTGCTCTTTCGATCTTAGACCGACACCAGGAACCGTCCACTTTGCGAACGGGTGATATCTTCTTCGCAGGTCTTTTTATGTGCCTCGTGACATACCACAGATTGTGCTGCGGATCTCCAGGTTTCAGCTCCTTAAGGAATCAATGGAAGGAGTCCTGCCGTAGGATGGTTAGCTTGTCCTTCAGTTCCTTGGTGGCACGATAAAGTGCTGTCTTGTTCCTGGGGTTGCGCGAGGGGGTTCTGGGTACAGGGAGAAAAGCATCCAGAACGTAAACTTGGGGGCATTTGTGTATTTCCCGGTGAGTCTTCTGGGCGGGGTTTTTCTTAGGACGGGGATGTTTAGGAGCAAGTTTACTGCGCTGTGGTCGGGTAGCAGTTTATCATAGCTTGAGCATGTTATCTTAGAGTGTCCTATGCCCTTGGAGACGGCGAAGTCCAGCAGATCCGGCTGCTTTGAAGGGTCGGTAGGCCAGTGTGTGGGTTCTCCAGTGGAATGGCAGTCCAGACTCTTCCGCTGCAGGTACTTATAGAGCGTTTTGCCTTTGGGGTTGTTTATGCGGGACCCCCACCAGGGGTGTTTGGCGTTGAAGTCTCCGGCTGCTATAAAGCGAGGACCAAGGGACTCGAAGAAGTCCTGAAGGTGGGCCTTGGTTATCGAGTGTCTGGATGGGAAGTAAACCGCACCAATGGTGATATCACCCTGTGGGCTAGAAATCCTGGTCACGGCGCACTGTGCCCATTCCTCCTGAAACGCGGGAAGTTCCGTGTATTGAATGACCCTCCTGATGAGCATAGCTGCTCCTCCGCGTGCTCTGCCAGATGGATGGTTGGCATGTAACAGTTCGTACCCGCTAATTTTAAAGTAGGATCTGGGACAAAAGTGGGATTCCGAAACTAGAAGAACATCGATATTGTCTGTTTTGATGAGATGCTCTACGTCGGCTTTGCTCCTCTGCAGGCCGATTGCTTTCCAAAAAACTATATTAAGACTTATTCGTTGGATTTGTTAGCTGTGTCGCTTGGTTTCCTTGAAGTACGTCCCTGTAACTCGTACCATTGATAATAGTTGGTATCTGGATAAGAGGTGGTTTGTTGCTACTCTCAACGGGTCTGGCTTTAGGAGATTGCTGTGCCTTTGCCATTTTGTAGGCAGGGTATCCTCTGAACGACACAGGGTGATCAGCTTGGCAATGTAAACAGCATGGTTTTTCATTATCTTTTTTGGTGCATGATCTAGAGTCGTGAGAATCACCACATTTCACGCAGCGATGTTCCAGGAAGCAGTAGCGCTTGGTGTGTCTGAACCCTTGGCATCTGAAACATTGTGGAACATCGTTGAACTTCAGTGGGGGCTCTACGGTGACGACTGACCTGCAAATCCTCTTTATTTTGCAGACCACGGTGTTGTTGCTCGCTGGTTCTAGATTAACAAAAAATATCCCCAGTGGTTGTTAGGATTTCCTGCCAATGAGATTGTGCAGATCCCTCACAGTATGGCCGTATTCGTGGAGTTGTTCTTTGATTTCAGTCTGGTCCGTTGAGTGGGGAAGGCCCTTGATGACCGCCCTGTACGCTCTCTCGTCCTTTGGTTGGAAGGTGCGGTGTCTTTTGTTATGTGCCACGAGGTGCTGGCGTAGGGCTATGTAGGACTCCTTGTCTGGCATCATTACGCGTACAATGTTGTTTCTCTCCGTTTTGTACGAGAAATCCTTTTTGGTACCCACGAGAGTCGTTATCATCTCGGCAAGCGCGGTAATGTCGGTCACGTCTGGGATGTAGATCGGGGGAGGCTTGAGAGTCTTCGGGATCGGGTTCGGTTTCTCTGCTGTTTTAGATGCCACTGCCTCTGGGGCAGTTTCGGGTTCGTCACGTTCGTCGTCGTCTTCCTTTGCTTGAGGGGAGGGCAAAGGAGTTGTTTGCCAGCTTGCTGCGTAGAGCTGCGCTGGTGCTTGGCGTGACGTAAGGCTCCTCTCGTTGCCTATTACGCTCGGGCTTGCGCTTGATCTCGCTGGGCTCCGAGTAAGAAGAACTCGAGCTTGAGTCTCTGCTCGAGCTGCACTTCCTTGCTTTGAGGGCCTTCTTGCAGGGCATTGTTTTGCCGAGCTTGATGGCACGCGGGGGGGGGACTGGCAGCCCATACTCTAGGTTGGCGTTCTATTAACGTTTTTGCAAATATTTAGTCACAGCAGCAACGGAAGAGAAGGGGCAACGGCCACAGTGGGACTCCGCTCTTGGCAGCCCGACCCGGCCCGTTATAAATGCGGAGTCCACCAAGACCCAAGTGCGGGCAGGTCGTAAAAAAAAAAAATTTGAATAACAAAACACAAAATTCCGAAAAATAATTCAATTTAACACCGAAAAAAAAGTTCCTTTTTGAACTATACTAGTGAGTGAGGGGGAAAAAATGTTAAAGGAAAAAAATGTGTGTGCAAGGACTAAAAGGTGTGGGCAAAGTTTGAATCCATATCTTCAAAACTTAGAGGCTAGTTTGTTTATAAATAAACAGAGGGACAGGCAGATTAACAAACGTACGTCTATCAGCCTGATAAAGAATTATGATATATACTCGTGCATGAATGTCATAAAGTTCATGAGGCTTTGTTGCAAAGAGGCGATCAGTATTTATATGATATTTCCCGTTTTTGGACCGTTCTTCGATCTCTTGAATCTCAGTTTTTTAAGTGCTGGCTCAGATGTTGTGATCAGAGCCATACCTGAATATTGTGACCGAATATTATGGCGTTTATGTGTTTGGGTGTCTGTGCTCCCTTAACGGAGGGTACTGGAGAATATTGACCGCTGTGATATTGTTGTAGATGAGGGGGCGTTTTTTTCCGAAACTGCAGACTTTATTTTATGGTGGTATATTGAGCATTTGCTGTAGTTGGTAGTATGGTTAACTTCGCTGTTGCTGCATTTCTTCACTGTTGTATCATCCTTATATACGTTAAACGAATGCTCACCGATGAGGTGACTAATTGTCTTTACCAGCTCGATGCTTATTGTTTCACGTAAGTAGATGGAAGGCAGCTTGGCATGGGGGACTAATTTAGGATCTTTGTCGTTTTCAATGTCAAGAAGTGCGAAATTAATTTCGTAGTCATTCCGAACTTTTTTGCTGGCAAATCTTTCGCTTTACATTTATATACATTTAAAAAAAAGGTATTGTGGTTAATTTTCAAAATCTTCATTTTACAGTTCAATTTTTTTAAAACTGTAATTAAAAAAACACAGTTTGGCACATGCACGTCTGCGTACCAATCTCAACCTGATTCCGCTGTAATGAGCTTGTTGGACTATTATTTTTCTTATCTACCTAGCTGCGCTATAGTTTCGTCAAATTAAGATATTCTTGAAGCTTATTATCTATTACGAATCCATTAGCTACGAATCCATATTTTTCGGTCACCAAAAAGTTTACGACAAAGCAAAGTCCACTCTTTTTCACTTGTGACTTAAAGTAAAAGCATTTTGTACGGAGTAAAAATAAAATTTAATTTAACCCTAAAAGTAGAAGTAGAATTGGCTTGTTGTTCGCGCGACAAACTCCAGTTTATTTTTTGGTTGGATTTGGGTCTAAGAGTCGAGATCCCCAATGAGTGTGTCTCGCGTTATAGTGACCTGAGGCTAGAAACCGGTATACTATCGATTTTTATAATTTAATTTTCGGTGACACGGTAAGCTAATTAGATCGAGTGTAGTGGTTGTTGTTTTGCTTTTGCTTTTGCGCAGACAAACACTTCTGGGAGCCACTGTTTTTGGACCGTTGGACCGTTTACAAACACATGACGGACCTAATTAAAATATACTGTATACCACATTGGATATATGTAATCTAAAAGTCGTAGATCCAGTTAGCCGTAATCGATGAGTTAATCGATGAGGAGTCCGAATCAGAAGAAGAGTCCGAATCGGTAGATGTAAGATCTGCTAAACTCTTCAACTTGCAGCAAAAAAGTAAGACAGCCAACCAATAATATACAAACGAGGATGAGCTGCTGACTGAAGACTTGAAAGGAGCCAATATAAGTGGTTAAATAGGTCCTTGTGCTTGGGAGATCACCTTGCTGTAATTATCATGTACTAATTCGTTTATTTATATATATTTCCTATCGCTTATATCAAGAGCCTTTAATGCAACGACTACAGAGGTTTATTTCTTGTATCGCCTGTTCCAATTTTCATACCTTTGTCGCTCTTTAACTATACCTTAATGATAGGGACTAGCCTGTACGTCCATCTTCCTTTGGAAGCCGACTTCAGTCAAAACCTGCCAAATGACCATAGCCTTTTACCTACCCGACTTCCTTATGGCCTCCAGTGATTCAAGATGTCGCAGTGGTGGCCACCGGGTAGTAGGCGGCATTGGCCCGCTCATCTGTAGGGACACAGAGAACGGATTCCGTTTCAAGCACCAGACCTTCTATTTTGGTCGTGTCGTCTTGGGATTCCATTTCACACTTTTTATCTCGTGAGCTGCTTACTAGGTGATTTCTATAATATCAAAGTGCTGTAGGTTAGTTTTTAGCCACGATTGGCCAGGATCGCGTGGTGTTCCAGAAGGCACTTTGCTAGAAAAAAAGGCCACTTGGCTTCCCCACTTCGGAAACCAGGCATTGAAGTCTCCTCCATTGACCAGTTGCGATCTTCCTCTTTCATCCCTGTTAAACGTTCTTACTGGGTCGTAGCATCTGCAAATAGTGGTGTCATTTATTTTCGCCCTTTCGCCATTTCGTCCTGTGGGGCGATCCCCGTTCACCTCAGGGCCGCTCCCTTGAAGCTATTCCCATTTCCAACCGTTCCCTGGAATGTTTCTATAAGGATCCGAGATGGGGACTATCTTTCCCTAAATGCATGCATGGGCTGCTTCACACTTATTGAGGTTAGCTGGGTGCACTTCGTCTCCTGTTGGCGAGGACGCGTCTGAAAGCGGATATTTACCGCTTTCGGTCACATGGTCTGTGCCTTTCCTTGAATCCTTATAAATCCCGCATTTGGGGTTTCCTCCACTGCTCTTATGCCGAAACTATGGAAAGAGCTTAGCGTCTTTCTTATGCGTTCCACCGTTTCTCCTAGTCCCTGAAGCCATCTATTCTGCTTTCCACAGGATGTCTGTGTAGCTCAACTTGTAGAAGCTGATCACCTGTCTGTTCTCGGCTTGTGGATTGATCTTCTTTTACTTTCTTCTAGCATATGCACCAGCTAGGCGATCTCTTTACTGAGATTCTAGAGCGTCGACCTAATTCCTTGAAGGGTGTTGTTCCTGGTCCCACCCGCTCTTATTCCTGTAATAGGAGGGTGGGTTCCGGTCTGCTGCTCAGGGATCTTCTAATCCTTTAACTCTTTGCAAACGCTACGTGTCCTTCAGCGTCTGAGTCCCAACTTCTGATCGATTATCCCTGATCCGTCGGATTACTTGTCCCATTGGTGCCTTTGGAAGCAGTCACGTCCATATTAGGGTTGACCCTACTCCTTCTGTGGTGTCGAGATCGGAGCATGGCCAGCCAATAATCTTATCCAGCATGATCAGTTTAATGGACCGGTTGGATCTTATCTTTTCTGGACGCAGGTTGTATCCTGGGTGACAATTCCTATTTTGCAGGGCTAACAGTAAGGGAGAGTATTTTGCCCATTCGCACCTAGCCAAGACAGAAATCATCTGTGGGCGCTTTCTCGAGCTACGTCATCTGATGCTCATGTACCGCTGAAAGAATTGGATATTTCATTTTTGACAGTTGCAACGCGTTAAACTCTATAGAATATTAATTTTACATGTATTACATAGTTCAACATGTTAGTTACGTTAGTTTTTAAAAAATGCAAGGCCGAGAAAAAATCTTTAACCGAATTATTTATTTCCTTTATTAAAAAGGAATGCATCTCAGGGCATACCAGGGGGCTAACCTTAAGTGTTCTATGCTATTCAAAAAATATATTTGATTTTTTTTGTGACTTTTTGATATCAATCAAGCATCTTTATTTCAATATGCTTAACATACTCGATTTCGTTTTAAGTAAAGATTCTTAAGTTTCCTAGAAAAAGCTTTCCGCTTTTATAAGATCACATGATCGACATATTATTTAGCGTTTACAATTATGCGATTATTCTCAAGAGCCTGAAAAATCCATGGACGTAACTCGGCAAACTGGAACCGCGGAATAGCGTGGAATTTCCCTCGCCGATACATAGCGCAACTATATAAGTCATGTATAAGGATCTCACTATGAAAAGCCTACCAAAGTCCATACCAACTAAAGCGGTTTTACTCATAAGGAACTCAAAAGAAAACTTGACTCGAACCGAAAAAGAAGAATCTAACTCATTTCGAGTTTTCTTACTGTGCCGATGGTACAATTATCCATCTCTTATGCGTTTACTTAAATTTGCAATTTTCCAAAGAGATGCAAGAAGTTGACTATCATAATAATACCGCAGATAGGATAAGTTAGACAATTCAAACAGATTTGTGTTGGTAGAGCGATATTTTATTACAGGTGTTTAACTACAAATGCTTAGGAACAAAGAAATAAAATTTCTAATTCGTTTATTATTAAGGTTAAATTTTACGCGTGTTAGTATATGCTGGTTGCCTACATCAAGAAGGTTGTGTGGAAAAAAAACACCCACAATGTTTCTACGGCTTGTTAGAGAGGGTAAGTTAATTAGTAAGAGTGTGCTAAGATAAGATAGAAGCTGAAGATTTGCATCCCAGTTTAGTTCTCAAAGAGCGAAACTCAAAAAGTACTTTTGTACAGAGTCTATGCGTTATTGATGAACCCCGAGGGCTAACGATACATGATCCGAATTCCAGTTTTGAACGGATTAAAGATGTAAATAAGCTACTCTCTCTATTTTTTTTCCTATCCCCGAACCTTCGATGTCGAGGTTTTTCGTGTGATTAAACTGACCAGTTTAGTTCCCAACTAATTGGGTTTATAGATGAGTTTTTAGCTACCGGGGCTTGCACCGCTTTTACGAAAGCTGGTTAATGCCGATCCACTGGGGGATATACGGGGGATATTCAAAATGAGTGAATGATTGGCAGAGATAAATGCTTTGCTGAAGTAAGTGTAGATGACATCTGTTACGACATCATCTTAAAAAGCTTTAAAAAACATATTGGTGTGGAGACATAATTGAACAGCAGAGGTCTTGTTAATGTACCGTGACCAATTCTTTAAAAAGCTTTGAAATTGCTGACAATTCAGATATGCCTCTAAAATTGGTAGCATGAGTCACAAAAAAAGTTTAGGAATTTTAAAAAACATTTTTAAACATATAAATTATGTTACTTAGTCTCTGAAAGTCAGCCTTACGAAACCACAGAGTTTTCTAAACTAAAAAAGGCGACTTAAGTTTGATGGAAGTACGGTTTCGATAATACAAATCTTCTGTGGTCAAATGTGGCATGGTTATAGAAATGATGATTCCATCAGGATCAGAAGCAATTTTCGATTTTCATACGTGGTTAATTTTTAGCACACCCTATGCTGAAACCATTGTGTGTTAAAAGGGATAAAGGTGCCGGATTCTCAGTGTTTGACCAAGTGAGTTCCAGTAGATTAAAGTTTCCAGAGTCACCAGCCAAGTAATAGACATCTGACTAGCGACAAGTTATGCTAGTACGAAGGCGGTTCGGATAATGATGGTACATTAGGATAAGTAGTACATGAAATAGAGATTGAGCAGACAAAAGATTTTAACACAGAGGAATTTAAAATCACCAGAATATGGCAACTTTAAAACTTCAGAAGCAAAGTCGGAGTCCACAAAGATTGAGAATCCACCTCCTTTTTGTAGAGGTCGGTACAATCTAAAAGTGTCGTCCCTATCTGTTCTTGGCTAATGTTCTTGTACGAATATGTTCTCTGGCTAGAAGCTGGATGAATAAATCGTGTCAAGCATCGACAAACGAACAAATATGTTAAAGATGACGCAAGCCTCAAGTATGAATATTTGAACTTCATAGTATCATCCAATTTACTACAGCCTTCGATTTGGGTTGTATGTAAGTTAAAATATCAATTTCAGAGGCGTCAGAGGCTAGCTGTAAGAAAAATGTGTTTGGAGAGGGGATTCACGTGTAGGGGTTTTGTTGTTACATCTGTGACATCAGTTCCGACGGTACGTTTTCCCTTCTAAGCGGATTTTCGAGGGAAGAACAAACCGGACAAATTTTGCTCAAATGTTGTGTCAAATTCGGTCTCAAAATCTTCTTCTTCAAAACTTCTGCTCTGGAGGTTACAAGAGATATAAGCGTTTGCTTAGTTGTTGGCTGATCAGGCAAACGAACTGACCTTGCATATATGTCATCCCAAAAAGCGGAATTTTTACACTTGCGAGACTTCTTCAACATCTGAAGGCTGCTGAACTAAAAATCGTGTTTCCACAATCAATGATCTTGGAGTTCTTTTGTTCATAAACTGAAGTTTAATGAACACATTTCTGTGACATTGAATAAAGCCAGAGGAATGTTAGACTTTATTAACCGATGGTCTAAAGAATTTAACGATCCTTTCACCACCAAATCCCTTCATATCACCCTAGTTCGTCTATCCTTGAATACTGATCGTGCGTTTGGAGTCCTTAATACTCCTCTCACCAAAATAGCATTGAGTCGGTGCAAAAGCAGTTCCTGTTATTTGCACTAAAAAACTTAAACTGGGATCCTGACAATTTTCTCCCGTCGTACCGTTGCAGGCTTTCATTTTTATACCCTTGAGAAAGGGTATTATAATTTTGTACAGAAATGTGTAACGCATTAAAGGAAGCATCTCCGACCCCACAAAGTATATATATTCTTGATCAGCATCAACAGCCGAGTCGATATAGCCATGTCCGTCTGTCCGTCTGTTTCTATGCAAAAAAAAACAGTAGTTTTAAAGCTAGCGTTTTGAAATTTTGACCAGATCATTATTTGTGCACGCAGATCAAGTTTAAGAATCGGTCGGATCGGACCACTATTGCAACCGAATTTAACATTTATTTATTTGATATAGCCATACACGATTTGTGAAATTTTGGTCCGGATCGGACTTCTATATCATATAGCTGCCATACAAACGATCGATATGAAAACAAAGTCTTTGTATGGAAAACTTTTTTGTTTTCAAGGGTATACCATCTTCGGGAAGCCGAAGATAACTTTTCTCACTTGTTGAAGTTACCTCCTCTGAAGGAGCGCTGAACGTGTGCTGGGGTCATGTTTCTAAATATGATTTTCCATGGCATGGTTGCTTCCAAACACCTTCTAAGCCAACTATATTTTTGCATCCCTAATAGGAAAACTAGGTCCTTCCGACCCCTATGGTTACCTATTTGCAGATAGGTAACCGCGCTGAACACGCGTGGCATGGTTGCTTCCGAACACCTTCTAAGCCAACTATATTTTTGCATCCCTAATAGCAAAACTAGGTCCATCCGACCCCTATGGTTACCTATTTGCAGATAGGTAACCGCGCTGAACACGATCCCTTTCGACCTATTTTTAAAAACTATAACCTCTCATCTCATACTTTATCCCCTGAACTCTCCCTTAATGTTAATAAATTAAAAATCTTAGAAAACCTCTTAGAATAGTTATATTGTATTTATATTTATATTTAGCAGATCATTGTTAAATTGTTGTTAAATAAATAAAGTTTACTTACGTTTTGGGATATTATTTTAAATTTAACAACTTATTGCTGTTGCTATATAATTCAAAACTTATAGGATTTGTGTCCCGAATTGTTCATACATTTGAAATGGGCTTGTTAAATGTATAATTTAAATTACAAGTAAAGTTAATAATTACGATGTGTGTTCAGAAAGTATCACGAATTTTGAATTTTCGCGGGTTAAATATAATCGAATTTCGATTTTTTAATCCGATCCCTTTTACATTATTTTTTGTTTTTTTTATATATGGTAAACATGTTCAATGCTTGAACAGATCCGTTATATTGATTCTAGAATGGTTAGCCATGTAAACAACATTGATTATCTAATTTTTGAGTTTAGAAACACTATTTAAATCGCTAAACAACATAGTATTTCTAAGAAACAAAAACCATTTTGTTGTCTAGACTAAGCCTGAATATATTAGGTCAAGTGCGGTTTTTATTGATTTTTTAAAAGATGATAATTTCTGTACAATTTTTTCTCGACTTCGTCGTAGTACTGCATCAAGAGTAGGTCACCTTGCCTGACCATCTCTAATCCCTGCCTCAGTAGGTGTAGGGATGTCTTGTCTGAGTACGTGCAATCTAATATGGCGAAAACGGCATCGAAATTTAACACAGTTTTTTTTTTATATATATATACAGGGTATCTTAGAATTCCTTGGTGTCCTTGGTATCTATTAATACTGGCCGAAGGGCTCGCCGGCCAAGTGTGCTTAGCGTTAAAATAATTAATAAATTTAAAATAACTTAACCAACTAACAATAATTAACAATACTTAAAAACTAAAAAATATAAAAGAAAGACAATGGGGAGTATATCGTTTGTCTCATCATCATCTTGCTGTGCGTCTTGTTGGCAGCCGGTGGATTAGGTCCCTAGGAAGTTGCCTGTTGAGCCTCCTTTGTGGGCGAGGTCTGGTAAGACCCTTAGCGAGTCGGTTGCGATGGCGCTCCAGTCGGTCGTTGTAGCGGCTGGAGTGGAAATTTATAGTCTCAAGACCGTGACCATCTTAAGGTCACTGTGGAGCGTGGTGTTCCTCACTCGCAGCCAGTGATCATCCTCGCCATCTTATTTTGAATGCTCTGGATTTGGCTGTCATACGCCAGACCCCAAATTTGGCACGCATACCTCCGTAAAGGAGCTATGATTTGGTTGTATATTGTCAACTTATTTGTCAGCGATAGTTTGCTACGCAAGCCTATGAGCCAGTAGTGCTTTGACGCCGCCGCCCGTATGCGTATTCTCATTTCACTCACTTGCTTAGAGAAAGTGAGCCGATGGTCAAGTATGTTCCACTGGGGTGTCGTCAATGAGCACGGCTGGTGGCGTTCTCCGTTTGAGGGTGCAGCATACATCTTTAGCAGAATCTCTCTGGTGACCGGTATTCTGGCTGCTGCGGGTCTCAGTCCTCGGGTGTGAGTGGCCAATCTAGCTGCTACTTGGATTTTGTGGGTGAGAGAGTCGATTGCAACTTTAATGTCCCGCTCGGAGTTCAGCGCCATGTCAAGGTTCAGTGATGACTCGAGGTGCTCTTGAAAACGTTCCATGTTAGTGCGCCTGCTGATAAGCCGCTCGACTTTGGGATTGGCTGTAGCTGTTGTGTCCAGAGTGATCGATGTAGCTTAGAGACCCTGTACTGCCATAAGGGAACTTTGTGGGACCACCTGTTGCTAGAGAGTTTACATCTGAGTTGAAGACTAGATTTGCCAGGGCTCTTTGGTTACACTTCCTTGCTCCCCAAAGCCAGTGGGACGCATTACAGTCGCCTGCCACGATGAACTTATGCTGATGTTGCTCCAATATGGATTTGAAGTCGTCTGTGGTCCATACGAACCTCGGTGGGCAGTAGACCGCGCCGAAGTTTATAAGGCCGTCTCCAGTCTCGATAGTTGCAGACGCAAGTTGCACCCTATCAGTAGATACTGAAGGAAGAGGAAAATGAACCAAACTTGATTTGATCATAATCGCTGATCCACCTTTGGCGTTACCCTCACCCGGGTCGTTTGCAGTATAGGCCTTGTAACCATACAGTTTGGGCTTGACTGCGTCTTTGCAATGTGTTTCACTGATAAGCAAAACATCAATCTCGTAGGGCCGCACAAAGCATTCAACTTCGGGCAGTTTCGCGGAGACGCCGTCGGCGTTCCATACTAAGATGCGCAGCGGCTTCATTTTGGCGCTATCTGCGCGTGTATAGCAGTGAGCAGATGGATCATCTGATTTTGCTGTAGTAGCATCATCCTCGTTTGTTCAATCTGCTGTTCTTGAAGAGAGCGCAGAGCGTTCATGCTTTCGTTTAGCGTCTGCGGCATGCTAAAAGTGTTATTGTCCAAAGGGGGCTGATGTCCGCCTCTAGACCGACTCCGGCTGTGCTTCCTGGTCTCAGGTTGCTGCTGGAAGAGCTGTGGCTTCTGTTGCTGATCCTGCTTGGGGCCCATCCAGGCTTTAGCTGCATCTGCGTAGGAGACTCCGCTTCGGAGAGGTGCAATCGGCATACATTTAGTAGGAGCATGGGACAAAGGTCGATTGTTGACCTCGCTTCTTCCGCCCACACCTCTTTTTGGTCTAGAGCGCTGAAGGAATGCCTGGAGTTTGGAGCATCCGGAATAATTTGCTGAGTGTTCTGCTGCTGTTCACCGCAGTTGCAGCAAGTGCATGGCTCGCTTCGTGATCGCGTACAGTCTTTGGCTGGATGTTCTCCGGCACATTTGCGGCAGATGTGCGCCTTACGGCAGTATTTGGCCGTGTGACCAAATTGCTGGCATAGATGGCATTGGGTTGTCGTATTTCGCTTGCGAAGGGGCTCGTTGACAACTCTCATGTGGCATAGACCCTTAGAGCTAGGATCTCCTTGTTGTTCGGCGCAGCAGCGATGTTCAGACAGAATATGTTTATGGGATTGGCAGCCGGAGTACGTGGCTCGTTTCGCCTCTTCGTTAGAGCCTCAGAACTCTGCGCATCGATGCCTTGGCAGAGACCTTGTTCAGATCAGTGATTTTTGAGATTTTGTCCATCAGCAGGGGTGCGTTTATAACACCTTCCAAAACTATTGGAGGGGGCTTAGGTTCCGCCTTGGAAGGTGCACTGATAATGCCAGATTAGGCTGCATCACTTTTGGCAGCAGCAATAGCTGCTTGATGGCTGGTACTGGGCTGCTTACTCAGTTCCTCGGTTTGCGCAAGCAACCCAAAGCGGTTTGAGCTGCCGCTGTAGGTGGGAAAAGGTATCTTGGTATCAAGTATTGCCATTTTCTTGGCATTCAGTGGAGACCTACATGCCTTCCGCTTAATGGCTTGCATCCGCTGAGGCGCTGGCTTGATAGTGTCGATGTCTTTAGATGTCAGCATCGGCACAGAGTATCGGTACAGTGCAATGTTGAAGAGCTCGCCGAGGCTGAGTGAGCGCTCGGTAGGAGCGGGCATCGTAGCTTTTGCGTTTGTATTCATAAATGCCATTGTTGTGGCCGCTGTTCAGCGGGCCACTATTAAAATTGTTTTCAGCAAGCTTATATTACTGTGCTTGAGTGTTTCTGTAACTAATGGTGGATCTAGGGATCGCTATTCACAGTTTGTGCCACTATTGTGGTCTAAACTTGAGTTTTTTGCGTCGAATTTAATATTTTCCGCTTAGTGTGTCAATTTTAAAAGGGTATGCAATACAATTGAATCCGCCGAAAGTGTGCGAAGAAAATTTAGTCAAATTGAATTTTAAAACCATTACGTGGCCAGAGATTTTTTTTTATAAGCTTTTGCTAGAGACACTTGATGGGATGCCGTGGAATTAACTAGTCAAACTTACATGTTCTGTACTTAACTAACCTGTTAAGTTCGACTGTTGATCGATTTGAAGTTGAGCGCCAAATTAGTGATTTCTCCTCCTTGATCCGGAGAATTAGTGAAGTCTTCTCCAGCGGAGATCCGGAGACTTTTGTAAAGGTTTGGTGAGGGACTTGAGTCCCGGGTTTAATTCTTCTTATGAAGATTATGGTGGAGGGTTTTACTTCGCCCCCTTTAATTGATATTACTAGCCTTGTGGTGTAGAAATTTGTTGTCAATAATAACAATGCAGTGATTTATTAAAATGCTGAGCAAGAACTGAAGTAGTCACAATATTAAAACTTAAGTCTACTCAACGCGACAATGTATCACGCCACCAAGACATGAGCGGCAAGCCGACTCAGCATTCCTTGCGGCATAACACATAAACTAAGAAGTGTCAGCTTTCTGCAGCCGGACGTTTTTAGCGCTGAACTCATTTGCTAGAGTATAAGGAGTCGCTTAGTTGTTAACTTATATATATTAAAATATAAAAAAAAATGTAAAAGGGATCGGACCAACAACCAAAAATATTATACATGAATTTAATAACCGATCCCTTCAAATCAAACTCACATGTAAACGCATGCGTAAAGTAACTAGATAATGGATTGTTATGAGTGAACCCTTTAAGGAACATATACTTGTATGCGTAAGATAACACCACGCTGCTACGGTAAAGGTCCTAAAATACTTAGGCCACCACAACATGACTACACGTGGAGGCTGTGGGCATAAAGATATAAATAGTTTAAGATAACTCTTGTTAGTACATAAGAACCTAATTGTAAGGTTTTTGTGTTTCTTCGGATGTTTAAGAATATTAATAAAACGGTTTCAAAACAGAACTCATTGGAGTAAGACCGATTATTTTGGGCTTCTCTTAACAAAAATCGAGCTTCTTTTTGAATCCGAGGTTATGCAAATGGTTCCAAGCGGTTTTCTGGATTGTGTTTAGTTCCTTAGCAATTCAATAGGTGATACCCGAACGGAACTTAGCAAATCACTTTTGTGCTACACGTTCGTTTACAGTACTGGGCCCATAAACTAAATCAATTTTTTCCGCTGATTTTGCTGCTTTTTTGACTTGATCGAAGAAAATTTTTAAATTGTAGGAAATTTTCTTTTTGCTAGTTTCCATCTTTGACGAGCGCTCACAACGTACTCAATCAATTAATCAAAAAACTGTCAAAGACAAACTTTTAGCGCGAATGAACACGTTTTCAGAGCCGTATACTATGACATGATGCAATACGTAACACTAGTACTATGGACAATAACGCCATCTCTTACATAAAAACCGAACAAACTTTTTACTTGACCTAATATTTGGTGCTTCGAAGTTTTACCTTGTTATGAGATTTTCCAAAATTATTCAATATAATACAATCTCGTTTATTTAAAAAAATAAATTTCTCTTCTTAGTAACCATTTTTGTATCATGCGATAACAGCATATTTTGGTCATATTCAAAATTATTAATTTATTCATTGCTGCAGTGGCTGCAGTTTCACTCATATGCGAATCTCTCATCGCTATCGGTATTTGTTTTGTTTCAGTACACTAACATACCTACATATGTGCGGTGTATTGAATAAATAATGTTTTTATCTATCAACTGAAACAAGGCACACATATTAAATTTCGTTAAATATATCTAAAACAGTCTTTTACAGCAGGTTTTTTTTTCTCATCAATATATTCATTATTTTACATTTATTTTTGCTTTATTTTTAGCGCTCTACTCCATTCACGGCTACAGAAAATAATTTTCGAAACGACATAAAAAGGTCCGCAATTAATCGAGTTCAAAAAGGCAATTACCAGAACTCAAACAAAATTCCACCTCCCTATCCTAATGGGTGGTATGGTATACTAGAATCATGCAATCTTAAAGTGGGTGAAGCAAAATTTATTTCATGCTTAGGGGAACAATTTGCTATATACCGTACGAAAAATCAAAAAGTTTATATTGTGGATGCATATTGCCCCCATTTAGGTGCAAACTTGGGCATAGGGGGAAGGGTAGATGGAGACAGCATTGTTTGTCCTTTTCATCAATGGAGCTTCAGAGGATCAGATGGAAAATGCACAAAAATTCCTTATGGTACTTCAGGTAAGTTAAGGAAACCTGTTTTTGCTTAACATTGCTTAACATTGTTTTTATTTGCTTAACATATTAATTAAACACAAAAAAATATTTTGGATATTGTCCTAAAATTTAGATTCAATACGAAAAGTCCTTTCCAAGAAACAGTCATCCCTAAGAATAATTGGGCTTAACGGGCCAAGTTTGTACGCGCTGTTGTCAAATTGATTTTAAAATAGGGTAAAAAGATTTGTTGAGAATTACTGAAGCAATTTAAGCGGGGGTATTCAGTTGGAATTTTTTAAAACTATTTAAAGCCGAACCATCTACAAGCGAAATTATAAAATTCAGATGGTTTTATATGTATAAACAAAGTCTTCCTTCAAGATAACGGAGATTATATAAAGTCTTCCATCAGCCTTCAAGAAGTTTGGGGATACGCCGTCCTTCAATTTTACGAAGTTTAGGGCTTGACTTCGCCCCCTTTGTCAATGGTCTTGTGGCTCAGCAATGAAGTTGTAACAATAACAAGGACATTTGTGGCCAGCGTGATGGAGCATGTAGTTTGTTCTTTCGAGTGCTTTACAAAACTGAACTTAAGTCGGAAACTTAAGCATACACTAAGCGGCAATGCATGACGCCACGCAGTCATTGACAAGCTGAATAAACATTTTATACAGGCCGCCGTAACACTCCAAATAGGAAGTGTCAGTTTAACACAGCAGTTCGTTTTAGCGCTGACCGCTGAACTCAATTCTGGCGCGTCAGCATTGTTCATGCAAAGCTACTTAGTTTCTAGATCAAGATATTACTTAGTTGCTAACCCGTGCCGCCACCCGTGCTGATGCGGCCTGTCGCTTCGTTGATTATTACCGTCATTTACGGCCATTATTGCCATCAGGTGGCTGGGCTGTGGCATTGGGCGCGCTTCCCGCGTGAAGTGAACGTGCACAGGTTTCGCGTCGGTTTGTTGGTGGGATACCGGGTGAACGGTGACCTTCTTAAATTTGAATTTAACTCTTGAATTGGCTATTAGTACGTGGATAATATTTTCAGACTGAAGAACCCTGATTCTAGAAGCTTCTAATAAACTAACTATTGGAGTGTCTTGTTCGATAAGTGATTTCAGCTCGGCATGGTTAAGGATCCTGGTATTTGTAGAAAATACAGACCCCGTATTTCTATATGAAACAATGCACGCTTGTATTTGTAACAGATCGTAGTCAATAGATTTGTCCCTCTCTAACAAATTAGAAGTAGGAATATGTGTATATCTTTCATTACTTTGTCCGTCGCAAGCGAACACACAGTCCGCAGCGAACACACGGTGTTTCTTTCTTTCTTTTTGCCGATCGGCAGGTTATGGGCCCAGGCATTGGTGAATTCAAGAAAGTTTTTGTTAAGCGATGTGTAACTCGAGACCAAGAACAATGAGTGTTTTTTATCAAATTGAAAAGTTAGAGCAGAAAAACAATGACCCGTGGAAAATATAGATGCGATCTGGATTGGTGCATTCCGGGCTATGGAATGTGACGTCAGGAGGGCTAACAGAAACGAATGTTCCAGAGGGACAAAGCTGGGCGGCCTTGGATAATAAGGTGTTAGCAACGCTGGAAACATTTGTAAAATTGTAAAACAATAGATTATAAAAATATGTTATAAGAACCAAATTGTTAACATAAGTAACTCAAATTGTATTCCAAAAGTTAGTTCAGGGAAAGAAAGGGCTTTGTAGCAACGCAGACCATGTACCCAAAATAGAAGAAATCTACAACGGGATCATGCTACTAAAACAACTATAAAAACAACGTGACCTAAAACAACACCGAACTTTATCTAGAGGGCACCTACTTGGTCCAGCTATCAGACGACTTGATGATAATCGACAACAAACGGCTCAGAAATCTGGAACCCACAGGCATGACACCTGGAGCGTGCAATTGTTAGAAGGTCGCCAATTGATAAACACAACATCAGACCATGTAATCCACCAATGGCCCATGCAGGGACCGTTAATACAACACAACAGAGAAGAAAGCCTCTACGTGCGCGATAAAATAGTAAAATATCTACCACATATTTCGCAATTATCAACGGTTCACACAACTAAACCAGCGGACAGATTCCTAAGACAAAGGCAATGACAAAGAGCTCAAGATCGAAACAGGAATATGGTAGAAAACGTAGATGGAGCTCCACTTGCAGCTATAATCAGTGAAGTTGTAGCCCAGCAACTGCCAGTACTATTAAGACAATACAATTCCACAGATGACTTTGCCAACGTAACCGATCAGACTATTGCCCCCGAATATGCTAGGAAATTGGTTGATTTAGATAGGGTACCAGACATTGTGAAAACCATACGCGAATTCTCAGGTGATCCAGCTGAGTTTAACTCATGGAAAAAAGGTGTAGAGCGCGTCTTGGAAGCATACAGTTCACATCAAGGAACTTCTAAGTATTACGGTATCTTGCACACCTTTACGTAATAAAATAGTAGGACATACCGATATGGCTCTAGAGTCCTACAACACACATTTCAACTGGTTAGCAATTTTAAAATGCTTGATACTACACTACGCCGACAAACCAGACTTTAATACATTAGAATACCAAATGACAATATTAGTGCAAACTTCAAACTAATCAGTCGAAGAAATCCACCAGTCTGTTTATAGACATTTGTCCCATATATTGAACAAAATCGGTTGTATGGGACTAGATATCCTCCAAGATATCCTCACCGATACGGACAACAATTACTAGTACCATTGCCAAGACAGAACGTTCACAATCAACCAATTACTGCACCAAGAAAAATGTTCCACAATACCCAACAGCATCCACATCAATTCGCTCCGCCCAGACCATTGGCACAAAAAACCTCAGTCCCATCCCGAGCCAATGGGTATAGATCCAAGTAAGCAAACAAAATTAGTTAGTTACGTGAACAGAACAGGCTTCGTGCCTGGCAAAAGACCACCAGGTTCAGTGCCAGACTCAAATAAAAGGCAAAGGAATTTTAACATACAGACTTTCAACAACGATATTGGCGAGCAATCCGCTGAGACTTACGCTACCAAAAATAAACACTTCCATATTTTATATGTAAGTTGGGGAATGGCAATCACATAAATATCCTTATGGACACCGTTTCAAACAGAAACTATATTCAGCCAAAATTTGTCAGAAACCCTATACCGAATAAAATTCCATTCAATGCTATTTTTGTTTTAGGTAGTACAAAAGTGACTCACCACAACATAGCAATCCTTTTCAGTATCAATAACATTGAGGTAAAATTCTTTCTCTTACCTTTATTCAAATCTTTTGATGCCATTTTAGGCAACGATAGTCTCAAAGAACTAGGTGCTGAAATAAATATCAGCAAAAATATAATGACCCTTAAAAACGGTATAAAAATGCACATAAAAGAAAAACAAATTTGAATCCATCAACACTATCACTCCGAGAACATCCCATTTGTCCGATATCGAAAAAACAAGGTTGAACAACCTGCTGAAAGATTAATCAAAGATTAACTTACATTACAAATATAAAAGTTGCAATCCGAACTTTGTTCAACATATCAGTTAATTCAAAGTTTTATCAGTACCCTATGACACTGAAAGACGAGGTAAACAAACAAATAAAAAAACTTCTAGAAGGTGGCATAATCCGCCCTTCAAGTTCTCTGTACAATTCACCAGTGTGGATCGTCCCTAAAAAGTAGATGCCTCAGGCGAAAGAAAGTTTTGCATGGCTATTGACTATCGCAAACTTAAAAAAATAACAATAGCTCATAAATACCCCATCCCTGAAATAAATGAGGTACTCACCCAATTAGGCAATAATAAAGTAATTTCTGTTTTAGACATTAAAAGTGGTTTTCACCAAATTTCGTTAAAAGATTCTGAAATAGAAAAAACCGCTTTGTCCGTATACAACGGAAAATATGAATTTACACGACTTCCATTCGATCTCAAAAAAGTGCCATAAATTTTTTAACGCGCATTAGATAACATACTTCGACAACACATTGGGAAAATCTTTTTCATTTATATAGACGATATCATCATATTAAGTAAAGATGATGATACTCATTTAAAGAATTTGGCAATAATTTTGTAAACACTACAGAATGCCAACATGAAGGGTCAGTTAGATAAATGTGAATTTATGGAAAATAGATTTCATGAAATAATTTCAATGATTTGTTGTTTCTGATCAAGGAATAGAGACAAACCAAAATAAAGTCGCAGCGATAGCAAACTATCCCTGCCCTAGAACGAAACCCCTTACTCTCTATTAAGAGCAGAGGATGGACATGTGTCAAAACAACTGTCATCAAGGAAATCAATTGTACTAAATAAAGAAGCGCTAGAAGTTTTTAGAAAGTAAAAAAGTAGTCTGATTTAAAAAAAAAATTATTCTCCTCTATCCAAATTTCAATAACGAGTTTCATCTGACTTCTGATGCTTCTAATTTCGCAATAGGACCTGTCCTATCGCAAAATATTCATCCGATATCATTCCTTTCTAGAACACTTTCGATAGCTGAAGAGGACTATGCAGCTAATCAGAAAGAAATGTTGGCCATAATTTGGCCACTCAAAGCTCTTAAAAATTACCTATACGGTAAGGCAAAGGTAAAAATCTTTACAGTTAATCAACCACTAACACATTCCCTGAGTAGTTGGAATGGAAATGCAAGCTTATCTTGAGGAGTATGACTACGAAATACTTTACAAGCCAGGGAAAGAAAACGTAGTACCTGACGCCTTCTCCAGAATTCCAACAGAACAAGTCAACTTTATTGCTCCTACAGAGCATAGTGAAGAAAGCTCTAGTCACGACTTGACACCTAGTATAGAAGTCCCAATAAATGCACTCAAAAATCAAATATTCTTTTATACAGCTAACAAAACCGTTTCCTACTTACCATAGACACGATATTTACAAACCAGAGTACTCTACAGACGAATTAATGAAAACACCTAAAAAAATGACTTACCCCATCAGTAATAAACGGCATTTATACTACAGAGAATATAATGGGAATAATTCAGTTTTTTTTATAAAAACTACTTCAGGAATTTCAAAATTCGATTTACGCAATCCAAAGTAATAGACCTGACAAACGAAACACAACAGGAAGATGAAATTATTAAGACCCACAAGAGAGGTCATCGTAACGCATTAGAATACAAAAAGCAATTATCTTAAATTCTTCTACTTTCCCAAAATGAATGAAAAGATTGCCAATATTGTTGGACAATGCAAAGTGTGTAAAGAGTCTAAGTACGACAGACATCCCCCTAATCCTTAACTAAAGCAGCGATTTGATATTTTCCTTCGGAGTCACATTGTTATGGACAACGAAAAATCCTTCAATTTACAATAAAATAAATGTATGTTAGAGCAACTCAAAATAAAAACTTACACTGCACCACTGTTAACGGACAAATAAAACGATTCCATTCAACCCTTTCGGAAATAATGCGATGTCTTAGGAGATATGACATTAAAGAACTTTTAAACCGGGCAATTTACGAACATTACTTTTTGTTTCACTCAGTTTCGAAGAAAAGACCATTGGAGGTCTTTTACGGTAGGAATGTGACGACAATATGAGAAAGCGAGACAGGACAACATTGACAAACTAAAAACGAAACAGAATACGTCTTGTCACACCATAATAAGAAACGAAATGAGACTATTAACTACCAACCAGGACAGACAGTATAAATGCTACGATTGGATCAAAGCTTTCGCCAAGGTTTAAAAAGGAAATTGTTTAAGAAAATAAAAATTCTGCAAGTACAACAGAATCAGGAAAAATAGTACATAAAAGTCATATCAAAATTTAAACAGCCTCATTGGCAATAATAACCAACAGGTTATTATAAACAAAAAACCAAAAGAACCAGAATACCAAAACATTATTATAAAATCATAGTTCATAATAATTAAATTGTACACCATAATTCATAAGAAATATTTGTATTTAAAAATCTCACCTATGCCATTAGCCGAAATTGTAAAACAATAGATTATAAAAACAAGTAAGGTAGCAGCAGTCGAGTTTCCCGATTGCAAAATACCCTGTACCCTTAGACATGCTTACAATTTATTTATTTAATATCAATAAATAAGTGAAAAAATATTCTACCATATTAGAAAAGAGTACCATAATAATATAATTTTGGTATGATTTTGGTTATGAAAATAAGTTTCGTGTGTCATAAAGCCATACACATTTCGCTGTCAACGTCGCAGTCGGCGTCGCGCAATGCGTGTTTTGCTGCGCTTCTGCTTCCCTTGCCATATATTTTGCATGTGGCATAACTTCCGTGTTTCTTATCCGATTTGGTTCAAATTTAAAAGTTAGATAGGTTTTATAAGCACCAACGCATATGCCGAATTGCATAGCATTAGGGTTATAATTGTGGGCGTGGCAGTTTTTTGCGGTTTGCGGGGAGCGTGGTCGTGGCAGTTTTTTGCTGTTTGCGGGGGAACGGGGCGTGATATCAAAATAAAAAAACAAACTTGTACTGCGTATGGTAATTACCTATCCAACGATATATGGCACATGTCTGTAGCTCTTGTAGTTTCAGAGATCTAGGCGTTGATACGGACAGACGGACGGACGGACGGACGGACGGACGGACGGACGGACGGACGGACGGACGGACAGACGGACATGGCTATATCGACTCGGCTGTTGATGCTGATCAAGAATATATATACTTTATGGGGTCGGAGATGCTTCCTTCTGTCTGTTACATACATTTGCACCATATTATGATACCCTTTTCACCCATTTTTAATGGGTACAGGGTATAATAATATAACGTACATAAGAACCAGAATACCAAAACATTATTATAAAATCATAGTTCATAATAATTAAATTGTACACCCTAATTCATAAGAAATATTTGTATTTAAAAATCTCACCTATGCCATTAGCCGAAATTGTAAAACAATAGATTATAAAAACGGCTCAGACATCTGGAACCCACAGGCCTGACACCTGGAGCGTATCTTGTGAGGTCTACAGGTCAATAACAATCCATATTTCGATAGACTGCTTGAGGACAAGCATAAATTGGAGGGGGAAGAGTTAAAAATAAGTAAAAGGCATATATAGTAATGCACTCCAATATGCTAGATCCGCGCCTTCCTAATTTCTTCCATGAGCCGCGCCCCCAACATCAGACCATAAGAAGTTCCGTTATACCATGCTAATTTTAGAAAATCCAACTGATAAACACAACATCAGGCCAGGTAAGCCATCAATGAGGAAACTGCAAAGACGACGTCGCTGACAAAAGAAAGCAGCGAAGCCAACTCATGGTCTGCCAAGACTTCGACTTCGCTAGGTAAAAGTATAGTCATGGAGTTACTAACTGGAGGAGAACGAAGAAAGTTGAATTTTAATAATAAAAATTTATATAAGCGAGTTCGTGGAAATTCTGGATGATTTAGCTGGAGTTGACATTGAGCTAAACGACGAGTTACGAACTATCGCCTTCCAGAACAATTCGAACATTTCTTGGCGGCCATGGAAACACGAAGTCAGTTGCCTTTGTTCGAGATTCTCACCATAAAGTTGAAGGAAGAGAGCGAACGAAAAGTAATAGCAGAAGAGCGAATCGACAATTCTAAGGCATTTCATAATGTTTGAGAAGCACACAGAGCAGATCCTACTGGCCGATGCTGGATTTCTTCAAGCAGAATGTTGACTCATGTTGACTCAAAAGAATGTTCTCTATGTCCCTAAGATGACGGAAAATTTCATGTCATTGAGCAGTGCTGTGCAAAACAGATGCAAGGAGACATTTAATTTAATTTTTGTTTTCTTATTTAACAATGATCTGCTAAATATAAATACAACATACAACTAAGATTTTTAATTTATTAACATTAGGGGAGAGTTCAAGGGACAAAGTATGAGATGAGAGGTTATAGTTTTTAAAAATAGGTCGAAAGGGATCGTGTTCAGCGCGGTTACCTATCTGCAAATAGGTAACCATAGGGGCCGGAAGGACCTAGTTTTCCTATTAGGGATGCAAAAATATAGTTGGCTAAGAAGGTGTTTGGAAGCAACCATGCCATGGAAAATCATATTTAGAAACATGACCCCAGCACAGGTTCGGCGCTCCTTCAGAGGAGGTAACTTCAAAAATTAAAGCCTGCAACGGTACGACGGGAGAAAATTGTCAGGATCCCAGTTTAAGTTTTTTAGTGCAAATAACAGGAACTGCTTTTGCACCGACTCAATGCTATTTTGGTGAGAGGAGTATTAAGGACTCCAAACGCACGATCAGTATTCAAGGATAGACGAACTTGGGTGATATGAGGGGATTTGGTGGTGAAAGGATCGTTAAATTCTTTAGACCATCGGTTAATAAAGTCTAACATTCCTCTGGCTTTATTCAATGTCACAGAAATGTGATCATTAAACTTAAGTTTATGATCAAAAAGAACTCCAAGATCATTGATTGTAGAAACACGACCTCCCGGCTTTTGAACAACTCTTATATTTCAAAGAAAATTAACAAACAAAAACTAAGCCACGAGCTCTCACAATGATTCAAAACGACATTCGCGCTCAACGTCAACAAGAGATAGACAAACGTCGTCTCCCATCGATACGAAACAACGCGTATTTCTCATATGTGTCTTCGCAACCCCCGGAAGTGCACGAAATAAATGCAAACGTCGATCGGCCACGATCAATCACCCCTAACCCGACACGTGAACTTAAGCCAACAACGAACGAGAGAGCTCGTTCTTGCTCAACGGCAATCCCAACAATGTGCCAAAGAGAACTGACCTCTCCCACGGCAACCGAAACATCGACCTCATTAAACACTGCACTCACAACAACAAATACTGCAACGTTATCAACCGTACGCACGGTGGCTACTGCAACGCTTGTTTCTGCAGAATCAGCAACAATGCCAAAAACAATGCAACTGTGTTGGATCGTTACATCCAAATCAAACGAAAATTGAACTCAGAAAAAATTCTGCGGCAAGAAATAAAATAAAAATCAACCGGCACACTCTAAGTCAGTGGACAAAAAGAAGCCAAAGCCCCCACCTATATAAATCCGAGAGAAAACCTCGAACAATCTAGTTAACAATATTTTTTTTTTTTATTAATTTCCTTTAAATTACATTCTGTTTTTTTAAAGAATAACAATGAGTAATGGTTGAAGAAAGGAAAAAAGGTAGCGGCCCTTCCCATTGCAAGAATACGCTAATGCTTTAATAGTTTACTAATAATTTAATTCTGTTGGAGTTTTGCGTTTTAATCTTCTCGGTTCCAGCTCTCTCATCGGTATTTGTCTCAGGTTTAGGTTTTGGTGGTTTAGTAGTTGATTTGTGTGTTTTTTGCTGCTTTTTTTAATAGTTTCGTTGACTGTCTCTATGTTTAAATCTTTATGGATATCTTCATTTCTAAAATACCATTCGGCATTTGTCATTGTTCTGAGCATTTTCGATTGCGTTCGTTGAATTAGTTGTAAGTGAGATTTACTGGCAGTTCCCCAGATTTCTATTCCATACGTCCATATTGGTTTTATTATCGCCTTGTATATTGCAATTTTGTAATGTAATTTTAGTTTTGAGTGTTTTCCTATTAGCCAGTTAAGTTGTCGGAATTTGTTTTTTATTTCATTTCGTTTATTTAGGATGTGCTGCTTCCATGTCAGTTTTGCGTCCATAGTTAGTCCAAGGTACTTGGCATATGGGCGTAACAATATTTGATTGTCGTTCATTTTAATTGCGAAGTTTTTGGGTTATCGTTTTGTGTATATTACTTGTTGAGTTTTGTCTTTATTTATCTCGATGCCCCATCTCTCAAACCAGGATACTGTTTGTGTCATGATTTGTTGTAATGTACTTGCAGCTGTTTTTTCACACGCGCTTGACGACATTAACACAGTATCATCTGCGAACGTAGCAATCATTGATCCAGGGATAGTTGGCGCTGGAATATCGGAGGTGTAAATCAGGTATAAGATGGGCCCAAGCACACTACCTTGGGGAACACCCGCTGACACTGGCATAACATCTGAGCATTCATTGCCATATTTGATATAGAAATATCTGTCCGTTATATAGCTTTGTAGGATGGTATATAAGTTGTCTGGTAGTATATTTCTTAGCTTATGCAGCAG
This sequence comes from Drosophila ercepeae, assembly GCA_018150545.1. Taxonomy (NCBI): domain Eukaryota; kingdom Metazoa; phylum Arthropoda; class Insecta; order Diptera; family Drosophilidae; genus Drosophila; species Drosophila ercepeae. The sequence continues at coordinate 341,333 of JAECWL010000008.1, read as the reverse complement.
TCCTTTGTGCCATACTTTGTCAAATGCTTTAGCAATGTCCAGGTACACAGCATAGCAAAACTTCTTTTTGTCAAAATCTTCTGTTATTTTATTAATTACTCGATGGACCTGTTGGACAGTCGAGTGCTGCTTCCGAAAGCCGAATTGGTGAGGAGGTATTATATTTTTTTGTTTTAGTGTTGGCTCGATTCTATTTAATAGGACTTTTTCAAATACTTTTGAGAGGACAGGTAATAAAGTGATTGGTCTGTACGAACTTACAGTATTGGCGTTTTTATTTGGTTTTGGAATTGCTTTAATTTGGCCTACCTTCCAAAGTTATGGGAAAGTATTGCAGTCGAAGGATTCCGTTAAACAGGTTTCTAATATAGGTGATTATAGCGTCTGGTAGTTCTTTCAGAATTTTTCCTTCGATTAAGTCATATCCGGGGGCTTTCTTGTTTTTAATTTGTTTTATGTGAGATTTAATTTCTGCCTTTGTTATAGTTTTAATTGCACAATTTGAGTTGGTGATTTGTGTTGGAAGCTCAGCGTTGCCGTTGTCCATATCATTGGTAAATGATGTTTTAAAGTGTTCAGCAAGAGTGTCTGCTTTTTCTTTGTTTGATCTCGCCCATGTGTTGTTGTTTCTTTTTATAGGCGGCTTGTGTATAGTTGAGTTCGTCAATTTTTTGGTCGCTTTCCACAGAGAATAATTTGTAGATAAGGAGGTTCCGAGGTTGCTAAGGTAGTATTGTAGCCGGTTATCTTTGTCTGCCCTGAGAATTCTCTTGAGCTCGTCTGTTGCTCTATTAAGTTTGTTTTTATCTTCTGGATGCCTAGTCGTTTGCCATATCTTCCTAAGGTTACGCTTTTTTCTGATTTTGTCTTTAATAAAGGCGGGAGTTTTCTTTAATGCAATCATTTTTATAGATGGTGTCGATTGTGTTGCTGCATATATGATGTTGTCATTTAAATATGCTATTGCGGAGTCCAGTTCGTTGTTTGTCTTTAGAGAGATATTTATTTCCATGTTCTGTTCCAAAATCTCGCGGAACATATTCCAGTTTGTTTTGTGGTTAAATAAAGGGGGGTCATTGTTGTTAGTAGAGAATATATTATAGTTAGGTATGTTTATATAGGTTTTCTCAGTTGAGTGAGTTTCAGAAATGAGCATGACGTCAATTAGCTTTTCATTTAAGAATGTTTTTAGTTCAAGTAAATGGCGTGAAAGTCCGTTAGCATTCCAGATGGCGATTGTTAGGTGTTTATTTGTCAAGTTTAGATACTAGAAGCGTGACAATGTTCATCATATTTGTCATTTGGGCTATTAATAGTTTCATCAATTTTTTAGTTCGTCAAAATCATTTTTTGCGGTTTGGCTTAATTGAGTTGGAGCAGGCTGTATATCAGGTACACTAGCAGTTTGGATTGCTGAGTTGGTTTGATGGCTAGTTACTTGGTTTCTATTTAAGACTTCGGCAAAGGATATAGCTGGCGTCTTTAAGCTTGCTACGTTATTTGTTGTACTGCATTGTGTCGTTTGATGATTTGTTTCTGTTACCGGTATTTCATTTTTCCGGAGAGTTGGGTATTTTTGGATTTTTTTGCTTTTTTGTGCTCAATTTGCATTTGCGTATTTATCGTTGCATTTGTCCCATTGTCAGTTTGGTTTTCGTCTTCATCGTCTTGTGTTTCTTGTTGCCATTTAAAAGATCTTTGGAACCGTTTGGAGACTGATTTTCTCGGTGACGTTTTAAGTTTTTTTTGTTTGGGAGAGAGGATTGAGTTTTGTTTATTGTTGTTGGAGCGGGTATTGAGGTTGTGGGTGTTTTAATATTCGCTGAGGAAGAGCGTATCGGCATTGAAGCATAGAAAACTGTAGTTGTTGTTGCTATAGTTGCTGTAGTTGTGGTATTTGTGTCTGAGGTTGTTGAGAGCGGAAGAGTTGAGAGTGGGAGAGCTGAGAGCGTAACTGCTGTGAGCGGGAGAGTTGAGTGTGTGTTCATTAGTATCGCGGAAGTTGTTGTTGGTATACGTGCGGGTAAATTTGGCGCGCATTCTGGTCTTCGTTGCTGAGAGTAATTGTTGGGTCTCTCCAATGCTGGAGAGCAAGATCGCGCTCTTTCATCACTCTGCGGGTGCAAGTTTTGATAATTGTTTGTGTGATTTGATATGTGGGTGAGTGAAATGTAGGAGTTGTTTTTGTTTTGTTTTGCTTGAAGCTCTCGCTTCTGATTTTGAGCGCCGGTTGCGCTCATATTTTGTTTAGTTTATTGTTTTCACTTGTTTTTGTTTATTAAATTCACAGTAATATATAGGGTTTTTTAAAACACATATAAATATGTATTAGCGTCTTTTCGCTTTTATATAATGGTTTCACTTGGGCTTGAATGATGCACTTAGACTTCAATATTAACTGGAGCTTTGTTAGAAACACGTCCGTCGGGGTTGAAGATCAAAGGGTAATCCCTTTGGTTAACAATATAATTGAACTTGATGGAAAAGACAATTTTTACATAATACCAAAAAAAAGGGCAGCATCCACGAAACCAAGGTCCAGGTAAAAACTGAATAGAACTTTAGGACTCTTACATACTACTTAAGCAAAAATAACAAAAACTACTACACATACCAACTAAAAGGTAGTAAGGGTCTCCAAGTGGTTATCAAGGGTAAAGCGCCTGACGCATTGAACGATAAGGGTTTCAAGGCGAAAACTGTTTTTAAGATCCTGAACAAAGACAGGAAACCGCAACCACTCTTTAAAGTCGAAGCTAAAGTCGACAAGCTTTACTTATTACTGTAAAAGAAGCGCAAAGGTCCCGAGCAACGCACTAATTGCCAAGAATATGGCCATACAAGAACATACTGCACTTTGCGTACAGTTTGTCGTTTATGGAGATCTTTATGACTCGGCTCATTGCACGACCAACATAAGTGATCCCAGCTCCAAAAAATGCTGAAATTGTGAGGGTAACCTCATAGCAAACTATAGAGGCTGTCCAATATACAAAGACCACTCAGTTACCTCATCGTACAGACCTATAAGCCTATTTTATTGTTTTTCGAAACTATTTGAAAAATATCTGTTGAACGACACGCAACCTTATTCCAGCGCATCAGTTCGGCTTTCGAGAGAAACATGGAACCTTACTTTCTTACTTACTTACTTATAGAGCGTTTTGCCTTTGGGGTTGTTTATGCGGGACCCCCACCAGGGGTGTTTGGCGTTGAAGTCTCCGGCTGCTATAAAGCGAGGACCAAGGGACTCGAAGAAGTCCTGAAGGTGGGCCTTGGTTATCGAGTGTCTGGGTCGGAAGTAAACCGCACCAATGGTGATATCTCCCTGTGGGCTAGAAATCCTGGTCACGGCGCACTGTGCCCATTTCTCCTGAAACGCGGGAAGTTCCGTGTACTGAATGATTAGCATAGCTGCTCATCTAGAAGTACGTTCCTGTAACTCGTACCATTGATGATAGTTGGTATCTGGATGAGAGGTGGTTTGTTGCTACTCTCAACGGGTCTGGATTAAGGAGATTGCTGTGCCGTTGCCTTTTTGTAGGCAGGGTATCCTCTGAACGACGCAGGGTGATCAGCTTGGCAATGTAAACAGCATGGTTTTTCATTATCTTTTTTTTGGTGCATGATGTAGAGTCGTGAGAACCACCACATTTCACGCAGCGATGTTCCAGGAAGCAGTAGGGTGTGTCCGAACCCTTGATATCTGAAACATTGTGAAACATCGTTAAACATCAGTGGGGGCTCTACGGTGACGACTGACCTGAAAATCCTCTTTATTTTGAAAACATCTGTGTTGTTGCTCGCTGGTTCTAGATTAACAAAAAATATCCCCAGTGGTTGTTTGGATTTCCTGCCAATGGGATTGTCCAGATCCCTCACAGTATGGCCGTATTTGTGAAGTTCTTCTTTGATTTCAGTCTGGTCCGTTGAGTGGGGAAGGCCCTTGATGACCGCCCTGTACGCTCTCTCGTCCTTTGGTTGGAAGGTGCGGTGTCTTTTGTTATGTGCCACGAGGTGCTGGCGTAGGGCTGTGTAGGACTCCTTATCTGGAATCATTAGGCGTACAATGTTGTTTCTCTCCGTTTTGTACGAGAAATCCTTTTTGGTACCCACGAGAGTCGTTATCATCTTGACAAGCGCGGTAATGTCGGTCACATCTGGGATGTAGATCGTGGGAGGCTTGAGAGTCTTCGGGATCGGGTTCGGTTTCTCTGCTGTTTTAGATGCCACTGCCTCTGGGGCAGTTTCGGGTTCGTCACGTTCGTCGTCGTCTTCCTTACTTGGCGTGACGTCAGGCTCCTCTCGTTGCCTATTACGCGCGGGCTTGCGCTTGATCTCGCTGAGCTCCGAGTAAGAAGAACTCGAGCTTGAGTCTCTGCTCGAGCTGCACTTCCTTGCTTTGAGGGCCTTCTTACAGGGCATTATTTTGCGAGCTTGTTGGCACGCGGGGGGCCTGTCAGTCCATACTCTAGGTTGGCGTTCAATTAATGTTTATGCAAATAATGCAGCGAAGGTTCAACGGACACAGTGGGACTCCGCTCTTGGCAGCCCGACCCGGCCCGTAAAATGATCAATCCACCAAGTCCCAAGTGCGGGAATAAGAAAACACAAAATTCCGAAAAATAATTTAATTTAACACCAAAAACAAAGTTCCTTTTTGATGAACGATTTTTCAATATTAGTCAGTTGATTTCTTAGGTCGCAATAGTCGGTTTTTTAAAGCACTTTTGGCGATACAGCGCGCTATTAATGGAGGGGGGGACTTCAGGAGAGTCGATAATTAGCGAAACTAAGAGTGTTGGATGGTGAGATTCCTTAGGAGTAGATAAGGAAGGAGACCTTACTATTGTGGCAGAGGAGGTAGTATTTGAGAAAATGAGTTCAAGCGACCTGCCACGGGAGTTCCACGGGTTAAGTTGAAAAACGGCAGAGTCGGCTAAGCCATCAAGGAAGTCACTTTGGCTAGTGGGTAACAGCGAGTTATCATTGTCCGAGTTGATCCATGAAATGAGGGGCAAATTGAAATCACCCATAACTAGTATAAGATCAGAAAAAATCTTGTTGCTTAGTTTATTGAATCGGCAACAGGACTGGAACCTTGAGAATCTTTAGTCAAGAATTCATGAGCAATACTGTCCTCGGGCCAGGTTGCAGAGTCTAAAGCTTTAGCAAGGGAATCATCTGGTAAAGTTATTATGAATGAATATATGCTACGTTTATGTTTGAAATTAAATTTGGTCACAAAATGTAGAATATGTCTAATATAATATGCAATGTGACACCTATCGTCATCTGCAGTGGCGTAAGGCATAAGCCGCGATACAAAAATGGATTTGCGGGGAGCCACAGCTCTCAGCGTTACTCCAGAAAATCGCGATTCAGATGGTATAGTACATCCGTCAATGGCTTTGGTGATATTATCACGGGTTGGCGGGTTGGCGCGGCGGCAGGCAGGCGTATGGATGGAGCAGCAGGCTGGCTTGGTGACATGACGGGTGAAGATTTGTCAATCATGGGTCCAGGTGGGAGATTCCTACTTTTGAAGTGAAAAGACCCGGTATCTGAAGAACTAGGCTGGCTGGCTTTTCGCCAGGGGCATCATTCATAACATAACTTACTGGCAAATGTGTGGCTGAAGTGTTACATATATTCATTTACTGGTTTACTGGTTATTGTTAGGGATTTTCCGTTGTAGTGATTCGCTTAGTAGTTTAAGGCCCAGAAATAGTGATTCTAGGTTGAGAAACTGCTCATTTAATGAGGCAAATTCCGAACCTCCCAGAAACCATTTCGAGTTTGGCGCATAAACGTGCGCATCTCTCTTCTATCTCTCGACAGGCCAAACAGGACCAAGCCAAACCGATACCTTTACTAAAGAGATCACCAAGTCGGCCATAATGACCGACTCCAGCGCATTTCATGTGCGAGCAAGTTAGATAGGAGTCAAATGTAATAGCAGTTTTACCGCGTTAAAAATAAACGAAGAATAGACGTTTAAAGTAAAACTTTCGAAGTGTTTTTCAGTTTGTGGACAACTTCGCGGTACTGCAGGTTGATTAGATTAATTCAGAACTAAAAATTTTTTTTTTTTTTTTTTTTTTTTTTTTGCTTTTTTGTGCTCAATTTGCATTTGCAGAACTAAAAATAATTAGCTAATTCGTGCGAGAAACGTTCAAATTACAGAGCGATGTTAAGCCGACGTGATTAATGCCCCCAGCCAGGGCTAGGAGATAGTTTTTGGGTAGAAGTTGTTAATACTTCTGTTTATTTGCGAAACCGCTCTCCTACCAGCGCATTGAAGAGTATGAGTCCCATGGAAGCGTGGAAGGGAAAGAAGCCTAGCATAAAACATCTAAAAGTATTTGGATCTCTTGCAGTTGTTCTAGACAAGGGTCCGAGGAAGGGCAGCAAGTTCCAACTCAAGGGCAATATATGGTTGAATATCATGGTTGGGTACTCTGTGGCAGGCAAAGGTGATCGGCTATATGACCCAGCAGCTCGAAAACTGGTATTGTTTGATGAGCATCATGTTGTCGCATACAAAGATGATGTTGTGTTGATCGAACTGGAGGAACTCGAAGAGCCCTGCCTGCGAGATGAGGCCGAAGAAGAAGAATACGTATCTGACATATCCGTCGATACCGGCAGCTCGGTAGCCGGTGAGAGCACAGATCAGTACGAGAGTGCTAAAGATAAGGAGGAGCAGGTTGTTGAAGAGGCACGCAAAGGTCCTGGTCGCCCCAAGATCATCCGGACTGGAAAAATTGGACGTCCGAAGAAAAAATATACAAATAGAGCGAAGAAGGTACTCTTTCACTAATTCTTGTATATGTTGACGATACACTTATAGCTTGCCAATCGCACGAGAATTTGCTGGAAATTAAAGACAGCATTTCACAATCGTTTGAGTGCGTTGACAAGGGTCCATTAAACCATTTTCTGGGCATGGAAATCGAGCGAGAAGGGGACATTGAACGCATTACTTTGGGACATTCGCAATATATCATGGATTTATTGCGGACCCATGGCAGCGAATATTGCAAGTCGGCGAAAACTCCCCTGGGTGCAGGTTCCCTAATAGATTGCACCAGCAACAAATGCAAAAAGGTGGATCCCACGGCTTATCAATACGTAGTGGGAGAGCTTATGTGGCTAGCTCTTACAACAAGGTCAGACATATTGCATTCGGTGTACAAATGGAATCAAAATCCGCATCCTGAGCACATGGCTGGCATAAAGAACATCCTCAGGCATCTCTTATCCACGGTTGACATGAAATTACATTATAAGCAATGTAGTCAATCTGATTGGGCAGGCGATAAGCTTGACAGGAAGTCTAACACTGGCTTCATATACATGTTGGCCGGTGGTCCAATTTCGTGGGGTTCAGAAAAGCAGCGAAGCGTGGCGTTAAACAGTACCGAGGCAGAGTAAAGCTTGCACTATCGCGACTTTTAGGAAGGCGATAGTCATGCGAAGGCTAATTTTGGAAATTGGCTGCGGAGACGATCGTCGTGTATGACGATAATCAGAGCGCGCAGGCGTTAACCAAGAATCCTGTTCACCATTCCAGGACGAAGCAAATTGATTTATGCTATCATTTTGTTAAAGATGTCGTAAAGGAAGAGCAAGTTTTTTTAAATATAAATGTAACACCGAAATGATAGCAGATATTTTGACCAAGAACCTTACGAAGACTAAACACGAGCATGCATGCATTGAGGAAGGGTGTAGAAAATAAAGACCGTGTATTTCCATATGATACAATGCACGCTTGTATTCGTTACAGATCATAGTCAATAGATTTGTCCCTCTCAAACGAATTAGGAATAAGAATATGTGTATATCTTTCATTACTTTGTCAGTCGCAAATAAAGTAATGAAGTAATGATGAGGATTAAATTTTAAATCTTTATGGCTAACATTCTATTTCTTGAAAGTAGTGCTCCTTAGAAGTGTGGGGTCAGTTAGCTTGTTTATTTAATTTTTAGGTTCTGAATTTATAGCTTTTTGCCTAGGGTTCGACTTCACTAGTTGAGCCTCTGTCATCCTGATCTGCAAGAAATCTGTGGCATCAGGTGCACCCGCCACTACCTTCAGGTCTGACCCTGAAAAATCGAAACTCCTCGTAATTCTGTGGTGTATCTTCAGGACGGATAGCAAAGTTCTGAAATGGTCTGTATCATATGCTGTATCATGCTCAAAAAGGTTACTAGAGTGCCTCTGTTGGTTGCGCAGTTCTAAGACCAGCACTTCTTCACGGGGCTCCATAAAACTGTCTAACTAACTCTCAGAGGAAAAGTCTACTTGAGGTTGTCCTTATGGACCACCCAAGGAGGGTCAGCCTGCACTTTTTGTTCTGAGCCCAACGGAGTCAGTTTGTTTCCTAACCTCTTGTTATTTTTCAAGAAAACCGGTTCTCCTACCTTAAAAACTCGGATTCGTCTTTTTGGGTTGTATCTTTCGATGTTGTCTTGTTGGGCTTTTATCTCCTGCAAGTGGCGTACTTGTTCTGAGGATTAGTTCCATGGTGCCGTTGATTTTTTGTCTAATTTTAGTCATCTGGCGATTTCTGCCAAGGTGTTGTAGAACCGTTCTACCTAGCGATTTAATGAGCTATTAAGAGGGGGCGCATTCTCAATGTCAATGTCATTGTTGTTTTTGAGCATTGAGGTGATGGTTTCAGAATTGAAAGTGAGCTTATTGTCGCAATAAGAAGTACTGATATTAGGGAATATGTTTACAAGTTGCAGTAAGGGACTTGTGGTCCTGGACACCACCGGTTGTACGACTGCGAACTTGGAGAATTTGTCCGCAAACATTAGGAATTTCTTGCTGTCGGTTGAAAAGATGTCAATGTGTAGTATTTTGCCTGTATAGCTTAGGATAGGCGTTTTCCCGAGCTCTTGCTTTTTCGGGTGCCTGTTATATTTAAATTAGATTGCAAACCACTGCTTTGGCTAAACTGCCAGTTTTGGGAAAATAAGGAGCTGTTTGAAATTTTCATGAGCCGCTCTGTGCGCACGGTTGTGCTCAGCCGTGATGACTTACTGCTCATTCTTGTCGGTTATGTCTAATACGACATTCCTGCAGTGCCTACACTGTGTGGCGGAGAAATGGGTAATTAATTCGTGTTGTAAGCTTTCTAGAACGGGTAGTGTATAGCGCAGTGTATCACAGTGTATAGCGTTCACGACTTCCGAATTCACGATTTCTTTAAGTGTTTTCGCCTGCTTTTATCAGTGAAACTGATCAAGTGGCGAGTTTTGATACCAAATATCACTAGGTTTCAATTTTCTTTCATTAGTGGCATAATTTACTTCAGCGTGTTTCAAAATGTTAAGCAGAATCTGAAATGCGTTACGTTGAGTCACATTAAACTCAACTTAAATTTTTTTTTGTGACATTTGACATTTGACATTTTTTGTGACATTACTCACTAAGCCGTTCTCTTCTTTCAGTATGTCTGTTATTGGACGAGTTATTGCCGAAAAGTCCTTCATAAAGGTCCTGTAGTATCTTGATAATCCTAGGAACGGCCTGATACCTGTATACGCTTTTTGGTTCAGCGTATTTCTGTATGGCTCTTACCTTTTATGGATCGGATTTTGTTCCGTCCTTGCTACTAAGCAAGGTATTCAACGCTTTCTTTGAAAAACATAGTCTCTTCCTGGCTTACTCTCATGTTAGCATTGATTAGGCATTTAAACACATTATCAATGTGGCGGAAAAATTTGACGCCATTTAACGAAAACGACATCTTCTCGCGGTCAAGTTCCGCAAGGTGTTGCCTTCCGAAAATGTTGCCTTCCCAAGTTTTGCTAGAATTATGGGAATATTGGGAATTGGGTAAGGATCTGGGATCGCTCTGGGATCTGGTTCGCTCATTCATTTTCCTTAAATCTATGACCAACCTCTTGTTGACCTACCGTGGGCGTCAGGACCTTTTTTGTCCACACCCCAATTTGTGCTGTTGTAAGGTGATATTGACGGCCTTGTTTGATTGACTTCGTTGTTTACGGAGTCGGAAAAACCCATAAGGTTTGGGTTCTGGAGTACACCGGTTCATTGTCTATTATAAAGATCATGGCAGCGACAGCGGTGTTGAATGGGATAGCTTCGTCTGCTGTGGAGAAAGTATAATATTGCGCCTGTATCGATCAAGATTTTTAAAATTCTCCCAGCCAACCGTCACTTGGAGCATACTCATTCACACTGTCAATCTCTTCGCCCGCATCCTTTGCGACCTTCTCGTATTCCTCCTTAATATATTTGGTATTTAAGGTGTCCGTTTGTTCGTGCAGTCTGCCCTTTTGGTGCTTGACAAAATGTGCGTTTCTATCCTTGCCCTGTTCTTCTTTTTTACTTCTACCTGGCTTTCCCTAGAAACGGCTCTTGCTGTTTCCAGCTATATGGGCTGTTTGGGATCGCTCCTCCACAGCCTTAGCGTATGAATTCGCAAATATGCTCCTCTCAATGCTTGCTTGAATTTCTCTGATTAAAGCTAGCGCGGGTGACAAGTCTTTGGGCTGGGCTGGGAAAACCACAGCTATGAGCGATTTTTTGAGATAAAGGCATACAAGGCTTCAGCCCTAACTACAGCGTTGAGCCCATCGGCGCCCTCGGTGTCATCACGCCTTTATTGGTTACCAGCGTTAGTTTTTTCACTTCGTCATAGTATTGCATAAGAGACAGGTCACCCTGTCTGACAATATCTAACCTTTGCCTCAGTTGGCGTAAAGATAATTTATCCGAATAATTGCAAATTATTCTGGCCAAGATGGCATCACAGTTAACACGGTGTTGTAAAACGCAAGTAGGGGTCCAGCTGCGCCACGTGTTCCTTATAATGGCAACAGCTTGGTTGTGAGTGCTGCTGTTATTATAGGGTTTAAAAAGCTCGAAGGCGTATATGGCAAATTGTCTCCATGCCACATTTTCGTCCTAGGTGGTAGAAAACTGTGGCATAGACTTGATTATGTCTAGTGGTATGTCACACCTAAAATTTGGGCTAACAGAAACTTTTTCATTTCTGTTGATTTGCGGTGCTTACAAATGCAAAATCTATACTCGATTAGCAATAGAGCTTAATTGGGTTTAAATGCGTTTTTGGTTGCGATCTTGGATTTAAGTTGGGTCTATGGTTTTTTCTACCGGACTAGATGACAGCTGATCTATTGCCTTTCCAACTTGTTGCTCCTCCCAGCTATCCTCAATTTCGTATTTCAGTTTTATGTTCCTATAAGCACGTCCGCAACTCATTGGCTGTTGGTTGGCACTACACAAATACACTATACCTTCTTTCAATTTAAGAAGTTTAGGGTGGACGGATTGACTTCGCCATTTTTTTGCCTTTTGGCTATCAATGCAGTTATAATAACAACAAAAATATTTATCGTCAGCGTGCCGAAGCAGTGTAGTTTATTCTTTCGAGTGCTTTACAAAACTGAACTTAAGACTGAAGCATAAGCAGTTAAACTCCCAAAGCCTAAGAAGCCTGCACCCTTTCTCTCTTCTCCTTTAACAAAATCTTGTTTCTCAAAAAACTAACAACATCTTTTACTCTTACCTATCAAAATACTAAGGGGCTACGGAGTAAGCTCCCTTAACTTTATTCTGAGAGTTCTTCATTTGTATCCCAGATAATAGTCTTTTCAGAAACCTGGTTAAAGCCATAGACTTTAAGCTCTGAAGTTTTTCCAGACAGGTACAATATTTAACCGAACCACTTACCAATTAAGGGACCGACTAGTGCGGAGAGGAGGAGGATTCCTAATCTTTGTGGTCTCCGACTTCGGTGCTGAAGAGGTTAAGCTACCAAATTTTGGTGATCCAGAATTCTTATGTGTTAGACCCACTGTGTCGCTTCAAGCACTGTTCATCACATGCTCATACTTACCACCTTCTTCAGAACCGCCTACATACTGGCACGACTTATCTGCCATTCAGCTGGTTTCTAATTACATGTCCGATAGTGACCTGCTAGTGACTCTAGGAGACTTCAATTTACCTGAACTTATCTGGAAAATTCACCATCTTTATCACTTTCAACACACCATGATTTTTCGGGGGGTATGTTCGACATACGACTCGGTCAAATTAACCACATAAGGAATTCCTAAGGTCGGCTTCTAGATCTATGTTTCGTTTCTTATCCAGACGGAGTAACCCTTTCCAGAGCCATGCCACTTTTGACCCCAGAAGATCCTCACTCAACCGCTAACGCTTGAGGTGTCTATTGAAACTGTCACTGCTAGCAGTTCATAAAACTCGCTGTTTTATTCTACAAAACGCATAACGCTTTCTTCGACTCTTGTGTGCTATGGAAGTATCCATCCGCCTCGTCTGATCCGCTTTGGTTTACTAAAAGTCTAAAAAAAATTAAAATATATTAAGAACAGACTTCTTAAAAGAAAAACTAGCTGCGATTAAACTTTTTAAAGATACCTAGTAGCTCGGTCAAACTTCACCGTGACTAGCGCTGATAACAATTATATATACCGTTGCCGGATCCAGTTTACACAGGATCCTAAGCAGTTTTATAATTTTGTGAACACTAACCGTAAACATGTATATTCTCCCCCCCTGATTTCGTTCAAAATCTACCTGTGACCACTGATCAGGGGATTGGCGATCTATTCGCAACATTCTTTTAAACAACGTATTCACTTCCTACCATTATGGATCGGCCTTATTCCTACAATATTCAAACAGCCAATCATTTTTTCAGAACACCTTTCTCCGAAAGCAGTGTGTTATCGGATTTTCTGAAGGTAAAACCAGTCTATTGGCAAGGTCCTGATGGTGTTCCAGGCTGTGTCCTGAAAAACTGCGCTAAGCCATTGTGAAAAACTAGTCTAATACTTCTCTGACTATCACTGGAGTCTTCTCCATGACAGCATGGTTTCATAAAGCGTCGCTCCACCACCACAAACCTCTTGAAGCTGACTTCCTTTATTATACATGGTTTCCGTAAACAGATGTCATCTATACGGACTTCAGTAAAGCATTTGAATCTGTCAGCCACGCACTACTTTTGAGTAAACTTAACTCTTGGGATTTTCTTCAGACCTTCGCATGTGGAGTTCCAGCTACTTCGCTGGGAGAACCCAACGTGTCCCTTTTAAATATGTACACTCACACCTCTGAAATCTACATTTTACATCTACATCTTACATCTACCATCTCTTAAAACTTAATGGGTGAAAATGTAAGCTTATGTCTTTTTAACGAACGTGGCCTAACTATTCCACATACTTTCTTTATGGGGTTTCCTTAGAAATATTAACCCAGGTTAACGATCTTGGTGTCCTATTAGACTTTAAACTTACATTTTTCGACCATATTTCTACTATAATTAATAAAGCCAAGGGTGTGCTTGGCTTCATTAAAAGATGGACTAAGGAATTTAATGACCCTTATAAAACTAAAAGCTTATACATAACTTTAGTACGTCCAATACTGGAGTACGGGTGCGCCTGGAGCCCTCAGTATGGGGTTCATCAAGATCGCATTGTATCCGTTCAAAAGGAGTTGACAAAAGGCCTTCTTGGTGTTTGCTCTTGGGGGATTCATCTGGGTTGCAAATCTTCACCTCCCTTCTTATTTCAACAGACTCCTACTAATGAATTTACCGCCAAGATTTCCATGAATTCTTCTCGTGATGGTGAATTCAATTAAATCCGACTGTTTATTAATTCCTTGGTTCGATAATTGCATTGAATAGTTGTCTGCTTTTTGGGCTTAAGAGGCAAGATCTGAGATACTAAAGAATGTTAGCAGATGCGATTCCTCAGGGGCTATTATATTTATTCCGGGATTGCAAACTACTTTTAAGGTCATGTATGTAAGATAGTTTTTTGTTTTTTTTTTTTTTGTTTTCAATTTTATTTTATTTGCTGGATCTTCTCTTCTTAATAGAGACTAACAACAAGTTTTAAAATCTTAGACTAATATTATAACTAAAATGCATTTTTTAGCGATGGGTTTAGTTTTAAGCACGGCTCTAATTATATCGGAACTGAGCGAGTGGATGATCGGCACGTTGAAGTCTACTCCAACTGGAAGTTCTGGTTAGCGAGCGTGCAAGAGGATTTGGATGAGATGTTAATTTAGCTTGGTGTTTTGCTTTTTGATGGAAAATTTCGTCAGAAACGGTGTTGATATTTAAATCTCGATGAATGTTTTCGTTCCTTATATACCAAGGAGCACCAGTGATGAGTCTAAGGGTCTTAGATTGAACTCTTTGAATTACTTCGATGTTACTACGACTGGCATTTCCCCAAAGTTCAGAGCCGTATTTCCACATTGGCTTGATCACGGTGTTATAGATAAGTATTTTGTATTCAAGGCAAAGAGGGGATTGAGAGTTGATTAGCCAATGGAGCATGTTGGTCTTCAACTTTAGTTGAGTTTTTTGGCTGCTATGTGTGGGCGCCAGGTGAGTCTCCTGTCAAGATGGATACCCAAGTATGTGACGGAGTTTGACTGGGGGATTCGTGCTCCGTTTAGAGTGAGTTGGGGACAGGTTTGTCTGTTCAGTGTGAATGTTAAGTGTTTACATTTACTTTCGTTTACTTTAATTCTCCAGTTAGCTAACCATTTTTCAAGAGATTCCAAATGATTTTGTAGAATAACAGTTGCTCTAAGGGGACATTTACTCCGGCTAAGAACTCCTAACGCAGCTCTTTAATGCCATCACAAAACTTGGCTACTTTCCACAACGATGGAAGAGATCGATAATCATAATGATTCCGAAGCCTGGTAAGGACCACACAGTTCCCTCATCCTACAGACCAATAAGCCTTCTCTCATGTATATCGAAACTATTCGAAAAATGCCTGCTAATCCGACTGAATCCACACCTGAGAGCCCACAATATAATCCCAGCCCACCAATTTGGCTTTCGCAAAAGCCACGGAACCATTGAACAGGTGAATTGAATAACAGCGGAGATAAGAACTGCATTTGAAAATCGAGAATACTGTACAGCCGTATTTCTAGACGTATCCCAAGCATTCGACAGAGTCTGGCTAGACGGCCTAATGTTTAAAGTTAAAACAGCTCTACCCGAAAGCACACACAAACTTCTAAGCTCATACCTATATGACAGAAAGTTTGCAGTGCGGTGCAACACTGCTACTTCCACTGACCACGAAATTAAGGCTGGAGTCCCCCAAGGCAGCGTTCTTGGGCCAACTTTATACCTCATCTATACCGCTGACATTCCTACAAATAGTCGGCTAACAGTGTCCACATTTGCCGACGATACAGCTATCCTTAGCCGTTCAAGGTCCCCAATCCAAGCTACAGCACAGCTGGCATTGCACCTCATAGCCACTGAGAAGTGGCTCTCTGACTGGCGAATAAAAGTCAACGAGGAAAAATGCAAGCACGTGACATTTACGCTGAACAGACAAGATTGCCCACCACTTTTGATGAACAACATACCACTCCCGAAAGCTGATGAGGTAACGTACCTAGGAGTACACCTTGACAGAAGACTCACATGGCGCAGGCACATTGAAGCTAAAAAAACCCATCTTAAACTCAAAGCCAACAACTTACACTGGCTCATCAACGCTGGCTCTCCGCTCAGCCTGGACCACAAGGTCTTACTCTATAATGCTGTATTGAAACCCATCTGGACCTATGGTTCACAGCTATGGGGCAACGCCAGCAACAGCAATATTGACATCATACAGCGGGCACAGACAAAGATCCTGAGAACTATCACTGGGGCACCGTGGTATGTTCGAAACGAAAACATCCATCGAGATTTAAATATTCCAACAGTCACCAATGAAATCAAAGAGCTTACGAAAAAATATCATGGCAAGCTTTCCTCGCACCCCAACCACCTAGCGCGAAATCTAACCCAGCTCAGCAGTCGTTCCCGTCTCCGACGAAGGGACCTACCAACCCAGCGAAGAAATCTTTAGGGACGCTTAATCACGGAACAGTTGGATTAATTAAAACGACTGTTTAGGAAAATTGTATTAGTTAAGATTTTTAAACTTATTGTTAGCTCTTATTTAAGAGGATCCAATAAATAAAAGCAGAGTAAAAAAAAAAAAAAAAAAAAAAGAATGGCAGTGTCATCTGCAAAAGTTGAAGTGGTAAGTTGAATGTTTGTCGGAATGTCCGATGTGTATAGTGTATATCGAATGGGACCGAGAACGCTTCCTTGAGGGACTCCAGCTTTGATTTCACGCTCAGCAGATGTTGAGGCGCTGCATCTTACGGAGAATAATCTTTTATGCAGATAGGATTCGAGGAGTTTGTGCATACTATTGGGGAGTAATGTTTTGATTTTGTACATGAGTCCATCGAGCCACACCCTGTCAAACGCTTGGGCAATATCAAGAAATAAAGCAGAGCAGTATTCTCGTTGTTCAAACGCAGAGCGTATTTCCGTGGTGATACGGTTTACCTGTTGTATTGTACCATGTTTTTCTCGGAACCCTAATTGATGCATTGGGATTATGTTATTTATACTAAGATGGGGACTGATGTTATTGCCGAAAAGTCCTTCATAAAGGTCCTGTAGTATCTTGATAATCCTAGGAACGGCCTGATACCTGTATACGCTTTTTGGTTCAGCGTATTTCTGTATGGCTCTTACCTTTTATGGATCGGATTTTGTTCCGTCCTTGCTTAGTATAAAAACGAGGTATTCAACGCTTTCTTTGAAAAACATAGTCTCTTCCTGGCTTACTCTCATGTTAGCATTGATTAGGCATTTAAACACATTATCAATGTGGCGGAAAAATTTGACGCCATTTAACGAAAACGACATCTTCTCGCGGTCAAGTTCCGCAAGGTGTTGCCTTCCGAAAATGTTGCCTTCCCAAGTTTTGCTAGAATTATGGGAAT
Organism: Drosophila ercepeae; assembly: GCA_018150545.1. NCBI lineage: Eukaryota > Metazoa > Arthropoda > Insecta > Diptera > Drosophilidae > Drosophila > Drosophila ercepeae. Next base: position 324,455 of record JAECWL010000008.1, on the reverse strand, counting down.
ATTGGGAATTGGGTAAGGATCTGGGATGGTTCGCTCATTCATTTTCCTTAAATCTATGACCAACCTCTTGTTGACCTACCGTGGGCGTCAGGACCTTTTTTGTCCACACCCCAATTTGTGCTGTTGTAAGGTGATATTGACAGCCTTGTTTGATTGACTTCGTTGTTTACGGAGTCGGAAAAACCCATAAGGTTTGGGTTCTGGAGTACACCGGTTCATTGTCTATTATAAAGATCATGGCAGCGACAGCGGTGTTGAATGGGATAGCTTCGTCTGCTGTGGAGAAAGTATAATATTGCGCCTGTATCGATCAAGATTTTTAAAATTCTCCCAGCCAACCGTCACTTGGAGCATACTCATTCACACTGTCAATCTCTTCGCCCGCATCCTTTGCGACCTTCTCGTATTCCTCCTTAATATATTTGGTATTTAAGGTGTCCGTTTGTTCGTGCAGTCTGCCCTTTTGGTGCTTGACAAAATGTGCGTTTCTATCCTTGCCCTGTTCTTCTTTTTTACTTCTACCTGGCTTTCCCTAGAAACGGCTCTTGCTGTTTCCAGCTATATGGGCTGTTTGGGATCGCTCCTCCACAGCCTTAGCGTATGAATTCGCAAATATGCTCCTCTCAATGCTTGCTTGCATTTCTCTGATTAAAGCTAGCGCGGGTGACAAGTCTTTGGGCTGGGCTGGGAAAACCACAGCTATGAGCGATTTTTTGAGATAAAGGCATACAAGGCTTCAGCCCTAACTACAGCGTTGAGCCCATCGGCGCCCTCGGTGTCATCACGCCTTTATTGGTTACCAGCGTTAGTTTTTTCACTTCGTCATAGTATTGCATAAGAGACAGGTCACCCTGTCTGACAATATCTAACCTTTGCCTCAGTTGGCGTAAAGATAATTTATCCGAATAATTGCAAATTATTCTGGCCAAGATGGCATCACAGTTAACACGGTGTTGTAAAACGCAAGTAGGGGTCCAGCTGCGCCACGTGTTCCTTATAATGGCAACAGCTTGGTTGTGAGTGCTGCTGTTATTATAGGGTTTAAAAAGCTCGAAGGCGTATATGGCAAATTGTCTCCATGCCACATTTTCGTCCTAGGTGGTAGAAAACTGTTGCATAGACTTGATTATGTCTAGTGGTATGTCACACCTAAAATTTGGGCTAACAGAAACTTTTTCATTTCTGTTGATTTGCGGTGCTTACAAATGCAAAATCTATACTCGATTAGCAATAGAGCTTAATTGGGTTTAAATGCGTTTTTGGTTGCGATCTTGGATTTAAGTTGGGTCTATGGTTTTTTCTACCGGACTAGATGACAGCTGATCTATTGCCTTTCCAACTTTTTGCTCCTCCCAGCTATCCTCAATTTCGTATTTCAGTTTTATGTTCCTATAAGCACGTCCGCAACTCATTGGCTGTTGGTTGGCACTACACAAATACACTATACCTTCTTTCAATTTAAGAAGTTTAGGGTGGACGGATTGACTTCGCCATTTTTTTGGCCTTTTGGCTATCAATGCAGTTATAATAACAACAAAAATATTTATCGTCAGCGTGCCGAAGCAGTGTAGTTTATTCTTTCGAGTGCTTTACAAAACTGAACTTTAGACTGAAGCATAAGCATACCCTAAGCGGGTATGCATTACGCCACACAGTATTAATCGGCACGCCGAATAGGCGGCGCAGCGCTCCAAATAAGAAGTTTCAGATAACCACAGCCGTTCCTTTTAGCGCAGAGAAGAGCCTTTCTCTCTTCTCCTTTAACAAAATCTTGTTTCTCAAAAAACTAACAACATCTTTTACTCTTACCTATCAAAATACTAAGGGGCTACGGAGTAAGCTCCCTTAACTTTATTCTGAGAGTTCTTCATTTGTATCCCAGATAATAGTCTTTTCAGAAACCTGGTTAAAGCCATAGACTTTTAGCTCTGAAGTTTTTCCAGACAGGTACAATATTTAACCGAACCACTTACCAATTAAGGGACCGACTAGTGCGGAGAGGAGGAGGATTCCTAATCTTTGTGGTCTCCGACTTCGGTGCTGAAGAGGTTAAGCTACCAAATTTTGGTGATCCAGAATTCTTATGTGTTAGACCCACTGTGTCGCTTCAAGCACTGTTCATCACATGCTCATACTTACCACCTTCTTCAGAACCGCCTACATACTGGCACGACTTATCTGCCATTCAGCTGGTTTCTAATTACATGTCCGATAGTGACCTGCTAGTGACTCTAGGAGACTTCAATTTACCTGAACTTATCTGGAAAATTCACCATCTTTATCACTTTCAACACACCATGATTTTTCGGGGGGTATGTTCGACATACGACTCGGTCAAATTAACCACATAAGGAATTCCTAAGGTCGGCTTCTAGATCTATGTTTCGTTTCTTATCCAGACGGAGTAACCCTTTCCAGAGCCATGCCACTTTTGACCCCAGAAGATCCTCACTCAACCGCTAACGCTTGAGGTGTCTATTGAAACTGTCACTGCTAGCAGTTCATAAAACTCGCTGTTTTATTCTACAAAACGCATAACGCTTTCTTCGACTCTTGTGTGCTATGGAAGTATCCATCCGCCTCGTCTGATCCGCTTTGGTTTACTAAAAGTCTAAAAAAATTAAAATATATTAAGAACAGACTTCTTAAAAGAAAAACTAGCTGCGATTAAACTTTTTAAAGATACCTAGTAGCTCGGTCAAACTTCACCGTGACTAGCGCTGATAACAATTATATATACCGTTGCCGGATCCAGTTTACACAGGATCCTAAGCAGTTTTATAATTTTGTGAACACTAACCGTAAACATGTATATTCTCCCCCCCCTGATTTCGTTTGACAATCTACCTGTGACCACTGATCAGGGGATTGGCGATCTATTCGCAACATTCTTTTAAACAACGTATTCACTTCCTACCATTATGGATCGGCCTTATTCCTACAATATTCAAACAGCCAATCATTTTTTCAGAACACCTTTCTCCGAAAGCAGTGTGTTATCGGATTTTCTGAAGGTAAAACCAGTCTATTGGCAAGGTCCTGATGGTGTTCCAGGCCGTGTCCTGAAAAACTGCGCTAAGCCATTGTGAAAAACTAGTCTAATACTTCTCTGACTATCACTGGAGTCTTCTCCATGACAGCATGGTTTCATAAAGCGTCGCTCCACCACCACAAACCTCTTGAAGCTGACTTCCTTTATTATACATGGTTTCCGTAAACAGATGTCATCTATACGGACTTCAGTAAAGCATTTGAATCTGTCAGCCACGCACTACTTTTGAGTAAACTTAACTCTTGGGATTTTCTTCAGACCTTCTCATGTGGAGTTCCAGCTACTTCGCTGGGAGAACCCAACGTGTCCCTTTTAAATATGTACACTCACACCTCTGAAATCTACATTTTACATCTACATCTTACATCTACCATCTCTTAAAACTTAATGGGTGAAAATGTAAGCTTATGTCTTTTTAACGAACGTGGCCTAACTATTCCACATACTTTCTTTATGGGGTTTCCTTAGAAATATTAACCCAGGTTAACGATCTTGGTGTCCTATTAGACTTTAAACTTACATTTTTCGACCATATTTCTACTATAATTAATAAAGCCAAGGGTGTGCTTGGCTTCATTAAAAGATGGACTAAGGAATTTAATGACCCTTATAAAACTAAAAGCTTATACATAACTTTAGTACGTCCAATACTGGAGTACGGGTGCGCCTGGAGCCCTCAGTATGGGGTTCATCAAGATCGCATTGTATCCGTTCAAAAGGAGTTCTTGACAAAAGGCCTTCTTGGTGTTTGCTCTTGGAGGATTCATCTGGGTTGCAAATCTTCACCTCCCTTCTTATTTCAACAGACTCCTACTAATGAATTTACCGCCATTAACCAATCGTACAAAGATAGTGGGTGTCGTTTTTCTACACAAACTTATTAATGGTAATGTACAGCCAGTATCTACTAATACGCCTAAAATTTAACATTCCAAATAGACGGATTAGAAATTTTAGCCCTCTGTTCCTAAGTAGTTGTAGATCTACATATGCCCAGCATGAGCCTTTTAGGGTTTTGTGTTCAGACTACAACGGCCTATATTCTATTACTTCACTTGTATTGTCATACTCTCAGAACAGTTGTTTATGTGTGAAAACTATTTGTTAATGTTACTTAACAAAAAATATCTGCCAAAACACATCTTTGTTTTGCTGCATGCCGCCGCGTCTACCAGCCAAAGTGGCGTTCCAATGCTGTTTACAATGATTTACCTAACTGAACGCATCATGAACTTTTCCGGGATCCGATTCATTGCCTTTAAATTCGTTTTGAGTCGTTTAAGCGTAGTAGACACTGCCTCGGACTCTTTTTCTATGCACCAATTTTACCCTGAAACATTTTTATCAATAATATTTCTGATTTCTGATAAATCTAGGTATTGCTAATCTCTTTGCCAATTTATTCAATCGACATACCTATCCGATTTATCCGATCTTATCACTCCTCTAATTAACTTTTGCGTTAAGATATTAATGATAATATAATCTAAGTACTGTAAAACTGAAGAACATTTATTTTATTCAAAATTAACAATTAAAAATATTCATTAAAAATTAAAATTCTCTAAATTCAACGTATAATCGTATTGTCTCATAACCTCTTAAAAATCATTACATGGATCGTGTTTCAACAATCAATGATAATGTTGTTTTATTTAATCAAAACGATCCCATTTCTGTGACAGTGACTAAAGACAGAAGAATGTTACCCTTCATTAAATGTTGGCCAAAAGTATTTAGCGATCTCTTCACCACCACGACTTTATGTAACATCTTAGTTCGTCATATCCTCGAATACTTCTTTTGCGTGTAGGAGTTCACAATATTCTATATTCTATTCAATAATACATAAAAACAGTAATAAAAATGTGCAAAAGCAGTTCTTCTTATTTTCAATGAATAATCTAAATTGGTAGTCTGGCAATCGTCGTCATATCATTCGTCATACCTCTTCTGAAGGAGCATCGAATTTGTTCTGGGGTGAGAACACAATCCTTTTTGTAGTATACATAAATACTAAAACCTCTTGTTCAATATATTATCAAATAAACTCTCCCTTGATGTAAGCATATCCAAAATTATCTAGTTACCTATTTTTTAATTATATTAAGCAGCTTATTGTCAAAAAAATAAATTGAAATTATTTTTGTATTGTACCCGATTCACTCTATTCTCATTTATGAACTGTTAGTTTCTCAATAGCTGAGGGCGCTCAAAGAGGGGAACAATTACAGGAAAATAATCAGATTATAAGGCAGATAGACTTTCGGCATAAAAGATTTCCATGAATTCTTCTCGTGATGGTGAATTCAATTAAATCCGACTGTTTATTAATTCCTTGGTTCGATAATTGCATTGAATAGTTGTCTGCTTTTTGGGCTTAAGAGGCAAGATCTGAGATACTAAAGAATGTTAGCAGATGCGATTCCTCAGGGGCTATTATATTTATTCCGGGATTGCAAACTACTTTTAAGGTCATGTATGTAAGATAGTTTTTTGTTTTTTTTTTTTTTGTTTTCAATTTTATTTTATTTGCTGGATCTTCTCTTCTTAATAGAGACTAACAACAAGTTTTAAAATCTTAGACTAATATTATAACTAAAATGCATTTTTTAGCGATGGGTTTAGTTTTAAGCACGGCTCTAATTATATCGGAACTGAGCGAGTGGATGATCGGCACGTTGAAGTCTACTCCAACTGGAAGTTCTGGTTAGCGAGCGTGCAAGAGGATTTGGATGAGATGTTAATTTAGCTTGGTGTTTTGCTTTTTGATGGAAAATTTCGTCAGAAACGGTGTTGATATTTAAATCTCGATGAATGTTTTCGTTCCTTATATACCAAGGAGCACCAGTGATGAGTCTAAGGGTCTTAGATTGAACTCTTTGAATTACTTCGATGTTACTACGACTGGCATTTCCCCAAAGTTCAGAGCCGTATTTCCATATTGGCTTGATCACGGTGTTATAGATAAGTATTTTGTATTCAAGGCAAAGAGGGGATTGAGAGTTGATTAGCCAATGGAGCATGTTGGTCTTCAACTTTAGTTGAGTTTTTTTGGCTGCTATGTGTGGGCGCCAGGTGAGTCTCCTGTCAAGATGGATACCCAAGTATGTGACGGAGTTTGACTGGGGGATTCGTGCTCCGTTTAGAGTGAGTTGGGGACAGGTTTGTCTGTTCAGTGTGAATGTTAAGTGTTTACATTTACTTTCGTTTACTTTAATTCTCCAGTTAGCTAACCATTTTTCAAGAGATTCCAAATGATTTTGTAGAATAACAGTTGCTCTAAGGGGACATTTACTCCGGCTAAGAACTCCTAACGCAGCTCTTTAATGCCATCACAAAACTTGGCTACTTTCCACAACGATGGAAGAGATCGATAATCATAATGATTCCGAAGCCTGGTAAGGACCACACAGTTCCCTCATCCTACAGACCAATAAGCCTTCTCTCATGTATATCGAAACTATTCGAAAAATGCCTGCTAATCCGACTGAATCCACACCTGAGAGCCCACAATATAATCCCAGCCCACCAATTTGGCTTTCGCAAAAGCCACGGAACCATTGAACAGGTGAATTGAATAACAGCGGAGATAAGAACTGCATTTGAAAATCGAGAATACTGTACAGCCGTATTTCTAGACGTATCCCAAGCATTCGACAGAGTCTGGCTAGACGGCCTAATGTTTAAAGTTAAAACAGCTCTACCCGAAAGCACACACAAACTTCTAAGCTCATACCTATATGACAGAAAGTTTGCAGTGCGGTGCAACACTGCTACTTCCACTGACCACGAAATTAAGGCTGGAGTCCCCCAAGGCAGCGTTCTTGGGCCAACTTTATACCTCATCTATACCGCTGACATTCCTACAAATAGTCGGCTAACAGTGTCCACATTTGCCGACGATACAGCTATCCTTAGCCGTTCAAGGTCCCCAATCCAAGCTACAGCACAGCTGGCATTGCACCTCATAGCCACTGAGAAGTGGCTCTCTGACTGGCGAATAAAAGTCAACGAGGAAAAATGCAAGCACGTGACATTTACGCTGAACAGACAAGATTGCCCACCACTTTTGATGAACAACATACCACTCCCGAAAGCTGATGAGGTAACGTACCTAGGAGTACACCTTGACAGAAGACTCACATGGCGCACGCACATTGAAGCTAAAAAAACCCATCTTAAACTCAAAGCCAACAACTTACACTTGCTCATCAACGCTGGCTCTCCGCTCAGCCTGGACCACAAGGTCTTACTCTATAATGCTGTATTGAAACCCATCTGGACCTATGGTTCACAGCTATGGGGCAACGCCAGCAACAGCAATATTGACATCATACAGCGGGCACAGACAAAGATCCTGAGAACTATCACTGGGGCACCGTGGTATGTTCGAAACGAAAACATCCATCGAGATTTAAATATTCCAACAGTCACCTATGAAATCAATGAGCTTACGAAAAAATATCATGGCAAGCTTTCCTCGCACCCCAACCACCTAGCGCGAAATCTAACCCAGCTCAGCAGTCGTTCCCGTCTCCGACGAAGGGACCTACCAACCCAGCGAAGAAATCTTTAGGGACGCTTAATCACGGAACAGTTGGATTAATTAAAACGACTGTTTAGGAAAATTGTATTAGTTAAGATTTTTAAACTTATTGTTAGCTCTTATTTAAGAGGATCCAATAAATAAAAGCAGAGTAAAAAAAAAAAAAAAAAAAAAAAGAATGGCAGTGTCATCTGCAAAAGTTGAAGTGGTAAGTTGAATGTTTGTCGGAATGTCCGATGTGTATAGTGTATATCGAATGGGACCGAGAACGCTTCCTTGAGGGACTCCAGCTTTGATTTCACGCTCAGCAGATGTTGAGGCGCTGCATCTTACGGAGAATAATCTTTTATGCAGATAGGATTCGAGGAGTTTGTGCATACTATTGGGGAGTAATGTTTTGATTTTGTACATGAGTCCATCGAGCCACACCCTGTCAAACGCTTGGGCAATATCAAGAAATAAAGCAGAGCAGTATTCTCGTTGTTCAAACGCAGAGCGTATTTCCGTGGTGATACGGTTTACCTGTTCTATTGTACCATGTTTTTCTCGGAACCCAAATTGATGCATTGGGATTATGTTATTTATACTAAGATGGGGACTGATGTGCGATAAGATGAGTTTTTCGAGTAGTTTTGATAAGCAGGACAGAAGACTTATTGGTCTATATGAAGATGCTTGTTTTTTGTCTTTACCAGGTTTTGGAATCATAACTATAGGTTACTTTTTTCATCTTTGAGGAAAATAACCATATTTCTATTATCTATGAGATCTATGCTCATTTTTGTAGTAATTCTATCGTGGCTTGGTGCTTTGTTCGGCTTTAATTGCTCTTTGATTATTTGAGTAATTTCGCTTGATCGGAATTTCAGGGGCGTAGTGTGTATTATGTCAGAGCTTGAGAATTCCGGAAGCTCAAATAAATTGGTCGCAGGATTTGGTTGGAAGACTTCTTGGAGGTGTGTTGCAAACACGTTCGCCTTTTCGGATTCACTTCTAGCCCATCTTCCTGTAAGACTTCGGATAGGGCTGTCTGTTTCAATAGGGGCACTGAGACTGCGCGCTTTCCCGAGTGGGTTTTGTGGCACATGTTGGAGAGAGTTGTTCGATGTATTGGTGTTGTGCAAGATTTTCTTCTTGTTTCAGTACTCTAGGGAGTTTTCGAGTTTCAGCTTTTAATTTCTCTTTGCTTGCTGGTGATCTGTTTTTTTGCCACTCTCGTCGAAAAAATTTATTTTTTCTAAAAGAAGCTGTTGAATTTGCCTATTTGTACGGTACTGATATACTACTTTTGGTTTCATTTGAGGTGTAGATACGCGTGCAGCAGTGGTGAGAATAAATTCAAAGGCATTTACAGAATTATCAATGTCAGCCTCGTGGTGCAGTGTTGGGCTTAGCTCAATGTGTGAGCTTATATATTTTTTGTAGCGGAGCCAGTTTGTTTGGTTGGATGTAATAATATCAGGCCGTTTCAACGTTGGTGGTTGTTCGAACAGTTGAAGAAGGATAGGAGAGTGGTCCGAGGACAAGTCGGCTATTGCTTCTATCCGCATTAGTTGTTTTGGTATGTTTCGGGTTATAGCAAAGTCTATAAGATCTGGTTTTTTGTTTGGATCAGCTGGCCAATATGTAGGCCTACCCGGAGATATGAAGTCAAGTTTATTCGATCTTGTGATTAAAGCTTTGTATAATTGCCTTCCTTTTGGGTTTGTAAGACGGGAGCCCCAGTGCGTGTGTTTGGCATTAGATTCGCCTGCTGATATGAAATGGGCACCTAGTTGGTTGAAATATTCCATGAAGTCTTCTTCCGAAATAGAAAACCGTGGTGGGCAGTATATTGAGGCAATACTAAGACTGCCGAAAGACACTATAATACTTATTGACGTAGCTTGCAAGTAATTGGTTGCGAATGGCTGCAATTGATGGTGCTTGATGCGTCTCTTGATAAGGATGCCTGTTCCCCCATGAGCTTTGTCGTCTGGATGATTCGTTGAGTAAAAAGTGTACTCACTAAGAAAGAAATTATTTTTATTTGTGAGATGGGTTTCGGAGATTAACATTATATCAATGTCGTGTTCCTTAAGGAATTGAATAAGTTCGTTTTTGTGCTGTGAAATGCCGTTAGCATTCCAGAAACATATCTTTGAAATAGCCATTTATGGTTTGGAGTGTTGGGATGCAAGCATTTCCATGAGTATGTTTTGATTTCGCATGAGGTCTTGTATTGTAGATTGCATAAACTGCATAAATTCCATCATGCTTTTATGAAGTGAACTAATTAGCGATTAAATTCCAGTTGATGGCTGTTCTAAGATGTGGTGTTTCTCTGATGTTGATTGGGCAGCTGGTGTTAGGGAGATTGCCGACTTAGAAGCTGGCTTTACTATGCCTGTCAAGGCATTTGCAAATGATACTCCTGGAATTGTGCATACAGGTTCAAAGGAGAACCTAGTTGCTTTGGTGAAAAAGACTCCCGGTGTGGATTCAGATGGAGTTACAGAGTTCTGTTTGGGGAATGGTTGCTTAGAAACTCGACTTTTGAGGTCTTTGTAGACTGGACACCCTCTGAAGTTTGCTGTGTGGTTTCCACCACAGTTACCGCATTTCCATAGATTAGGGTCATTTTTATTATTTGGACAGATGCCAGAGTCGTGCAAGTCTTCGTAACCTACGCACACTGGGCGTAGTGTACAGTAGGTTCTAGTGTGTCCATACTCCTGGCAATTCGTGCATTGTACAGGAGCATTACGCTTATGTGGCTCTTCCACTGTTATTCTGCGGTGGAGTAGATACTGGAGTTTATAGATTGGATAGACGGAATTTTTGTTTTTGGGTTTGTTTTCGGGGCTTAATTCCACTTTGAAAAGAGGCTGTGGTATCTTAGCTCTATTTATAATATTGATAGCCGATTTCACCTCAAATCCTTTGTCTTGTAGAGCAGAGATGATTTCTGCAGTTGACTCAGTTGGTTCGATGCCTTTGATTACCACTTGAAGACCCTTACTGCTCTTTAATTGGTAGGTATAGTAATTTTTCTTTGTAGCTCTTAGGTCTTTCTCAACGGTGCGGTAGTTATTTTCATTGTTAACTTGAAGCTTGACTTCGCGTATATTGCCCTTATTTATATGGGTCACATAAAAGTTGTTGGTGCCTATTACCTCAGTAAGTCGTTCGACGATCGAAGAACAATTTGAGTCTCTTATGTAGATGGGAGGGGGTTTTGGCTTTGCAGGTTCTGTGGCCACTTCTACGGGTCCGTCTTCAAGGTGTTCGTCTAAAACTTTGAATCTATTATCGTTTGAAATGTTTTCTTGATTTGATTTTGATTCGGAGGTTTTATTAAGCTTTGGATTATTGCCCAACTTTTTATTGTGCGGGCTTAATTTGCGCTTGGTAACTTGTATGTATCGATCCATTCCGGTCTGTATAGTTGGACGTGATTTTAAAGTTGAGGTAGGTTGTTTAGGTAATTGACTCGGAAACTGCTGACTTTGCAGTATTGGCCGGTCGGGCATAGCAGCAGTGGTCATTGACGTTGCCGTTGATGTTGTTGTTGCAGTCACTGTGGACTGAGACAGGACGAAGGTTGCGTAGTTTTTGTTGATGTTGTTGGCAAAGAGAATGCCGCGCATTCTACACTCCAATTTTCTTTTGAGCCCAGGGGAGCGGGAGAAATAGATCGATCGCTTGCATTGCTTGTTGTTGCTGTTGGGGAAATTATTGACAGGTAGGCATTATTGCGAGCCACTGAGAGACGACGCTCGTCTCGCTCTCTGTTCCGTTGCATTCTGATTTCGTCATGAATATTTTTGTTGTTGGCACATTATTATACGTTGGCATTGTTGATTTTATGTTTTTCTTAGATTACTTACTAGAAGTAACACAAGGTTTTGTGTGCTTGCACATTGTACACAGTAGCGTCTTTTCGCTTGGTGGTGGTACCACTTTATATGTTTTTATGTAGAGTTTTACACTGTAGAGATTGTTAAATTCACGGAGCACAATTGTGAGACGTCTGCACTCGCGTATCTTCCAATGAATGTTTGATAGTTGTAAGATAGATGTAAGATAGTTGGTATGTCTATCAATAGCGAGTGGGCATCCCTGGAGTCGTAAAGAGGTCAGAAAGAAGTCGAGTCGTTTAAAAGTCAAGAAAGAAGTTCATCGCGAGCCTGCCGTCGTGTACGTACGCAGAAGTTCAGCAGTTCTTATTCGCAGTTTTGAAGTAACTCAGAATTGTACTCTGTCTAACTTAATTACCTATAATTATAAACAAACTATTAATAATAAAATATCGTATTTGGGGGCTCAACCTGTCTGAGTGCAAAATAAGAGTAAAAACTGCAGAAAGTTGACAGTCGTTGGTGCTGTTAAGTGATGTTTTTTTATTATTTTTTTTTTTTATTATGTATACGGCAGGAAAATGAAATCTTCTAAAGATACCACCTGCTGTCCGTAGTTGGCATGCACGATTCATAACCCTTCAAGTAGATTTTTGCCTACGTACTAAACAAAAACCTCCGCTCACTCTCGAGTCCTTGTTGAGCTCACCGGGAATGACAGTCAAGGTATTTCATCGGTGAGCAGGATGTGATGCCAAATCGCACTCCCTCTCAATATGCGTTGTGCTCCAGCGTGACGCTCCTTCCATGACTTTTTAGCCGCGTTTTACGGCACGCCTTGCTCGCTGTGGTAGGATGTAACCTTGTAGAAAAGAGTTTTTAAACAATAAAACCCTGCTCTTTCCAAAGACCACCCATATGTGGAGGTCTCAGGTCTCGGGAGGATTGAGACCATAGTGGATCCGGTCTCCTCAAAGTCGTCTAGGGGAAGCACATTGGAGGCCCCTACGAACATTTTCCCATTATCGAAGAAAACTTGAGCGGGGCAGCCACGAAAAGAAAAGAGACGAGCGAAAGCCGAGAAAAATTTCTTGGTGGTCAAATCGGAGGCAGCTTCTGGATAGATCGCTCTATACTGAAACATACAAATATTCATACATACTGTTTTGTAATAAGACACGCTCTGCCCATGTAATTTTTAATTTTGTTTTGCCCCAAAGCTTGCTATCCCACAAGTCGTGTGCTGACACTCCTCGGCTAGCAAGGTCGGCAGAATTAAACTCAGAACTGACATGTTACCAAGTCCTTTTAACTGGAATTGGGAGATTGTAGCAACTCTATTAGGGACGAATGTCGTCCAAAAGCATGGAGGAAAAGCACGCCAGAACAACCGTAGAATCAGTCCAAAAGACTTCGGAAGGAAAAGAATCAGAGCTAAGCACGGCGCAATAGAGCTCTAAGCTGTAAGGTAGAGAGACTTTTAAGTTTTGCGGAGCTTTAGTCTTCGCGGCAAGGAGATGAGTGGTAATAAGATTATTACATTCTACGCGAATGTATATTGCTGCAATATATATGGACTTCCAAACAACATCGCACTGGCATCTCGCCCAGTATTCGCGCGTCATTCAAGATTCGACTAGCAAATGGATGGCCATTCTGCATTCTATGGTCAAAACCATGTGAGAAGGTTTTCAATACATTGATCTTGGCTGATCGCAATGCGAGTGGTGAAGGCGGATACGGATCTTGAGCTTTGTGGGATTTTTTGTGTACCTGAAAGTATTAACCCGAAAATGGTCTCGTGACCCAGAATTGATCCACAAATATTATGAGAGAATTGCCTAGGATAAGTGAAGGAAGTATATCTGCGCCAATCAGCACATCATCTCTGCGAACTCCTATAAAAGAGCGGATCAGCCAGAGGAAGATCAGGAAACCTGCTGCAAATTTCCTGCGTATTGAGGAAAGACGAACAGGGAGGCTTCGATCTTGATTCGAGGTTTGGAGAGAGAGCCAATATCGAAGTGACAAAAGTTCTTAGGGGTTTTAGCAAGTGATATGGAGGTTTCATTGAACATTTGCTTAGAAACAAAGGTGGCTTCTGATCCGGAATCGATAAATGCACGCGCCTTATTGTTTGATTCACAGAGGTTGATGACAGAGGTTGATAACTGCAGTTCCTGAGAGAACACTTTCAGTGCTGGATGCATAGTGGTTCTGGAGATTTGGAGAAGTGGACTGTAATTTTTCCCCGGAAATGCTTGAAGTGGAGGGAACCGGAGGAACGTAAGGAGTGGCACCACGGCGAAGAAACGTTTTATAACGTCCTCAGCATGTTAAGAAATTATGGATACTCAAACAGTGCGAAACGTTGTGTTGTTTGCGAAACAATTCAAACACAATTTTCGTTGTTTTATGAATGTACAGCGGATATATTCTTGTTTTTTTTTTCAAAAATAGCTTGCATAATCAATGGCTTAACTTATTTTCAAAGGATTGAATATGACTGGGAGGCACGATTTATTTCGGAAGCAGTTAGTCTGCTTGAGAAAGGTCCAGACGACTCACTTTTTGGTCTGAGCTTCGTCGAGAAGCTCGACGTAACTGACATTCTCGCTTTTCGTTGCCTCCTATAGGAATAATAAGCTCCACACGGAGCTACCTGTGGTGACAAATGTGTACAAACAAGAACTTAAAGATATTCTCACATTCGGATTCATTTGCTTGTTGCTTCAAAAGATGGATTTCATTGTCTGCTTAATTATACGCCGCTGGGGCGGAGCAAAATACATGGAGATCATCAATAAAAAAAATACCAAAAATAATATTGTCCATTTGCCTCTTTTCCAATAGTGTTCTACCTGTACAATGCACCTGTATGTTGGTGTATCTCTTTCGTACATACGTTAAAGTGCCATCAATTGCTGTTTTGCCTGTAGGTCCTCCGGACCGATCTTGAATTTCATATCCATCTTTTACAGATCTATTTGCGACCGCTTCACTTGCGCGTATTGCGAAAGAAACTTACGAAAAACCCAGGAAGTCATAAACACGATTGCACAAATTTGATATTCTTCGGTGTAGCAAAAAGAATTACTGGTGCAGGCCAGATCCTTCTATCTTTGATGAAATGGAGTAAAAATTGTATTTGTTGCTGTTTTGGTCATACTTAGCGGTTAACCATAAACTCCCTTCGTTTTCTGCTTACATTTTTTAAATTTTTGGCAAATATAATTATATCGCCCATTTATAGCCGCATGGTATCCTAATTGATCAGCTTTTGGAAGATATGATTAACAAATCTTATAAATGCTTTTGCGTAACCAATTTTTTGTACTAATTTTTTTTAAATGGTAACTGTCTTTTTACTGAAAGATCAGAAAATATTTGCCGAACCGATTAGTAAATCACAAGATATTCGATTTTAACTTTAAAATACATCAAAAAAGACGGAAACTAACTTTAATTATATGTAAGGATATTAAGTGCACTTAGTTTCTAAAAATAACTTTATTTAGTAACTGCAAAATACTTTTATATCATAAACCTATAAGAAAGATTGCTTTATTTAAATAACCCAAGAACAGTTTATTTTTAAAAGAGATATAAAAAAAATCCATTATAAGACAGCTTCATTCGACAGTTATTCCGATGAGCATAATGCGTGGTCTGGTTCGCTTGATTAGCTTTAAATAAGGAAAATTCAATAAAAAGATGAAGAGGATAACAAAAAAATACCGAGAAAGAAAACCGTATGTCGGCATTCTGAATTAATATGGAAGATGAACAAGCCGCGACTTTTCGTGATGAAGAAGTGGAAAAAAACAAAGAAATTATGCCTCTTTCAGACATTTTATATTTTCTTAAAATGGATTTACCACTTTTGTTGCGGCTATGACGTACTTACAGCTCCTCTCTTAAGTCATCGTCTCGAATGAGGGTATTGCTGACGAAGAATAATCCGTTTAAAAGGTATATAGGGCTGAACTTTATGCAGCGGGAGCCGCGCGAATGAAAAAAGAAATGGAGGTCATATCTGCGGTTTTTGAGAGAATTTCGGCAGAATTATGGCACACATCTTAGAATTGTGTTTTATAATTTACCCCCTCAAAGTTACCCTGACAAGGGAAACCAACAGAAATATTTACAAGAATTTTAATTTTATTGATCTACATTAACATTTTTCTTCAGTTCCTAGCGCAGCCAAAGTAAAAAAATGGATATCCGAGGAATGTAATGGCTTTATATTTGTTTGGTACCATATGGATTCACCCGAAATACCCTGGATTCTTCCTTTAAACAAATTTGACAACAAATTTATTTACCACGGACGCAATGAATTTTATGTATATTGCCATATTCGAGAAATACCCGAAAATGGAGCTGATAACATCCATTTTAATTCGATTCACAATGAGTGTTTTATTTCTGGAAAAACATCAGCAAACAAGACATTTTTTCGGCACTGTCGCCATATTTGGAAATCAAGGTAACATAAGTATTTTAAAAATTTCTTCTCTTTTTAACTAGAGATATAGAGCAACAGATCTCCAATGTTCCTAGGCGGTTGGGCCATTTTAATTTAACAAAAAGGATGATAACAAAGCGGGCCCTTAAAACAAGCATTAATGATCTGATCTATTGGCAACTATACTACAGCGTATACGAATGAAGATAACAGTCTAACTAAAGTATTTCTCGTCCAGTAAGAAAAGAAACTTATATAATTCGGGATCTTACCTTTTGCTAGACCCTGACGCAAAAAAAAAAACAAGCAAATAAAAAAGCTGTAGCTTCACGTCATACCTGCAATCCTACCTTCGACTGTATCCGCCTGGTTAAATAGGAAAAGGGTTAGGCGTTTACTGTTAAAACTTGAGCGCGAAATCATACAAAGCTATGTTAGATAGGTGAGTTTGGTGCTCAACCAAGCGATGGTACGACTTTAAATGGTATAAAGTTCTTGGTATTCATTGCGAATTGATCATTAAAAAAGTGTCGTTCAGTACGGTTTGCGATCTGTCTTAGTGAACAAAATAAACAGATTTTTTAATAATAAACAAATCCGGATCGGCTTGAATTTCAGTGAATTCATATATTTATAATAATTTGTTGATTATTAGTAATTAATAATTAATTTGTGGATCTATTCGGCAGGTCCAGGACGCGATATTTTTTGGTTCGCACTTGGTTGCTGGTTTTGTCTAATTGGCCTTGCACTAAAATATTTTCATGATTGTGTACCTATTAAGACATTTTTCTCCTATCCATATTATCTCTTGTCTCACAAATGGTTGATTGAGGTCTTTGTGGATATAATAATTTGTCACTAACCGTGGAGCGCCACTTATGGTTCTTAGTGTCATGGACTGGTATCTTTAGAGTATTACTATGTTCGAGTTGCTGGATATTCCCCATAGCTGCATAGCGTAAGCCCATACTGGCTTTGGGATTCCCTTGTATAACCGTATGTTGTTCTAAAGACTTAATTCAGAGCACAGAGAGTCTTAGGCCGTTGGCTGTTAGCATCCAATACATTTTCTAAGTTTTTGACTACAGCTGAGTTTGCTTTGTTTTAATGTGCTGCTTCAAGGTTAGTCACCTGTCTAGATGTACTCGCAGGTTTCACAATTTCGCTGAAAGGTATGTTGAAGACATTTAGCATTACGGGATGACAATTTCCAGGTCTTAAGAAAAATGTGCTTTAAACAGACTTCTGGGCATTCACCACCATTCTCCACCTTTTTAACCATACAATTAGACCTAAATCAATTAGACCAAGTTCTGGATGCAAAATGTGAGTCATTGCCTGCGGTATCGTCAGCATATGTACCACCTTTAACATAGTTTGTTGTCGGTAAATCCGATTTACAGATGGTGTACAAAACTTGACCCAAAACACTCCCTTGTCGGCAGCGTAGGCAGTTTGTAACCTGGTCGATTAATCGTATTCGTGGACATAGAAAACTTTGTTTTTCAAGTAGAATTGAATTATTAATAAGTATGGTGTGGGTAATCATTTATTAATTTTATAGAGTAGCCCTTCATGCCAGACTTTGTCAAACGCCTGCTTGACATCTAGAAATACAGTATTTGTTGTTCTTAAATGCATTGACAATTGCATGCGTGATCCGGTGTCATTGCTCGATTATTCCATGTCTTCTTGTAAACCCAAACTGGTGTTCAAGTAAAATGTTGAGTTCATCCACCACAGGCAATTAAGATTCTTCTCAAAAGTATTTGCTCAACTACCTTGGAGAACGTCATTAACAAACTAATGGTACAGTATGACGATGTGCAGCCTTTGGTTTGTTGCACTTAGCGATTAAAATTAAGGCCGCACATTTCCATTGATTTGGGAAATATTCCAGTCTGATCATAGCATTGTAAATATACTTGAGCAATCGGATGCATTTCACTAAAAGAATTCTAATTCTGTTTCCACAGATTTTATCGTATCCTGGTCATTTTGAAATGCACGAAATGGAAACTCCTTATTAGGATGGTAAAGCTGCAGTTAAAATTCCTCAATTGCGACTTTCGAGGCCTTGAAAAAGCATTTGGGTGAAAGACCAAACACGTCCCAACTAAAATTGCAACAAAATCGAAAACGGAATTTTGTTGACGTTTTTTTGGCCACTGAAGTACATACATTTATTGTATTCAGTTGAAGGTTGCTAAGGGCCCCAAAAAGCTCGCTGCTCACTAAATGCTTTTCAACGGTATCATTGCACTATGCAACGTTTTTTTTTTTTTCATTCTCGCCTGAGCTCTCGTATGAGTTGGACGCGTTTGATTTTCTTGCAATTCTTCAACTTTATCAAATAAAGTTTTAAGTAATTGGTAAAAGATATGGACAATCCATCGCCAAGTAAACCAATTGACTTCGCCGCAATGAAGTCAGTTGTTGACTTCGGCTCATCAGAACTGCGCGCTGGTACGCAGGCATACTTACATAATGGCGGGTCACGCGAATGCCCAGCTATCTGCGCCCCATGGGATCTCACAACTTAAACTACTACTAGTACGTCAACTTCAAGTATCTCCACAATGTCATCCCAGTACAATTCAATACCTACACTAAATGGCAGTGTGTGCTCTACTACAATTTGCAAGAGCCAACTCAATGCGACCTCACCGATCTCACCTTAGAGGATGGCAAGACGTATCTTATTAAAGAGCCGGCTCAGCTCTTTCCCCCAAAATAACCCGTAAAAAGGCAGTCCCTCATCAGGAGGACAATATCCGCAGTTATCGCTTCCAGGATTTAACCGACAACGAAGACATGGAACCCTCTATCTCGCAACCAGCGTGCCGAAGAGAAGAGTAGAGCCAACCAGAAGCCCGCAAAGTATTGATAAACCTGTTCCCGGAGCCCACTCACTAACTCTCCGTCAATCTTAAGTAACAAGAATCACGTTCCCCCTCGTGGTTAACTTTCCGGAATTCGCCAAAGAGCTGGACGCCCTCATTGGACCCACCTTCTCAATAAAAACCTTAAATTCAGGTGATTGTGCTATACAGTGCAACTTATCTGATGACTACAGAACTGTGGCCCTTCACTTCCGCGATAAGGGTGCACTCTTTCACCACCACCAGCTACCTGAGAATCGGCCCTTCCGCATTGTCATGCTCAACATTCATAACGGTGTTCCATCGGAAGATATTACCGAATGCCTGCAGAAAGAAGGTCACTACGTCCTCCGCATTTACACCCCTCATAACAAGATAACGAAACTCCCACTGAACATGAGAATCATCGACCTCAAAAAAGACGAGAGTAACAACCTCGTAAAAAACATCTCTGCCAAATTAGCTGGGAGAAGCCGCGTAAACAGACCGAGCCCGCCCAATGCCTCAGGTGCCAGGAATATGGGCACACCAAGGCATACTGCACCCGGCACTTCTTTCCCAACTCGGCAGGTTTCCCTTACTGCAATTGACTGGAACGCCAAACATAGGTGGTGGGGCAACTACAAAATTTGTGCCAGAGGCAGGGTTTTGTCCTCTGCTCTAGCAGACGAGGGCCGTGACATTGTAGTTACAGGCGAAGCTTCCTGCTACCCCTACAGGGTGAGCGCCACTCCCAGCGCCATTGACTTTGGCATATCAAAAGGCTTCAGACAGCAACAAATCCAGGTAAGAGCCCTCACTGAGCTTTCATCTGACCATCTCACGCTTCTCTTTGAACTGGATGAGGAGGCCCAATACATTAAGGGAATCCCTAGAATACTTCCCCCGCATGCAAACGTTGCTCTATTTAAAACACACATCAAGCATAACGTCGCGCTCAATTGGCCCATCAACACTAGCGACGAGCTGGATCCCTATGTCGACTGCTTCACTGCTACTGTCATTGATTTTGGACGACGGGCTACTCCATCACCGCGCCAAGTAAACCCGAAAACTGTTAGAAGACCAATACTAAATCCGGAGGCAAGAGCTCTTTTGAACCTGAAAAGAAACCTCAGGAGGCATTTCATAGCAACAGGATATCCTGCATCTAAGCAGTCCCTCTCAAGTGTCACAAACAGACTGCGTCGGATGCTTGCCAAAAACCGCCAGGAAAACTTCAACAGCCTACTTGAGGGAGCTGGCCCTGACAACAGCAGGCAATTCTCAATATGGAAGCTAACGAGAGACATAAAGAGGCAACCACTCTACCAATCGCCCGTTTTGGGACACAGCGGCCTGTGGCTCAAAACAGATTGTGACAAAGCGAACGCATTTGCTGAGCATTTGTTTTCCACTTACACCCCCTTTCGTTTGACGGACGACTCCCATCGAAAAGAAGTCGCAAGCTTTTTGGATCTGCCTACTCAACCAACCCATCCCATAAAACATACTACACCGCAAGAAGTTCTTCAGTTAGAGGGCCTCCAACTCAAGCAGACACCTGGACCCGATGGTATTGACAACAGTGCAGCCAAATACCTTCCACACAAAGGAGTTATTAGTTAAAATGTATGACGCTATGCTAAGACTAGGGTACTTCCCTAAGCAATGGAAGCGTGCGAGGATCGTTATGATACCCAAACCCGGCAAACCTACAACGCAGATAGACTCCTACCGCCCAATAAGTCAACTTCCAACCTTTTCTAAAGTCTTTGAACGCATTCTGATGAAACGATTGATGGATCTGCCGCAGGTATCAGGATACATACCCCAACATCAATTTGGCTTCAGGAAGTCACACGGTTGCCCGGAACAAGTCCACCGTCTAGTCAATCGCGTAAAGCACGCCCTTGAGTCCAAGCTCTACACGGTGGCAGTCTTCCTCGATGTCAACCAAGACTTTGATACGGTATGGCACCAGGGACTCATATATAAAATTAAGGCTCTTCTTCGATCGAGAATGCTGGCCATGAACGCAAGTGTTCCACAAGGAATTTTTCTCGGACCTTTTCTGTACACCCAATACACAGCAGATACGCCCCCAGTGCTCCCTCGGCCAAGGTACTAGTGACTACATACGCCGACGCACAGCCATGCTGTGCGTCCTACATGTCGCTGCAAACGGCCTCGAATGCAGTACAGGAATGGCTGCATGACATTGAAGCCTGGGCAGCCAAGTGGAATACAGCTATCAATTTTGGTAAAAAAAAAAATAAAAAAAATTTTTCATTTTGACCTCGATCCGCTGTCACGTCTGCACTTTTTGAGTGTAAGATCGACTCGGACTCGGATATATACGAGGGCGGGTCAATAAGTCCTTGACTATTTGAATGAAACACAGGATTTTAGATAAAAAGTTATTTTATTTTTCAACGTAGTCTCCTTGAGCTCTATACACTTAGCCCAACGTTTCTCCAATTTTTTTATCCCTTCCAAAAAATATGATTTGTCGAGGTCTTCAAAATAGGCATTTGTTTGTGAGATGACTTCGTCATTGGAGGCAAATCTCTTTCCGCCGAGCCATTTCTTCAAGTTTGGGAACAAGAAATAGTCACACGGGGCTAGATCGGGTGAATAGGCCGGATGAGGGAGCAATTCATAGCCCATTTCATGGAATTTTGCCATGGAAACTGCACATGTGTGCACCCGTGCATTGTCCTGGTGGAAAAGAACTTTTTTCTTGGCCAAGTGCGGTCGCTTTTTTTTCAATGCCTCATCGAATCGACCCAATAAGTTGCTGTAATATTCACCATTGATTGTTTTTCCTTTTTGAAGGTAGTCAATGTGGATAATACCGCGTGCATCCCAAAAAACAGTGGCCATGACTTTATTGGCTGACAAACCCACCTTTGCCTTCTTTGGCGCCGATTCACCCCCAAGAAACCCACTGTTTTGACTGCTGTTTGGTCTCCGGTGTGTTGTGGTGGATCCACGTTTCGTCCACGGCTACGAAACGGCGCAAAAACTCGTTCGTATTGCGATTGAACAACGCTAAACATTGCGAAATTGTCACACGGTTGCATTTGTGGTCGATTGTGTGCAAACGCGGCACCCATCTTGCGGAAAGCTTTCTCATACCCAAATGATCATTCAAAATTGAAACCACCGAATCGCCGATCGGCTAAAACCATATCGTGGATTTTTTCAATTGTTTCGGATGTGGAAACCTCAACTGGGCGTCCAGAACGTTTGGCATCTTCCGTGCTTGTACGGCCACATCGGAATTCAGTAAACCACTTTTTTACCATGGAAATGGATGGTGCAGAGTCTCCATAATATTTATCAAGCTTGGCCTTGGTTTGCGTAATGGATTTTTTCTTCAAAAAATAATGCTTAATGAGCACACG
The DNA here is from genome assembly GCA_018150545.1 of Drosophila ercepeae. NCBI lineage: Eukaryota > Metazoa > Arthropoda > Insecta > Diptera > Drosophilidae > Drosophila > Drosophila ercepeae. The sequence goes on along the minus strand of JAECWL010000008.1, from coordinate 302,273 downwards.
AAATTCACTTTTTTCCATTTTCTTCTCAGTCAACGCGGTAGTCTGATATTAACGGCTGTCAAAAACAAACTAATTGTCGCAGCTTGTTCAATTTTTGACAAGAGTCAACTGACAGATGACTGTTGACGGGAGCAGTATTACCATTTCAATTAAGAGGCGGGAAATTCAAAAAGTCAAGGACTTATTGACCCGCCCTCGTATACCCTGTGAAAATTAAATGTACAATTAAGTTCCCGGAATAGTGTGAATCAAATGCATAATTTTTATTTTCGTCAATATTTATTTTAACGCCTTCAAAATATGCTCCCTCTGAAGTAATACACATATGACACCTCTTTTTCCAATCATAAAAACATGCCTTGTAGGCGCTGTCCGTGATCGCCCCTCTGCGAATTTTTTTTTACGGCCTCTATCGAGTCGAAACGAGTCCCAGGGAGTGATAACTTGAGTTTTGAAAACAAAAAAAAGTGACATGCGCCAAATCCGGTGAATACGGCGGTTGCTCGATGGTATTAAACGTGTTTTTAGTCTTAAAATCGTTCACTAGTACAGCTCGGTGCGATGGCAAATTACAATTAAAATTATGTTTCAAGGAGGAAACTTCGGATTAACTTTTAAATTTTATTTATTTTTTTTAAATAAAAATTGTATATATTTACATTGCATTCCACTGTTACTATTTGTAATAACTTATACTGCAGAGATTCATAATTTCTAGCGAGTATTTACATGTACATACTTAAACCTAATTAGGGACCCTAGAGGCATGAATTAATTTAATCAATTAATATATTATATATATATATATTATATTATATTATATATTATATTATATTATATATATATATATATATATATATATAATATATTAATTGATTAAATTAATTCATGCCTCTAGGGTATATATATTTTATATATCTTCGCGGCAGATCTGTTGGGTGAATGCGCAGGAGCCTCCTTCTCGCCCTCAGTCCCAATACACGGCTCCTCATCCAGAGTTTTCGGGCCAACTGGTTTGGGTGCATTCCCAATTTATTTACGTACGCGGTTTCTTGTTTATTAATGACATCGCCAATCCTTGGTACCTTCAGCTATTATTAAATGTCTTTTAACCATACTAAAAACTTATAATATAATATAAACTTTTTTTTATATTGCATCTATGCTACATGCCTATACAAAAATTAAGGATGTTGCTTGTCATGTGGCATCAACAAATAAAAATAAAACAACAAACTTGTACTGCGTATGGTAATTACCTATCCAACGATATATGGCACATGTCTGTAGCTCTTGTAGTTTCTGAGATCTAGGCGTTGATACGGACAGACAGACGGACAGATGGACGGACAGACGGACATAGCTATATCGACTCGGCTGTTGATGCTGATCAAGAATATATATACTTTATGGGGTCAGATGCTTCCTTCTGCCTGTTAAATACATTTGCACTATATTATGATACCCTTTTCACCCATTTTTAATGGGTACAGGGTATAAAAAAAAATCAGCGCTCTACAGGATTCTGTGCATTTTCTTTTTATACCCTGTACCCATTAAAAATGGGTGAAAAGTCCGTCCGTCCGTCCGTCCGTCCGTCCGTCCGTCTGTCCGTATCAACGCCTAGATCTCAGAAACTACAAGAGCTACAGACATGTGCCATATATCGTTGGATAGGTATTTACCATACGCAGTACAAGTTTGTTTTTTTTATTTTGATATCACCCCCCGTTCCCCCGCAAACAGCTAAAAACTGTCACGACCACGCTCCCCCGAAAACCTCAAAAAACTGCCACGCCCACAATTATTGTCCTAACGCTATGAAATTCGGCATATGCGTTGGTGCTTATAAAAGCTATCTAACTTTGAACCAAATCGGATAAGAAACACGGAAGTTATGCCACATGCAAAATCTATGGCAAGGGAAGCAGAAGCGCAGCAAAACACGCATTGCGCGACGCCGACTACGACGTTGACAGCGAAATGTACACACATTTCGCTGTCAACGTCGCAGTCGGCGTCGCGCAATGCGTGTTTTGCTGCGCTTCTGCTTCCCTTGCCGTATTATGCATGTGGCATAACTTCTGTGTTTCTTATCCTATTTGGTTCAAATTAGATAGCTTTTATAAGCACCAACGCATATGCCGAATTGCATGATATTAAAATAAAACAACAAACTTGCGTACTGTACTTGTAAACTGCGTATGGTAATTACCTATCCAACCATATATGGCACATGTCTGTAGCTCTTGTAGTTTCTGAGATCTAGGCGTTGATACGGACAGACAGACGGACAGACGGACGGACGGACGGACAGACGGACGGACAGACGGACGGACGGACAGACGGACGGACGGACAGACGGACGGACGGACAGACGGACGGACGGACAGACGGACATGGCTATATCGATTCGGCTGTTGATGCTGATCAAGAATATATACACTTTATGGGGTCGGAGATGCTTCCTTCTGCCTGTCACATACATTTGCACCATATTATGATACCCTTTTCACCCATTTTTAATGGGTACAGAGTATACAAAAAAAATATTCTGTAATTCGGTTTTTCGAACAGTTTCTAAAAAAGTGGCATGGGAAAGAGTCTGAGAGCCTTTGGTGAGGAATCAATGTTCAATATTCATTGCCAGAGAAGCTGAGGCTTTTAGGCATTTTTTAGAGTATTGTTTGTTTACCATTTTTGTTGTGGTGTTGTGCCGTTTTAGTTCTGTTTGTGTAACCGCGATTCGAACCCGGACCGGGCGGCACAGCTTATGCTCTGAACAAAAAAATTGGTAATTTTTTAATGTATAGTTTGTTTATCATTGTCGTTGTATTGTGTTGTGGTGTTGTGATATTGTGCCGTTTTAGGTCTGTTTGTGTAACCGGGATTCGAACACGGACCGGGCGGCACAGCTCATACTCTCAACAACCGAATTGGTCTCATTTAACCACTCGGCCACCGCCCGGCTACATTCTAAGTATCCTATACTAAATATCTTTAAAAAGTTATTTGTAGTTTACCGATTAAAAGTATTTTATAATTTCGTTAAAGGCATTTTAAACGCGGATCATTTGAAGCAGATGGATATAGTAATGGCACACATAAGTCAAAGAATACGCTGAAAGTTGTATAGAATATTTCTAAGGCTTTATTTAGATCGGTACATTACAAAAGATCGAACCAATAAAATCTAAGAATTTACGTATTAAGTCAGCCTTACGGAAACAACTAGTTTTTTAAGCTAAATGGAGAAAGTTGAGGCCGATACAAGTAATGGTTTCGATGGAAACCTTAAGCATTGGGTGGTATGTTTTATCTAGGGTCGTAAGTGGCGTAGCATGACCAGATTCGAAGCATGTCAAGGAGCCAACTTAAAGAATTTCTTACGTGGTTAATAGGCCGAGGGAAATGACAATTTCACCCGCAGTGAATTCATGATGTGTTGAACGGGATAAAGATGGTAAGTTTTTAATATTTGACCAAGTGAGTTCTGGTAGATTGAAGTCTTCCAGAGTCATTAGCAGGTCGCTATTGGACAGAATAGTAAAAACCGAATAATAGCGGGCAGGTGACGCCAATACTTAGGCGGTTCTGATAAAGGTGATATATAAGAACAGTAATAAACAGCACAAAGTGATTTTAAAACAGAGGAATTCAAAATTACCAAAAGAAATTTGTTTGTTTCTACCAAAAGAAATTTGCAACATTACTTCTTCAGAAGCGAAATCGAAATCCACAGAGATTAGGACTCCTTCTCCTCTTCGCAGAGGTCGGTCCTGTCTAAAAGTGGTTAAACTATCTGGTAAGATTTCAAAACTTAATATCTCCGTATTTTACAATGTTTCTATAAAGACTATGCAAATAAATAACTACCAAAATATACTTTAGGGACACTACTACGGAGCCTCCTAGCATTATGATAGTTAGATCTACGGCCTTCGTTTCGTACCGGGGGTCCAGATGGTAGACTTTCCACTTGAGTGGATTTGAGGGGGGGTCAATTCTACTAAAGTAAAGTCACATGATGTCATACCATGGAGTACAAATCAAACAAGTTTTGCTCCATTGTTGTGTTAAATTCAGGTGGCAAATTTTTATTTACAACTCCTGGTCTTTGGGTAGTAAGGAATATGAGCGGTCGGTTTTCGGCTGATGAGGCTTACGAGCGGTCTAGGCATAAACGGCATTCCTAACAGCAGATTTGTCAAAATAAGTACACACAGTTGTAGTTCCTTAAAGCACTGTATCTGACAGTATGATTAGAAGGTAAAAGAGCGACAGTATGTATCTGACAGTATGATTAGAAGGTAAAAGAGCGACAATAAGAGAGATGCAACAAGAGCTCAAACTTCTAGAGACAAGCCGCTGCAGTACTGCAGAATATATTACTCCAAAACGAAATAGAGGATGCAAAATAGAAAGCAGTACTATATTTGGATATTTAAAAATTTTTTTTTTTAACTTTGCTGTATTTATTGTATCTTCTCAGGAATTGTGAGACTAACAATAAGTTTTAACTGTGGTCTGGAAAAAGTGGGTTAGGGTGTGCTGTTCATTTTCTCATGTACTTTTGTTTTTCATGGGTTATTTCATCTTTGACGGATCTGATATTAAGGTCTCTTTGTATGTTTTCTTTTCGGATATACCAGGATGCTCCAGTGATTGTTTTTAGTGTCTTTGATTGGGCCCTTTGCATGATCTCAACTGCTGGCACTTCCCCAAAGTTGGCAGCCGTACGTCCAAATTAGTTTTAGAACGGATTTGAAGAGTAGGATCTTATAGTCCAGACAGAGGGGTGGCCGAGAGTTGATAAGCAAGTGGAAACTACCAACCTTAAGCTTAAGGTGATTTCTTTTAGCTTCAATGTGCCTGCGCCAGGATACGTCACTTCATTTGCTTTTGGTATTACGGTCTTGTTTAAAGTGATTGAAGGACAGTCTTGCCGATTGAGTGTAAATGTTACATGCTTACATTTCTGTTCATTGATTTTGATTCTCCAGTCAGATAGCCACTTCTCCACGGCCACTAGGTGAGAAGAGAGTTGATTTGTTGCTTGTACCGGGCATTTGGATCGACTTAAAATCGCTGTGTCATCGGCAAACGTAGAAGTTGTTAGTAGTCTGCTTGTGGGTATGTCTGCTGTATAAAGGACGTACAACGTTGGTCCAAGTATGCTACCTTGGGAACTCCAGCGTTTATAGCGTGGTCGTCGGACATGTCAGAGTTGCATCTCACAGCAAAGGCTCTGTTGTAGAGATACGACTTCAGGAGTTTGTGGGTGTTTTGGGGAAGCATTGTTTTAATTTTGAATTAATCCATTAATCCATCTGGACAGACTTTGTCCAAAGCCTCAGAGTCATCCAAAAATATTGATTATCATGAAGGAATTGAGTTATTTGAAGTTTATGCCGTGAAACACCGTTGGCGTTCCACAATGATATTCGAGGGCAGCCATTGATTATTTGAAATTTGAGATATTATCATGGGGATATTTTGGTTCATATGCTGCTGCAGAGTAAGCATCATGGTGTCAATACTGTTGTGTTGTTGTGTCGATAATGGGGAATTCGGTGTCGGATCAGATTGGGCAGCATGTACAGTTGTTGTCATAGAGCTAGGTTCTGTAATCCCCAATTTTAGGACGGTTGGTAGAACACCATTCTTGGTGTCCAAATCGGATGAAAGTTTACATTGGGCAGTAGACGCCAAAGCTTAACGCCGCACCTTATGGCCAATGACTACTTTTTTGGCCATAATTTTGGCCATCTGGAAAACGAAACTACATATTTGGACTTGGTTTTTTGATTTTAATTGTAATAATAATAAGAAAATACGTATGCTTTGTAAAAATGGGCGTGTAAATGTGAATTTTCAGTATCATCATAATTTTTTTTCCATCCTAAAATAAAAAAAATAATACATTTACATACATGCTTATACAGTTATTTAATAATACCAAAGGGTTTGGCAAGCCTTTAAATATCAATTTAGAACAATCACTGGCTCAATCACATCATTAAATAGCTTAATAAATTTCATTTAAAATTAGAGTTCCAGTTGAAATTTCTAATGGAGAAATTAAGGAAATGAGGTTTTTGAAGTTTATAACGTAAAACGACGTTGTCGTTCCACAATGATATTCGATATTGTGTTAACATGGGGGCGAATCCAGCAGGAGTGGAAAGCTATTTTGAAAGAATTAATCAAAAGTTGGTGGAAAATATGTCAAATCCAATAAAAAAAATTATTTAAAAAAAAAGGTCTTTGGATTGTTCATTTGAGTTTCATTGAGTTCATTTAGTTCGGTAATTAATTTTATAGGCAGCTTAAGGTAGGATTGTTGGAAACATGTACTCATATTTGCACGCTACTATAGTACCTACTTTTTATTGTTAGTCTATTTGTTTCTAGGTTTGAAGTTCCGTATCAAAGGAAAATGCAAATTGATCATTCTCTAAATTTTAAACCTGAAAGACAATTTACCCTTCAATTCAATAACTCGAAGCTCCTAAGGCTCTAGTCATCGACCATGACCAGCACGACCAATTTATACAATTGGCACCTACAAACACTTACCAGCCTTACAAGTTAGTTCACTTTTAACAATTTTTAAAACGCTAATATATTTTTTAGCGAATCACCTGATTTTCCTATTAAAACGAGTGTTCACATTGTGTACAAGTAGTTTTGCTAAACTTTCTGTTAGGAAACAAGCTTATTGCCTTTTTTCGAAAGCAGATCGTATTTCTGATGTTATTCAATTGACTTGTTCAATGGTTCCATGTTTCTCTCGAAAACAGAACTGATGCGCTGGAATAAGGTTGCGTGTCGTTCAACAGATATTTTTCAAATAGTTTCGAAAGACAATAAAATAGGCTTATAGGCCTGTACGATGAGGTAACTGAGAGGTCCTTGCTAGCCTTTGGTATCATTACTATGATCGACTTTTTCCATATTTCTGGAGAGTACCGGAGTTTTGTGATAACGTTAAAGACCAGGGAAATAGTGCATACAGCACAGTGTGGACGCTCAATAATCATCTTAGGAGTTATTAGATTAAATCACTTATGTACTTTTCGGATTTAGTTTATCCTTACTACTTACGCTTGAACCTCGATGGGCTCATGTGGTGCTTGGTTGATGCCTGTTACCGTAGGTAATAGATAACGAGCTTGTAGCATGGTTCGGGTTGAACACACGTTAAAGATGCGTTGCAAATTTGGTAGCTCTATTTTTATCGCTGCGGGTCCAGCCACCAGTGATAGTTCTTAATGGTGATATCGTTTCTGCCGGTATGGTTAAACTGGGATGGGCTTTCCATAGTGAATTTTTGCTGCCTGAAATTAAAAGTTGCTCCATATAGCGAAGTTGGGCGTTTTTAGCTTTTTCCTTCAGCGCATTGGAGAGATTCGTTAGGATTTTTTAAGTTTTGCTTTGCGATTGGCGATCTATTAACTTGCCACTCCCGACGCATACGTCGTTATTTAAGAACGAGCCGCGCGATGTCTGCGTTTGTCATCCTGGGTCTGCTAGGTGCGCTCTCTATTTGAGGTGTAGAGATATTGCCGGCTGTAACTAAAACACTCTCCAGGGTATTTGCTGCTGATTCTATCTCGGCATCAAAGTTTAGCCTTGGGTTCAGCTCAGTTTGTTCTCTTTGTTGGAGGAGGTTGAGATTTAAAAGGACTGGCGAGTGGTCAGATGATACGAGGGATATTTTTGGTTATTGCGAAGTCGTTCAAGTCAGGAATTTTGTTCGGGTCAGTAGGCCAGTATAGTAGTCTGCCTAAAGAGACGTAGTCAAGCTTTCTATTTGCCTTTATGATGGCGTTATACAACTGTTTCCCTTTAAGGTGACTAGATGTGACCCCAGTGGCTGTGTTTTGGCGTTGTAGTCACCTCAGCAATGAAGTGGTCCCCTAGGGTGTTGAAGAAGTCCAGAAATTGTGGTTCGAAAACATTGAAACTAGGGAATCAATATATCACAGCGAGGGTAAGACTTTCGTTTGAGTTGCAAGTTATGTGGTGGAAATACTTGTTACCTTAGAGAGTTCAAAAACTCCGTTGGATAATGTACTACATCATCGGGATTTGTTATGGAATCAACGGATGTGTATGTCACCAAATCGCCATCAATTTTTGATTGAATGGTGAAATTCAGTGAGTGTACATCATTCCTTGACTTAACCAAGCATAATTGAGAGTCTACAAATCAGCAAAAGTTGTTGGTTAGATTAATTAAACCAGATGTCGCATCAACTGGGACTTTTCCATTTCCAACAGCTAACAATTGCTTGGAAAATTGTGCAGCACTTTGATCATTTTAAAGTTGAACTCTCATATTAGTGTTCAGCGATAATGTTTTTGCATTATTTCATAAAGGTGATGCCTTCAGGCAAGCATTCAATTCATCTGCAGGCGTTCCACGGGGAATTACTGACAACGTCTGCCTGAAATCGCCTGCCAATAATATCATCAAACCGCCAAAGATATTGTTATTTCGCCGAAGATCCTTCAGTGTGGAGTTAAGTGCTTCAAGTGATTTCTTATGTGCCATTGTGCACTCATCCCAAACAATGAGCTTGCATTGCATCAACAATTTACCGGATCCGGAAATATTGCATGTTGGAGTATCAATTGTGTTTAAATAGAGTGTCAACTTAAGAGCAGAATGTGCAGTACGACCGCCATCTAGAAGAGTCGACGCAATTCAACATGATGCTAACGTCAAAGCTATGTCATATCTTGATCGAATAGTGGCCAAAATAAATGAAATGACAAATGTTTTCCCTGTTTTTCCAGGTGCGTCTAAGAAGAATAGACCACCAGTTTTTTTTGTCCACCGCTTGCATTAATGTTTCGTATAAATGTTTTTGCTGTTCATTGAGCAACAGCACATTATTTTGAACGAATTCCTGCAGTGTTTCTCGATACGTTTGGCATTGGTGGCCATTCACAGTTTTCAAATGCGCAAATGATTTTGGTCTACGTACATTTACCAACAGCAGTCGCAAATAAAAACATGCATCATTTCTAGGATGAACAGTATACATGCGACCTAGTGCATCAGTGGAAAACACTTGTGGCCAATCTGGAAATGCGGTTCCTTTTTGCAATGTTGAAATTTCCTTGTTGATTGATCCTTGTTGTAATACTTGGGCATTTCAACGTACATCAGCGTCACTGCGAATGGATCTGCTTCACACATTGCAAAGAAGCTAGTCAATGTTGTCGATGGTGGTCTTTCAGCTCGTTGTGCCGCATTAGCCTCAGTGAAGTAAACTCTTTGGCTATTTTCCAAATGCACTAAATGTGGACTATCTTTCACTTGAAATGACAATAATCGCCAAAATGCTTCATTAGTACTGATGTATCTGCCCATTTGGAAGTTACTGATTTCGTTATTCGCGTTTTCCTGCCTTTTTCGATGTAATTGCACAAATATTTGATTGATTTGGCCAAATGACAACTCTCAACGTTTGCATGTATTTTTTAAATTCGTGATAGCAGCAGGCAATATGGTACAATGAATTCATTTCCGATCTCAATCTCTTGTTTTTGAATAGTGTTCACTTTGATAGTGACTGTTTCAGGAACTAGCGATCGCGGATATCGTTGTGTGCACTTTCCATCAGCCTTGCAAGGCGATAATGGATTTAATGCATTGCACGGTCCATGCACCATCTGTGTCGTCACCATGTCGTGTAGTTGGGGATCAGTGACTGGATCAGGAATTTGAGCTGATATGAATTTTTTTTTTTTTTTTACTATTACTTACGGAAGGAAAATTAAAATCTTCCAAAGATACCACCTACCGTCCATAGGTGGCATGCACGATTCATAACCCCCCTAGTAGAGTTATGCCTACGTACTAAAAACAAAAACCTCCGTATGCTCTTCCGTCCTTTACAAGCTCACCGGGACTGCCAGTCAAGTTATTTCGTCGGTGAGCAGGATGTGGAGCCTGGTCGTACTCCCTTCCTTGTTAATTGGCCAAGAGGCGCACGTCCTTCATCCCTGGTTTCGCTGGATATTTTTTCTCCTGCCACCGTATAGGTGTACGTCGCCTGTATTACCCTTCAGCTCTGTTGGCCATCTCGTCGGCTCGGACCCGCTTCATCATATCTCTGATGATGTTATGTCCCCGCTCCCAAGAGTCGCTGTTCTCCATCATGGCCGCGATCAAGCCGCCAGGGCTGAGCGGGGCACCGATCAGCGCCCTTAGCTGCACCCTCTCCTCCGTGAACCTGGAGCAGTGCATGAGTACATGCTCTGCTGTTTCCCTCAGCATCGGGGCAGTGGAGGCATTGAGCTGTCTCTACGTGGTGGAACCGGAGTAGGTATGTAGCAGCTTCTTGGACCTGACAAATAGCCTTTATCTCCAGGTCGATTGGCGGCATGCCTGCCAGTGCTAGTGCTGCGTCTCCGGATATGGTCCTGAAGCCTCTAATGAGCCTAAGGGCCATAGACCGTACCGCCGCGCGTGCTCCTTTCAAGTAAGTGCCTTTCTTGGTGGCGTTGCTCCATATTGGTGCAGCATAGAGCAGCGTTGCTTTGGCTACTGCCACCAGTAGTTTCCTTGCCGGGAAATTTGGATCTCCTACGTTGGGCATGAGCCTGGACAAGGACGCAGTTGTTATTGCTGCTTTTCTGCTTGTAGCATCTCGGGCCAGCGTCCGTGTCGAACCAGAGGACACGATCCGTAAAGTAGCTTCCAACGACGATCCTGAGGTGCTCCGGGATACCCATCCTATGCATGGCGCTGAGGATTACTGGCCATCTGGCGGTGTTGAAGGCGTTCTTCACGTCCAACGTGACGATTGCGCAGTACTCCTTCCTTCCACACAGCCATCTATCGCCATTAAGAGCGTTCTCGGCGATGTTTCTCACCACCATAAGTACGTCCAGAGTGCTCCTGCCCTTCCGAAATCCGTGCTGCTGAGTACCTAGGCCGTTGCTGCTCTCGGTGATTGCCTCTATTCGAGCATACAGGATGCGCTCGAATAGCTTGCCCACGATGTCCAGTAGGCATCTCTTTGTATATTTTCATTTCGGATATACTAGGGTGCTCCAGTGATTGTTCTCAGTATCTTTGATTGGGCCCTTTACATGATCTCAATGTTACTACTGCTGGCACTTCCCCAAAGTTGGGAGCCATACGTCCAAATTGGTTTTAGTACGGAGTTAAAGAGTAGGACCCTGTAGTCCAGACAAAGGGGTGACCGAGAGCTCGTAAGCCAGTGGAGACTTCTAGCCTTAAGCTTAAGGTGTGTTCTCTTGGCTTCGATGACGTTGAAGTTGTTAGTAGAATGCTTATGGATATGTTTGCTGTATAAACGACGTACAGCGTTAATATAAGTACGCTACCTTGGGAACTCCAGCGTTTATAGCGTGGTCGTCGGACATGTCAGAGTTGCATCTCACAGCAAAGGCTCTGTTGTAGAGATACGACTTCAGGAGTTTGTGGGTGTTTTGGGGAAGCATTGTTTTAATTTTGAATTAATCCATTAATCCATCTGGACAGACTTTGTCCAAAGCCTCAGAGTCATCCAAAAATATTGATTATCATGAAGGAATTGAGTTATTTGAAGTTTATGCCGTGAAACACCGTTGGCGTTCCACAATGATATTCGAGGGCAACCATTGATTATTTGAAATTTGAGATATTATCATGGGGATATTTTGGTTCATATGCTGCTGCAGAGTAAGCATCATGGTGTCAATACTGTTGTGTTGTTGTGTCGATGATGGGGAATTCGGTGTCGGATCAGATTGGGCAGCATGTACAGTTGTTGTCATAGAGCTAGGTTCTGTAATCCCCAATTTTAGGACGGTTGGTAGAACACCATTCTTGGTGTCCAAATCGGATAAAAGTTTACATTGGGCAGTAGACGCCAAAGCTTAACGCCGCACCTTATGGCCAATGACTACTTTTTTGGCCATAATTTTGGCCATCTGGAAAACGAAACTACATATTTGGACTTGGTTTTTTGATTTTAATTGTAATAATAATAAGAAAATACGTATGCTTTGTAAAAATGGGCGTGTAAATGTGAATTTTCAGTATCATCATAATTTGTTTTCCATCCTAAAATAAAAAAAATAATACATTTACATACATCCTTATACAGTTATTTAATAATACCAAAGGGTTTGGCAAGCCTTTAAATATCAATTTAGAACAATCACTGGCTCAATCACATCATTAAATAGCTTAATAAATTTCATTTAAAATTAGAGTTCCAGTTGAAATTTCTAATGGAGAAATTAAGGAAATGAGGTTTTTGAAGTTTATAACGTAAAACGACGTTGTCGTTCCACAATGATATTCGATATTGTGTTAACATGGGGGCGAATCCAGGAGTGGAAAGCTATTTTGAAAGAATTAATCAAAAGTTGGTGGAAAATATGTCAAATCCAATAAAAAAAATTATTTAAAAAAAAGGTCTTTGGATTGTTCATTTGAGTTTCATTGAGTTCATTTAGTTCGGTAATTAATTTTATAGGCAGCTTAAGGTAGGATTGTTGGAAACATGTACTCATATTTGCACGCTACTATAGTACCTACTTTTTATTGTTAGTCTATTTGTTTCTAGGTTTGAAGTTCCGTATCAAAGGAAAATGCAAATTGATCATTCTCTAAATTTTAAACCTGAAAGACAATTTACCCTTCAATTCAATAACTTTTAATGGAAGCTCTAATACGCTTTGATAAATTGACCGAAGAAATAATTGGATCGAATGTGCCTAAATCTCTTTGGAATCTTTGGAAAACATCTAAAAATTTGTCTATTCTTTTGGTTTTTCTCAAATAGTGAAACCAATCACTTTTATAAATTTCATTCTTTTATTCTGCTTCTTCCTATTTGAAGTATACCACTGGAAGTACTTTTCAATAATATTACTTGAATGAACTTGGATCTTGTAAACTGTTTCCGTCATTGGTGCCAAGAATACTTACATACTTGCCAATTCGCCACTTACCCTTTTATTTTTTACAGCTGACGGAACCAGGGCTGTGTTAATGAACGCGACACGCAGCTGATCTGCCTGTTGATTTCTTTGTGTTGTTCATCTGCTTGGGCTTTTCACGCGCTGCGATGGTGGTAACTCGAAGCTCCTAAGGCTCTAGTCATCGACCATGACCAGCACGACCAATTTATACAATTGGCACCTACAAACACTTACCAGCCTTACAAGTTAGTTCACTTTTAACAATTTTTAAAACGCTAATATATTTTTTAGCGAATCACCTGATTTTCCTATTAAAACGAGTGTTCACATTGTGTACAAGTAGTTTTGCTAAACTTTCTGTTACGAAACAAGCTTATTGCCTTTTTTCGAAAGCAGATCGTATTTCTGATGTTATTCGATTGACTTGTTCAATGGTTCCATGTTTCTCTCGAAAACAGAACTGATGCGCTGGAATAAGGTTGCGTGTCGTTCAACAGATATTTTTCAAATAGTTTCGAAAGACAATAAAATAGGCTTATAGGCCTGTACGATGAGGTAACTGAGAGGTCCTTGCTAGCCTTTGGTATCATTACTATGATCGACTTTTTCCATATTTCTGGAGAGTACCGGAGTTTTGTGATAACGTTAAAGACCAGGGAAATAGTGCATACAGCACAGTGTGGACGCTCAATAATCATCTTAGGAGTTATTAGGTGATATCGTTGAATTGTGAACTTTTGTTGCCTGAAATTAAAAGTTGACCTATATAGCAAACTTGAGCGTTTTTAGCTTCTTCCTTCAGCGCATTGGAGAGATTCGTTAGGCATTTTTTAATTTTTGCTTTGCGATTGGCGATCTATTAATTTGCCACTCCCGCCGCATACGTCTGCGTTTGTCATCCTGGGTCTGCTAGGTGCGCTCTCTATTTGAGGTGTTGAGATTCTGCCGCTTGTAACTAAGACACTCTCCAGGGTATTTGCTGCTGATTCTATCTTGGCATCAAAGTTTAGCCTTGGGTTCAGCTCAATGTGTGAACTTATGTATTTTCTGTATTTGACCCAGTTTCTTCTGTATGATGTTAGTCTGTTTTGTAGTCTCAGGGCGTTGCAGAAGGTTGAGAGTCAGGCGATTGGTCAGATGATACATCCAGTAGAGATGCCTTTACTGATGAGGTTTCAAGGGATATTTTTGGTTACTGTCAGGAATCAAGTCAGGAATTTTATTCGGGTCGGTAGGCCGTAGTCGTAGTCAAGCTTTCTGTTTGGCTTTATGATGGCGTTATTCAACTTTAGGGGTGACCCTTTATACACCCATTATGGGTGACGTTAGTCTGTTTTGTAGTCTCAGGGCGTTGCAGAAGGTTGAGAGTCAGGCGATTGGTCAGATGATACATCCAGTAGAGATTCCTTTACTGATGAGGTTTCAAGGGATATTTTTGGTTACTGTCAGGAATCAAGTCAGGAATTTTATTCGGGTCGGTAGGCCGTAGTCGTAGTCAAGCTTTCTGTTTGGCTTTATGATGGCGTTATTCAACCTTAGGGGTGACCCTTTATACACCCATTATGGGTGACGAGGCGTGCTCCCCAGTGGGTGTGTTTGGCGTTGTAGTCACCTACAGCAATGAAGTGGTCCCCTAGGGTGTTGAAGAAGTCCAGAAATTGTTGTTCGGAAACATTGAAACGACGGGGACAATATACCGCTGCGAGGGTAAGATTGCCGCTTGCTAGTTGTATATTAATGGATGTGGCCTGCAAGTAGTTTTTTGCGATTTCTAATCAGGATACCGGTTCCGCCATGTGACTTTCCATCTGGATGATTTATTCCGTAGAACAAAAAGCCACTTATTTAAAAGCTGTACTTAGAAGTGAGATGTGTTTCTGACAGTAGCAGGACATCAATATGATTGTCATGCAGGAAGTTTATGCCGTGAAACACCATTGGCGTTCCACAATGATATTCGTAGAGCAGCCATTGATTATTTGGAGTTCTGGGATATAAGCATCTCCATGAGGAGAGGCTTGGTTCCGCATATAATTCAGTGGCAAGCATTGAAAGACAATGTTGCACGCACTCATTCATGCATCGTCACGAGATGTGCATCGTGCCCCCATATCCACACTCAAGTTGCATCAATAGCAATCAAATATTGAATAAAACTGCTTTAATTTAAGGTTGGTTGCTCCTGACTTCTCTAACCGGAACTAACTAACCAACTAACAAACTAACCAAGTTAGTTCAATATTTTCGGATACTGAGATAACTTCAACAGATGAGGCCCCGAGTTGAAAACCCCGTGAACCATAAAACATTATCAGAATGGGTTTTCACCGGACCAGCGCTCCCTACTACTCAGAGCTCTTTCAGAAATTAATCGAAGAAAGTCCCTCTACCGCTGATCCACTGATCCAATTACGAGGATTTTTTCGCGATCATCGTTGCAACAAAAGTGTCACAAAAGTGTCACAAAAGCTAATCCGCTTATTGTCTCTTACTCTCTCGGATATCACGTCCTTGATCGTGTTTCCACAATCAATGATCTTGGAGTTCTTTTTGATCATAAACTTATGTTTAATGATCACATTTTATTCCAGATTCGACAAGCAAATGGATGGCCATTCTGCATTCTTTGGTCGGTCTATCGGTTTGGATGGTAGATCCTCAACCCTACAAAACCTTGGGAGAAGGTTTTCAATACTTTGATCTTGGCTGATCGCAATGCGATCAATGGCAATGGTGAAAACGGATACGGATCTTGTGCTTTGCGGGATTTTTTGTGTACCTGAAAGTATTAACCCGAAAATGGTCTCGTGACCCAGAATTGATCCACAAATATTATGAGAGAATTGCCTAGGATAAGTGAAGGAAGTATATCTGCGCCAATCAGCACATCATCTCTGCGAACTCCTATAAAAGAGCGGATCAGCCAGAGGAAGATCAGGAAACCTGCTGCAAATTTCCTGCGTATTGAGGAAAGACGAACAGGGAGGCTTCGATCTTGATTCGAGGTTTGGAGACAGAGCCAATATCGAAGTGACAAAAGTTCTTAGGGGTTTTAGCAAGTGATATGGAGGTTTCATTGAACATTTGCTTAGAAACAAAGGTGGCTTCTGATCCGGAATCGATAAATGCACGCGCCTTATAGTTTGATTCACAATGACAGAGGTTGATAACTGCAATTCCTGAGAGAACACTTTCAGTGCTGGATGCATAGTAGTTCTGGAGATTTGGAGAAGTGGACTGTAATGTGTCCCCGGAAATGCTTGAAGTGGAGGGAACCGGAGGAACGTAAGGAGTGTCACCACGGCGAAGAAACGTTTTATAACGTCCTCAGCATGTTAAGAAATTATGGATACTCAAACAGTGCGAAACGTTGTGTTGTTTGCGAAACAATTCAAACACAATTTTCGTTGTTTGATTAACTTAACTTAACTTATTTTCAAAGGACTGAATATGACTGGGAGGTACGATTTATTTCGGAAGCAGTTAGTCTGCTTGAGAAAGGTCCAGACGACTCACTTTTTGGTCTGAGCTTCGTCGAGAAGCTAGACGTAACTGATATTCTCGCTTTTTGTTGCCTCCTATAGGAATAATAAGCTCCACACGGAGCTACCTGTGGTGACAAATGTGTACAAACAAGAACTTAAAGATATTCTCACATTCGGATTCATTTGCTTGTTGCTTCAAAAGTTGGATTTCATTGTCTGGTTAATTATACGCCGCTGGGGCGGAACAAAATACATGGAGATCATCAATAAAAAAAATACCAAAAATAATATTGTCCATTTGCCCCTTTTCCAATAGTGTTCTACCTGTACAATGCACCTGTATGTTGGTGTATCTCTTTTGTACATACGTTAAAGTGCCATCAATTGCTGTTTTGCCTGTAGGTCCTCCGGACCGATCTTCAATTTCATATCCATCTTTTACAGATCTATTTGCGACCGCTTCACTTGCGCGTATTGCGAAAGAAACTTACGAAAAACTCAAGGAAATCATAAACACGCTTGCACAAATTTGATATTCTTCGGTGTAGCAAAAAGAATTACTGGTGCAGGCCAGTTCCTTCTATCTTTGATGAAATGGAGTAAAAATTGTATTTGTTGCTGCAAGAAACCACATTTTTTCCAGTTTATGTTTAGGTCATACTTAGCGGTTAACCATAAACTCCCTTCGTTTTCTGCTAACATTTTTTAAATTTTTAGCAAATATAATTATATCGCCCATTTATAGCCGCATGGTATCCTAATTGATCAGCTTTTGGAAGATATGATTAACAAATCTTATAAATGCTTTTGCGTAACCAATTTTTTGTACTAATTTTTTTAAAATGGTATCTGTCTCTTTACTGATAGATCAGAAAATATTTGCCGAACCGATTAATAAATCACAAGATATTCGATTTTAACTTTAAAATACATCAAAAAAGACGGAAACTAACTTTAATTATATGTAAGGATATTAAGTGCACTTAGTTTCTAAAAATAACTTTATTTAGTAACTGCAAAATACTTTTATATCATAAACCTATAAGAAAGATATTGCTTTATTTAAATAACCCAAGAACAGTTTATTTTTAAAAGAGATATAAAAAAAATCCATTATAAGACAGCTTCATTCGACAGTTAGTCCGATGAGCATAATGCGTGGTCTGGTTCGCTTAATTAGCTTTAAGTAAGGAAAATTCAATAAGAAGATGAAGAGGATAACAAAAAAATACCGAGAAAGAAAACCGTATGTCGGCATTCTGAATTAATATGGAAGATGAACAAGCCGCGACTTTTCGTGATGAAGAAGTGGAAAAAAAACAAAGAAATTATGCCTCTTTCAGACATTTTATACTTTCCTGAGAGAACACTTTCAGTGCTGGACAATTCTTGTTGTTCGATGTATGTACTGAGGATACGATGGTTTTCTTTTGAATATAGCTTGCATGGACATTAACCTTATTTCAATGGATTGAATACGACTGGGAGGCACGTCTATTTTTGGTTTGAAAGCTTGACTTTGAATAAGAAATCGTTGGAAGATCGAAAAGTACGTTTAGTTGGCAATTGACCAACAAGCGTTTGCTTTCGAAGCGCTGTGTCAAATTGGCACACGGAGATTCGTAGTCATCGTTGGTGAGCGGAGATTCGGACACAATATCATGAGCCTTAACCCTTGTCTTAAAATTGGGTTGAACAAAATTTTCAACCTCAGTAAGCCTTGGATTATTTATGTCGATGGCTGTAAAAAGGTCGAGGAACGTGAGCGAATGTAAATAATATCCGCTGAAGACCTCAGTATCGTAGGAGGCAGCTAAAGCTAATGGGTTGCGTTAGCTGTTGTGCTCTTTGGGTTGTGGCATCAATCTGCTTAGGAAGATGGGCAGCACAGATATCATAAACGGAAAAACAATAGTCATACTTGGACTGCATGACCAAAATTGTTTCGTCTTCACCCCCAGCTGTGAGAACAGAGGCGCATGCCTCTTATTCTTGTTCGAATTTCTTCCATAGCCCTCGTACTTGATCCAATCGGATCTTGCATGTTTGACCCAAAGGAGCAGCGCTCCAGCACTTCCACTCGACGTCTTAAAGCGTGCTTTAAATTAGTTGATGCGATCTACCACCGTAATGAATTTGGTCCACGCAGCTGCAGATCGGGATTGGGATATTTTGACAGAAAACTTGGTGGTGACTGGGGTGAAGACGGATTTCAGGATTTCCTCAAGGAGCTCGGCAGAACGCTCAATTTTGATTTATCACTACCTTCCACAGCCATAATAATATGTATGGAATAGTATGGAAATGAAGATATTTTCTTATATATGATTCTTATGACTTACTATTATTTGTAAACGTATAAATTGGATATTATTTAGTGGGTATATATACTGAAAATTGAATGTATACATAAAGGATTTGACTGCCGGGGAACCGGAGCCCTAATGTAGGGAGAAAAATGAAAGAAAAAGTTCCCTTCCTTCTGGTTGGGTTCGTGCTCTTCCTTCGTAAGATGTCGATGCCGGACATCCTTCTTTATCCACAGGTTGGTTGATTAAAGGTTTAGGTTGATTACGGGGGGAACTTTTCTGCCGAAATCACTTGCCTTGTGGCTCAGCAATGAAACGAATTATACATTTTCATAACGGCTGTGGCCGGACCAATATATTTACGAAGCTGTGCTTCGGTTAGAATTAAATTTAAAACTGAATTACACTAATCGAAGTAGAGCGGTAAAAACCGAAATACAATAAACTGTTCATACTAAGTGTCGCACTGAAAAATAAAAGCCGGCGAGCCAACTCAGCATACCACCTGCACTTGCGACGCATGCAAGTGTCAGGTTAATCTGGGCCTTTTTTGCTGGGAGCATTGAACGACGGATTCGCTGTTTCATAATTATTCGCACATGGGTTATTATTGGCCAGGGCTGATACTAAACTTTCTTATTAACTACTCCCCCTCAAGGTCGTGACCGTTCGCATTCACCTTAAATTTGCCGATTGCCTTTTGTATATCCATCCAATTTCGCTTGCTCCTCAACATTTTAAAAAGGAGAAGGGAAGTGAACATGATTGCACTAAGTCCAACTACGGCTGCGAACCATACGCGGTAAGTTCACCTTTTCTTTGAATCCTTAATCCTTAATCAATTGAATCCTTAATATGATCCTTAATAATACGTCATCCTATGCAGTAGTGGTATATTCAGTACGGAATCATGACCCACGATGTCCAAGAGAGATGATACTGCTATGCCCGGACTTTGACGTTCACTTACTTAGTCCCGTTGATGGTAGCCGATTTTTTGAAAGTGATGAGATGGGTACCATTTGTCACTATTTCTGGACCATCGTCTGTGGTGATTCGTGCTGGACTCTCATTCACAATTATGACTCCATCAATGATGTGTGTGACCTTTTTGCATCTGAACTAAATCTTTGGATAGGCTATTAATATGTGGATAATATTTACGGACTAAAGGACCTTTATGTTAGAAATTTCCATTTAACTAATAGTTTCTGTATCTGTTGGTTGTTAACTAACAAGACTAACAATAAGTTGTCAAATCTTAATTTTATACTACATTCAACAGTATTTTTAACCGTGGTCTGGAAAAAAGACCTAATGATCAGCGGTGGGTCGGAATGTCGTTGCGGCAAAGTCGGGATCGGTCGCAAACCCGTGTTAAACTTCTCGCTAGGTAGTTAGGGTGTGACGTTAATTTGCTCATGTACTTTTGTTTTTGATGGGTTATTTCATCTTGGACAAATCTGATATTAAGGTCTCTTTGTATATTTTCATTTCGGATATACTAGGGTGCTCCAGTGATTGTTCTCAGTATCTTTGAATGGGCCCTTTACATGATCTCAATGTTACTACTGCTGGCACTTCCCCAAAGTTGGGAGCCATACGTCCAAATTGGTTTTAGTACGGAGTTAAAGAGTAGGACCCTGTAGTCCAGACAAAGGGGTGACCGAGAGCTCGTAAGCCAGTGGAGACTTCTAGCCTTAAGCTTAAGGTGTGTTCTCTTGGCTTCGATGACGTTGAAGTTGTTAGTAGAATGCTTATGGATATGTTTGCCTTATAAACGACGTACAGCGTTAATATAAGTACGCTACCTTGGGAACTCCAGCGTTTATAGCGTGGTCGTCGGACATGTCAGAGTTGCATCTCACAGCAAAGGCTCTGTTGTAGAGATACGACTTCAGGAGTTTGTGGGTGTTTTGGGGAAGCATTGTTTTAATTTTGAATTAATCCATTAATCCATCTGGACAGACTTTGTCCAAAGCCTCAGAGTCATCCAAAAATATTGATTATCATGAAGGAATTGAGTTATTTGAAGTTTATGCCGTGAAACACCGTTGGCGTTCCACAATGATATTCGAGGGCAGCCATTGATTATTTGAAATTTGAGATATTATCATGGGGATATTTTGGTTCATATGCTGCTGCAGAGTAAGCATCATGGTGTCAATACTGTTGTGTTGTTGTGTCGATGATGGGGAATTCGGTGTCGGATCAGATTGGGCAGCATGTACAGTTGTTGTCATAGAGCTAGGTTCTGTAATCCCCAATTTTAGGACGGTTGGTAGAACACCATTCTTGGTGTCCAAATCGGATGAAAGTTTACATTGGGCAGTAGACGCCAAAGCTTAACGCCGCACCTTATGGCCAATGACTACTTTTTTGGCCATAATTTTGGCCATCTGGAAAACGAAACTACATATTTGGACTTGGTTTTTTGATTTTAATTGTAATAATAATAAGAAAATACGTATGCTTTGTAAAAATGGGCGTGTAAATGTGAATTTTCAGTATCATCATAATTTTTTTTCCATCCTAAAATAAAAAAAATAATACATTTACATACATGCTTATACAGTTATTTAATAATACCAAAGGGTTTGGCAAGCCTTTAAATATCAATTTAGAACAATCACTGGCTCAATCACATCATTAAATAGCTTAATAAATTTCATTTAAAATTAGAGTTCCAGTTGAAATTTCTAATGGAGAAATTAAGGAAATGAGGTTTTTGAAGTTTATAACGTAAATTTCAATTCAATTTTTGATTGAATGGTGAAATTCAGTGAGTGTACATCATTCCTTGACTTAACCAAGCATAATTGAGAGTCTACAAATCAGCAAAAGTCGTTGGTTAGATTAATTAAACCAGATGTCGCATTAACTGGGACTTTTCCATTTCCAACAGCTAACAATTGCTTGGAAAATTGTGCAGCACTTTGATCATTTTAAAGTTGAACTCTCATATTAGTGTTCAGCGATAATGTTTTTGCATTATTTCATAAAGGTGATGCCTTCAGGCAAGCATTCAATTCATCTGCAGGCGTTCCACGGGGAATTACTGACAACGTCTGCCTGAAATCGCCTGCCAATAATATCATCAAACCGCCAAAGATATTGTTATTTCGCCGAAGATCCTTCAGTGTGGAGTTAAGTGCTTCAAGTGATTTCTTATGTGCCATTGTGCACTCATCCCAAACAATGAGCTTGCATTGCATCAACAATTTACCGGATCCGGAAATATTGCATGTTGGAGTATCAATTGTGTTTAAATAGAGTGTCAACTTAAGAGCAGAATGTGCAGTACGACCGCCATCTAGAAGAGTCGACGCAATTCAACATGATGCTAACGTCAAAGCTATGTCATATCTTGATCGAATAGTGGCCAAAATAAATGAAATGACAAATGTTTTCCCTGTTTTTCCAGGTGCGTCTAAGAAGAATAGACCACCAGTTTTTTTTGTCCACCGCTTGCATTAATGTTTCGTATAAATGTTTTTGCTGTTCATTGAGCAACAGCACATTATTTTGAACGAATTCCTGCAGTGTTTCTCGATACGTTTGGCATTGGTGGCCATTCACAGTTTTCAAATGCGCAAATGATTTTGGTCTACGTACATTTACCAACAGCAGTCGCAAATAAAAACATGCATCATTTCTAGGATGAACAGTATACATGCGACCTAGTGCATCAGTGGAAAACACTTGTGGCCAATCTGGAAATGCGGTTCCTTTTTGCAACGTTGAAATTTCCTTGTTGATTGATTCCAAGTGTAATACTTGGGCATTTCAACGTACATCAGCGTCACTGCGAATGGATCTGCTTCACACATTGCAAAGAAGCTAGTCAATGTTGTCGATGGTGGTCTTTCAGCTCGTTGTGCCGCATTAGCCTCAGTGAAGTAAACTCTTTGGCTATTTTCCAAATGCACTAAATGTGGACTATCTTTCACTTGAAATGACAATAATCGCCAAAATGCTTCATTAGTACTGATGTATCTGCCCATTTGGAAGTTACTGATTTCGTTATTCGCGTTTTCCTGCCTTTTTGGATGTAATTGCACAAATATTTGATTGATTTGGCCAAATGACAACTCTCAACGTTTGCATGTATTTTTTAAATTCGTGATAGCAGCAGGCAATATGGTACAATGAATTCATTTCCGATCTCAATCTCTTGTTTTTGAATAGTGTTCACTTTGATAGTGACTGTTTCAGGAACTAGCGATCGCGGATATCGTTGTGTGCACTTTCCATCAGCCTTGCAAGGCGATAATGGATTTAATGCATTGCACGGTCCATGCACCATCTGTGTCGTCACCATGTCGTGTAGTTGGGGATCAGTGACTGGATCAGGAATTTGAGCTGATATGAATTTTTTTTTTTTTTTTTTTATTACTTACGGAAGGAAAATTAAAATCTTCCAAAGATACCACCTACCGTCTATAGGTGGCATGCACGATTCATAACCCCCCTAGTAGAGTTATGCCTACGTACTAAAAACAAAAACCTCCGTATGCTCTTCCGTCCTTTACAAGCTCACCGGGACTGCCAGTCAAGTTATTTCGTCGGTGAGCAGGATGTGGAGCCTGGTCGTACTCCCTTCCTTGTTAATTGGCCAAGAGGCGCACGTCCTTCATCCCTGGTTTCGCTGGATATTTTTTCTCCTGCCACCGTATAGGTGTACGTCGCCTGTATTACCCTTCAGCTCTGTTGGCCATCTCGTCGGCTCGGACCCGCTTCATCATATCTCTGATGATGTTATGTCCCCGCTCCCAAGAGTCGCTGTTCTCCATCATGGCCGCGATCAAGCCGCCAGGGCTGAGCGGGGCACCGATCAGGGCCCTTAGCTGCACCCTCTCCTCCGTGAACCTGGAGCAGTGCATGAGTACATGCTCTGCTGTTTCCTCAGCATCGGGGCAGTGGAGGCATTGAGCTGTCTCTACGTGGTGGAACCGGAGTAGGTATGTAGCAGCTTCTTGGACCTGACAAATAGCCTTTATCTCCAGGTCGATTGGCGGCATGCCTGCCAGTGCTAGTGCTGCGTCTCCGGATATGGTCCTGAAGCCTCTAATGAGCCTAAGGGCCATAGACCGTACCGCCGCGCGTGCTCCTTTCAAGTAAGTGCCTTTCTTGGTGGCGTTGCTCCATATTGGTGCAGCATAGAGCAGCGTTGCTTTGGCTACTGCCACCAGTAGTTTCCTTGCCGGGAAATTTGGATCTCCTACGTTGGGCATGAGCCTGGACAAGGACGCAGTTGTTATTGCTACTTTTCTGCTTGTAGCATCTCGGGCCAGCGTCCGTGTCGAACCAGAGGACACGATCCGTGAAGTAGCTTCCAACGACGATCCTGAGGTGCTCCGGGATACCCATCCTATGCATGGCGCTGAGGATTACTGGCCATCTGGCGGTGTTGAAGGCGTTCTTCACGTCCAACGTGACGATTGCGCAGTACTCCTTTCTTCCACACAGCCATCTATCGCCATTAAGAGCGTTCTCGGCGATGTTTCTCACCACCATAAGTGTGTCCAGAGTGCTCCTGCCCTTCCGAAATCCGTGCTGCTGAGTACCTAGGCCGTTGCTGCTCTCGGTGATTGCCTCTATTCGAGCATACAGGATGCGCTCGAATAGCTTGCCCACGATGTCCAGTAGGCATCTCTTTGTATATTTTCATTTCGGATATACTAGGGTGCTCCAGTGATTGTTCTCAGTATCTTTGATTGGGCCCTTTACATGATCTCAATGTTACTACTGCTGGCACTTCCCCAAAGTTGGGAGCCATACGTCCAAATTGGTTTTAGTACGGAGTTAAAGAGTAGGACCCTGTAGTCCAGACAAAGGGGTGACCGAGAGCTCGTAAGCCAGTGGAGACTTCTAGCCTTAAGCTTAAGGTGTGTTCTCTTGGCTTCGATGACGTTGAAGTTGTTAGTAGAATGCTTATGGATATGTTTGCTGTATAAACGACGTACAGCGTTAATATAAGTACGCTACCTTGGGAACTCCAGCGTTTATAGCGTGGTCGTCGGACATGTCAGAGTTGCATCTCACAGCAAAGGCTCTGTTGTAGAGATACGACTTCAGGAGTTTGTGGGTGTTTTGGGGAAGCATTGTTTTAATTTTGAATTAATCCATTAATCCATCTGGACAGACTTTGTCCAAAGCCTCAGAGTCATCCAAAAATATTGATTATCATGAAGGAATTGAGTTATTTGAAGTTTATGCCGTGAAACACCGTTGGCGTTCCACAATGATATTCGAGGGCAGCCATTGATTATTTGAAATTTGAGATATTATCATGGGGATATTTTGGTTCATATGCTGCTGCAGAGTAAGCATCATGGTGTCAATACTGTTGTGTTGTTGTGTCGATGATGGGGAATTCGGTGTCGGATCAGATTGGGCAGCATGTACAGTTGTTGTCATAGAGCTAGGTTCTGTAATCCCCAATTTTAGGACGGTTGGTAGAACACCATTCTTGGTGTCCAAATCGGATGAAAGTTTACATTGGGCAGTAGACGCCAAAGCTTAACGCCGCACCTTATGGCCAATGACTACTTTTTTGGCCATAATTTTGGCCATCTGGAAAACGAAACTACATATTTGGACTTGGTTTTTTGATTTTAATTGTAATAATAATAAGAAAATACGTATGCTTTGTAAAAATGGGCGTGTAAATGTGAATTTTCAGTATCATCATAATTTGTTTTCCATCCTAAAATAAAAAAAATAATACATTTACATACATGCTTATACAGTTATTTAATAATACCAAAGGGTTTGGCAAGCCTTTAAATATCAATTTAGAACAATCACTGGCTCAATCACATCATTAAATAGCTTAATAAATTTCATTTAAAATTAGAGTTCCAGTTGAAATTTCTAATGGAGAAATTAAGGAAATGAGGTTTTTGAAGTTTATAACGTAAAACGACGTTGTCGTTCCACAATGATATTCGATATTGTGTTAACATGGGGGCGAATCCAGCAGGAGTGGAAAGCTATTTTGAAAGAATTAATCAAAAGTTGGTGGAAAATATGTCAAATCCAATAAAAAAATTATTTAAAAAAAAAGGTCTTTGGATTGTTCATTTGAGTTTCATTGAGTTCATTTAGTTCGGTAATTAATTTTATAGGCAGCTTAAGGTAGGATTGTTGGAAACATGTACTCATATTTGCACGCTACTATAGTACCTACTTTTTATTGTTAGTCTATTTGTTTCTAGGTTTGAAGTTCCGTATCAAAGGAAAATGCAAATTGATCATTCTCTAAATTTTAAACCTGAAAGACAATTTACCCTTCAATTCAATAACTTTTAATGGAAGCTCTAATACGCTTTGATAAATTGACCGAAGAAATAATTGGATCGAATGTGCCTAAATCTCTTTGGAATCTTTGGAAAACATCTAAAAATTTGTCTATTCTTTTGGTTTTTCTCAAATAGTGAAACCAATCACTTTTATAAATTTCATTCTTTTATTCTGCTTCTTCCTATTTGAAGTATACCACTGGAAGTACTTTTCAATAATATTACTTGAATGAACTTGGATCTTGTAAACTGTTTCCGTCATTGGTGCCAAGAATACTTACATACTTACCAATTCGCCACTTACCCTTTTATTTTTTACAGCTGACGGAACCAGGGCTGTGTTAATGAACGCGACATGCAGCTGATCTGCCTGTTGATTTCTTTGTGCTGTTCATCTGCTTGGGGTTTTGCTAATCTTGGGCTTTTCACGCGCTGCGATGGTGGTAACTCGAAGCTCCTAAGGCTCTAGTCATCGACCATGACCAGCACGACCAATTTATACAATTGGCACCTACAAACACTTACCAGCCTTACAAGTTAGTTCACTTTTAACAAATAAGGAATAAGGTTGCGTGTCGTTCAACAGATATTTTTCAAATAGTTTCGAAAGACAATAAAATAGGCTTATAGGCCTGTACGATGAGGTAACTGAGAGGTCCTTGCTAGCCTTTGGTATCATTACTATGATCGACTTTTTCCATATTTCTGGAGAGTACCGGAGTTTTGTGATAACGTTAAAGACCAGGGAAATAGTGCATACAGCACAGTGTGGACGCTCAATAATCATCTTAGGAGTTATTAGATTAAATCACTTATGTACTTTTCGGATTTAGTTTATCCTTACTACTTACGCTTGAACCTCGATGGGCTCATGTGGTGCTTGGTTGATGCCTGTTACCGTAGGTAATAGATAACGAGCTTGTAGCATGGTTCGGGTTGAACACACGTTAAAGATGCGTTGCAAATGTGGTAGCTCTATTTTTATCGCTGCGGGTCCAGCCACCAGTGATAGTTCTTAATGGTGATATCGTTTCTGCCGGTATGGTTAAACTGGGATGGGCTTTCCATAGTGAATTTTTGCTGCCTGAAATTAAAAGTTGCTCCATATAGCGAAGTTGGGCGTTTTTAGCTTTTTCCTTCAGCGCATTGGAGAGATTCGTTAGGATTTTTTAGGATTTAGGAAGTTTTGCTTTGCGATTGGCGATCTATTAACTTGCCACTCCCGCCGCATACGTCGTTATTTAAGAACGAGCCGCGCGATGTCTGCGTTTGTCATCCTGGGTCTGCTAGGTGCGCTCTCTATTTGAGGTGTAGAGATATTGCCGGCTGTAACTAAGACACTCTCCAGGGTATTTGCTGCTGATTCTATCTCGGCATCAAAGTTTAGCCTTGGGTTCAGCTCAGTTTGTTCTCTTTGTTGGAGGAGGTTGAGATTTAAAAGGACTGGCGAGTGGTCAGATGATACGAGGGATATTTTTGGTTATTGCGAAGTCGTTCAAGTCAGGAATTTTGTTCGGGTCAGTAGGCCAGTATAGTAGTCTGCCTAAAGAGACGTAGTCAAGCTTTCTATTTGCCTTTATGATGGCGTTATACAACTGTTTCCCTTTAAGGTGACTAGATGTGACCCCAGTGGCTGTGTTTTGGCGTTGTAGTCACCTCAGCAATGAAGTGGTCCCCTAGGGTGTTGAAGAAGTCCAGAAATTGTGGTTCGAAAACATTGAAACTAGGGAATCAATATATCACAGCGAGGGTAAGACTGTCGTTTGAGTTGCAAGTTATGTGGTGGAAATACTTGTTACCTTAGAGAGTTCAAAAACTCCGTTGGATAATGTACTACATCATCGGGATTTGTTATGGAATCAACGGATGTGTATGTCACCAAATCGCCATCAATTTTTGATTGAATGGTGAAATTCAGTGAGTGTACATCATTCCTTGACTTAACCAAGCATAATTGAGAGTCTACAAATCAGCAAAAGTTGTTGGTTAGATTAATTAAACCAGATGTCGCATCAACTGGGCCTTTTCCATTTCCAACAGCTAACAATTGCTTGGAAAATTGTGCAGCACTTTGATCATTTTAAAGTTGAACTCTCATATTAGTGTTCAGCGATAATGTTTTTGCATTATTTCATAAAGGTGATGCCTTCAGGCAAGCATTCAATTCATCTGCAGGCGTTCCACGGGGAATTACTGACAACGTCTGCCTGAAATCGCCTGCCAATAATATCATCAAACCGCCAAAGATATTGTTATTTCGCCGAAGATCCTTCAGTGTGAAGTTAAGTGCTTCAAGTGATTTCTTATGTGCCATTGTGCACTCATCCCAAACAATGAGCTTGCATTGCATCAACAATTTACCGGATCCGGAAATATTGCATGTTGGAGTATCAAGTGTGTTTAAATAGAGTGTCAACTTAAGCGCAGAATGTGCAGTACGACCGCCATCTAGAAGAGTCGACGCAATTCAACATGATGCTAACGTCAAAGTTATGTCATATCTTGATCGAATAGTGGCCAAAATAAATGAAATGACAAATGTTTTCCCTGTTTTTCCAGGTGCGTCTAAGAAGAATAGACCACCAGTTTTTTTTGTCCACCGCTTGCATTAATGTTTCGTATAATTGTTTTTGCTGTTCATTCAGCAACAGCACATTATTTTGAACGAATTCCTGCAGTGTTTCTCGATATGTTTGGCATTGGTGGCCATTCACAGTTTTCAAATTCGCAAATGATTTTGGTCTACGTACATTTACCAACAGCAGTCGCAAATAAAAACATGCATCATTTCTAGGATGAACAGTATACATGCGACCTAGTGCATCAGTGGAAAACACTTGTGGCCAATCTGGAAATGCGGTTCCTTTTTGCAACGTTGAAATTTCCTTGTTGATTGATTCCAAGTGTAATACTTGGGCATTTCAACGTACATCAGCGTCACTGCGAATGGATCTGCTTCACACATTGCAAAGAAGCTAGTCAATGTTGTCGATGGTGGTCTTTCAGCTCGTTGTGCCGCATTAGCCTCAGTAAAGTAAACTCTTTGGCTATTTTCCAAATGCACTAAATGTGGACTATCTTTCACTTGAAATGACAATAATCGCCAAAATGCTTCATTAGTACTGATGTATCTGCCCATTTGGAAGTTACTGATTTCGTTATTCGCGTTTTCCTGCCTTTTTGGATGTAATTGCACAAATATTTGATTGATTTGGCCAAATGACAACTCTCAACGTTTGCATGTATTTTTAAATTCGTGATAGCAGCAGGCAATATGGTACAATGAATTCATTTCCGATCTCAATCTCTTGTTTTTGAATAGTGTTCACTTTGATAGTGACTGTTTGAGGAACTAGCGATCGCGGATATCGTTGTGTGCACTTTCCATCAGCCTTGCAAGGCGATAATGGTTTTAATAAATTGCACGGTCCATGCACCATCTGTTTCGTCACCATGTCGTGTAGTTGGGGATCAGTGACTGGATCAGGAATTTGAGCTGATATGAATTTTTTTTTTTTTTTTTACTATTACTTACGGAAGGAAAATTAAAATCTTCCAAAGATACCACCTACCGTCCATAGGTGGCATGCACGATTCATAACCCCCTAGTAGAGTTATGCCTACGTACTAAAAACAAAAACCTCCGTATGCTCTTCCGTCCTTTACAAGCTCACCGGGACTGCCAGTCAAGTTATTTCGTCGGTGAGCAGGATGTGGAGCCTGGTCGTACTCCCTTCCTTGTTAATTGGCCAAGAGGCGCACGTCCTTCATCCCTGGTTTCGCTGGATATTTTTTCTCCTGCCACCGTATAGGTGTACGTCGCCTGTATTACCCTTCAGCTCTGTTGGCCATCTCGTCGGCTCGGACCCGCTTCATCATATCTCTGATGATGTTATGTCCCCGCTCCCAAGAGTCGCTGTTCTCCATCATGGCCGCGATCAAGCCGCCAGGGCTGAGCGGGGCACCGATCAGGGCCCTTAGCTGCACCCTCTCCTCCGTGAACCTGGAGCAGTGCATGAGTACATGCTCTGCTGTTTCCTCAGCATCGGGGCAGTGGAGGCATTGAGCTGTCTCTACGTGGTGGAACCGGAGTAGGTATGTAGCAGCTTCTTGGACCTGACAAATAGCCTTTATCTCCAGGTCGATTGGCGGCATGCCTGCCAGTGCTAGTGCTGCGTCTCCGGATATGGTCCTGAAGCCTCTAATGAGCCTAAGGGCCATAGACCGTACCGCCGCGCGTGCTCCTTTCAAGTAAGTGCCTTTCTTGGTGGCGTTGCTCCATATTGGTGCAGCATAGAGCAGCGTTGCTTTGGCTACCGCCACCAGTAGTTTCCTTGCCGGGAAATTTGGATCTCCTACGTTGGGCATGAGCCTGGACAAGGACGCAGTTGTTATTGCTGCTTTTCTGCTTGTAGCATCTCGGGCCAGCGTCCGTGTCGAACCAGAGGACACGATCCGTGAAGTAGCTTCCAACGACGATCCTGAGGTGCTCCGGGATACCCATCCTATGCATGGCGCTGAGGATTACTGGCCATCTGGCGGTGTTGAAGGCGTTCTTCACGTCCAACGTGACGATTGCGCAGTACTCCTTCCTTCCACACAGCCATCTATCGCCATTAAGAGCGTTCTCGGCGATGTTTCTCACCACCATAAGTGCGTCCAGAGTGCTCCTGCCCTTCCGAAAACCGTGCTGCTGCGTACCTAGGCCGTTGCTGCTCTCGGTGATTGCCTCTATTCGAGCATACAGGATGCGCTCGAATAGCTTGCCCACGATGTCTAGTAGGCACAGCGGGCGGTAGCTAGTTGCGGCGTGTGCTGATCCCTTGCCTTTCGGCAGCAGAACTAGTTTCTGACTTTTCCACCTCGTCGGAAAGACCCCGTCCAAGAGACACTGCTGGAGTTTCCCTGAATATATCGGGTCTAGTTAACGCCGCTGCCTTGACGACTGCTCCAGGAATTCCATCCAGGCCAGGTGCTTTGGCTTGATTAGCTTGGCTGCCTCCACAACTTCGAGGTCTGTAATGCTCGGGAAGTCATAGGGGGGGGAGCTACTGCTGTTGGACGCCATAGAGTTGTCTGCCTTGGGAATAGTTCTGCTACTATGCTAGCCAGAACATCCGGGTCAGTTGGAGTTGCCTCTCTCTTCCTTGCTTGTTAGCTACGAGTTTGTAGGCAAGTCCCCAGGGTTCTCTATCCACGGTATCTAGTAGTTCCTTATAGGCCCGCGCTTTGGCAGCCAATATGCCGTGCTTAAACTCAGAGCGTTTGCTTCTAAAAGCCTCCATGAGTTCTGCGTGCTGGGTGCTGCCTCTGGCTCGTTGCGCCCTTCTCCTTCCCCTTAGGCATTCCGAGCGTAGCTTGCTTAAGGTGACGCTCCACCAGTACACTGGGGGCTTGCGCTGCTTTTTTTCCTCCTTGGCATGGTTGCATCACACGTTGCCTCAAGCATCTTCATGAGGTCGGCCGCCATTGAATCTGCGTGTCCATTTGAGATTTGAAACGAGTCGATATGGTATGCCAGCATATCTTCATCGATCTTCCTCGAGTCCCAGGCTTGCCCGACTGATCTTCTCTGCCGCCTCCAAGTCGTGACCTTCGGTAGGATGCAGAAGGAAATCAGTGCGTGGTCACTCAGCGTTACAACGTCGTGGACCGTCCAGCTCGCGTTAGCCACTAACCATCTGCTGATGTAGGTGATGTCGATATAGGACGAGCCTCTATCGTTGTTGCACATTGGTTTGCAGCCGTCGTTCAGCAGTACCAGGTCCAACATAAGCATTGTGTTTATTACTGCTCGGCCTCTGGGATTCGATACCCTGCTGCCCCATTCTACTGCCCATGCATTGAAGTCGCCCGCGATGATCTTCGGGCCGCGCCCTCTCGCATGGCTGCCCAGCACCTCCAGCATCTCCTCGAACTGGTCTGGGATGTCGCTAGGGGGGGCGTAGCAGCGGTAAAAATGCACTCCTTTTATTCTAGCATATGCTATTCCGTGCATCGGCGAGGCCGCCAATTCCTGTATGTGCAGGTTGCTGCAACACTTGATGTCTGCTTTAGGGTTCGCTCAAAAGCATGATGTCTACCTTGCGCTCCGCCGCAGTTTGGGCCAGGAGGCTCTGAGCAGCTGCGCAAAGGTTAACATTGAGCTGAACAATCTTAATTTGCTGCTGCATTATGCTGGGACTTTGCTTCTTTAAGGCTGGCTCTGTATGTCGGGCACGCGAAACAGCCCGTCGGGTGGTTTATGTCCACTTCGTCGCTGCATATTAGGCACTTTGGTGGTGCAACACATCCCCTTGCCTTGTGTCCTCGTTCGCCGCATCGCAGGCAGCAGTCTGATCGATCGATAGCCTTGTAGGTCATTGCTCGATGCCCGTAGCCCAGGCACTTGTAACATCTCGTGGGCCGGACGTCCTGGATGATGCGGCAGCTTGACCACCCGGTCTGTAAGACCGCGATCGCATCATTTGCGTCCATCGGGCTATCTGAGTCTCATCCCGCATCCTACGTAGTCCTTTGATGTCCTCTGGTTCCAGCAGAATGCCTTGAAATTGGGAGACCAGGCAGCTGTGGAGATCTTCCGCTGTCGTGGCCTCGTCCAATCCACTGCAGGATAGTGCTATTTTATGAGTACCCGAACGTACCGAAGCCATGTCTTTTAGAGTTGCTTCCAGCTCGGTCTTAAATTTGGGGACGCTGTCTGAGACTTTTCCCTCTACTTAAAGCAGTAGTTACCCTTGCTGAGTTCTGCGGACTTTGCGAACATGTTTGCCCAGTTCGCTGAGGTTCGGGTCCGCTTTCAGTTTACGGAGCATTTCCGCATACGAGGCCTCTCCCGTCTTCTTTAATATAAGTGCCTCCGGCTTCTTCCTCAGGCGTTTAGGCTGAACTTTTTTCCACTCGCCTCCAGTGCTAGCCTTGGCGACGGATGCATAGCTGCGCGGCTTGGACTTATTTTCTTTGGGTTTAGGTATACCCTCTGAGCTCACCGCGGAGTAGTTGCCGCGCTTGGGTGCCTGTGCTTTAGGCTCCTGAACTTTGGGCATCTGTCCCTTTGGCAGTTCCCTTGCTGGTGTAGATTTTTTTTAGGCTTTTGGGGCTCGGTTTGGGTAGAAGTGGTCGTAGAACGATTCTCTTTAGCGACTCCTTCTTGAAGCTCGATCGCCCTTTTGCTGAGAGCCGAGAGTTCGAGTAGAACGCTCTTGTCATCTATGACGACATGGCGCCGAATTTCGAACGCGGAGAACAAGAGAGCCTTAGGATCACCTATTCGTCAATAAGTGTTTTCCCAAAACAAAAATCTATTAAGTTTGGTTACTGTGTGGCTTTTAATCAACAAGACGAAAAATATGTATATATTTTGTGTTCGAGTAAAATTCATATTCGCATAGCTTAGCAGTAAGTATGTGACCGCCTCATCTTTTATTTTGCGTCGCAGCTCTTTAAAATAGCAAATCTCTCTGACGAAATGTCGCAGTGCACGGTCTGTGGACATCCTCTGTGCCCAACAAAAACTTGAAAAGACAATATGGAATCAGTCGAACTTCCTTGGATACTAAGCAAAAAAATTAGCATTGTAGGACATACCTATAATGTGATCTACCAGGAATTTTAAGAAGTGCTATATTTGGGGATGAACACCACAAGTGAACACCATATGAAAGTGAACATATATGAAAGTGGGCTCAGAGCACGTATTCTATTAAAGGTTATATTTTCTTTAATTTGAGTTATCAGACGTGGTTTTTATTTGAACGAACGTATGCATCGCCGATCCCTCGGACTGCAGCCTTTCTGAGCGCTCATAATACAAATTCGCTGTCGCAATGGACTCAAAAGTGCTAGTACATCCAATTAAAAATTATTCGCCAACAAAACAGGAAACTTGAACAAGTGCGATAAGGCGAATTAGTCGAGTGCCTCCCGATGCCCAACAACTAAAAGGAGACCCATCCTCAGTCATTGCATGGATGCATTTTTTTGTATTTTTTTCATACATAATGTGTTATTTATTGTATCTTCTCTTATTTTGAGATTAAGAATAATTATTCAAATCTTATTATATAACTTAGATTATTAACTATCTAGAGCAATTGGACTAGACCGACATAGGTTTTCTTTGTTGCAGACTCGCGCAGGCGACTTCGCGAGAGGATTTTTGTGTGCCGCAAGCTTTGCTTGGTATTTACTTTTTATACCCTTGAAAAAGGGTATTATAATTTTGTCGAGAAATGTATAACGCATTAAAGGAAGCATCTCCGACCCCACAAAGTATATATATTCTTGATCAGCATCAACAGCCGAGTCGATATAGCCATGTTCGTCTGTTCGTCTGTTTCTATGAAAAAAATAGACAGTAGTTTTAAAGCTACCGTTTTGAAATTTTTACCAGATCATTATTTTTGTTGCACGCAGATCAAATTTAAGAATCGGTCGGATCGGACCACTATATCATATAGCTGCCATACAAACGACCGATATGAAAACAAGTCTTTGTATGGAAAACTTTTTTGTTTTCAAGGGTATTCCATCTTCGGCAAGCCGAAGATAACTTTTCTCACTTCTTTTAATCTAAATTTCCTCGTTGACAATATTTATGTGGAGTTCTCTGTGGATGCTTTCGCTGCGTAGGTACCATGGTGCCCCAGTGATAATTCGCAGAATCGTTGACTGAGCTCGCTGTATAATTACAATGTTGGTTTATGAAGCGTTTCCCCATAGTTCACATCCGTATGTCCAGATGGGTTTCAGCACGGTATTGTAGAGAAGTACTTTGTATTCCAGACTAAGGTAAGAGTTGCAATTTATAAGCCAGTGAAAATTGGCTGCTTTTAGCTTTACATGAGTCCTCTTGGATTTTTTATGTCGCCGCCAGGTGAGGCGTCTATCTAGGTGAACGCCGAGATACTACTACGTCTGTTTGTGGGATGAATTTATTGTTTAGAGTACAGGATGGGCAGGTTTGTCTGTTCAATGTGAAGGTTACATGTCTGCTTTTGGTCACGGTTATCATGATGCGCCAGTCCGCAAACCATCTTTCCACTATTTAAGATGACAGACAAGTTGTTCTGTTGCCTTTGCTGGGCATCTAGATCGGCTAAGTATTAACTGTTACACCTGATTGAGAACACTCTTTTGAAAAGATAAGATTCGAGCACTTTTTGTGAGTTCTGGGAAAGCAGATTTGTTATCTTGTGCACTGTCCTTCCAGCCAGACTCGGACAAATGCTTTTGCAACATCTAAGAATATAGCTAAGCAGTATTCCCGATGCTCGAAAACGGTACGAATTTCTTTTGTGATGCGATTAACCTGTTCGATCGTTCCACGATTTTTGCGAAAGCCATATTGATGCGATGTATTGTATTCTGTCTTTTTAAGTAGGGAGTTAATTGCTTTAAGAATGCCTTTTCAAACAGTTTCGAGAGACACGTTAGAAGACTGATTGGTCTGTAGTATGAGGGTTGGGTTTTGTCTTTGCCTAGCTTGGAAATCATTACTATGACCGCCTAGTTTTAGTTGTTCTTTAGCCGTTAGGGATCTCTGATTCTGCCATTCTATTCTTTTTTTTTATATTCACTCTGCTTTTATTTATTGAATCCTCTTAAGTAAGAACTAACAATAAAAAAAAAATTTTAACTAATCCAAATTTTTTCTTAACAGTTGTTTTATTTTTTCCAACTGTTCCGAGATTAAGCGTCCCTAAAAATGTCTTCGCTGGGTTGGTAGGTCCCATCGTCGGAGACGGGAACGACTGCTGAGCTGGGTTAGATTTCTCGCTAGGTGGTTGGGGTGCAAGGAAAGCTTGCAATGATATTTTTTTATAAGCTCTGTGATTTCATTGGTGACTGGTGGAATATTTAAGTCTTTATGGATGTTTTCGTTCCGAACGTACCACGGTGCCCCAGTGATGGTTCTCAGAATCTTTGACTGTGCTCGCTGTATGATGTCAATATTGCTGTTGCTGGCGTTGCCCCATAGCTGTGCGCCATAGGTCCAGATGGGTTTCAGTACTGCATTGTAGAGTAAGACCTTGTGGTCCAGGCTGAGCGGAGAGCCAGCGTTGATGAACCAGTGTAAGTTGTTCGCTTTGAGCTTAAGATGGATTTTTTTCGCTTCAATGTGCCTGCGCCATGTGAGTCTTCTGTCGAGATGTACTCCTAGGTACGTTACCTCTTCTGCTTTCGGGAGTGGTATGTTGTTCAACAAAAGTGGTGGGCAATCTTGTCTGTCACGTGCTTGCTTTTTTCCTCGTTTACTTTTATTCGCCAGTCAGAGAGCCGCTTCTCAGTGGCTATGAGGTGCAATGCCAGCTGTGCTGTAGCTTGGATTGGGGACCTTGAACGGCTAAGGATAACTGTATCATCGGCAATCGTGCACACAGTTAGCCGACTATTTGTAGGAATGTCAGCAGTATAGATGAGGTATAAAGTTGGCCCAAGAACGCTGCCTTGGGGGACTCCAGCCTTAATTTCGTGGTCAGTGGAAGCGGCAGTGTTGCACCGCACTGCAAACTTTCTGTCATATAGGTAAGACTTTAGAAGTTTGTGTGTGCTTTCGGGTAGGGCTGTTTTAACTTTAAACATTAGGCCGTCTAGCCAGACTCTGTCGAATGCTTGGGATACGTCTAGAAATACGACTGTATAGTATTCTCGATTTTCAAATGCAGTTCTTATCTCCGCTGTTATTCGATTCACTTGTTCAATGGTTCCGTGGCTTTCGCGAAAGCCAAATTGATCGGCGAGGCCGCCAATTCCTGTATGTGCAGGTTGCTGCAACACTTGATGGCTGCTTTAGGGTTCGCTCAAAAGCATGATGTCTACCTTGCGCTCCGCCGCAGTTTGGGCCAGGAGGCTCTGAGCAGCTGCGCAAAGGTTAACATTGAGCTGAACAATCTTAATTTGCTCCTGCATTATGCTGGGACTTTGCTTCTTTAAGGCTGGCTCTGTATGTCGGGCACGCGAAACAGCCCGTCGGGTGGTTTATGTCCACTTCGTCGCTGCATATTAGGCACTTTGATGGTGCAACACATCCCCTTGCCTTGTGTCCTCGTTCGCCGCATCGCAGGCAGCATCATTCGCGTCCATCGGGCTATCTGAGTCTCATCCCGCATCCTACGTAGTCCTTTGATGTGCTCTGGTTCCAGCAGAATGCCTTGAAATTGGGAGACCAGGCAGCTGTGGAGATCTTCCGCTGTCGTGGCCTCGTCCAATCCACTGCAGGATAGTGCTATTTTATGAGTACCCGAACGTACCGAGGCCATGTCTTTTAGAGTTGCTTCCAGCTCGGTCTTAAATTTGGGGACGCTGTCTAAGACTTTTCCCTCTACTTAAAGCAGTTGTTACCCTTGCTGAGTTCTGCGGACTTTGCGAACATGTTTGCCCAGTTCGCTAAGGTTCGGGTCCGCTTTCAGTTTACGGAGCATTTCCGCATACGAGGCCTCTCCCGTCTTCTTTAATATAAGTGCCTCCGGCTTCTTCCTCAGGCGTATAGGGTGAACTTTTTTCCACTCGCCTCCAGTGCTAGCCTCCTTGGCGACGGATGCATAGCTGCGCGGCTTGGACTTATTTTCTTTGGGTTTAGGTATACCCTCTGAGCTCACCGCGGAGTAGTTGCCGCGCTTGGGTGCCTGTGCTTTAGGCTCCTGAACTTTGGGCATCTGTCCCTTTGGCAGTTCCCTTGCTGGTGTAGATTTTTTTTAGGCTTTTGGGGCTCGGTTTGGGTAGAAGTGGTCGTAGAACGATTCTCTTTAGCGACTCCTTCTTGAAGCTCGATCGCCCTTTTGCTGAGAGCCGAGAGTTCGAGTAGAACGCTCTTGTCATCTATGACGACATGGCGCCGAATTTCGAACGCGGAGAACAAGAGAGCCTTAGGATCACCTATTCGTCAATAAGTGTTTTCCCAAAACAAAAATCTATTAAGTTTGGTTACTGTGTGACTTTTAATCAACAAGATGAAAAATATGTATATATTTTGTGTTCGAGTAAAATTCATATTCGCATAGCTTAGCAGTAAGTATGTGACCGCCTCATCTTTTATTTTGCGTCGCAGCTTTTTAAAATAGCAAATCTCTCTGACGAAATATCGCAGTGCACGGTCTGTGGACATCCTCTGTGCCCAACAAAAACTTGAAAAGACAATATGGAATCAGTCGAACTTCCTTGGATACTAAGCAAAAAAATTAGCATTGTAGGACATACCTATAATGTGATCTACCAGGAATTTTAAGAAGTGCTATATTTGGGGATGAACACCACAAGTGAACACCATATGAAAGTGAACATATATGAAAGTGGGCTCAGAGCACGTATTCTATTAAAGGTTATATTTTCTTTAATTTGAGTTATCAGACGTGGTTTTTATTTGAACGAACGTATGCATCGCCGATCCCTCGGACTGCAGCCTTTCTGAGCGCTCATAATACAAATTCGCTGTCGCAATGGACTCAAAAGTGCTAGTACATCCAATTAAAAATTATTC
The DNA here is from genome assembly GCA_018150545.1 of Drosophila ercepeae. Lineage (NCBI taxonomy): Eukaryota > Metazoa > Arthropoda > Insecta > Diptera > Drosophilidae > Drosophila > Drosophila ercepeae. The sequence continues at coordinate 263,740 of JAECWL010000008.1, read as the reverse complement.
GCCAACAAAACAGGAAACTTGAACAAGTGCGATAAGGCGAATTAGTCGAGTGCCTCCCGATGCCCAACAACTAAAAGGAGACCCATCCTCAGTCATTGCATGGATGCATTTTTTTGTATTTTTTTCATACATAATGTGTTATTTATTGTATCTTCTCTTATTTTGAGACTAAGAATAATTATTCAAATCTTATTATATAACTTAGATTATTAACAATCTAGAGCAATTGTACTAGACCGCCATAGGATTTCTTTGTTGCAGACTCGCGCAGGCGACTTCGCGAGAGGATTTTTGTGTGCCGCAAGCTTTGCTTGGTATTTACTTTTTATACCCTTGAAAAAGGGTATTATAATTTTGTCGAGAAATGTGTAACGCATTAAAGGAAGCATCTCCGACCCCACAAAGTATATATATTCTTGATCAGTATCAACAGCCGAGTCGATATAGCCATGTCCGTCTGTTCGTCTGTTTCTATGAAAAAAATAGACAGTAGTTTTAAAGCTAGCGTTTTGAAATTTTTACCAGATCATTATTTTTGTTGCACGCAGATCAAGTTTAAGAATCGGTCGGATCGGACCACTATATCATATATCATATATCTTTGTATAGGAAACTTTTTTGTTTTCCAAGCTATTGCAACTGAATTCAACATTTATTCGTTTAACATAGCCATACATAATTTTTGAAAGTTTGATTCGGATCGGATCACTATATCATATAGCTGCCATACAAACGACCGATATGAAAACAAGTCTTTGTATGGAAAACTTTTTTGTTTTCAAGGGTATACCATCTTCGGCAAGCCGAAGATAACTGTTATCACTTCTTTTAATCTAAATTTCCTCGTTGACAATATTTATGTGGAGTTCTCTGTGGATGCTTTCGCTGCGTAGGTACCATGGTGCCCCAGTGATAATTCGCAGAATCGTTGACTGAGCTCGCTGTATAATTTCAATGTTGGTTTATGAAGCGTTTCCCCATAGTTCACATCCGTATGTCCAGATGGGTTTCAGCACGGTATTGTAGAGAAGTACTTTGTATTCCAGACTAAGGTAAGAGTTGCAATTTATAAGCCAGTGAAAATTGGCTGCTTTTAGCTTTACATGAGTCCTCTTGGATTTTTTATGTCGCCGCCAGGTGAGGCGTCTATCTAGGTGAACGCCGAGATACTACTACGTCTGTTTGTGGGATGAATTTATTGTTTAGAGTACAGGATGGGCAGGTTTGTCTGTTCAATGTGAAGGTTACATGTCTGCTTTTGGTCACGGTTATCATGATGCGCCAGTCCGCAAACCATCTTTCCACTATTTAAGATGACAGACAAGTTGTTCTGTTGCCTTTGCTGGGCATCTAGATCGGCTAAGTATTAACTGTTACACCTGATTGAGAACACTCTTTTGAAAAGATAAGATTCGAGCACTTTTTGTGAGTTCTGGGAAAGCAGATTTGTTATCTTGTGCACTGTCCTTCCAGCCAGACTCGGACAAATGCTTTTGCAACATCTAAGAATATAGCTAAGCAGTATTCCCGATGCTCGAAAACGGTACGAATTTCTTTTGTGATGCGATTAACCTGTTCGATCGTTCCACGATTTTTGCGAAAGCCATATTGATGCGATGTATTGTATTCTGTCTTTTTAAGTAGGGAGTTAATTGCTTTAAGAATGCCTTTTCAAACAGTTTCGAGAGACACGTTAGAAGACTGATTGGTCTGTAGTATGAGGGTTGGGTTTTGTCTTTGCCTAGCTTGGAAATCATTACTATGACCGCCTAGTTTTAGTTGTTCTTTAGCCGTTAGGGATCTCTGATTCTGCCATTCTATTCTTTTTTTTTATATTCACTCTGCTTTTATTTATTGAATCCTCTTAAGTAAGAACTAACAATAAAAAAAAAATTTTAACTAATCCAAATTTTTTCTAAACAGTTGTTTTATTTTTTCCAACTGTTCCGAGATTAAGCGTCCCTAAAAATGTCTTCGCTGGGTTGGTAGGTCACATCGTCGGAGACGGGAACGACTGCTGAGCTGGGTTAGATTTCTCGCTAGGTGGTTGGGGTGCAAGGAAAGCTTGCAATGATATTTTTTTTATAAGCTCTGTGATTTCATTGGTGACTGGTGGAATATTTAAGTCTTTATGGATGTTTTCGTTCCGAACGTACCACGGTGCCCCAGTGATGGTTCTCAGAATCTTTGACTGTGCTCGCTGTATGATGTCAATATTGCTGTTGCTGGCATTGCCCCATAGCTGTGCGCTATAGGTCCAGATGGGTTTCAGTACTGCATTGTAGAGTAAGACCTTGTGGTCCAGGCTAAGCGGAGAGCCAGCGTTGATGAACCAGTGTAAGTTGTTCGCTTTGAGCTTAAGATGGATTTTTTTCGCTTCAATGTGCCTGCGCCATGTGAGTCTTCTGTCGAGATGTACTCCTAGGTACGTTACCTCTTCTGCTTTCGGGAGTGGTATGTTGTTCAACAAAAGTGGTGGGCAATCTTGTCTGTCACGTGCTTGCATTTTTCCTCGTTTACTTTTATTCGCCAGTCAGAGAGCCGCTTCTCAGTGGCTATGAGGTGCAATGCCAGCTGTGCTGTAGCTTGGATTGGGGACCTTGAACGGCTAAGGATAACTGTATCATCGCAAACGTGCACACAGTTAGCCGACTATTTGTAGGAATGTCAGCAGTATAGATGAGGTATAAAGTTGGCCCAAGAACGCTGCCTTGGGGGACTCCAGCCTTAATTTCGTGGTCAGTGGAAGCGGCAGTGTTGCACCGCACTGCAAACTTTCTGTCATATAGGTAAGACTTTAGAAGTTTGTGTGTGCTTTCGGGTAGGGCTGTTTTAACTTTAAACATTAGGCCGTCTAGCCAGACTCTGTCGAATGCTTGGGATACGTCTAGAAATACGACTGTATAGTATTCTCGATTTTCAAATGCAGTTCTTATCTCCGCTGTTATTCGATTCACTTGTTCAATGGTTCCGTGGCTTTCGCGAAAGCCAAATTGATGGGCTAGGATTATATTGTGGGCTCTCAGGTGTGGATTCAGTCGGATTAGCGGGCATTTTTCGAATAGTTTCGATATACATGAGAGTAGACTTATTGGTCTGTAGGATGAGGGAACTGTGTGGTCCTTACCAGGCTTCGGAATCATTATAATAATCGATCTCTTCCATCGTTGTGGAAAGTAGCCAAGTTTTGTGATGGCATTAAAGAGCTGCGCTAGGTAGCGAAGTGCTGAATGTGGCAGCTCGATGATCATTTCCGGTGTAATAAGGTCGTAGCCGCCGATTTTTTCGGGCTGAGATTTTCTTTAATTATATTAGATATTTCTTTTGGACGAAACACAATTGGGGTGTGTTGCTGGTGGCAGTTTGCGGTTGAAGTCGGTAGCGCAAATGTGCTAGTAGCCTCGCTTGGCGTAAATACATTTTGTAGGTGAGCGGCAAATGTGGTGGCTCTGTCTGCATCACTACGTGCCAAGCCGCCTGAGCAATTCCTTATGGGCAAAACGGTTTCAGTCGGTGGGCGAAGGGTTGGGTGGGCTCTCACCAGTGACTTATGTTTAATACCTGTTGGTGAAAGTTGCTCTATATATTGCCTCTGAGCGTATTCTTCCTCTTGTTTCAGAGCGTTGGTTCCGTGTGGCTATTTTTAGCTTTTGTTTTGCAGATGGTGATCTGGAAAATTGCCATTCTCTACGTAAGCGTCGTTTTGTGTGGACGAGTTGCTCGATATGTGCGTTAGTCTTATTTGGATTAATTGTAACGTTTGTGGTTTTAGGTATGGCATTTCGAGCTGCTTCCGTAAGAATGGATTCCAACGTTCCTGTGCAGCTTTCTATATCAGGTTCAGTATTGAGTTTTGGGTTTAGCTCAATGTGTGAACTTATATATTTTTTATACCTTAGCCAGTTCGTTTTGTGCGAAGTCAGTCTGTAGGGTGGTTTTACGTTTTCTGCGTACCGGCTGAGATGAATTAGTACAGGCGAGTGATCAGATGACAGATCTGGTAGACATTCAGCTCTAACCAAACTGCGAGGAATATTTTTCGTGACTGCGAAGTCAATCAAGTCAGGCAGCTTATTGAGGTCTGATGGCCAGTATGTGGGACTCCTAGGGGAAACATGATCAAGTTTATTAGTGGCTTTAATTAAAGCCTTATAAAGCTGTTTTCCTTTTGGATTTACAAGGCGCGATCACCAGTGAGTATGTTTAGCATTGTAGTCGCCTGCTGCAATGAAGTGTGGTCCTAGTGCATGGAAGAAATCCAGGAATTGGTCTTCCAATATTTTGAAACGGGAGGGGCAGTATACGTCCGCTAGTGTGAGGTGAGTGTTGTCCTCCAGCTGTATATTGATAGATGTGGCCTGTAGATGAATTTCAGCAAACTCTTTGTAAAAGTGGTGCTTCATACGGTTCCTAATTAGAATGCCGGTCCCACCGTGGGATCTACCATCGGGGTGATTTGTACCATAGAAGTGGTAATCTCTTCGTCGAAAATTGTATTTGCTTGTAAGATGAATTTCCGAAAGAAGCATTACGTCGATATGCTTCTCATGTAGGAATTGAGCTAGCTCAAGTTTGCGCTGTGAGACGCCATTGGCGTTCTACGTAGCTATGCGTAAGGTAGCCATTATTTATTTTGATTGTTGGGAGACAAGCATTTGTATCAATAGGTTTTGATTACGCATCATGTCTTACATGGTGGTTCGCATAAATGTCATGAATTCCATCATGCTCTGTTGTAAGGCTTGCATCATAGCTTCAGTTTTCGTTTCTTGCTGCTCAGATGGCCTATAGTTTTGTTGTGTGTCCAATTTTGTGTGTTCTTCATGTGAGGTTTGGGAGTTTTAGGTTGGAGGTGTCATACCTGATTTTAAAACGTTTGCAAAACTTATCTTGTTAGTGGTTGGTATAGTCCAGGGAGCAATACTAGTTGGTTTTGAAAAAAGTACTTCTGGATTTGTTTCCGATGGTATCAGCGTAGCTGATAGTCTTCGTTTTTCAAGTACTAGCTGTTCGATTTCGCGATTTGTCCTGCTATGATTTGTCATTTTTGGAGTGTCTGGAGGGGTAAAGGCCTTGGCGGCAGCAACAAGAGTTTCCTCGATCAATTCGACCAGGCTATCAGGATATTGATAGCGTCGGTGAATACCGGAATGAGTTGGTTCCATATGCGTACAACCATATTTCGCGTACCTTGCCCAGTTGGTCCTGTTGTCTGTCAGCCTGTAGGGCCGTTGTTATATATGGTCGATGCCTGAGAGTATATAGAACTGGAGAGTGATCTGATGATAGTTCTGCAAGTGACTCGGCCTTGGGACCTTCCTTATAATTGCGAAGTCAATGAGGTCCGGGAGCTTATTTGTATCTGATGGCCAGTATTTAGTCACATAATCGAGCTTGTTTCGCGGCTTGATGAGCGCGTTGTAGAGTTGGTTGCCCTTTGTGTTCAAAAGGCGTGATCCCCAGTGCGTATGCTTGGCATTGTAGTCACCGGCCTCTATGAATCGCTCACCGAGTGGGTTGAACTATTCCAAGAATTGCTCCTCAGAAATTACAAAACGAGGTGGACAATAGACTGCGGCCAGGGTAACGGAGCTTAGCCCTCCTGGACACGTTTTCGCCCTTCAGGCGCTTAAACGCCTCCATGGCAACAGCGTTTGGACTCCAGTCCCTCGCATGGGTCATAAATGGGCATACACCGCCGATATTCAGACTCCAAAAGTGGGAGACAACAATGCTGGAGGTGGTGCTGAAAACAGTATTGAAGCAGTAGCTGATGGAACAGTTTTTCAGTAGTTTTTTTTTATCATAAATCTCACATCCAAAAATTTCTTTTTTGCCCCGCCATAATTGCCGATGATTAATAAAATCAATGTCACAAAAGCCACAAGTGTGCAAAAACGCTACAACTAAATTCGCTAAGTTCGCTAAGTTATAAAGTTATAAAGTGCATGTATTGCCGAAAGCTGAAAGACCCGACATCAAATAAAAACAAGGTAATGTCATTTTCGATCGTTTAGTAATAAGGCTAGGATATATATATATATGGTATATAGGATATAGTCGTGCGATGCGTATGAAATTCTATATGCGCATATATCCAAAAACGTGTAAGAATATTGCAACATTACAAAATAATTTTATTCAAGCGGTTTATTACAACATGATCATGGTCTTATAAACGATAAAGAATTTTTTAATCATAAACGATGATAAATAAATATTAGTATAAAAAGTCAGTATAATAGTACATTTTAATTTAATTTATTTGAGATGCTTTAACTAATAGTTCCAATTTTTTAGTTGGATACCATCAAAAACATCCAAGCATTTAGCTGAATTAAAACTAAATCATTCCTTAGAAATATTTGGAACATTTTGCTGTTTCCGAATGGATATCTCGGGCTTGCAAGTAAGTTTACATTAAACATAATATTTATAAATATTAACATATTCTATTTTAGATCGGTCCTTCATATGTCTGTATGAACATAAATTCGCCGATATTTGGTAAATTTCAAATATACCAAACGATTACACCAATTCAACCATTATTGCAAAAAGTCGTTCATCGATTTTATGGTCCACGTTGGTTGGCTCCGTTTATGAAAATTTTCATATGTGGGGAAAGTATTATGGTAATTTAAGTCAAGTTACATAAAATCACAGTTCGTTAAAATAAGTTTTGATTTTAGTTTCAACGCGATGTCACTATATGGAATCATAAGACACTTCTACAAAATCCAGTTTTAGCAAAAGAAGATGCTTCAATCAAACAATTTCGATTGTGGTACTCACAGTTTTACACATCCAATAGTAAATCTCTCATAGATGACACCATATGCAATTGGTAGTATTGAGAGTGAACACAATATAAAATTCTTCTTATTTTTGAGTATTATTCAAAAAAGAAAAATATAAATAAATATAAATATGTATATAAACAAAAGTGTATTCCAATATTTACTCTTTTTTTCTTACTAAAGGACACGCTGGAAGTCCACATGAGAAGGTCTATGGGAAATCCCAAGAGATTGAGTTTACTGAAAAGGAGTGAGTGGTTACCAGAGTCAAATGCTTGGCTGAAGTCAGTATAGATGAGATCTGTTGGAAGGTTAATATGACCGAATGACATGTCGAACCTATCCGCATTGAAATTTTGTGATGAAAGGTATAAAGATAATAAATTCTCGATATTTACACAAATTAGTTTTGGTTGATTGAAGTCTCACAGAGCAGACTGGCAGGTCGCTGTCAGACATTCAATTTAAAAAATGAATGACAGATATATGTCACCAGTATGTAAGCGGTTCGGATGAAGGTGGTTTATAAGCACAGGTAATAAACAGCGATTGAGCAGCAAATTCTGGTGATTTACACACATTAAGTTACCAAATTCTGATGATTTTAAATTCCTCTTAAAATCATCAGAATTTGGTAACTTAATCTCTTTAGAAATGAAATCGGAGTCCACAGAGACTTCGGAGATAAATATATCTGGCTTTAACCAGGGTTTTGTAAAACAATAAGGGGGTTTGCAAATGAAGAACTATCAAAATGCAAAGACATATCTTGACGTATGGCGTGAACCTCGAGGAAGAATATTTAAACTTCCTAATATCGCCCACTTTTACAACGGCCTTCGATTTGGCTTGGACGTAAGTCGAAAAATTAATTTCAGAGGTGTCAGGGTCTAACCATGAAAAGAAAATGTGATTAGTGGTGGGGAAGGGGGTATCACCTATAGGGGTTTTGGGGTTAAGGTTGGTAAGGCCACAACTAAATTACTGGACCACGATCAGGAGAAGGGATCAAGATCCCCCCTCGCGACACTCATGATTCGGGTTGAAATCAAGATGAGTCAGTCCCAATAAACGAAACGAAGTCTACGAATAATGGCAGGGGCGAGAGCACATTCTCAGGAGTGTATCCAGGAAAGACCTTGTTTAAGTAGTCGAGCTTGGCCGGAAACCAGCGCAAGGCCAAGGCCTTACCTTCCGGCAATCGCAAAGAACTCAAAACCCGTAAAGGTTTGGTAAGTCGAGGTGAGCTCGAGGTCGCGAGGCGGGAACCAGGGCGCCAAATACTAACCTCCAGTCAGCCACGAATTGAGACAGCGATTTTAACAGTTTTTTAACAAACAAGTTTCGAGTAGAAGTAGGCGACACGTTCCAGTCCAAGACAAAGATCGGTGAACGAGTTAGAGAGGATGAGGCACAATCTATCCGTGCCAGAAATATAAATAAGCAAAATAAATACACAAAGGCTACGCAAAGGTAGCCGAGCAGGAGAGGAAATGGTCGTTCAGATTTTACGAGACATGCGGTCCACTAAAGTTTTTATAGAGGTGAATTATGAATTTTTCAATATTATTATTTTATATAGCTGCGATTGGCCTACGTTATATTTATAGGGTTTTAGTGTGCTTGTTTTTTATACCCTGTACCCATTAAAAATGGGTGAAAAGGGTATCATAATATGGTGCAAATGTATGTAACAGGCAGAAGGAAGCATCTCCGACCCCATAAAGTGTATATATTCTTGATCAGCATCAACAGCCGAGTCGATATAGCCATGTCCGTCTGTCCGTCCGTCCGTCCTTCCGTCCGTCTCTCCGTATCAACGCCTAGATCTCAGAAACTACAAGAGCTACAGACATGTGCCATATATCGTTGGATAGGTAATTACCATACGCAGTACAAGTTTGTTTTTTTTTTATTTTGATATCACCCCCCGTTCCCCCGCAAACAGCAAAAAACTGCCACGACCACGCTCCCCGTAAACCGCAAAAAACTGCCACGCCCACAATTATTATCCTAATGCTATGCAATTCGGCATATAAAAGCTATCTAATTTTTAAATTTGAACCAAATCGGATAAGAAACACGGAAGTTATGCCACATGCAAAATCTATGGCAAGGGAAGCATAAGCGCAGCAAAACACGCATAGCGCGACGCCGACCGCGAAGTTGACAGCGAAATGTGTATGGCATTATGACACACGAAACTTATTTTCATAACCAAAATCATACCAAAATTTATATTGTTATGGTACTCTTTTCTAATATGGTAGAATATTGTTTCATTTATTTATTGATATTAAATAAATAAATTGTAAGCATGTCTAAGGGTACAGGGTATTTTGCAATCGGGAAACTCGACTGCTGCTACCTTACTTGTTTTTTTTCCTTTAACCAATTTTAATATTTTTTTGTGTCGTCTTTTATTTGTTATTATTAACTATGATCACCGGGTTCAGAAGCGATACTCTTACTTATTTTATTGTCCATTTACTTAATATTATCTATCGAAACGAAGAAAAGAAATACGCTTTGCTAGTCATTCCACTTAAATAAGCCAATATTTTCATATATTCAAGTTATGCACTGTGACTACTTGGCGAAGTTTTTAATAAAACGTCTAAATAGTTACAGCAGGTACAATAGTAAAATTTTTAACGTTTTTAACGTATGACTTCCTGAAGAACCAATGACTATTAGAACGGCTATATAAATACATTCTTAAGACGTTTCAATTCTTCGAAAGTTTCCTGGAAAGAATACGGCGCTATTTTTGACGCAAATGGTAGTCGCGTTAGCCGATATGAGCCATTGCTCGTTGAAAAATACGTGTAATCTCGTAAATTTTTGTCGAGTTCAATTTGACGAAATCCCTTCTTTATATCTTCTTCTTTATTAATCTTCTTCTATAATAGTCGATGGGTGAGTAGAAAAGTATTGAAAGAAAAGCAAGGATGTATATCGGAAATATACGACCAGAAAGTATAGGGACTTCGTCAAATCAAACAGTCCGTTCAGAAATGGTAGCATTCGGAAATCACTTTTGCATTAGCTCTTCGACGTTTTACGATTCCTACAGAAACTAAGTAAGAGAGACTAACTTCACGGATTTTTCAAAAAAAAATTGAAGGGAGTGTCCGCGCATTTTAGAAAAATGGAAAAAGAGCAGTAACTGTTGGTAATTCGATTCTTGTTTCTGGAAGGGAAATCGCGCAATGAAATCAAAGAGCTTTTGGATGCTGTGTACGTGGATGCCATCTCCTTCGATGGGGACCATCAAAAATTGTTTTATCGAGTTTCAACGTGGTCGCACGTCGGTTTTTGATAAGCCACGTCCGGGTGCCCCGAAAACGGCTATCGTATTGGCGAGATATAGCTGACACAGTAGGCATTTTAAAAGATGGCGTGGGTCATATCTTGCATGAAATTTTGGGTATGAGAAAGCTGTCAGCGCGATGGGTGCCACATTTGCTTACTCCGAACAACAACTGTTTAAATGCAATCTGAAGGAGTTTCTTCGTCGTTTCGTGACAGCCGACGAAACATATATCCACTAGTACACACCAGAGACCAAGGAACACTCGAAACAGTCAACCTCACCCGTGCGAACGTGCTCCGAAGAAGGCGAAGACTGTCCCATCGGTCGGGAAGGTGATGGCCACCGTTTTCTGGGATTCACAAGGTGTAATCCACATCGACTATCCGGAGAAGGACATAACGATCACAGGGCAGTACTACGCGGAATTATTGGGCCGATTAGACATGCAATTAAAAAAAAACGGGCCCACTTGGCAAAATAAAAGTACTATTCCACCATTATAACGCACCGGCTCACAAGTCCGCCCTTGCCAACACCAAATTGGTCGAATTGGGCCACGAACTGCTTCCCCATCCACCGTATTCTCCAGATTTCGCCCCGTGCGACTTCTTTTTATTTTCAAACTTGAAAAAGTCACTCACCGGACAGAAATTTCAGTTGAATAAGGAGATCATCGCCGCCACGGAGGCACATTTTGCAGACCTCAAGAAAACGCATTTCTTAGCAAGTATTTTTTCAAGAAATTGGAGCATCGCTGGGTCAAGTGTATCAAGTAAAAGGAAACCATGTTGAAAAATAAATCACCTTTTTTCAACAATTTTTTCTTTTCTTTTGTAGGCTTACTTATCGGACCACTCTCCGGAAAAGGGGTCCGTTCATTTAGTCAATTTACCATAGGGTACCATGGTAAGTACCCATAAATTGATAGTTAGCTGAGTGGGTTGGCGGGGATGAATAAAACAGCTATCCATATAAGTACCTGTCAATTGGTGTTTTGGCGTTCACTTACCGTAAAGATACGGATTAAGCAATCGCCACCGTTAAAACTGTAATGAATAAATTTGCTGCTTTAGGATCACCTATTCGTCAAGAAGTATTTTCCCAAAACAAAAAACTATTAAGTTTGGTTGCTGTGTGGCTTTTAATCAACAAGATGAAAAATATGTATATATTTTGTGTTCGAGTAAAATTCATATTCGCATAGCTTAGCAGTAAGTAAGTGACCGCCTCATCTTTTATTTTGCGTCGCAGCTCTTTAAAATAGCAAATCTCTCTGACGAAATGTCGCAGTGCACGGTCTGTGAACAACCTCTGTGCCCAACAAAAACTTGAAAAGACAATATGGAATCAGTCAAACTTCCTTGGATACTAAGCAAGAAAATTAGCATTGTAGGACATACCTATATTGTGATCTACCAGGAATTTTAAGAAGTGCTATATTTGGGGGTGAACACCACAAGTGAACACCATATATAAAAGTGGGCTCAGAGCCCGTATTCTATTAAAGGGTACATTTTCTATAATTTGAGTTATCAGACGTGGTTTTTATTTGAACGAACGTATGCATCGCCGATCCCTCGGACTGCAGCCTTTCTGAGCGCTCATAATACAAATTCGCTGTCGCAATGGACTCAAAAGTGCTAGTTCATCCAATTAAAAATTATTCGCCAACAAAACAGGAAACTTGAAAAAGTGCGAATTAGTCGACCGCCTCCCGATGCCCAACAACTTAAAGGAGACCCATCCTCAGTCATTGCATGGATGCATTTTTTTGTATTTTTTTTTCATACATAATGTGTTATTTATTGTATCTTCTCTTATTGTGAGACTAAGAATAATTATTCAAATCTTTTTATATAACTTAGATTATTAACAATCTAGAGCAATTGTACTAGTTACGGACCGCCATAGGATTTCTTTGTTGCAGACTCGCTCAGGCGACTTCGCGAGAGGATTTTTGTGTGCCGCAAGCTTTGCTTGGTGTTTACTTTTTTTAATCTAAATTTCCTCGTTCTTTTTTTTTATTATGGTAGGAAAATTAAAATCTTCCAAAGATACCACCTACCGTCCATAGGTGGCATGTACGATTCGTAACCCCCCTAGTAGAGTTATGCCTACGTACTAAAAACAAAAACCTCCGTATGCTCTTCCGTCCTTTACAAGCTCACCGGGACTGCCAGTCAAGTTATTTCGTCGGTGAGCAGGATGTGGAGCCTGGTTGTACTCCCTTCCTTGTTATATGGCCTAGAGGCGCACGTCCTTCATCCCTGGTTTCGCTGGATATTTTTTCTCCTGCCACCGTATACGTGTACGTCGCCTGTATTACCCTTCAGCTCTGTTGGCCATCTCGTCGGCTCGGACCCGCTTCATCATATCTCTGATGATGTTATGTCCCCGCTCCCAAGAGTCGCTGTTCTCCATCATGGCCGCGATCAAGCCGCCAGGGCTGAGCGGGGCACCGATCAGCGCCCTTAGCTGCACCCTCTCCTCCGTGAACCTGGAGCAGTGCATGAGTACATGCTCTGCTGTTTCCTCAGCATCGGGGCAGTGGAGGCATTGAGCTACCTCTACATGGTGGAACCGGAGTAGGTATGCCCGAAAGCAACCATGATCCGTCAGGAACTGGGTAAGGTGATAGTCCAGTTTTTTGTGGCGGCAATTGGCCCACGCCGTTAAATCGGGGATGAGTTGGTAGGACCACCTCCCCCGTTGCGATGTTATCCATCTGGTCTGCCACTCTCCCATCAGTCGCTTGTAAGCCTCCAGCCGGGTAGCAGCTTCTCGGACCTGACAAATAGCCTTTATCTCCAGGTCGATTGGCGGCATGCCTGCCAGTGCTAGTGCTGCGTCTCCGGATATGGTCCTGAAGCCTCTAATGAGTCTAAGGGCCATAGACCGTACGATCGCGAGTGCTCCTTTCAAGTAAGTGCCTTTCTTGGTGGCGTTGCTCCATATTGGTACAGCATAGAGCAGCGTTGCCTTGGCTACCGCCACCAGTAGTTTCCTTGCCGGGTAATTTGGACCTCCTAAATTTGGCATGAGCCTGGACAAGGACACGCAGTTGTTATTGCTGCTTTCCTGCTTGCGAAGCAAGCATGATCCTTAAAAGCTAGCCTGTGGTCTATCATTACTCCCAGGTATTTTAAGGAGCCACCTGTATCCCGTTGACCGTGATCAGCATTCTTTCCACCTTCTTCCTGCTGCTTAATAGAACAGCTAATTATTCCTGCTAATTATTGGAACATTTTGCTGTTTCCGAATGGATATCTCGGGCTTGCAAGTAAGTTTACATTAAACATAATATTTATAAATATTAACATATTCTATTTTAGATCGGTCCTTCATATGTCTGTATGAACATAAATTCGCCGATATTTGGTAAATTTCAAATATACCAAACGATTACACCAATTCAACCATTATTGCAAAAAGTCGTTCATCGATTTTATGGTCCACGTTGGTTGGCTCCGTTTATGAAAATTTTCATATGTGGGGAAAGTATTATGGTAATTTAAGTCAAGTTACATAAAATCACAGTTCGTTAAAATAAGTTTTGATTTTAGTTTCAACGCGATGTCACTATATGGAATCATAAGACACTTCTACAAAATCCAGTTTTAGCAAAAGAAGATGCTTCAATCAAACAATTTCGATTGTGGTACTCACAGTTCTACACATCCAATAGTAAATCTCTCATAGATGACACCATATGCAATTGGTAGTATTGAGAGTGAACACAATATAAAATTCTTCTTATTTTTGAGTATTATTCAAAAAAGAAAAATATAAATAAATATAAATATGTATATAAACAAAAGTGTATTCCAATATTTACTCTTTTTTTCTTACTAAAGGACACGCTGGAAGTCCACATGAGAAGGTCTATGGGAAATCCCAAGAGATTGAGTTTACTGAAAAGGAGTGAGTGGTTACCAGAGTCAAATGCTTGGCTGAAGTCAGTATAGATGAGATCTGTTGGAAGGTTAATATGACCGAATGACATGTCGAACCTATCCGCATTGAAATTTTGTGATGAAAGGTATAAAGATAATAAATTCTCGATATTTACACAAATTAGTTTTGGTTGATTGAAGTCTCACAGAGCAGACTGGCAGGTCGCTGTCAGACATTCAATTTAAAAAATGAATGACAGATATATGTCACCAGTATGTAAGCGGTTCGGATGAAGGTGGTTTATAAGCACAGGTAATAAACAGCGATTGAGCAGCAAATTCTGGTGATTTACACACATTAAGTTACCAAATTCTGATGATTTTAAATTCCTCTTAAAATCATCAGAATTTGGTAACTTAATCTCTTTAGAAATGAAATCGGAGTCCACAGAGACTTCGGAGATAAATATATCTGGCTTTAACCAGGGTTTTGTAAAACAATAAGGGGGTTTGCAAATGAAGAACTATCAAAATGCAAAGGTAGACATATCTTGACGTATGGCGTGAACCTCGAGGAAGAATATTTAAACTTCCTAATATCGCCCACTTTTACAACGGCCTTCGATTTGGCTTGGACGTAAGTCGAAAAATTAATTTCAGAGGTGTCAGGGTCTAACCATGAAAAGAAAATGTGATTAGTGGTGGGGAAGGGGGTATCACCTATAGGGGTTTTGGGGTTAAGGTTGGTAAGGCCACAACTAAATTACTGGACCACGATCAGGAGAAGGGATCAAGATCCCCCCTCGCGACACTCATGATTCGGGTTGAAATCAAGATGAGTCAGTCCCAATAAACGATACGAAGTCTACGAATAATGGCAGGGGCGAGAGCACATTCTCAGGAGTGTATCCAGGAAAGACCTTGTTTAAGTAGTCGAGCTTGGCCGGAAACCAGCGCAAGGCCAAGGCCTTACCTTCCGGCAATCGCAAAGAACTCAAAACCCGTAAAGGTTTGGTAAGTCGAGGTGAGCTCGAGGTCGCGAGGCGGGAACCAGGGCGCCAAATACTAACCTCCAGTCAGCCACGAATTGAGACAGCGAGTTTAACAGTTTTTTAACAAACAAGTTTCGAGTAGAAGTAGGCGACACGTTCCAGTCCAAGACAAAGATCGGTGAACGAGTTAGAGAGGATGAGGCACAATCTATCCGTGCCAGAAATATAAATAAGCAAAATAAATACACAAAGGCTACGCAAAGGTAGCCGAGCAGGAGAGGAAATGGTCGTTCAGATTTTACGAGACATGCGGTCCACTAAAGTTTTTATAGAGGTGAATTATGAATTTTTCAATATTATTATTTTATATAGCTGCGATTGGCCTACGTTATATTTATAGGGTTTTAGTGTGCTTGTTTTTTATACCCTGTACCCATTAAAAATGGATGAAAAGGGTATCATAATATGGTGCAAATGTATGTAACAGGCAGAAGGAAGCATCTCCGACCCCATAAAGTATATATATTCTTGATCAGCATCAACAGCCGAGTCGATATAGCCATGTCCGTCTGTCCGTCCGTCCGTCCTTCCGTCCGTCTCTCCGTATCAACGCCTAGATCTCAGAAACTACAAGAGCTACAGACATGTGCCATATATCGTTGGATAGGTAATTACCATACGCAGTACAAGTTTGTTTTTTTTATTTTGATATCACCCCCCGTCCCCCGCAAACAGCAAACTGCCACGACCACGCTCCCCGTAAACCGCAAAAAACTGCCACGCCCACAATTATTATCCTAATGCTATGCAATTCGGCATATAAAAGCTATCTAATTTTTAAATTTGAACCAAATCGGATAAGAAACACGGAAGTTATGCCACATGCAAAATCTATGGCAAGGGAAGCATAAGCGCAGCAAAACACGCATAGCGCGACGCCGACTGCGAAGTTGACAGCGAAATGTGTATGGCATTATGACACACGAAACTTATTTTCATAACCAAAATCATACCAAAATTTATATTGTTATGGTACTCTTTTCTAATATGGTAGAATATTGTTTCATTTATTTATTGATATTAAATAAATAAATTGTAAGCATGTCTAAGGGTACAGGGTATTTTGCAATCGGGAAACTCGACTGCTGCTACCTTACTTGTTTTTTTTCCTTTAACCAATTTTAATATTTTTTTGTGTCGTCTTTTATTTGTTATTATTAACTATGATCACCGGGTTCAGAAGCGATACTCTTACTTATTTTATTGTCCATTTACTTAATATTATCTATCGAAACGAAGAAAAGAAAAACGCTTTGCTAGTCATTCCACTTAAATAAGCCAATATTTTCATATATTCAAGTTAAGCACTGTGACTACTTGGCGAAGTTTTTAATAAAACGTCTAAATAGTTACAGCAGGTACAATAGTAAAATTTTTAACGTTTTTAACGTATGACTTCCTGAAGAACCAATGACTATTAGAACGGCTATATAAATACATTCTTAAGACGTTTCAATTCTTCGAAAGTTTCCTGGAAAGAATACGGCGCTATTTTTGACGCAAATGGTAGTCGCGTTAGCCGATATGAGCCATTGCTCGTTGAAAAATACGTGTAATCTCGTAAATTTTTGTCGAGTTCAATTTGACGAAATCCCTTCTTTATATCTTCTTCTTTATTAATCTTCTTCTATAATAGTCGATGGGTGAGTAGAAAAGTATTGAAAGAAAAGCAAGGATGTATATCGGAAATATACGACCAGAAAGTATAGGGACTTCGTCAAATAAAACAGTCCGTTCAGAAATGGTAGCATTCGGAAATCACTTTTGCCTTAGCTCTTCGACGTTTTACGATTCCTACAGAAACTAAGTAAGAGAGACTAACTTCACGGATTTTTCAAAAAAAAATTGAAGGGAGTGTCCGCGCATTTTAGAAAAATGGAAAAAGAGCAGTATCGGTTGGTAATTCGATTCTTGTTTCTGGAAGGGAAATCGCGCAATGAAATCAAAGAGCTTTTGGATGCTGTGTACGTGGATGCCATCTCCTTCGATGGGGACCATCAAAAATTGTTTTATCGAGTTTCAACGTGGTCGCACGTCGGTTTTTGATAAGCCACGTCCGGGTGCCCCGAAAACGGCTATCGTATTGGCGAGATATAGCTGACACAGTAGGCATTTTAAAAGATGGCGTGGGTCATATCTTGCATGAAATTTTGGGTATGAGAAAGCTGTCAGCGCGATGGGTGCCACATTTGCTTACTCCGAACAACAACTGTTTAAATGCAATCTGAAGGAGTTTCTTCGTCGTTTCGAGACAGCCGACGAAACATATATCCACTAGTACACACCAGAGACCAAGGAACACTCGAAACAGTCAACCTCACCCGTGCGAACGTGCTCCGAAGAAGGCGAAGACTGTCCCATCGGTCGGGAAGGTGATGGCCACCGTTTTCTGGGATTCACAAGGTGTAATCCACATCGACTATCCGGAGAAGGGCATAACGATCACAGGGCAGTACTACGCGGAATTATTGGGCCGATTAGACATGCAATTAAAAAAAAAAGGGGCCCACTTGGCAAAATAAAAGTACTATTCCACCATTATAACGCACCGGCTCACAAGTCCGCCCTTGCCAACACCAAATTGGTCGAATTGGGCCACGAACTGCTTCCCCATCCACCGTATTCTCCAGATTTCGCCCCGTGCGACTTCTTTTTATTTTCAAACTTGAAAAAGTCACTCACCGGACAGAAATTTCAGTTGAATAAGGAGATCATCGCCGCCACGGAGGCACATTTTGCAGACCTCAAGAAAACGCATTTCTTAGCAAGTATTTTTTCAAGAAATTGGAGCATCGCTGGGTCAAGTGTATCAAGTAAAAGGAAACCATGTTGAAAAATAAATCACCTTTTTTCAACAATTTTTTCTTTTCTTTTGTAGGCTTACTTATCGGACCACTCTCCGGAAAAGGGGTCCGTTCATTTAGTCAATTTACCATAGGGTACCATGGTAAGTACCCATAAATTGATAGTTAGCTGAGTGGGTTGGCGGGGATGAATAAAACAGCTATCCATATAAGTACCTGTCAATTGGTGTTTTGGCGTTCACTTACCGTAAAGATACGGATTAAGCAATCGCCACCGTTAAAACTGTAATGAATAAATTTGCTGCTTTAGGATCACCTATTCGTCAAGAAGTATTTTCCCAAAACAAAAAACTATTAAGTTTGGTTGCTGTGTGGCTTTTAATCAACAAGATGAAAAATATGTATATATTTTGTGTTCGAGTAAAATTCATATTCGCATAGCTTAGCAGTAAGTAAGTGACCGCCTCATCTTTTATTTTGCGTCGCAGCTCTTTAAAATAGCAAATCTCTCTGACGAAATGTCGCAGTGCACGGTCTGTGAACAACCTCTGTGCCCAACAAAAACTTGAAAAGACAATATGGAATCAGTCAAACTTCCTTGGATACTAAGCAAGAAAATTAGCATTGTAGGACATACCTATATTGTGATCTACCAGGAATTTTAAGAAGTGCTATATTTGGGGGTGAACACCACAAGTGAACACCATATATAAAAGTGGGCTCAGAGCCCGTATTCTATTAAAGGGTACATTTTCTATAATTTGAGTTATCAGACGTGGTTTTTATTTGAACGAACGTATGCATCGCCGATCCCTCGGACTGCAGCCTTTCTGAGCGCTCATAATACAAATTCGCTGTCGCAATGGACTCAAAAGTGCTAGTTCATCCAATTAAAAATTATTCGCCAACAAAACAGGAAACTTGAAAAAGTGCGAATTAGTCGACCGCCTCCCGATGCCCAACAACTAAAAGGAGACCCATCCTCAGTCATTGCATGGATGCATTTTTTTGTATTTTTTTCATACATAATGTGTTATTTATTGTATCTTCTCTTATTGTGAGACTAAGAATAATTATTCAAATCTTATTATATAACTTAGATTATTAACAATCTAGAGCAATTGTACTAGTTACGGACCGCCATAGGATTTCTTTGTTGCAGTCTCGCTCAGGCGACTTCGCGAGAGGATTTTTGTGTGCCGCAAGCTTTGCTTGGTGTTTACTTTTTTTAATCTAAATTTCCTCGTTCTTTTTTTTTATTATGGTAGGAAAATTAAAATCTTCCAAAGATACCACCTACCGTCCATAGGTGGCATGTACGATTCGTAACCCCCCTAGTAGAGTTATTCCTACGTACTAAAAACAAAAACCTCCGTATGCTCTTCCGTCCTTTACAAGCTCACCGGGACTGCCAGTCAAGTTATTTCGTCGGTGAGCAGGATGTGGAGCCTGGTTGTACTCCCTTCCTTGTTATATGGCCTAGAGGCGCACGTCCTTCATCCCTGGTTTCGCTGGATATTTTTTCTCCTGCCACCGTATAGGTGTACGTCGCCTGTATTACCCTTCAGCTCTGTTGACCATCTCGTCGGCTCGGACCCGCTTCATCATATCTCTGATGATGTTATGTCCCCGCTCCCAAGAGTCGCTGTTCTCCATCATGGCCGCGATCAAGCCGCCAGGGCTGAGCGGGGCACCGATCAGCGCCCTTAGCTGCACCCTCTCCTCCGTGAACCTGGAGCAGTGCATGAGTACATGCTCTGCTGTTTCCTCAGCATCGGGGCAGTGGAGGCATTGAGCTACCTCTACATGGTGGAACCGGAGTAGGTATGCCCGAAAGCAACCATGATCCGTCAGGAACTGGGTAAGGTGATAGTCCAGTTTTTTGTGGCGGCAATTGGCCCACGCCGTTAAATCGGGGATGAGTTGGTAGGACCACCTCCCCCGTTGCGATGTTATCCATCTGGTCTGCCACTCTCCCATCAGTCGCTTGTAAGCCTCCAGCCGGGTAGCAGCTTCTCGGACCTGACAAATAGCCTTTATCTCCAGGTCGATTGGCGGCATGCCTGCCAGTGCTAGTGCTGCGTCTCCGGATATGGTCCTGAAGCCTCTAATGAGTCTAAGGGCCATAGACCGTACGATCGCGCGTGCTCCTTTCAAGTAAGTGCCTTTCTTGGTGGCGTTGCTCCATATTGGTACAGCATAGAGCAGCGTTGCCTTGGCTACCGCCACCAGTAGTTTCCTTGCCGGGTAATTTGGACCTCCTAAATTTGGCATGAGCCTGGACAAGGACACGCAGTTGTTATTGCTGCTTTCCTGCTTGCGAAGCAAGCATGATCCTTAAAAGCTAGCCTGTGGTCTATCATTACTCCCAGGTATTTTAAGGAGTCTTGTGATGACACCTGTATCCCGTTGACCGTGATCAGCATTCTTTCCACCTTCTTCCTGCTGCTTAATAGAACAGCCTCGGTCTTGTGCGCCGCAATTGTTAAGCCGGCTTTCTCTAGCCAGTCGGTGGCCATGGTAATTGTCGCGTTGCACATCTCTTCGAGGACTGCTATTGTCTTGGCCATTGCAGTTATTGCCACATCGTTCGCAAAGCAATGTAGCTCAGCTCCTAAGGGCCTGTTGATGCCCAGGATTCCATCATACATAATGTTCCACAGGATCGGTCCAAGCACAGATCCTTGTGGGACTCCTGCAGAAACACTGTAGCATCTCGGGCCAGCGTCCGTGTTGAACCAGGGGACACGATCCGTGAAGTAGCTTCCAACGACGATCCTGAGGTACTCCGGGATACCCATCCTATGCATGGCGCTGAGGATTACTGGCCATCTGGCGGTGTTGCAGGCGTTCTTCACGTCCAACGTGACGATTGAGCAGTACTCCTTCCTTCCACACAGCCATCTATCGCCATCAAGAGCGTTCTCGGCGATGTTTCTCACCGCCATAAGTGCGTCCAGAGTGCTCCTGCCCTTCCGAAATCCGTGCTGCTGCGTACCTAGGCCGTTGCTGCTCTCGGTGATTGCCTCTATTCAAGAATACAGGATGCGCTCGAATAGCTTGCCCACGATGTCTAGTAGGCACAGCGGGCGGTAGCTAGTTGCGGCGTGTGCTGATCCCTTGCCTTTCGGCAGCAGAACTAGTTTTTGGCTTTTCCACCTCGTCGGAAAGACCCCGTCCAAGAGACACTGCTGGAAGGTTTCCCTGAATATATCGGGTCCAGTTAACGCCGCTGCCTTGACAACTGCTCCAGGAATTCCATCCAGCCCAGGAGCTTTGGTGGGCTTGATTCGCTTGGCTGCCTCCACAACTTCGAGGTCTGTAATGCTCGGGAAATCATAGGGGGGGGAGCTACTGCTGTTGGCCGCCATAGAGTGGTCTGCCTTGGGAATAGTTCTGCTACTATGCTAGCCAGAACATCCGGGTCAGTTGGAGTTGCCTCTCTCTTCCTTAGCTTGTTAGCTACGAGTTTGTAGGCAAGTCCCCAGGGTTCTCTATCCACGGTATCTAGTAGTTCCTTATAGGCCCGCGCTTTGGCAGCCAATATGCCGTGCTTAAACTCAGAGCGTTTGCTTCTAAAAGCCTCCATGAGTTCTGCGTGCTGGGTGCTGCCTCTGGCTCGTTGCGCCCTTCTCCTTCCCCTTAGGCATTCCGAGCGTAGCTTGCTTAAGGTGACGCTCCACCAGTACACTGGGGGCTTGCGCTGCTCTTTTTTCCTCCTTGGCATAGTTGCATCACACGTTGCCTCAAGCATCTTCATGAGGTCGGCCGCCATTGAATCTGCGTGTCCATTTGAGATTTGAAACGAGTCGATATGGTATGCCAGCATATCTTCATCGATCTTCCTCGAGTCCCAGGCTTGCCCGACTGATCTTCTCTGCCGCCTCCAAGTCGTGCCCTTCGGTAGGATGCAGAAGGAAATCAGTGCGTGGTCACTCAGCGTTACAACGTCGTGGACCGTCCAGCTCGCGTTAGCCACCATCTGCTGATGTAGGTGATGTCGATATAGGACGAGCCTCTATCGTTGTTGCACATTGGTTTGCAGCCGTCGTTCAGCAGTACCAGGTCCAACATAAGCATTGTGTTTATTACTGCTCGGCCTCTGGGATTCGATACCCTGCTGCCCCATTCTACTGCCCATGCATTGAAGTCGCCCGCGATGATCTTCGGGCCGCGCCCTCTCGCATGGCTGCCCAGCACCTCCAGCATCTCCTCGAACTGGTCTGGGGTGTCGCTAGGGGGGGCGTAGCAGCGGTAAAAATGCACTCCTTTTATTCTAGCATATGCTATTCCGTGCATCGGCGAGGCCGCCAATTCCTGTATGTGCAGGTTGCTGCAACACTTGATGTCTGCTTTAGGGTTCGCTCAAAAGCATGATGTCTACCTTGCGCTCCGCCGCAGTTTGGGCCAGGAGGCTCTGAGCAGCTGCGCAAAGGTTAACATTGAGCTGAACAATCTTAATTTGCTGCTGCATTATGCTGGGACTTTGCTTCTTTAAGGCTGGCTCTGTATGTCGGGCACGCGAAACAGCCCGTCGGGTGGTTTATGTCCACTTCGTCGCTGCATATTAGGCACTTTGGTGGTGCAACACATCCCCTTGCCTTGTGTCCTCGTTCGCCGCATCGCAGGCAGCAGTCTGATCGATCGATCGCCTTGTAGGTCATTGCTCGATGCCCGTAGCCCAGGCACTTGTAACATCTCGTGGGCCGGACGTCCTGGATGATGCGGCAGCTTGACCACCCGGTCTGTAAGACCGCGATCGCATCATTCGCGTCCATCGGGCTATCTGAGTCTCATCCCGCATCCTACGTAGTCCTTTGATGTCCTCTGGTTCCAGCAGAATGCCTCGAAATTGGGAGACCAGGCAGCTGTGGAGATCTTCCGCTGTCGTGGCCTCGTCCAATCCACTGCAGGATAGTGCTATTTTATGAGTACCCGAACGTACCGAAGCCATGTCTTTTAGAGTTGCTTCCAGCTCGGTCTTAAATTTGGGGACGCTGTCTGAGACTTTTCCCTCTACTTAAAGCAGTAGTTACCCTTGCTGAGTTCTGCGGACTTTGCGAACATGTTTGCCCAGTTCGCTGAGGTTCGGGTCCGCTTTCAGTTTACGGAGCATTTCCGCATACGAGGCCTCTCCCGTCTTCTTTAATATAAGTGCCTCCGGCTTCTTCCTCAGGCGTTTAGGCTGAACTTTTGTCCACTCGCCTCCAGTGCTAGCCTCCTTGGCGACGGATGCATAGCTGCGCGGCTTGGACTTATTTTCTTTGGGTTTAGGTATACCCTCTGAGCTCACCGCGGAGTAGTTGCCGCGCTTGGGTGCCTGTGCTTTAGGCTCCTGAACTTTGGGCATCTGTCCCTTTGGCAGTTCCCTTGCTGGTGTAGATTTTTTTTAGGCTTTTGGGGCTCGGTTTGGGTAGAAGTGGTCGTAGAACGATTCTCTTTAGCGACTCCTTCTTGAAGCTCGATCGCCCTTTTGCTGAGAGCCGAGAGTTCGAGTAGAACGCTCTTGTCATCTATGACGACATGGCGCCGAATTTCGAACGCGGAGAACAAGAGAGCCTTAGGATCACCTATTCGTCAATAAGTGTTTTCCCAAAACAAAAATCTATTAAGCTTGGTTACTGTGTGGCTTTTAATCAACAAGACGAAAAATATGTATATATTTTGTGTTCGAGTAAAATTCATATTCGCATAGCTTAGCAGTAAGTATTAGAATGAGAGTTTATTTGCGACTAACTAATACATAAAATGATGAGAATAAACAAAAGAGAAAGATCAATTAGATCGCGTTACATTTAGTATAAGACATTCGCTTTGCTCTCTTAATTGGATTTCAACACTCCTTCTCAAAGAGACATGTCTTTACAAGTTAACTTAATTAATTTAATCCAACTTAATCCAATTTATCCAATATTCAATTTATTCATTTTTCTTTTAAACATAATTTTCAATTCAATTTAAACCTAACTGTTTGACAAAACCTATGTGCTTGATCTTATTTAAGTTTTTTGTTAGAATATCGGAAATCATATTTTCTGTTGAAATATACTTAATATCAATAACATTTTCCTTATATAACTGTCTTACAAAATGGTACTTAATATCAATATGTTTGCTTCGTGCATGAAACTTGGAATCTTTTGCCAGACATTGTGCGCTTTGATTATCGCTGTAGATAACCATCTTTGGAACCAGTCCTATTCCGATCTCCTTCACCAGCTTTTTAAGGTAAACTGCCTCTTTTGCTGCTGTTGAAAGCGCCACATACTCAGCTTCGGTTGAACTAAGCGCCACAATGGTCTGCTTCTTGGACTCCCATGAAATCGCCGCTCCAGCCATGATGAATGCCCAACCAGTAAAGGATTTGCGATCTGTGCTATCGCCAGCCCAGTCTGCATCAACGAAACAATGGACATGTACACCTGTACGTTTGTAACATAGCTTCATGTCAGCTGTGCCCTTAAGGTACCTTAAGACACGCTTTGCAGCCACTTCGTGCTCCTTGTGAGGATCAGCATTTCTTTGTGCCAATTTAGCCACACTATGCATGATATCTGGCCTTGTCGTCATAGCCAAATAAATCAAAGAACCAATGAGTGATTGGTACCTCTTCTGATCCACTTTTGTGCAGCTTGCATCCTCGCACATAACTTGAAAGCCCGCCTCCAGAGGAATCGCGTTGGGTTTGCAGTCTTCCATACCGTAGTCTTTTAGTAGACCAGCGATAAATTGTTTATGGCCTATAGTGACACTGCCAGTTTCGCCACACCTCTCTATCTCCATGACTAGGAAATGTTTCAGGTCTCCGCCATCTACAACATCAAACTCATCCGATATTTGCTTCTTGATGCTAAGGAGGTCATCTTTCCTGGAACAAGCAAGAATTAAATCATCAACATATACGACAATAATGTTTAGGTTTTCCTCAATTTTCCTTGTGTATATGCAAGGCTCGCTAGGACAGGAAATGAATCCAATCTTGTTAAGCACCTCATCTAGCCTCCAGTTCCACTCGCGTCCACTCTGCTTTAGACCGTATAAGGACTTATGCAATCGCAGGACTCGATCTGGGTGTTTTGCGTCTACAAAACCTTCAGGTTGTCTCATGTAGACCTCATCTTTCAGTTCACTGTTAAGGTACGCTGCTGACAATTACTAACCTTATTGACGAGTAACGTGCCACCGGGGAAAATGTTTCCAGGTAATTCACCCCATACTGCTGTCCGCAACCTTTGGCTACTAACCTCGATTTAAGTCGATCAACCTTACCATTTTTGTCCCGTTTAATGGTAAACACCCATTTGCACCCGATTGCTTTCTGCTCTTCAGGAAGGTCAACCAAGCTCCAGGTGTTTGTAGCTCGCAAGTGATCAAACTCCTTCTCCATCGAGATTCTCCATTCATCAGAATGTTGTCCAGTTAATGCCTCACGCACGCTTGTTGGTGCCACCATATTATTTCCGGCTACAACATTTAGCATATTGTACTCTTTTCGTGGACGGCCCACTAATCCTGTTCGGACTATCTTGGGGCGACCTGGGCCCCTCTTCTGCGATGTTTTTTGTTCTGTCCCAGACTCTTCGTCGTCATCACTGCCTTGAACATCCAACGACTGTTCATTGTTGTCAATATGATCTTCTCGGTGTCCAGCAGACTCATCCAATTCAATGATTACTTCTCCTGGATCTGATGCTCTATCATCCTCTATAAACACAACATCTCGGGCTATCACAATGCTTTGTTTTTCCGGGTTGTATAAACGATAAGCCTTAGAAGTTTGAGAATAGCCTACTAATATGTGCTCTTCTCCCTTTGGACGAAACTTCTTGCTATGTGTTTTGTTCAATACGATCGCTTTGCAACCAAACACACGTAGATGAGATACACTTGGCTTCTTTCCAAACCAGGCTTCAAATGGTGTTATATTAGCTAGTGGCGACGTCTCTGCTCTGTTCCTCAAGTATGTCGCTGTCATTATAGCCTCTCCCCAAAAACTCTCACCCACTCCAGCATGAGTTAACATACTGCGAGCCATTTCCAGGAGGGTTCTGTTAGCACGTTCTGCAACTCCGTTTTGTTGAGGAGTATAGGGGACTGTTTGCTGTCTCTGTATGCCTTGACTCACCAGGTATTCTTCAAACCTTCGGGAAACATATTCTCGACCGTTGTCACTACGGATCCTTTTTATTTTCTTTCCTGTTTGCTTCTCGACCAACGACTGGAACTCTTTAAATTTTTCAAAAACCGCATCTTTAGTGTTTAACATGTAGACTGACGTGTACCGTGTTTGTCATCGATGAAAGTTGCAAAGAATCGTGCACCACCGTTTGATTTTGTGTTTATTGGGCCACATATGTCCGTGTGTATAAGTCCTAACAATTCACTCTCGCGGCTTTCCGACGCGTTTGGAAACTGTTTTACACAAATTTTGCATTTGGCACACGTTTCGCATACGAAACCGTTCAAATCACACGAATTTATTTTCAAACCATACACCATGTCTTTGTTAATCATTTTCTGCATACTATTCAAGTTCAAATGTCCAAACCGATTGTGCCACTTAATCATTTCATACTTTTCTCCATTAATTGCGAACACTTTTTCTGATTTATTTTCAAATAAGAACAATTCATTTTTGCGTTTAGCAACTAGTAAAGTGTCTCCGTCAGTGTCTATTACTTTCGCTTCGTTCTTACTAAAAATCACTTTCAATCCTTTTGCAGTTGCCTTTTGCACCGAAATAAAGTTACATTGCAAATTTTTTACGTACAATACATCAAGCAGTTTGATCGTATTATCTCCATAGCACAAATTCACTGTACCGCGCCCTTCGGCTTCTACGTAATTATCGCCTGCTAACATTATTTTTTCCTTGTGTTCACGCATTGATACAAACATTGTTTTTTCAGCACACAAATGAGTTGTTGCTTCACTGTCTAGACACCATGTACTTTTACTGTCTATTTCGTTTTTATCTGCACCGAAAACCGAAAACGCTTTTGGCTTATTCCCGTTTGAATTTCCGTCTTTTGCTTTGTTATGTTTTGCCAATTTTTCTTTCGATCTACACTTTGCAGCAATATGACCGCGCTTTCCACATGACCAACATTCGACACCTTTTTCGATATTCCTTTTTGAGTATTGTCTTTCCGTACCCGACGCGAACATTTTCTGTTCCTTTCCGATCACCGTTTCGTTTGTGTTGCGCCTTTCTCCCTCTTCTAGAAGTTTAACCTTGAGAGCGGTCAACCCCGGCAATGTGTCGCGCGTTTCAATTGCGACCACAAAATTTTCAAACGAGTCGCACAAGCTCGAAAGCAAAATTATGACGAGCATTTCTTCTGGAACACTTTGTTCAATTTCTTGCAGTTTTTCTACCAATGCACTGAATTTATTTAAATGTTCCTCCACACTTTCTGTCTCACTCATTTTCATGTACAACAACTGCTTAAACAAATGTATGCGTCTCGCTGGACCGGATGGCATATGAATTTCACCAAGTTTTTTCCAAGCTTCCTTAGCAGTTACACAATGTCTCACATGATTAATTTGTGTCGGCTTTATACATAGGATTATGCTTGCAAGTGCCTTTTCATCTTTAGCATCGAAAGAGGCTTTTTGTTCTGCAGTGTCGTTTTCATTTTTCAGCAAACGGCCACTGACCACTGACCATAATTCGGCATGTATTAGAACACTTTTCATCTGAAT
Organism: Drosophila ercepeae; assembly: GCA_018150545.1. Classification (NCBI taxonomy): domain Eukaryota; kingdom Metazoa; phylum Arthropoda; class Insecta; order Diptera; family Drosophilidae; genus Drosophila; species Drosophila ercepeae. The sequence goes on along the minus strand of JAECWL010000008.1, from coordinate 236,167 downwards.
AGACCACACACTATAGTTTTCATTGTCCAGTTTCTCAATTGAGTATTGGGAACTCATTTTTAATTCAAATATTAATCACGAGTCACAGAAGTCTTTTCGACGATTATTAACAACTTTTCGGTGTTAAACTTTCCAAAAATAATAGCGCACAGGAGCTCTGCCTGGGCCCATAACCTATTAGAATGAGAGTTTATTTGCGACTAACTAATACATAAAATGATGAGAATAAACAAAAGAGAAAGATCAATTAGATCGCGTTACATTTAGTATAAGACATTCGCTTTGCTCTCTTAATTGGATTTCAACAGTAAGTATGTGACCGCCTCATCTTTTATTTTGCGTCGCAGCTCTTTAAAATAGCAAATCTCTCTGACGAAATGTCGCAGTGCACGGTCTGTGGACATCCTCTGTGCCCAACAAAAACTTGAAAAGACAATATGGAATCAGTCGAACTTCCTTGGATACTAAGCAAAAAAATTAGCATTGTAGGACATACCTATAATGTGATCTACCAGGAATTTTAAGAAGTGCTATATTTGGGGATGAACACCACAAGTGAACACCATATGAAAGTGAACATATATGAAAGTGGGCTCAGAGCACGTATTCTATTAAAGGTTATATTTTCTTTAATTTGAGTTATCAGACGTGGTTTTTATTTGAACGAACGTATGCATCGCCGATCCCTCGGACTGCAGCCTTTCTGAGCGCTCATAATACAAATTCGCTGTCGCAATGGACTCAAAAGTGCTAGTACATCCAATTAAAAATTATTCGCCAACAAAACAGGAAACTTGAACAAGTGCGATAAGGCGAATTAGTCGAGTGCCTCCCGATGCCCAACAACTAAAAGGAGACCCATCCTCAGTCATTGCATGAATCATTTTTTTGTATTTTTTTCATACATAATGTGTTATTTATTGTATCTTCTCTTATTTTGAGATTAAGAATAATTATTCAAATCTTATTATATAACTTAGATTATTAACTATCTAGAGCAATTGGACTAGACCGACATAGGTTTTCTTTGTTGCAGACTCGCGCAGGCGACTTCGCGAGAGGATTTTTGTGTGCCGCAAGCTTTGCTTGGTATTTACTTTTTATACCCTTGAAAAAGGGTATTATAATTTTGTCGAGAAATGTATAACGCATTAAAGGAAGCATCTCCGACCCCACAAAGTATATATATTCTTGATCAGCATCAACAGCCGAGTCGATATAGCCATGTTCGTCTGTTCGTCTGTTTCTATGAAAAAAATAGACAGTAGTTTTAAAGCTACCGTTTTGAAATTTTTACCAGATCATTATTTTTGTTGCACGCAGATCAAATTTAAGAATCGGTCGGATCGGACCACTATATCATATAGCTGCCATACAAACGACCGATATGAAAACAAGTCTTTGTATGGAAAACTTTTTTGTTTTCAAGGGTATTCCATCTTCGGCAAGCCGAAGATAACTTTTCTCACTTCTTTTAATCTAAATTTCCTCGTTGACAATATTTATGTGGAGTTCTCTGTGGATGCTTTCGCTGCGTAGGTACCATGGTGCCCCAGTGATAATTCGCAGAATCGTTGACTGAGCTCGCTGTATAATTACAATGTTGGTTTATGAAGCGTTTCCCCATAGTTCACATCCGTATGTCCAGATGGGTTTCAGCACGGTATTGTAGAGAAGTACTTTGTATTCCAGACTAAGGTAAGAGTTGCAATTTATAAGCCAGTGAAAATTGGCTGCTTTTAGCTTTACATGAGTCCTCTTGGATTTTTTATGTCGCCGCCAGGTGAGGCGTCTATCTAGGTGAACGCCGAGATACTACTACGTCTGTTTGTGGGATGAATTTATTGTTTAGAGTACAGGATGGGCAGGTTTGTCTGTTCAATGTGAAGGTTACATGTCTGCTTTTGGTCACGGTTATCATGATGCGCCAGTCCGCAAACCATCTTTCCACTATTTAAGATGACAGACAAGTTGTTCTGTTGCCTTTGCTGGGCATCTAGATCGGCTAAGTATTAACTGTTACACCTGATTGAGAACACTCTTTTGAAAAGATAAGATTCGAGCACTTTTTGTGAGTTCTGGGAAAGCAGATTTGTTATCTTGTGCACTGTCCTTCCAGCCAGACTCGGACAAATGCTTGTGCAACATCTAAGAATATAGCTAAGCAGTATTCCCGATGCTCGAAAACGGTACGAATTTCTTTTGTGATGCGATTAACCTGTTCGATCGTTCCATGATTTTTGCGAAAGCCATATTGATGCGATGTATTGTATTCTGTCTTTTTAAGTAGGGAGTTAATTGCTTTAAGAATGCCTTTTCAAACAGTTTCGAGAGACACGTTAGAAGACTGATTGGTCTGTAGTATGACTGTTTGGTGTCTTATGACCGCCTTTTTCCACCTTTTTGGATAGTATCCAAACTTCGTAATAGCGTTAAAGAGATGACATAAGGTCAGAACTGCACACGGTGGGAGTTCTATAATCATTGTTGGTGTCACCAAGTCATGTCCAGGTGATTTTTTGTGCTTAAGATGTTTCATCCTGGATGCTATCTCACTTTGGCTGAATGTAATTGGATCTACAGGTGGCAAGTTTTTAGTGACTAAAGGTAAGACAAATGAGTTGCTGATCGGTGAACGCATTGGCTCTAGCTTCGTCGCTGCCTATCCAGCTTCCAGAGGGCCTCGCAGTGGGACGACTGGTACTGCCGGTGGATGGATATTTTTGTGTGCTTTCCACAAAGGGTTCTTTTTGCTGGTGGGCGATATATGTTTGATATATCGATGTTGGCCGTTGCTTCCTCAACCTTAAATACCCTGGTTAGTCTACGTGTATTTTTAGTTGTTTTTTAGCCGTTGGGGATCTCTGATTCTGCCATTCTCCTCTTAGTCTTCGTTTTTCTAGTACTAGCTGCTCGATTTCGCGATTTGTCTTGCCATGATTTGTCATTTTGTCGTTTTCTGGAGGGGTAGAGGTCTTGGCCGCAGACGCCAGTGTTTGCTCGATCGATTTAACCAGGCTATCAGGATATTGATAGCGTCGGTGAATACCGGAATGAGTTGGTTCCATATGCGTACAAACATATTTCGCGTACCTTGCTTAGCTAGTCCTGTTGTCTGTCAGCCTGTAGGGCCGCTCAGTTATATGAGGTCGATGCCTGAGAGTAAGTAGAACTGGAGAGTGATCTGATGATATTTCCTTGGGATCTTTCTTATTATTGCGAATTCAATGAGGTTCGGGAGCTTATTTGAATCTGCTGGCCAGTATGCCGGTCACGTAATGCTGTGTCAAGTCACGTAATCGAGCTTGTTTCGCGGCTTGATGAGCGCGTCGTAGAGTTGTTTGCCCTTTGGGTTCAAAAGGCGTGATCCCCAGTGCGTATGCTTGGCATTTTAGTCACCGGCCGGGGTAACGTGGCTATTGCTGGATGGCATGCTTATGGAAGTGAACTGCAGGTAGTCCATTTCTGATCTGTTATATAGGTGGTGTTCGATGCGACTTAAGTATACCAGTGCCGCAATGGGCTTTGTCGTCCGGATGTTTTGTAGCGTAGAATTGGTATCCTGGAATATGGAAGTTGTGCTTGTCTGTTAGATGTGTCTCGGAGAGGAACATGACGTCAATATTTTTTCGACTAAGAATTGGGCAAGTTCGACTTTATGCCGTGAAACTCCATTTGCGTTCCACATAGATATTTGAAGTAGAGACATTAGGATGATTTGGAGGACACAAGAAGCTGTATCAGCATATTTTAATTTCGCATAAGCTCTAGCATTGTGGTTTGCATAAAAGTCGTAAACTCTTTTAGGGTTTGTTGGAGTGAGATCATCATCGTTTCAATGTCAGTTGATGTGTGCTGCGTTTGTACGTTTGTACGTAGTTATATTCTGTTCTTGTCACTGTGTTGTCACTGTACTGGTCACTGTTGGTAGGCTCAGAGATATTTCGCAAGTGTTTGGAGATGGCTGGTTTTGTGACGAGAGTATTAGTGAGGGAGAGCAAGAACGCGCTCTTTCTTGATTTGTTGGAAAAGTTAAATTTGTCGATTTTTGGGTGAATGACCGCTGTCTGTCTTCAGGTGTCTTCGGGGAAACGCCAGAAAAGTACGCGTTTTTTCGTTGCAATGAGAGCCGCCGATCGTCTTGCTTACGTTGTCGCTGAGCGCGAGTCTCGTTCTGGCTCATAGTGATTTTTTTATTTATTTGTTTGAAACTATTGTTTATACTATTTTAAAAAGCAGAATATGTATTCGAGCGATGGTGCATCGCCCGGAGCGCCTTTTTCACTTTCGATATATTTATTTGTTTTTTATTTATTCACTTCACTAAAATCAATTGATTTTATAGGAGCTCGATGAAAACACGTCTTCACGCGTCAGCATACGAATGGCATGGCATGGATGAATGGATTGAGATTCAACAAACTTGGTTAAGCGACAGAAGTCTTTGAGATCTTTAAAATTTTTTATTCTCGTGATTTTTAACTACCTATAAATATTTTTGAATCGCTTTATTTATATGTACAAGATAAAGGTGCAATATAAGAATTAACTCGTAATCTTCTACATTTCCGCTGTTTAGGTTTTGTTACAAATCATTGGACGACTTTGAATAAATGTGTGGTGAAGCCTCTTGCGGTCAGTCTAACCGTAGTCTTCTTCATTTTCATTTCTTTAGAATCTCTGGTGATGGCTCAAACACGTGGCTTTATGCCAATTGTGTTCCGAATCCTTTAAAAATGACGGACCTATAAAGCAAATAGATACCACAGTCTTTTTTACGTCACATCACACTTATTGTTAGTATATATGCGTGCTAACATCAGATATGCTACCCATGGAATTCCAAGCTCTTTATGGATTATTGAGTTATCGTGGTAAGGATGGGCGTTCGAAACTGTTCTCAGGCATTTATTCTGAAACCGCTGGATTCTGATTCGGTTAGAACAGCTTGCCGTGCCCCACAACTGTATCCCAGATTGTCCAGATTGGCTTCAGCACTACTTTGTAAATAAGCAGTTTGATTTTTTCTTTGAGCTTGGACCTTGTCCCCAGGAGCCAGTGCAGTTGCTTAAGTCGTAGGTTGGCCTGGTTGCGCTTGTTGATTAGGTGTGGACGCCATGTGAGCCTGCGGTCCAGGGTAAGCCCTAGATATTTGGGAGTGTTATTCGTTGGGATGGTTTCCCCGTTGAGTGTGACGGGGGGGCATTCCGCCCTGTGTAGTGCGAAGGTTGTGTGGGAGGATTTTTCCGCCTTGATCACGATGTTCCATTGTTTCAGCAATGGATCGAGAGCATCCAGTTGTCTCTGTATGATGGCTGATGCTTCCTGGGGATCTGTGGCGAAGGCTAGGAAGGCGGTGTCATCTGCATATGTGGCTACTGATAGGTTCCGAGAGGGGGTGATGGGAAGGTCCGCTATGTAGAGTGTGTACAAGATGGGTCCAAGGACACTGCCTTGAGGTACTCCTGCTCTTATAGGCCTAGGCGTGCTGATTGATGATCCGCATCTCACTCGGAATTCTCTTTCCTCTATGTACGGCTTGGGGAAGGCGAAGTGGGAACTTGGAAGGTGGGATTTAATTTTGAAAAGGAGTCCAGGGTGCCACACTCTGTCAAACGCCTGTTTGACATCCAGCATAACAGCGCATCAGTACTTCTTCTTTGCGAAGGCCTCAAGTATGCTCTCAATAAGCCGGTGGCATTGCTCAGGAGTTCCATGGAAGCGTCTGAAGCCAAACTGGTGATCAGGGATCAGTCCGGCCTCGTCCAGTACTGGCAGTACTCTACGCAAAAATACTCTTTCAAGTATTTTAGAGAGGATTGCCAGCAAACTTATCGGACGATACGAGGCTAGATTGGCTTCAGGTTTTCCAGGCTTGGGGAGGACAATTTATTCAGCACGCTTCCACACTTTCGGGAAGTACCCTAGACGGAGGCAGCTGTTAAAGATGTTAGCCAGCCTTTGGGAACAGATTAGGGGCAACATTTTCAGTGCTGTTGCATCGATTCGGTCAGGACCTGGTGACTTGTAATTTTTTAAGGAGGCGATCTCTTGCGCAATCTCCTCTGGTTCGTCGGGCTATATTGGCGGGCCAGGAGCACTTGGGCTGTCTACGAACCTTATGGTGGCAGCTCTCTCTTCGCCAGTGCATCTGTCGAACGGTGAGTGCACTATGTAGATGGCAAAGCAAAGGCTCTTTCGACCTCAGACCGACACCAGGAACCGTCCACTTTGCGCACGGGTGATATCTTCTTCGCAGCTCTTTTTATGTGCCTCGTGACATTCCACAGATTGTGCTGCGGGTCTCCAGGTTCCAGCTCTATAAGGAATCTATGGAAGGAGTCTTGCCGTAGGATGGTTAGCTTGTCCTTCGGTTCCTTGGTGGCACGATTAAGTGCTGTATTGTTCCTGGAGTTACGCGAGGAAAACCAGACTCTTCTGAGGCGCCTTTTTTCGGCCACGATGGCCGCGATTTCTGGAGACCACAAGTGCACGTCTCTTTCTGGTGTTCTCGGGGAAGTCGTTGGAGGTTGATTCGCAAACTCAGCAGCATTATGCATCTCTTTGGTTAGTTTTTCGATGGCCGCATCTATATTGCTTGGTGTGGAAAGAGGGGGTTCTGGGTACAGGGAGGAAAGCATCCAGAACGTAAACTTGGGGGCATTTGTGTATTTCCCGGTGAGTCCTCTAGGCGGGGTTTTTCTGAGGACGGGGATGTTTAGGAGCAAGTTTACTGCGCTGTTGTCGAATAGCAGTTTATCATAGCTTGAGCATGTTATCTTAGAGTGTCCTATGCCCTTGGAGAAGACGAAGTACAACAGATCCGGCTGCTTTGAAGGGTCGGTAGGCCAGTGTGTGGGTTCTCCAGTGGAATGGCAGTCCAGACTTTTCCGCTGCAGGTACTTATAGAGCTTTATGCCTTTGTGGTTGTTTTTGCGGGACCCCCGCCAGGAGTGTTTGTCGTTGAAGTCTCCGGATGCTAAAAGCGAGGTCCAAGGGATTCGAAGAAGGTGTTCCTGAAGGTGGGTCTCGGTTATCGAGTGTCTGGGTGGGAAGTAAACCGCACCAATGGTGATATCACCCAGTGGGCTAGAAATCCTGGTCACGGCGCACTGAGCCCATTCCTCCTGAAACGCGGGAAGTTCCGTGTACTGAATGCCACTCCTGATGAGCATAGCTGCTTCTCCGCGTGCTCTGCCAGATGGATGGTTGGCATGTAACAGTTCGTCCCCCCTAATGTTAAAGTAGGATCTGGGACAAAAGTGGGATTCCGAAACTAGAAGAACATCGATATTGTCTGTTTTGATGAGATGCTCTACTTCGGCTTTGCTCCTCTGCAGGCTGTTTGCGTTCCAAAAAACTATATTAATACTTATTTTCATTACTTTCTGTTGAGAATGGGAGCTATAAACTGCATCATCTGCGAGAACATCTGCGAGATCAACTTTTCCATCATCCGTTAAGTTCACTCATCAAACTTACATGTTTTGTAACTTAACTAGTCTGTTAGGTTAATATTGTTTGGTTTTAGATGAGGTTTGGCGATATAGGAGGCGTGTCAGGGTGCGTTGGTTGAGGTGGGGTCCAGCGGCGTTTTCTGCTGTCCGTGGAATCTTGCAGTGGAACTGCAAATCGGTTATAACAAGTTTTCTTATGATGATTACGTTGGGGAGTTACTTTACTCCCTAATCGCTGGCCTTGTGGCTCAGTAACTATCAATGATAAGACAAAGTTATTACGGCTAAAGCCGGAGCAATGTTTTATAGGTGAAACGTAAGCTTTCGGATCTTGGACAGAACAAAGTACAAAAATATTTCAAACATAAGTCTACCCTAGCTCCAATGCATCACGCCATAAAGTCGTGGTCGGCACGCCAACACAGCATTCCATGCATCGCAATGCGGCACTCAGGATAGGCAGTGTTTGATTATCGCAGTTAAACGTTCTCAGCGCGGAGCGCTGAACTCATTTTGGGCGCGTCAGCATTGTTTGTGTGAAGTTTCTTAGTTGCTAGGGTACTGTTTATGTAAAACTACTTAGATGCTGAATCTTTTACATCGAGTGCCCTTTTCAGTTGTTAGCTTATACACGCAAAACAGTGTGATGCAGAAAGGAGGCGATATAAGATCCCGACCTACGAAAGCTATGAGGTTACCTTTCCGCCTGTCAAACACCGACTCAGTCGATATACAAGGATAGTGTGGGAACTTCGTCGATCCAAGGCGTCCCGGCAAAAACGAAAGTTAACAAACAGCCAGCAAGACGCAAAGCACCATGGATTCGTCAAAGAATCATGTCAGCAACACAACAGGAAAAGTTGCATCATATTGTTTATATAATAACGTTGAATTAATAAATGTGTGCTAACCGGGGCATTTGTCGCGGGCGAAACAGTAAAATAAAAAATTCCTTATAGCTGTCAAGATCCGCACAATGTAAGCGCTTACGCTCTTATCTTCTTTTACGCCAAAGTTGTCACTGTTATATATCTTAAATAAATGAGCATTGGCCAGCTATGGTCTCCAATAAAAAAACCCCTTCTTACTTTATAAGAAGACTTACCAACAGTCAGAATTAACAAATATCTCATATTTATTAAGTTGTTACAATAAAAATAAATTATAATTCTTAATATATCTCTAAAAGTTACATATATAATTCGATTCTTATTCAAGTATTATATTTTTGGATTTTCAAATGTTGGTCCCCGCATAATTCCAATATCGGCGTATGGAGACGATTGAATAATGTGAAGCACCTTAAATTTTTTTAAAACCAGAAGCGAATAAAATTTTTGAGCAGCCTGAAAAAAAAAATCTGTTAGTTCATATTATGGTTTTTAATAATAAAATGATTGATTGAATGATGAATATCAATACTAAATTTTAGCATTTACAGTTATTTAGAAGAAAGAGGAATAATAATATTTTATTTTTAATTTAATAATAATTTAATTTGGGTAGTTTTAATCCGCACAGCACATGTTGCAGAAATATTTTGGTTAAGGATATATTCGGCTAAAAGTGGGAAAACAATGATTCATTTAATTTGGACTAATTATACGTCTTAAATACGTGTATATTGGTACGTCAACCGTCCCGATCCGTCACTCAGTTCCAAAGTTATTGAATAAATACAATTTTTAGAACGATTTCGAAATGAAGAAGGTTACCTAATTTGTCCGTCTGTTTGTGTTAGATTTATTTTGTTTTTCAAAATACTGAAAAAATTGAAAATGTTTTGTCACGGAAATTCAAGTAACTTACGCATTAATTTAAAAAAGTTGGTAAATTAAAAATCTTAAAACTTAACAAAAAAATAAAAAAACAAGTGAGAAAAGTTATCTTCGGCTTGCCGAAGATGGTATACCCTTGAAAACAAAAAAGTTTTCCATACAAAGACTTGTTTTCATATCGATCGTTTGTATGGCAGCTATATGATATAGAAGTCCGATCCGGACCAAACTTTTACAAATCATGTATGGCTATATCAAATGAATAAATGTTAAATTCGGTTGCAATAGCTTGGAAAACAAAAAAGTTTTCCATTCAAAGACTTGTTTTCATATCGGTCGTTTGTATGGCAGCTATATGATATAGTGATCCGATCCGAATCAAACTTTCAAAAATTATGTATGGCTATGTTAAATGAATAAATGTTGAATTCAGTTGCAATAGCTTGGAAAACAAAAAAGTTTCCTATACAAAGATATATGATATATGATATAGTGGTCCGATCCGACCGATTCTTAAACTTGATCTGCGTGCAACAAAAATAATGATCAGGTAAAAATTTCAAAACGCTAGCTTTAAAACTACTGTCTATTTTTTGCATAGAAACAGACGGACAGACGGACATGGCTATATCGACTCGGCTGTTTCTGGACAAAATTATAATACCCTTTATCAAGGGTATAAAAAATAGCGAAACGCGGGTTTGAACACGTACTAACGGGACGCCAAGATAATGCTCTTACTCTTAATGCTTTTATTGTATATTTGGCGATGTATTAAAACAAGCTTAAGACCGCTGAAAAAGGATAAATGTGGTAGGAGTAGAGAAGTAAACGATAATTCTAATAAATTTCCCTTGTTCTTATGTCGCATTGTTAGCTTCCCTTTCACTAGGAAACCGGTCTAAACATAAAACTCTAAGCGCAAAGGGAGAAGATATATCGTGTGATATTTTTAGTTTTTTTATCGTGTTCGCTCTGACATTGGCCTGTCATTCAGCATAACTTTATTTATTAACTTTTTTTCTAATAAATGGCAATTAATAAAGTTGGAAATAATTTTAAAAAAAATTTTTTATAAAAAATAGGAAATAAAAATGAAGGTTAAAATCTTTGCTTAGGTTCGATAACTCCACCTTTCGGCTATCCCTGATCGTGTATTCAGAATGGGATTATTGTATCATAATATGTCGGTTGGTTTCCTTATCTATTTAGCAGTCCTAAGTCGGCCAGCCATTTTGTATGCTGTAAGAAATTGTCGCAAAAAAAAAAACACAGATCCACAAGAAGAACACGAGAATGCAGCGGAACATAGTCTGAGGTATCTTGTGGGTACTATGAATTTGGTTGTGGGTTCCTATGGGCAGAGGCTGTAAGCAAGGCAGCCTATTTGCGGAACAGATGTCAGCACTATTTGAGGATTGGAAAGGCCACAAGCCGTCATTTAAGCACGTGCGAGTGTTTGGTAAAAATCAGAAGTCTTTTCAAAATTATTGGTATGGCTATGTCAAATGAATAAATGTTGAATTCGGTGGCAATAGGTTAAAAACCAAAAAAGTTTTCCATACAAAGACTTGTTTTCATATCGGTCGTTTGTATGGCAGCTATATGATATAGTTTTCCGATCCGGACCAAACTTTTACAAATCGTGTATGGCTATGCCAAATGAATAAATATTGAATTCGGTAGCAATAGCTTTGAAAACAAAAAAGTTTTCCATACAAAGACTTGTTTTCATAGCGGTCGTTTGTATGGCAGCTATATGATATTGTGGTCCGATCCGACCGATTTTTAAACTTGATCTGCGACAAAAAGAATGATCTGGTAAAAATTTCAAAACGCTAGCTTTAAAACTACTGTCTATTTTTTGCATAGAATCAGACGGACAGATGGACGGACGGACAGACGGACATGGTTATATCGACTCGGGTGTTGTTGCTGATCAACAAAATATATACTTTGTGGGGTCGCAGATGCTTCCTTTAATACTTTACACATTTCTGGACAAAATTATAATACCCTCTGTAAGGGTATAAAAAGGCCAGTTCAAAACAAAGGGCAAGGCATCTATCTTCGTTGGCTATTCCTCTGAAGCAACGTATCGCTTATATTAAAGAGACAAGCTATCCATAAATGAAAGCCGAAACGTTCGATTTCTTGAAGGTGACAATTAAAAAGGCTTAAACAATTAAAAAAGAGTGTGGAACGACACAACGTACATACAAGGGCTATTAGGAACGCATGGATTAACATCTGACGCCCAGTAAGCCCATCATTAGACCAAGGGTATCAAGTGAGATTCAAGAGTAAAAGCTCTTACCAGGTAAATAATAAAGGGTTTTTAATTGGTTTCCTTATCTATTTAGCAGTCCTAAGTTGGCCAGCCATTTTGTATGCTGTAAGAAATTGGCGCAAAAAAACACAGATCCACAAGAAGAACACGAGAATGCAACGAAACATAGTCTGAGGTATCTTGTGGGTACTATGAATCTAAGTATCATATACGTCTAGCGAATCAGTCGAAGGCTTTGTTGAGGCTGATTGGGCCAACAAGAACAGAAAATCCTACAGCGCCTACGCATTTTACATGCTGGCAGTGCGTTCTCTTGGTCATCAAAGAAGCAAAATGTTGTTGCGTTAAGCCGTATAGAATCGGAGTACGTCGCGCTATCCGTTGCGGTCAAAAAAGCTATTTATTTGAGAAAAATTCTCTATGAGCTTGGTTGGTCGTAAAAAGACTTGGGATAAGGTATTAACCTTTTCCGGTAAATGTTATGGATTTTAAAAGTTCTGTTCGATAGTAACATTATCTTAGTAAGCAAAGGTAAGATTCGATTTGTATGTAATTAATTCGTTATCTTATATGCACGTTATAATATGCACCAATTTTTTTTTCATTTTTTTTATTGCTCAAATCATGCTAAAACTATCCTAGAATCGCACAAGTACAGATCTAAACTCAAACTTTTGGCGTTTTGAAACTTTAAACGCGTTTTTCTCAAAAGTATGTTTTGAAAATTGGCGAACTGAAAAAGAACTGAACTGAACTGAAAAAGAACTGAAAAAGATTACATCCGATTGACTTGAAATTTTAACTGTTTATCTAGTAAAAACTCACAATTTTAGCGATTGATTAACAACAACGAAAGTTATAAGCAATTAAAGTCGATATGCAACAAACATTTAATAATTAGCTTTGCTCTTTAACCTCAAATGTTTCAGATATCTTTTCTGTCTACAGTGAACAGAAATTCAACAAGTAATTTTTTGTTAGGCTTATTCGCCTAACATAAAATATGTGAACACAGGAATATTTTTTTAAATTACTATAATTTCCAGCTTTCATATTTATTTCCTTGATAAATTCTTTTTTTTTCTAAAACCTGACACTTAAACAAGTTAATATTTTATATATTTTAGATATTTTTTTACCTGCTTTCTTGAACTTCCTAATGTTAGCTGTGAAAGAGTCAGATGATCCTTTGCCGTTAAATGAGCTTTCACATCAATAAAAAGTTGGGCAGCTCTTTTATTTAAGACGCGTTCTTCGAACTGTTCATCGGTTTCATTTTCCATTTGCTCTTCAGACGGATTCTAAAAGAAAAATATTTGTATTTTTTAATGTTTAAAATTGATATATTAACCTCGGGCAATACTGAGGTGATAGTGCATTTTGTTACAATAGTATGAATAGGTACTAGGCATCCATAGATGTAATAAACTAATACAAAAAAATAATGCAAGTGCATATAATTGTTTTAGTGTTTCAACATAAGTTATAGTATTTTCTTTTCAAATGAAGTAATATATTGTTATTTCTTTCCATAGTAGTATGATTTTTGTGTCTTTGTTGCCTGCTGTACAAATTTAAAGGGATGCAGATTCTAAGGCTGCACAAGGTGCTGACATAGGTCAAAAAATAAAATACATTCAGGGAAAAAGAATTTTGGAAAATAAGAAGCACTATGTCCTTTCAATCTATTACTTAATCTATTATTTTATCACCACGTAAAGCTCTTAAACTATTCGCTAGGCCCGTATTATGTTTTATCCCGATATTAAGTAAGTGCATCAGCAAATAAAAAAGCAGTTATAAATATATCGGAATTATACATAGAAAAAAAATAAATATTTAATTCAATTCTGACAACAGACATCAACACAATTAATCGAATAAATTTTGTATGTCTTACCTGGCCGACTGAACTTGATACCTCATAGGAATTCCAATCTTTCGACGTATTGTTTGTCCTTTTATCGAAAAAATGTTCATCTATCAAGGGCCTGCCTAAAGACTCTTTTAACAATGAACTTATTTGGTCTGTTGCTGCATTTGGGTTACTATCAAGCTCGGAAAAACTTGTATGGTGCGGAGTGACTTGACCGTGATCCAATCCTGGAGGTGTTGAGTCTCCATGATTGAAATCATCAATATCATGATTTGAATTCCTTGGGGTTAACGGAATTTCATTTATTGATGAATACTGATCCATATCGTTGAATGGTAATAGTTCAGGACTACGAATATTTTCAAACACATTCGTACCATTGTGGCAAGAACTACTTTCATTCTCGTTTGTAGCTACGTCCAATGATGCAACAGACAGGCCCAATGTTTTTTGATGTTCTCGTACAGCTTCAGGTGCTTCCCAGCTTTGAACCAGTGTGTCTGTTACATGGTCAGAAATTAAATGCGTAGGAATATCATTCTTTCTTTTTCGTCCCTTCTTACTAAAAATAATTAACGATGTTTCATTATCTTGAGTGGAAAATTCTAAAGCAAGAATTTCAATAGGTGCTACACTTGTAAAATCTTCTAATATTGTCGAATGTGAAAACAATTGCCTATTGTAATTATTTAATAATGATCTGGCAGGTATGGACCTTGACGGTAGGGAAAACAACTTTTCGACACCTCCAGTTTCTTTCCAATACATTAATCTAAAAAAGAAAAATTGTGTTATTATATTTAATTTAAAACGTGCAATGCAAGGCATTACCTTTTTGTAGGTGGTGCCAGATCAAGAGTTGTTAAAATATCAGATGTATCAGCCAATTGAGCTTTCATTTCTTCTCCCGATATATTTTTTATTTCATCAATAATAAGTTTTCTTTTGCGTTTGGCCCTTGTTACACCTTTATAAATGGTGGCGTCTATAGGGGCTAGAGCAAAACCTTCATCCTCATTTTGCACCGTCTCATTTAATGGTACATTAATAGGCTCATCGGCATTGTCACCAACAGTAATTTCTTGAAGAATAAAATATTTATTATTACCCAGGTTATTATTAAATAATTACTAACCTCTTTTATCATCAATAATAGAAGGAGCACGAGATGTTGCGGGGGAAGGAATGTTATTAAAATCATCAATAACGTCATCATCAGAATTATCAGCGCCATTAGATTCGCCGGTTTCTTTTGCACTATGATCAGGTGGTTGTGGAAGCTCTCCAAATAAATCGTCTTCAAATAGTTCAGGCTCTATAAAAATAAAATCAAGTGACTGGTTAATTTGTATGTAACTTTGTAATGTTATCTTTTGTTATAATTTTACCAATGGTAAGAGGAACAAGTAAGGTAGCAGCAGTCGCGTTTGCCGATTACAAAATACCCTGTACCCTTAGACATGCTAACAATTTATTTATTTAATATCAATAAATAAATAAAACAATATTCTATTAGAAAAGAGTACCATAACAATATAAATTTGGTATGATTTTGGTTATGAAAATAAGTTTCGTGTGTCATAAAGCCATACACATTTCGCTGTCAACGTCGCAGTCGGCGTCGCGCAATGCGTGTTTTGCTGCGCTTCTGCTTCCCTTGCCATAGATTTTGCATGTGGCATAACTTCCGTGTTTCTTATCCGATTTGGTTCAAATTTAAAAATTAGATAGCTTTTATAAGCACCAACGCATATGCCGAATTGCATAGCATTAATAATTGTGGGCGTGGCAGTTTTTTGCCGTTTTGCGGGGGAGCGGGGGGTGATATTAAAATAAAACAACAAACTTGTACTGCGTATGGTAATTACCTATCCAACGATATATGGCACATGTCTGTAGCTCTTGTAGTTTCTGAGATCTAGGCATTGATACGGACAGACGGAGAGACGGACAGTCGGACGGACGGACAGACGGACGGACGGACGGACAGACGGACGGAGAGACGGACGGACGGACGGACGGACGGACAGACGGACGGACAGACGGACGGACGGACGGACAGACGGACGGACGGACGGACGGACGGACGGACAGACGGACAGACGGACAGACGGACAGACGGACAGACGGACGGACGGACGGACAGACGGACATGGCTATATCGACTTGGCTGTTGATGCTGATCAAGAATATATATACTTTATGGGATCGGAGATGCTTCCTTCTGCCTGTTACATACATTTGCACCATATTATGATACTCTTTTCACCCATTTTTAATGGGTACAGCGTATAAAAACTAGGATATAAAGATATATATTACTTAGGTATATATTACTTTCAAATTTTCTATAACCTGAAAAACTCCTTAAGGAAAAAAATTTTTTCTTGATCCCCCAACCACCAAGACGAACAAAAAATGTTTGTGTATTAGAAATATTTATAGAAATTAAAAAAAAAAATTAATTTAAGGACTATCACATTAAGGCATATTTTATTATACCCTTGAAAAAGGGTATTATAATTTTGTCCAGAAATGTGTAACGCATTAAAGGAAGCATCTCCGACCCCACAAAGTATATATATTCTTGATCAGCATCAACAGCCGAGTCGATATAGCCATGTCCGTCTGTCCGTCTGTTTCTATGCAAAAAATATACAGTAGTTTTAAAGCTAGCGTTTTGAAATTTTTACCAGATCATTATTTTTGTTGCACGCAGATCAAGTTTAAGAATCGGTCGGATCGGACCACTATATCATATAGCTGCCATACAAACGACCGATATGAAAACAAGTCTTTGTATGGAAACCTTTTTTGTTTTCCAATCTATTGCAACCGAATTCAGCATTTATTCATTTGACATAGCCATACATAATTTTTGAAAGTTTGATTCGGATCGGATCACTATATCATATAGCTGCCATACAAACGACCGATATGAAAACAAGTCTTTGTATGGAAAACTTTTTTGTTTTCCAAGCTATTGCAACCGAATTTAACATTTATTCATTTGATATAGCCATACACGATTTGTAAAAGTTTGGTCCGGATCGGAGTTCTATATCATATAGCTGCCATACAAAGGACCGATATGAAAACAAGTCTTTGTATGGAAAACTTTTTTGTTTTCAAGGGTATACCATCTTCGGCAAGCCGAAGATAACTTTTCTCACTTGTTTTTGTTTTGAAATATATTAAAAAAAATTAAAAATTTTGTATCCTTCCTTCCTCATCATTCTTATTAAACATATATTGCCTTTATGATTTTTTTCCTTTTTATACCCTTAAAAATCTGGAACCCACAGGCCTGACACCTGAAAAAAATAACCGCATGGAATATGTTTAATAGAAATTTGTAGTATTCGCTTTTAGGGGACTGAACTAGAACTTAAGTCTCCACCTTCCTGTTATAGCAGCATCTTACATACTAATTTACCTTCACTATCAAACAGTAGAAAGATGCACCCTTATTAATAGTGATGTAGACAGTATCTAGTAACACGCTTTAAATGTTAAATGCCTAATAAAAGGATTAGAAATTGTAACCTTTATGCCTAATTCGTTGTAGTTCAGCTTGTAGTGAACTCTGTTTAGACTACTATGGACTCTATTGCATTCACTTTGCCCTTTCTCTTAACTCAAATCGTCCTTTCTAGTCTTCCTTTCAGATCAAAAAACGCAATATTGTTGCTTGTAATCTTTTCTATACCTCACTATCTCCGATATATCAGTACAAGTCGCGCAAAAAAAATGTCTCTACATCTGCAAATAACTACATTAAAAGATCCATCATACTTGGCTGGATTAAAGCAAAAGCTTTCACTTAATACACGTTTGTGGCAAATCGGAGAGCAAAGATTCAAGAAGTAACGGAATAATCGCAATGCCGATACGTATCATCCGTCAAAATTGCAGCTGTCTTGTCCAAAAGAACAATAGCTAGCAAACGACAGCATGTGGTTTTTGGAGCACTATTTCTACATAGATCAGGGGATAACTGGTCAACAACACCTTCAATAATCCCAACCAACTTTGAATAAAAGATGCAACTTATCAACAAGGCTGCCTCACAGGACGCACTTGGAGAAGAATAGTACAACCGTAGACATAAATTCCACAAGCTGCAACGGATTGTTACATATATTTGTTGCGGTTCTGTTACAAAGCTAACATCACTGACGAAGGCATGATTCCTAGGCGAATGGAGCCTAGGAAACCTACTACGAGGAATATACTAGTCGAATTCCGACTACTAGTCGAATCCGATGGATTCATCACAGGATTCAAGGCAAGCGACCTGACATGGCTTATATCACTGTTTTTTGCTTTTCTATGAAGTTCATCGAGAACAGCTAAGCGACCTAAAAATCACCTTACCATTTTTACCAACCGAAATAAATACCCTTTAAAGCATTAGCAATATCAATTATTATACTAATATTTACAAGCTGCTACATCGTGCGACCTTAAAGACCATTATGGACTCCGAAGGTCGAACCATTCAACAGAGAAGCAACTCCGAAATATCCCCCAAGCCGTTTCATCGCAGTATTGGATGAGATAGAAAACCTGTTTAAAGGGGAGAGAATGTTAATTAACATAATTTAATCTTAAAGTATATAATAAGTTCAAATTGAAATAGTATGCTGACTAAAACAAAACACTAACAACCGTTCGGAACTGACAGCGAGAACTCTGACGTTAGCTGAAATCGACCAATTTTCACCCACATTTCTAAAATTTTAAATTTATTATTTTTATTTTATGCTACATTTCCATTAATCTACCAAGTAAGCAATATTCATGTATTTATGTAGCTAAAAAATTAGTATTTTTATATCAATAAAACCAGTTTAGACAAACTGGCTATATCGCTTCTCCAGCGCACACCTTTTCCTTTGTACGTACGTAAAACATAAGTTGGAACAGCCACGATCGGTCGACAACATCTTATAGCAACCAAATGGCTAAACGATTGAAAATACTACAAATTCCATTTTTTTGCAGAAAGAATCTTGACTTGAGGCCTCTTTTATGGCGATCTGGGGCCAATCTAGAACATTTTATGTGGATAGACCATTTATATCTTATAGCTATCATATATAACTGGACGAATAGAAATTAACTTTGATTGTTAAAACGTTTATCCGTGTGCGCAGGTATTATTTTATTTCGATCTGTGCACTAGGTGCAGAACAGATGTTAAGAAAAATGTTTTTCACCTATTACCGTATCATCATCTTAGTGCTCGACCAATCCGTTCATGAATGTGCCATAAAAGTACTACTTCTTTTTGCAATTAAGTCCTTATAGATGGACAAAGTAAGATTACTTTGTGTGTCGAGCCCAGTCAAGGCAACGAGATGTTAATATTTATTTTTCCGTGTATTAGTTTTAATTATATAATATATGGAAATCATTGTGGGTTGTGAATGAAAATGTGTGTATTTTTATGATGTAAAATGTAAATAAATGCACTTACGCCCAAAAGAATCTCCAAATCCATCAGCGTCTGAACGATGCCCTGTAGAATCTGCATGGTCTTCAGTTGCATGCGGATTTATTGACTCTATATTTTCCAGAACTTCTGAATCAAAAAGTTTATCCTAAGATACAATGTAAAAAAAAGCAAATAAAAAATGATTAAGTAGTGCCCTTACAGCAAGTCATCAAGGTAACATAAAGATCCATTTCCTTCATTTTTAGAATAATAATCAATATTTGCAAAAAAAATAAAATCGTTTTGGTATAGAATATGTTAAAAGAAATGAAAAAAGTTATCTTCGGCTTGCCGAAGATGGTATACCCTTGAAAACAAAAATTTTTCCATCCAAAGACTTGTTTTCATATCGGTCGTTTGTATGCCAGCTACATGATATAGTGGTCTATATATAGTGGTATATTTCAATACGCTAGCTTTAAAACTACTGTCTATTTTTTGCATAGAAACAGACGGATATGGCTATATCGACTCGGCTGTTGATGCTGATAAAGAATATATATATACTTTGTGGGGTCGGAGATGCTTCCTTTAATGCGTTACACATTTCTGGACAAAATTATAATACCCTCTGCAAGGGTATAAAAAGGACAAATATATATATTGAAAAGAAATTTTTCAGTTCGTAGTACATCATAGTGCTCAACAGAAGTTTGGCGATTAAGAATGAACGTTCCAACAAGCTTCCTCTCAAGGCCACTTGAAGAGCCAAGACTGGTGTAACAAACATTTACAAGATCACGTTTGTAAAAATTGTAGTCATAGTCACGGACGTAACTTTCCGTGCTAAACGTCTTAAGGATTTTTACAACTAACCCCAGACTGGTGTAAGGCACGTTTTCCAGATTTTAACACGCCTTAAATAGATAACATTATCATCAACATATGAAGGCCAGTGCCTGTAGTAAACATTACAAAACTTTGGACCGAATAAGAGAAATTTCTTGAAGCGCTACGGCTGTGTAAAAGATTTCACTTTGAAACCAATCAATAACAATATTACATATGATTTGTTAATCAGTTGGTTACGTTTGCTTTTGAGTTTTGTTTATAAAACATTTTTTCCTTTAAGTGTACGCACATTTTTTATCGGCCAGCGACTATTAGCTTTTTCAGTTTCATTTTTGATTTGATACTAGGTCCTTTTATTAAAGCAAAAAATACACTAATACTATAAAAAAAAAAAAATCCTTTTTATTATTTTTCTTGGACGTGCCGAATAAGAATTTATTAGTTTTTATACCCTTGAAAAAGGGTATTATAATTTTGTCCAGAAATGTGTAACGCATTAAAGGAAGCATCTCCGACAAGTCTTTGTATGGAAAACTTTTTTGTTTTCCAAGCTATTGCAACCGAATTCAACACTTATTCATTTGACATAGCCATACATGATTTGCGAAAGTTTGATCCGGATCGGATCAATATATCATATAGCTGCCATACAAACGACCGATATGAAAACAAGTCTTTGTATGGAAAACTTTTTTGTTTTCAAGGGTATACCATCTTCGGCAAGCCGAAGATAACTTTTCTCACTTGTTAATATTTTATTTGCATATGAGATTATTTTCATTCTTCTGCCAACGTTGATATTAGATATTTTTGGGTGTTTCACGAAAATTCATCATCGAAATTTTACTTCGTCAATGTCTTTTGATATGAAAATATTTGAAATACATAAATGATAATATGCAAATCGAAACGCGGTAAATAAAGGGTATTAAAAATAAGTTTAAATTACTTGCTAATAGAAAGAAAACTGTTGTCTGCCATTTTAACAAATGTAAATCTCTTTTGCACAATACATACACTGATATTTGAAGTCAAAGAACCTCGCATCATTTCCGGAGTCTCTGATTCAAACCCTATATCGCCGAATCCGTCATCCTGCAGTGAAAGCGACAAGCTTCCATAATCTTCTCTCATTGTTATTTCGTCAGCTCTGGACTGATTAATAGAAAATTGAGCCTCAATATCAATGTCATTTAATTCAGGCAACGCTGTATCAAAATCGTGAAAAACTTCTGGGAGTGTTATAGCGTTGACATTCGCTTCCCTATGTCCTTCTGGTAGGTCGACCATTCCTGGGCGAAACGCCATCTAAAAAAAAGTATTAAAAAATTTTTTTTAATGTTGTAAGATAACAAACCTTAATTTTGACAAATGCTTCATTGCAATCAGCTAACAAGTATTTCGCCTTTCTTGAATAAATTCGCACAACACCCAGTAACAAATGGCCAGACGTCCTTAGCGCCAATTTTACTTTCGGCTGCAAGATTCCCTCCACCGACTTTTCTATATTAGTTTCAAAAACATGGGCTTTTGTTATTTTCTTGTCCCAATGAGCAGCTAACCACACCCTGGCCAAAGGACCTTTCTTAGCCAATATAATATGTTCATAAAACATTTTAATTCATAAAAAAACGTTTGTTGTTGAATAGAATTGGTATTGCTTCCATATCCTTAAAGAGAAATTATCGATAGTAGGAGGCCATGAAAAGTTAAGATAGCCACAATGTGAGACTTAAATAACCTATTCTATAATTGCAATAAATATAAAGTGGGTTTTACATAAAAAATAACTGTAATATCATATTTCAAAGCGCAATTATCAATTTGCACGAAAGCCTTGAAGCCTTGAAAGATATAACAAAAATGTCCAAAAGCTATGGTTTGTTGCTTTTTCTTAAAAAAGTTTTTGCTGATGCTTTGTATTATTATTTGTATTATTATATTAAACAAAAATTTAATGATATCACTTTTGATCTTTACCTAACAGGTGCTTGACATACTTTTCCAGGAGAATGTCATAGGGATTTACCATTGTATGATTGGTTTGCAATGCATTGGTATAAACAAAAAATATAGACAAAATTGGACGTTTTTTTTAGCTGCATGTGTGCCGACAGAGACTGGGCAGAGAAATTTACTGACCCACGACTCGGGGTACTGCTGTAAACCGAGAACCGATTAAAACTAATAAATTTTTATTCGTTTAAGATATATATCACATTAAGGGCCATCTTCACCATCCTCCTCGCGTGGACTTGGACAGTTGGTGTCACCGCTGCTGCCTTGTTTTTTTCCGTAAGTCTCACGTTGACGTCATGGCTTAAACCGGTAGTGTCTGCATTAGTTGGTCAATATGCACTTGCACATCTTGAGCATTGTTCCCTTGCGTAGTGCTTTGGTTTACGAAATCGTATTCACCACTTTTGATTTCTATTGTTTCTAAGAGGATTGTAACCTCGACAATCTTTTCCTGGTTTTTTTCAGTAGCATAATATCAAGATCTGAAACCCGTAGCTACGCAAAATTACCCAACATTGTTTTGATAAACTCGTTTCCGTTCTTAATTTCTAATTTTCCGTTTGGTTCTATTTTCCGTTCGGTGTACCCGTTTTTTCGTTTTGCGACAGCTCTTTTTGCTTCTTCCGGTGTGAACTTTCAGACGTTTTGTCTACGTTCCCTTTCTTGTGTCGTTTCTCAAAATGACTTGACGTTGCTGTTGTCTCAACTTTGATTTACCGTTTTGCATCGTACATTTTTTTTATGCAGTTTTGTAATATCCTCATTACTTATTGTTTCGTTTCTTTTTTAATGTTTCATTTCCCTTGTCCCGCTCTAAAAATTATCTATATCAGTTTGCGCGATATCCGTTGCTCAACCGACTTCTGATTTGTCAGAAATATGTTCAGAATGTTTTAAGTTTTTTATTCTCTCTATCTCTATCTACTGGATTTGAACATGTGATTTGTATTCCTTCAGTGCTTGTTTCAGTTTGCAAGAAACATTTTTAAGCCTTTGTGCGGATGATGACCTGTATTGTTTTTATTGCGTAACCGTCATTGTTTAAGGACAAACTATTCTATTTTCTGAATTGTATGATTTTATATATATGGTCGTGTTTGTTTTTATCTTTTACAATTGCATTAAATAGCGACTTAACCTATGGTCTTACTAGGTGAGATCCCAGTCGGTGCGTTTGGCATCTACTAGTTAGTGAATAATCTCACTTTCAGATACAGTGAACCGCGGAGGGCAGTAAATTGCGGCTATTGTAATTTATGTGACACTGTCCAATTTGATAGTAATGCCTAGGGGCCTGTTGTAGTTTTTGGCAAATCCCTTGTCGTGGTGGTGTCTAATACGGTTTTTAATACCAAATACCTATCCGCCATGAGCTTTGAGGTTTGGATGATAAGTCCCGTAGAATGGACTGCCTCTGGTACTAATGTTGTATTTATTTTTTTTCGACTTCTTTAATAATACAGTTTTTATCGATAGCTTCTGTTTTATTCATTAAATTCACATAGTTAAGGCATAAGTGACATAAACTCCGTGAGACTTTATTGCAGTTTAGAAAGCATTTTTTTAATCTTGGTTTTGTTGGACTGCTTTTTAAGGTATAAATTAACTGTATTGTAGAATGGAGCACCCGCATTGAAAGAATTGATCTAGATCTATTAATATAGATTAACTTTAGCTAACAACGATTTCATGGTTATACATGACGTAGAAGATTAATTAAAATAAAAAGTGTGTTAGAAATTCATATTTAAATTGTCATCGCGCTCAAACCAGGCAGTTCTCTGGCACAAATAAGTAAAATATTGCGAAAAAATGGCTTTTTATTAATACCGGCACAGTGTTGGTGCAGGAGTAGCGTCGCGAAAGAAGTCCAGGAACAGTGCGAGCCTTGCAACTATTTTTTAAGAGAGGAAAACAAGAATTCTGGAAGGGTAATAAGGAGTTATATAAGTCAGATGTTGTGAACATGTTCGGACAATTTTTGTTGTCATTAAAAAAATACCATAAACAAAATTAACATTTGTAAGTGTAAAGGTGAATATAAATAAAGGTTAGTCAGTTAAGAATTAATATTAATTACCAATAATAAGGATTCAGTTTGGCGGTTCAAAAAGTGTACAGCGGCCCCTGGTTTTAGGGAACAACTTTCAAATTATCTAACCTATTTGTTCGTCTCTGCAGATTCTTTAATCTATTAATCGTTGTTTTTTTTTATTATATGAATATATTCATTTAACTGTATATATCCTAATGTGCCAAGTTCCGTGTGAAATTTTTATGAATAAATATTGTTAAGAAATACAAGGAATAATTATATTCAAAAGTTAAAAAAAAGTTTGAGGATTTAGTTCTTGATTGTTTAACTACCATTATTTTACCGTCCCTAAAATCTGCAGCAATCGATTGCAAAATCTCAAAAATAGTTGGTAAATTCTTTAATTAAGTTGCAACTAATTGGCTTAGACAATTTTTGTTAAGAGTTGTGATGAGTAACACCTATTCAGATCAGTTATTTCGGATGGTTGATGTGAATTAATGTTTCACTTTTTTCGTCATTCCAAATATTTAATAGGGTTTTTTTCTTAACGGAACCATGTGAATTCCATCACCTATAATGTTATTAAAAAATGAAATCTTGTTTCTTTCCAGTGTTTCAATTATAAATTTCCTTATTAATCCCAAAGCAGCCCTGGGTAGATATGTGATATTCAATATGACTAACTTCCTTCTTTTGGAACCTAGACTTCTAGTAAGTAGGTTGTAGTTTTTATAGGGCTTGGAAAAATGGTGTTATTTTTTATACATCTCAATACAAAATTTTGTTATATTAATCTATTTAAGTCCTTCTAAGAATTTCCTTGAATACATTTTGGATCGTTTTATTTCAATGTGATGATATTTCCATGCACCACTCATAAGCTAGAAATAGCGTGCTGATTATGGATTTCTGAAAAATTTAATAGTTTAAAAGTTATTGATATAAACTGCCAAGTTTAATAATATATGTATGCTCGATTTTAGTTGTCTATATGATTATTTTTGGAATAAATTCCTCCGCCAAATCGGAAAATTGGCGGACCCATGATGTGACAGTTATGAATTTTAGTAATAACTATTAAATTTGTTACTAGGTCTGCCAATTTTGAATATGGGGGCCTATCGGTATATGCAGGAACTGTATAGAAAGAAGCAAAGCGATGTAATGCGATACCTACTAAGGATTCGCGTTTGGCAGTATCGTCAATTGACTAAACTACATCGCTCGCCTAGACCAACTCGCCCGGATAAAGCAAGACGTTTGGGATATAAAGCAAAACAAGGATTTGTTATTTATAGAATTCGTGTTCGCCGTGGTGGCCGCAAACGTCCAGTGCCAAAAGGTTGCACTTATGGAAAGCCAAAAAGTCATGGTGTAAATCAATTAAAACCCTATCGTGGCTTGCAGTCCATTGCTGAGGTAAGACAAGAACATAAAAGTATATGTATGTATACTTATTAACGTATTTCTGTGAAGGGATTCGAATGTTTTTAAATAGAAATTTCGGCTTTAAACCGAAATTCTTATAAAATGCGTTTAAATTTACCTCAATCTAGAAAAGTTTTCTATAAATTAAATAAAATATTTATATGTAATAGAAACGCTTCCACTGTAGAATTGGTTATACCTTTGCTAAGTGTTCAGCGCCATTAAAGTATATATATATTCTACATCACGTCCGTCTGTCCGTTTCTACTCGAACTTAGTCGGTCAGTTTTAAATCCAACGACTTCAAACTTTGCACACACCATTTTATCTGTACTTCACTAGAAGTGAATGAAAAATCTAATGAAACATCTAACATCTAAGAAACATCTAATGAAAAAGCTAAATTTAAAATTTCAAGTCAATCGGATGTAAATTTTTCAGTTCTACTGCTCGCCGTGGAAAATCTTTTTTAAAAAAGCGCTTCACGCCATCGCTACACAGCCGCCATTTTGTAAAAGAAAATAATACAAAATTGTTTTCTATTCAAGAGTTTCTTAATCGAATATACTATTTATAAACCTTACATCTTAAGTAAGTGTCATTTAAAAAAAATCATGAAAAAAAACTTTGTTTTTTTGAGCATTTGGTGGATGTAACCCCTTAACCGAATCTTAATTTCTTATTGGGATCAGTCAACTATATCCGATCTTTTTAAAATATAAACTGCCATTTAACTTCAAGGTTATATAAACTTCGGCTCCACCCGAACTTAACTTTCCTTTTGATTTTCGTTTTCCCATAGAATACTCTCACGGAAATCCGTTGATACGTTTTAAACTTATGATGCAAATAATTATCGACATTAAATTATTTTGTTGACTTTTTAACTTCCTTAGATGTCTGAAGTAGATTTTTTTTTATAAATACTGAAGTATTTGTAATGTATTAATGATATTTTCTTATTTTAGGAACGTGTTGGTCGTAGACTAGGTGGCCTGCGGGTTTTGAACTCGTATTGGATTGCTCAGGATGCTTCGTATAAGTATTTTGAGGTAATCTTGATAGATACTCATCATAGTTCCATTCGCCGTGATCCGAAAATCAATTGGATATGCAAGCACGTGCACAAGCATCGCGAGTTGAGAGGCCTTACATCGGCGGGTAAAAGTTCCCGTGGAATTGGAAAAGGATATAGATATTCCCAGACCATTGGCGGTTCAAGGCGTGCTGCTTGGAAGCGCAAGAACCGAGAGCATATGCACAGAAAACGCTAAAATGTACTATCATTCTGTGAAAGCTGTTACAACATAATAGCTTAATAAATGTGTATTCATGAATGAGATAAAAAACTTACTGTTTTGAAGTTAATTTGGGATTTTTCGCAAATATAAATATTTTTATTGAAAAATTCGAGTGACTGGAGCGGTCTTGGCCAGGAGGAATCCTTTATTCATTTGTATGAGGCGACTGCCGTTTTGATTACCTAGCATTTACTATTTGACAAATAGACGAATGAAATTAAGGGTTACATAGGTTTAACGGAATCGACCCGAGTAATAGCTTTGGGAAAAGTGGGCTTTTGGGGTTACCTTATTTTATACAAATTTACAAGTGTAGAACGCAATGAAGATTAATAAAAAAAAAAAGAGAATGGATTTTTTTTTTAATTTTAATTCTGTATTCAATGGTCCAGAAAAATGCAAAACGGAAAAATGATTTAAATTTGGTTAAAGGCATAGAAAACTGAATTTTATTAATTAGTATATTTTTTATTTGTGTTCCAAGCTTACACACTTTTGACACTGTCAAGAAATTGTTTATAAAAATGACTAGCTCTATTATAGTTAAATTTTATAAGAAAAGATGATAAAAAAACTAATAATTTTAATACATTGTATACTCTCCATTAGCATTAGCAACATATTGGAGAAGTTTTTTCATCAATCCAATTAGTTTTGGTAGGTCATATTCCTTGGAATCTCTTGCCACTCTTCTAGTTAGTGCTGCTCGATTTTTTGGTGCCCTTTTTCCCACTTCTTTCTTAAGGTGGACCCAAAATTGTTCTGTGGGGTTCTGATCTGGGCTTTGGGGTGGTGTGTCGATGACTTACCGCAGTTCTAAAGGACCCAGTTCCACACAGTATATACTTATTTATAATTTTATTATATTATACTTAGGGACACTGTCTTGATAAAATTCGAAATTAGGCTTATTATTGGTATACTACTGTGGGCAAAAAGTAAGGTGAATTTGTTTGTAAAATGAAAAATCTTTATTTATTCTTCTACATCAATTTCATCCCCTTCGAAGTAATCCCCTCCCGATAAAATACACTTATGCCAACGTTTTTTCCAATCCTCGAAACATGCCAAATAGTCCCTTTCCGGTATAGCCATCAGCGCCTTCTTCGATTCAGCTCTTATCTCCTCAATCGACTCGAAACGCGTTCCCCGGAGTGGTCTCTTGAGTTTTGGGAATAGCCAGAAGTCACACGGAGCCAAATCAGGCGAATACGGTGGTTGCGGAACGATATGCGTCGAATTTTTGGCGAAATGGTCACGAAGAACGAGTGCAGTGTGAGATGGTGCATTGAGCGTTTTTGGTACCAAACGAGATTTGACTTTTCGTAGGCCCAAATGGTCTTTCAAAATTGTTTTCACAGATCCTTCTGATATCCCGATCATATCAGTAAGGTCTCTAACAGTCAACCGACGATTTTCGAGCACTAATTCCTTCACTTTATTGACGTGTTGGTCATCTGTTGACGTCGATGGTCGTCCGGAGCGCTTCAAGTCATCAACACGTTCTCGACCCTCTTTGAAGTCTTTGTACCACTTATAAACATTTTTCTGCGACATGGTAGAATCACCAAAGGCCTTCCGCAACATCCTCAACGTTTCCGCAGCCGAAATTTCATTCCGCAAACAAAATTTGATGGCACTTCTTTGCTCAATTAAATCAGACATTGGAAAAATCGAAACATGCACTCATGGTCGTTTGGTAAATACAAGCGTAAATATATTACTGATGATGACATTGAAATTTGTCCCAGATGTCATTAGCAGTCCTACCAACTCAAGAAAAAAGAACTAGCCCGAAATGTTAGGCCCGCGAAGTTTAAATTGGAAATTCACCTTACTTTTTGCCCACAGTAGTACATTCGAATTTTTGGGCGCTGGAAGTCAAATTGGATTTTAAAATTTCTAGGAATTGAGCTGCATTCATTGTGTGCTCAATAAATGCCAAATCTCGGAATCCTCGGCTGGATATGCACCCCCACATCATAACCAACACTTTTGGAAAATTTGACTGTCGGTATGATGTTGAGGTTCTCCAGCGCAGTTAGCGCCTTGCGCCACACTCTGTTCGGTCCATCATTGTAATACAACATCATCTAGATTTCATCTGCGAAAACCCAGTAATCTTCCGGCCAATTTCGCGTCCTGGTAGCGAAAATAAGCCGCTTTTCAATGTTGATTGGCAACAGCATATATTTCTTACGTGCTATTCTTGACTTGTACTTATGCCGGAGGATGGCTTGTCGCAGTGGCACCAAAAAATCGAGCAGCACTAACTAGAAGAGTGGCAAGAGATTCCAAGGAATATGACCTACCAAAACTGATTGGATCGATGAAAAAACTCCTCCAATATGTTGCTAATGCTAATGGAGAGTATACAATGTATTAAAATTATTAGTTTTTTATTGTCTTTTCTATAAAATTTAACTGTAATAGAGCTAGAGTCATTTTTGTAAACAATTTCTTGACAGTTTCAAAAGTGTGTAAACTTGGATTTTGTTGTTTTTCTCGTTAACGTTCTCGTTAAAAGTTTTGATATTATTTTTTTACATATTGATAAAAAATATATTAATAAATAGATATAAATAAAAAAAATCCTGAATTTTGATAAAGAGCCTTTAATTTTGCATTCAAAGTCAGAAAATACCATTTATTTTCGGTGTGTAAACAGTTTCTTGACAAACTGTACCTTTTGCACACATTTTTTGTATATCATTTTTGAGTTCAAAACGTGACATTGTGCATTTCAGACCACACCTAAACTCGTACTGTATCGACGGCAATATGGCGCGTGTGACTAAAAATTAACCAATCGATTCTCTATGTTTTTATAAAATTTTGTATAAGCCACATAAAGGGATAATTGGTCCATAACTACTGGTCTACTGGCAGGCATCCCTGTTTTGGCAATAGGTACTTCAACTTTCCATGCATCAGGAAAATAACCAATGCGGAAACAAACCCAAGAAAGTAATCGTAATATCACAGACATTTTTTAGACAGATAAATTGCTTTCAGCACCCGAATATTGCCTTACCACTAGAGCTTTTATGTTGGTATTTTCAGTGTTTTTAACTTTTTAAATTTTCGAATTGGTAATATAAATACGTATTTTCAGTGGTCTCTTTGGTTGACTACGATAATAATAGTAACATTTCGTGTTAGTTGTTTTTTTTAGTTTGAAGGTGTCAGCAGGTATGTTAGCTTGGTTGGATCTATTGCCACTGAATTAAATCTTGCAGTATTCAAAGTTTATATTCTTGTGTGTAACTGATACGTAAAATGCGTAATTAACTGCTTTTTTAAATGAGTTGACCAGAAAACCGATTTCAGTATTTAAAATCGAAGTAAAGTTAGATAAATCTGTGTCAATTTTCCGGTCACTGAAAATTTTCTTTGTTTTCAAATTTGCTGATAATTCGTTGACATTTTTAAGTTAGTTAGAAATTAATAAGTAGTTAATTGCCATATATGTAAGTGTGATAGGAAAATTATTTTACATCCCCGCCCTATGGCGAGAATTAAAGTCACCGCAGGTTATAAAATTGCCTTTTAATCTGAATATTTTTAGCAAGTCTGACTATTCAATAAGATGAATTTTTAAATTAACGTTTAACTAGATTGTGAGCAACGATGGAAACCCCACCAACCTGGCTTTTTGTTCAGCCATATCTATATACAGAATAATTTGGAACATATGAGGCACGTCCAGAAAAGAAGTATACTCAATTTATATAGGGTTCAACAAAAATTTATTTTAATAAAAACATACTTGGTTACACTTGTACTTATGTAAGTTATTTTTCGGCATAGTCATCACCCGTTTCGATGCAATTGGTAAGACGCAGGATCAATTTTTTATACTTGCCTCGAAAAAGTCTCATGCCAGCTCTTTTGCCCACTTCTCTACCTCCTCCTTTTCGTCCGTGGAAAACTTATTCCCACCCATGTGCACCTTAAGGGAAGTGAAGAGATGGAAATCTGAAGGGCCTGGTTAGGGCCATACGGGGGTGGTAGAAAACGTCCCATCCAAAAAAGCACAGGAAATGCTTCGTTTGCATTGTCATGCAACCGGCACATTCCCCTCGTCAGCATGCTCCTCCTTTTATTCTGAATTGTCCTTTTTTTTATTTTTTTTTACGTTTAACTTTTTGCGTTTATGGTCCACCCGTGAGGCAGATTTTCAATGAAAATTATGCCGTTATGGTTCCAAAACATCGATGCCATGATTTTTATGGCTGTATTATGGTTTTGAATTTCGTGGCGAACGGTGACAAAGTGTGATGCCATTGTTGAGACTGCCTCTTAGTTTCAGGCGTTTAGTGGCCAACCCAAGGTTCGTCTCCAGTAACAATAGAGAAGGGAAAATCATCACCAAGTTTATTTTTTTTTCTGTAACGTTCTTATTTTTAATTTAAAATCTGTCCGATTGGACAATCATTAAATGGTTTCGGGGTGATATTGACATAAGGGAGGTACATGGAATGTATTTTTAACGGAGCTAACTCAGGTGTCTATTGATGGGGGAGGTCAAGTGGGTGTCTCCTCTTCAGGCGTCTTATGGTTTGGCTATTGTCTAGGAGGTTGATGGCCAGGTGGTTGATGACCAGTCTAGTCTTTTTGTGTATCTTTCGCTGAGACGGGAGATTTTTGATACCCATGGAATTCAAAGTTGTTTGTGTATGTGTGTTTGTGAAGGTGGGATTTAATTTTTAAAAGGAGTCCAGGGTGCCAGACTCTGTCAAACGCCTATTTGACATCCAGCACAACGGCGCAGCAGTACTTCTTCTTTTCGAAGGCCTCATGTATGCTCTCAACAAGCCGGTGGCATTGCTCAGCTGTTCCATGGAAGCGTCTGAAGCCAAACTGTTGATCAGGGATCAGTCCGGCCTCGTCCAGTACTGGCAGTATTCTGCGTAAAAATACTCCTTCAAGTATTTTGTAGAGGACAGCCAGCAAACTAATTAGACGATAGGAGGCTAGATTGGCTTCAGGTTTTCCAGGCTTGAGGAGGACATTTACTTCAGCGCGCTTCTACTCTTTTGGGAAGTACCCTAGACGGAGTCAGCTGTCGAAGATGTTAGCCAGCCTTTGGGAACAGAATAGGGGCAACATTTTCAGTGCTGATGCATTTATTCGCTCCGGACCTGCCATTTTGACTTGCCATATGTTATGGAAGCGATCTCATGCGCATTCTCCTCTGGTGCGACGGGCTGTATTTGCGAACCAGGATCACTTGGGCTGTCTACGAACCTAATGGAGAATGCACTGTGTTGATTGTCAGCAAAAGCTTCTGCTCTTTCGACTTCAGACCAACACCAGGAACCGTCTGCATTGCGCACGGGTGATATCTTCTTCGCAGGTCTTCCTTTATGCCTCTTGACATTCCACAGGTTTCGCTGCGGGTCTCCAGGTTCCATATCCTTAAAGAATCTATGGAAGGAGTCCTGCCGTAGGATGGATAGGTTGTCCTTCAGTTCCTTGGCGGCACGACTAAGTGCTGTCTTGTCCCTGGGGTTGCGCAAGGAAACAGACTCTTCTGAGGCGCCTTCGAGTTTATAGCGTTCCAAAAACGCTTTGGAGCTCTGCACTCGATTCAACGAGGTAGCGAATGACGGAGCGAATGTCGCACTTACCAGGACATACGATCGACACTTTTCGCAAGAGTTTCCCTAAAATCATGTATCCTATATACATGATGAAAATGTAGATTTTGCAGCTCTATGTTTTGCGATTTTAAAAATTTAATTTGTTTGCAAGTTTAACTATTTCTGACGTATGATTAATAATTGAAGGCTTTAATGATTTCAAACGATTTCCAGCATTTCTTCGGTTTTTTTTTGTGTTTCTTATCTTGATTTTCACATAACTTCTTGATTCTACTCAATTTTGACAATATCGATATGCAGGGAATATGCAGATCTATTTTGACTTGTATTTGACTTATTTAGTTCATTAACAACTGCAAAGGAACATATTTTATAAAATGATATTTTTACTACACTTTCCTTTAACCTTGTGTACATACACGGATGTGTCTTTGCAATAGTTTTTGCAATAGTGCAATAGTTTATTGATTGGACTAAAAATTTATATGAAAGTGTATGTCTGTGCCGGTTGAAGTCCATTTATTTAATGAATGGTTCTTTCATATAAAAGTTCTCTTAATTTATGATGCGAAGCTGCGCTGGCGGTGACGGAGGAGGGCTTTCTTATATTATATATTTATTATATAGATTTATGTGTATCGTTTACTCAGCGCTTAAGGGATGAGGAGTGCTACAAGCGCGTATTCTGTTTTGGCCAGCGTGGGAACGCTGATTATGCATTTATATAGAACGGCCCGCTTAAGTGGGTGATGGGATCTTACATCCGCACTTGAGCTGAACATTGCCACGAAGTGTCAACTAACTTACACCACCAAATGTTATCAAATTTCAAACTCAACTGCAACAAAATGGCAAACCACATAACTCGGGCACTCACTATGTAGGGAAAGTCATATTTGGACTAGAAGAGCCCATGTCGTGGCCAATAAGCCTCCAATTGGAAGCAGCGACAACGGATTTGAACAAATAAAGGTCATCTTTGAAATCGAATCCCAAACACTTTTATTTTTTTATTAATCCTTTAAAGGATAATTTAATTAATCATCAATAATGACAAAAATAGTCACCTCGCATGTATCAAATATGCTCTTTTTTATGCGAAGATTTACATATCTTCATTCAGATGGTGAATGAAGATAGCATGGAGTTCGTGCAGGAGTTCAAGAAGGTAGCCGATGCCAATGAATCGCAGGAACGATTTGTTGTGCATTGACGTGTACTGGCGGTGCCAGTTTACGTTTATCGAAATCTGCAATCCAGCTGGGAGGTGCGATCGCTGAATTGAGGTCGGCCGAGGGCGGCTTTACTCTTGAAGGGAGACTAGTTAAAAAAACACACTTAATTAGTTACTCAGTGTTGCAAAAGACATTTCTGTATGAATATATATTATATACCTCACCACAAAAAAAAAGTCTTACTTGTAAGACGAGACGGAGCTGGAATTGCCTTTAAATTTTCCTAAAACGAAAATACCCTAATACCTGAATATGTGGCCTCAAAAGTTCAACACAAGAAGCAAAATATAAAGCAAAAAGGTTAGGAATTGCAGTAACAGGCTAGTCAGCCGACTTCGACTGCAGCGGGGGATTATCAATTTTCAGCCAGAATTATAGTTCAGTGACATTGAAGTACAAACTTCAATGGTAATACTATATTAGACGCAATTGCTCCCCTACCTAAATCAGGCAATGGTAACGAATACGAAGTTACGCTAATTTCCGATCTTACAAAATACTTAGTAGTATAGTAGTTTTTGAATCTTTTATTCTAAAGTACCATCTAATAAACGTGCATTTGGGACATGGGACAAGAATATACAAGTTTAATAAACAATGATTTGTGAAAAATTAAAAAAAATTAAAAGATTTATTACCATATAAGGTAGTATTTTTTACGGCAAACAACTTACCGAATCAATTTGATAGTATTAATGTAGAATGTAGAACCCTCCTATAATATAAAAGATTATTTAAAAGAATCTAAATTTACACTAGAACAGGCATACAAAAGAGCTTGATTAATGTAAAAATTAAACAAAAAAAAAAAACAAACAAATTATTTATTACGATTAGAGTAGCTTCAATTTTGAGTTTAAAAATTGTTTTAAAATTGATCAGGTTTTAATTTAAAATTAAATAGGTCATAAGTAGCACAATCATATATACTGGACCATATGATGTAATTTATGTACAACCGAAAGACAATATATAAAAAATGACAAAAAAAGTAAACATAAATAACAAATACAAAACAAGGCTAAAAATATTAAATTTATTAAATAAAAACAAAAACTATTTTTAGTATTAAACAATGTAACAGCAATAACTTGTAACGGATAAACTTAAGCCTCGGTGTTGGGGCGCATGCATATTCATCCGCCTTCGTCTAAAGTAAGGAAAAATATCGGAAAAAGCGTGTCGAAGGGAGCGATGATACCCTCCACCGCTCCCTTTTTCCTTTATTTTCCCTCTTCTGTTCAATAATCAAAATCTGACTGACTCTCCCTTTTCATGAAATCATAAAAATGCGTTTCTCAACTCTACCCGCAATAACAAAATAATTTGGAGAGCTATTCTATTCATTAAGCATTCCCTTTTCGTGCAGATATCTAATCCCCCTTCGGTCTTACCCGCGACCAGACTAAGTTTGGCAGAAACTACAACGGTTGCTTGCCGCGCATCAAACGACTCGCGAAGGCGTCGCGTGGCGTGTGCCAAGCAGAAACACTAAGTTGCCAAAAATGTCGTAACATTTGAATGATCTGCGACACGGCCTTTCTGAACTATCACACGTCCTCGTGTTCGTAAAATCTATCATTGTCATTAGTATTTTTGTCTCCAAATAAAATTAAACAAAAAAATCTTTGAAATACATTTTTTTTCTTTTCAAAACAAAGTTTTTCTTTTCATTCTTTATTACGTATACGCAAACCAATACAAAATCATTCTAATATTTCATTGATAACTTGTCATTATATCTAAGCCATGAGATCCGGATTACCACCAGCTTTCAATCAAACAATCATAATTTTTTCTTCTTAAAGCGTAAATCTTTAACACGCTTGGTTTTCAAAACATTTTCCAACTAGCGCCCAGTTCATCAAACCGGCCAATCTATTTTTTTGTTAGCCTAGCTCACAGCTTACAACTCGACACACCGGCCAACATACATGACATCCAGCTGATAAGCATGGCACCCATAGCCGGCCAACTCACTTACACCACAAAACATTACCAAATTTCAGACTTAACTGCAACACAATGGCAAACCACATAACTCGGGCACACACTATGTAGAGGGATTCTCTCTTTCGAGATTTTGATCGATACGGACGTGTTCAACATACGCAGCGCGAAAAAATCATAAAGACGGAGACAGCCCAGCTGGAAAAAGCTTATATTGCACAGAGCCACATCGTGGGAACGTGTAATTATTCGGCTGAGCGAACCAAACCAAAGCAAGTGTGTTAAAAAGGTCCAAAATACAATTTCTCTTTTTGTTCTTTTCCGATTGCACTATTTGCGGTGGGAGACCCATCTGTTAAATCAGCCGGTGGAGCTGACAACTTATCGCAGACCAACAGTGCTGCCAGATCTGGTGATCGGGAACTAAATGGACAGAGCAGCGGGGGGCCCCGCCCCAACCGATGATGACCCATTCAGGAGGAGCTCCTGAATGTCAAGGTCCCCAACCCCTGCGCCGGCGGTTGTGCTGGAGGATATACCGACTTGCCGCCGCAGTTATACAGCG
Organism: Drosophila ercepeae; assembly: GCA_018150545.1. Taxonomy (NCBI): domain Eukaryota; kingdom Metazoa; phylum Arthropoda; class Insecta; order Diptera; family Drosophilidae; genus Drosophila; species Drosophila ercepeae. Next base: position 200,332 of record JAECWL010000008.1, on the reverse strand, counting down.
TTGGACAACTCGGCCCCTGTAGCGCTATCAATACGAGTAACCAGAAGGCAAAGGACGTTATTAGCGTGCCGTCGCACAAGAAAGGAAGGAAATCACCAATCGGATCGCCTATAGGGCCCTTAGACCTAGCCGCGGGAACCCCTGCGCCGGCGGTTGTGTTGGAGGATATACCGACTAGGCCCCGCAGTGCGGCAAAGCTGGACAACTCGGCCCCTGTAGCAAGCAGCGCTACTAATACGAGCAACCCGAAGGCAAAGGACGTTATCAGCGTGCCGTCGCACAGGAAAGGTTGGAAATCACCAACGGGATCGCCTATTAGGCCTTTGGACTTCGCCGCGGGATTCCAAAATGAAGACCTACGGAGCATCCTCGCCAGGATGGGAAATAAAATTAACGCGATACTATCTGCGTTCGAAAATCGGCGCCATAGATGACAAGAGCGTACTTCTGAAACTCTCGGCTCTCAGCAACAGGGCCAACGAGCTTCAGCGTCGCTAAAGAGAATCTTTCTACGACCGCTTCTACCCAAACCGAGCCCAAAAAGCCTGGAAAAAAGGCTACACCAGCAGGGGAACTGCCAAAGGGACAGATGCCCAAAGTTCAGGAGCCTAAAGCACAGGCACCCAAGCGCGGCAACTACTCCGCGGTGAGCTCAGAGGGTATACCTAAACCCAAAGAAAATACGTCCAAGCCGCGCTGCTATGCATCCGTCGCCAAGGAGGCGAGCACTAAGCGAGTGGAAAAAAGTTCAGCCTAAACGCCTGAGGAAGAAGACGGAGGCACATATATTGAAGAAGACGGGAGAGGCCTCGTATGCGGATATGCTCCGGAAACTGAAAGCCCGAACCTCAGCGAACTGGGCAAACATGTTCGCAAAATCCGCAGAACTCAGCAAGGGGAACTACTGCTGGAAGTAGAGGGAAAAGTCTCAGACAGCGTCCCCAAATTTAAGACCGAGCTGGAAGCAACTCTAAAAGACATGGCTTCGGTACGTACGGGTACAAAAAAATAGCACTATCCTGCAGTGGATTGGACGAGGCCACGACAGCAGATGATCTCCACAGCTGCCTGGTCTCCCAATTTCAAGGCATTCTGCTGAAACCAGAGGACATCAAAGGACTACGTAGGATGCGGGATGGGACTCAGACAGACTCTGTCCTGATAAACGCGAATGATGCGATCGCGGTCTTAAAGAAGGGCACGGTAACTGTGGGGTGGTCAAGGTGCCGCATCATCCAGGTCGTCCGGCCCACGAGATGTTACAAGTGCCTGGGCTACGGGCACCGAACAACGACCTGCAAGGCGATCGGTCGGCAAGGGACACAAGGCAAGGGGATGTGTTGCACCACCAAAGTGCCTAATATGCAGCGACGAAGTGGATAAAAACTCGATTCAACGAGGTAGCGAATGACGGTGCGAATGTCGCACTTACCAGGACAAACGATCCACACTTTTCGCAAGAGTTTCCCTAAAATCATGTATCCTATATACATGATGAAAATGTAGATTTTGCAGCTCTATGTTTTGCGATTTTAAAAATTTAATTTGTTTGCAAGTTTAACTATTTCTGACGTATGATTAATAATTGAAGGCTTTAATGGTTTCAAACGATTTCCAGCATTTCTTCGGTTTTTTTTTGTGTTTCTTATCTTGATTTTCACATAACTTCTTGATTCTACTCAATTTTGACAATATCGATATGCAGGGAATATGCAGATCTATTTTGACTTGTATTTGACTTATTTAGTTCATTAACAACTGCAAAGGAACATATTTTATAAAATGATATTTTTACTACACTTTCCTTTAACCTTGTGTACATACACGGATGTGTCTTTGCAATAGTTTTTGCAATAGTGCAAGAGTTTATTGATTGGACTAAAAATTTATATGAAAGTGTATGTCTGTGCCGGTTGAAGTCCATTTATTTAATGAATGGTTCTTTCATATAAAAGTTCTCTTAATTTATGATGCGAAGCTGCGCTGGCGGTGACGGAGGAGGGCTTTCTTATATTATATATTTATTATATAGATTTATGTGTATCGTTTACTCAGCGCTTAAGGGATGAGGAGTGCTACAAGCGCGTATTCTGTTTTGGCCAGCGTGGGAACGCTGATTATGCATTTATATAGAACGGCCCGCTTAAGTGGGTGATGGGATCTTACATCCGCACTTGAGCTGAACATTGCCACGAAGTGTCAACTAACTTACACCACCAAATGTTATCAAATTTCAAACTCAACTGCAACAAAATGGCAAACCACATAACTCGGGCACTCACTATGTAGGGAAAGTCATATTTGGACTAGAAGAGCCCATGTCGTGGCCAATAAGCCTCCAATTGGAAGCAGCGACAACGACGTCGATCCGCAGCGAATCCAATTTAGATTGGGCTAAGACCTGCAGAGTATAAGGGCCAGAATAGGGAATTAGTTGCTAATTGGATTTGAACAAATAAAGGTCAGGAAGCAACTCTAAAAGACATGGCTTCGGTACGTACTGGTACACAAAAAATAGCACTATCCTGCAGTGGATTGGACGAGGCCACAAGAGCAGATGATCACAGCTGCCTGGTCTCCCAATTTCAAGGCATTCTGCTGAAACCAGAGGACATCAAAGGACTACGTAGGATGCGGGATGGGACTCAGACAGCCTCTGTCCTTAAAGATGGGCACGGTAACCGTGGGGTGGTCAAGGTGCCGCATCATCCAGGTCGTCCGGCCCACGAGATGTTACAAGTGCCTGGGCTACGGGCACCGAACAACGACCTGAAAGGCAATCGTTCGGCAAGGGACACAAGGCAAGGGGATGTGTTGCACCACCAAAGTTCCTAATATGCAGCGACGAAGTGGATAAAAACCACCCGACGGGCTGTTTCGCGTGCCCGACATACAGAGCCAGCCTTAAAGAAGCGAAGTGCCAGCATAATGCAGGAGCAAATTAAGATTGTTCAGCTCAATGATAACCATTGCGCAGCTGCTCAGAGCCTAATGGCTCAAACTGCGGCGGAGCGCAAGGTAGACATCATGCTTTTGAGCGAACCCTATTACCCTGTCCGTGGTAACCCCACAATGATATTTGACGAGACCGATAAAGCAGCCATCAAGTGTTGCGCAGCAACCTGCACATACAGGAATATTTAGCATATGCAAAAATAAAAGGAGTGCATTTTTACAGCTGCTACGCCCCCCCTAGCGACACCCCAGACCAGTTCGAGGAGATGCTGGAGGTGCTGGGCAGCCATGAGAGAGGGCGCGGCCCGAAGATCATCACGGGCGACCTCAATGCATGGGCAGAAGAATGGGGCAGCAGGATATCCAATCCCAGAGGCCGAGCAGTAATAAACAATATGCTTATGTTGGACCGACCTGGTATTGCTGAACGACGGCTGCAAACCAACGTTCAACAACGATAGGGGCTCTCCTATATCGACATCACCTACATCAGCAGATGGTTAGTGGCTAACGTGACCTGGACGGTCCACGACGTTGTAACGCTGAGTGACCACGCACTGATTTCCTTCTGCATCCTACCGAAGGCCACGACTTGGAGGCGCAAGAGAAGATCAGTCGGGCAAGCCTGGGACTCGAGGAAGATCGATGAAGATATGCTGGCATACCAAATCGACTTGTTTCGAATCTCAAAGGGACACGCAGATTCAATGGCGGCCGACCTCATAAAGATGCTTGAGGCAACGTGTGATGCAACCATGCCAAGGAGGAAAAAAGAGCAACTTAAGCAAGCTACGCACGGAATGCCTAAGGGGAAGGAGAAGGGCGCAACGAGCCAGAGGCAGCACCCAGCACGCCTAACTCATGGAGGCTTTTAGAAGCAAACGCTCTGAGTTTAAGCACGGCATATTGGCTGCGAAAGCGCGGGCCTATAAGGAACTGCTAGATACCGTAGATAGAGAGCCCTGGGGACTTGCCTACAAACTCGTAGCTAACAAGCTAAGGAAGAGAGAGGCAACTCCAACTGACCCGGATGTGCTGGCTAGCATAGTAGCAGAACTATTCCCAAGGCAGACCACTCTATGGCGGCCAACAGCAGTAGCTCCCCCCCCCCTATGACTTCCCGAGCATTACAGACCTCGAAGTTCTGGAGGCAGCCAAGCGAATCAAGCCCACCAAAGCTCCTGGGCTGGATGGAATTCCTGGAGCAGTCGTCAAGGCAGCGGCGTTAACTGGACCCGATATATTCAGGAAAACCTTCCAGCAGTGTCTCTTGGACGGGGTCTTTCCGACGAGGTGGAAAAGTCAGAAACTAGTTCTGCTGCCGAAAGGCAAGGGATCAGCACACGCCGCAACCAGCTACCGCCCGCTGTGCCTACTGGACATCGTGGCAAGCTATTCGAGCGCATCCTGTATGCTCGAATAGAGGCAATCACAGAGAGCAGCAACGGCCTAGGTACGCAGCAGCACGGTTTTCGGAAGGGCAGGAGCACTCTCGACGCACTTATGGCGGTGAGAAACATCGCCGAGAACGCTCTCGATGGCGATAGATGGCTGGGTGGAAGGAAGGAGTACTGCGCAATCGTCACGTTGGACGTGAAGAACGCCTTCAACACCGTCAGATGGCCAGTAATCCTCAGCGCCATGCATAGGATGGGTATCCCGGAGTACCTCAGGATCGTCGTTGGAAGCTACTTCACGGATCGTGTCCTCTGGTTCAACACGGACGCTGGCCCGAGATGCTACAGTGTTTCTGCAGGAGTCCCACAAGGAGCACGCGCGATGGTACGGTCTATGGCCCTTAGGCTCATTAGAGGCTTCACGACCATATCCGGAGACGCAGCACTAGCACTGGCAGGCATGCCGCCAATCGACCTGGAGATAAATTCTATTTGTCAGGTCCGAGAAGCTGCTACCCGGCTGGAGGCTTACGAGCGACTGATGGGAGAGTGGCAGACCAGATGGCTGACATCGCAACGGGGGAGGCTGTCCTACCAACTCATCCCCGATTTAACGGCGTGGGCCAATTGCCGCCACAAAAAACTGGACTACCACCTTACCCAGTTCCCCAAGGATCATGGTTTCTTTCGGGCATACCTACTCCGGTTCCACCACGTAGAGGCAGCTCAATGCCTTCATTGCCCCGATGCTAAGGAAACAGCAGAGCATGTACTCATGCACTGCGCCAGGTTCACGGAGGAGAGGGTGCAGCTAAGGGCGCTGATCGGTGCCCCGCTCAGCCCTGGCGGCTTGATCGCGGCCATGATGGAGAACAGCGACTCTTGGCAGCGGGGACATAACATCATCAGAGATATGATGAAGCGGGTCCGAGTCGATGAGAAGGCCAACAGAGCTGATGGCTAATACAGGCGACGTACACCTATACGGTGGCAGGAGGAAAAATATCCAGCGAACCCAGGGATGAAGGACGTGCGCCTCTAGGCCAATTAACAAGGAACGGAGTACAACCAGGCTCCACATCCTGCTCACCGATGAAATAACTTGACTGGCAGCCCCGGTGAGCTTGTAAAGGACGGAAGAGCATACGGAGGTTTTTGTTTTTAGTACGTAGGCATAACTCTACTAGGGGGGGTTATGAATCGTGCATGCCATCTATGGACGGTAGGTGGTATCTTTGGAAGATTTTAATTTTCCTACCGTAAGGCATAATAAAAAAAAAAACAAAAAAAAAATACAACACTATGTAGAGAAAGTCATATTTGGACTAGTACAGGATGTTTACAAATTCTTATTCATTCTCAAGATTACACTACAAATGGACCTTTAAACTTTGAATCTAGTTTGGTCTGGTGACGTTCTTCATTTCTAAGTAAAAAATAGTCACCGATCTTGTGTTTTACAAGATGTGTTAAGTGGCTTTATTTTTATTAAGCGTCTGCCTAATTTTCGACACGCACCGAGCCACCAAAATGAACTCTTTAAATCTGTGTCGCAAGCGCTTCCGTTCCCACCAGCGCATGCGATTCTAAGAAAATCGCCAACTGCACCAATTAACATTTGACACAACATTAGCCCATGCCGTGGCCAATAAGCCACCAATTGGAAGCATCGAAAACGACGTCGATCCGCAGCGAATCCAACCAAGATTGGGTTAAGACTCGCAGCATATTACGGCCAGAATAGGGAATAAGTTGCTGATTGGATTTGAACAAATAAAAAGCATCTTTATAATTGAATCCCAAAATCATTTATTATTTTTATTAATACTTTAAAGGATAATTTAAATAATATGAAATCATCAAGAATGACAAAAATAGTCACCTCGCATGTATCAAATATTCTCTTTTTTTAAGGATGGTACATTTTTTTTAGTAGGTTGGTTAAACTTCAGTGATTTTATGGAATTTATAATTATTCTTCTTTAGGACCAATGCGACTCTATATTTAACCAGCTTCATCAAAGTAAAAAACGTCGGACTTATCATGACCGAATAAAAAATTCAGGTTCGGAATTGACGCTGGAGAAACTGTATCCTTGATCAATTAGATAGATATATACACTACTTATCCGAAGATTTACATATCTTCACCATCTGAATGAAGCCGATGCCAACTAATCACACCGCATGATATTTATCGGAGGAACGATTTGTTGTGCATTGAGTTGTGCCCGTTTACGTTTCATCAAAGTCTGCAATGCAGCTGGGAGGTGCGATCGCTGAATTGAGGTCGGCCGAGGGCAGCCTTACTATTGAAGGAGAACTATTTAAGACAACACACTAAATTAATAAGTCAGTGTTGCAAAAGACGTTTCTGTATGAAAATATATTTTTGACGGTGCCACAAAAAAACAGTCTTACGTGTAAGACGAGACGAAGCTCGGAATGCCTTTGAATTTTCATTAAACGAAAATACCTTAATACTTCAATATTTGTCATCAAAAGTCCAACACAAGAAACGAAATGTATAGCCAGCAGGTTAGGAAAGTGAGTTACCCTTCTAACAGAGTCTTGGGAAACCGGACAACGTAGGGCAAAGGTTAACCGGCCGACTTGTACTGCAGCGAGGGGTCATCCTCACAATCTTCAGCCAGTTCAGGGACAGGGGAGGAAACAACGCGGTCAGTCACGACTACCGCCACCCCTGAATCTGCAAACTAATCGTTACGTATGCTCGGCTGCTATCTCTGAAGGAAACAAGATTCTAATTTGTACACTTTTGAGCAAGATTAGCAATAATAATTTTTTTATATATATACACAGTAATAATATAAGAGACCCAATTTCTCCCCTTCCAAAATCAGGCAACGGTAACGAATACGCAGTTACGCTAATTTTTGATTTGACAAAATATTAAGTAGTATAGTAGTTTTTGAATCTTTTATTCTTAAGTACCATCTAATGAATGTATTTGGGACATGGGACAATAATGTACAAATTTAATAATCAATGATTTGTGAAAAATTAATAGTAGTATGTTGTACGGAAAACAACTTACCGAATCAACTTGGTAGTATAAATAAGGTAGAACCATAATATAAAAGATTATTCGAAATATAAAAGAAATTCTAAATTTAGACTGAACAGGCATACAAAAGACCTAGATTAATGTAAGAATTAAAAAAAAAAAACAAACAAATTATTTACTATGATTAGAGTAGCTTCAATTTTGATTTTAAAAATGGATCAGGTTTTAATAAAAAATTAAATTGGTTACAAATAGGACAATCATATATACTGGACCATATGATGTAATGGATGTAAACCCGAAGGACAATACAAATGAATGACCACAAAATATTCATAAATAACAAATAAACATAAATATAGGCTAAAAATATTAAATTTATAAAATATAAACAAAAATATTTTTAGTAATAAACAATGTAACAGCAATATCTTGTAACGGATAACCTAAAGCCTCGGTGTTGGGGCGCACGCATATTCATCCGCCTTCGGCTAGTGGTAGAAAAGTTCTTGATCCCTTCCGGAGCGGTGACTCTGCACTATTGCTACAAAATACAAGTTGCGTGCTTCTGACGATGGAAATAAGTGATCTCGTCTAAAAGAAAGGGAAGGAAAAAATAAGAGAACAATTTTTGCGAGTTGTACTTACGGCACTTTGAACCGCATTGCCAAACATTCTTTTCTTCTCCTCAATTTAATGGTTATAAAAGGAAATAAAGGAAATAATTATACATTTTCATTTTTATTGTTCATTTTCCTTATTCCATATTCACAAGTATCCTGTGAGATAAGAGACATATTTTTTTCTTTGTGTTTTTATTAATTGACTTGCATATGTTCAGGATTATCTCTCTGTGTGCAAATATGTACATGTCGGAGCATCATGAAGTTCATCAGAATGCTGCTCATTCTCATCACTATCACGTTCGTCAGCGCAACGTTTCCTGGAGCGATGGAGGGCATGTCGCTTCTGTTCAATAACCAAAAATCTGACTGACTCTCCCTTTCCACAAAATCATAAGAATGCGTTTTTCAACTCTACCCTCAATACCAACATAATGTGGAGAGCTATTCTATTCATTATGCTTTTCCTTTTCGTGCAGATATCTACTCGCCCCCTCGGTCTTACACGCGACCAGACTAAGTTGGACAGAAACTACAAACTGCTTGCCGCGCGTCAAACGACTCGCAAAGGCGTCGCGTGGCATGTGCCAAGCAGAAACACTATGTTGCCAAAAATGTCGTTACATTTGAATGTCCTGCGACACGGCCTTCCTGAACTATCACACGTCCTCGTGTTCGCATAATCTATCATTGTCATTAGTATTTTTGTCTCCAAATAAAATTAAACAAAAAAATCTTTGAAATACATTTTTTTTCTTTTCAAAACAAAGTTTTTCTTTTCATTCTTTATTACCAAAATTTTATATATACCAAAATTATTCCAATATTTTTTTTGTTTTCGCGCGGCTTCCACTGCATAACGTACAGCCTACTTCCCTCCCAACCGACCGAGGGGCGCTGCCGCTTATCGTACGGCTCGGATCGCGGGGATAGACCCGAGAGAATAAAGTTTAGAAAAAATTTCGAGGAAAAGTAGAGTTCGTTTGTTGCTCTGAAAGGTAGGTAAGAATTGAGGATTTGATAGAAGTGGGCGTGCAGAGTGAAGTAATATATATTGAAAAATCGTTCATCAAAAAGGAACTTTGTTTTTGGTTTAAATTGAATTATTTTTCGGAATTTTGTGTTTTGTTATTCCAATTTTTTTTTTGTACGGCCTGCCCGCACTTGGGACTTTGGTGGACTGCGCATTTTACGGGCCGGGTCGGGCTACCAAGAGCGGAGTCCCACTGTGTCCGTTGCCCCTTCGCTGCCGTTGGTGCTGTCACTAATTATTTGCATAAACGTTAATTGAACGCCAACCTAGAGTATGGACTGGCAGGCCCCGCCGCGTGCCATCAAGCTCGGCAAAACAATGCCCTACAAGAAGGCCCTCAAAGCAAGGAAGTGCAGCTCGAGCAGAAACTCAAGCTGGAGCTCAGCGAGATCAAGCGCAAGCCCGCGCGTAATAGGCAAGGAGAGAGGCCAGACGACACGCCTAACACCAGCGCAGCTCTGCGCAGCAAGCTGGCAAACAACCCCTTTGCCCTACCCTCAAGCAAGGAAGACGACGACGAACATGACGAACCCGAAACTGCTTCAGAGGTAGTGGCATCTAAAACAGCAGAGAAACCGAACCACATCCCGAAGACCCCCAAGCCTCCCCGGATCTACATCCCAAACGTGACCGACATTACCGCGGTTGTCGAGATGATGTACAAAACGGAGAGAAATAATAACGTACGTATAATGATGCCAGACAAGAAGTCCTACACAGCCCTACGCCAGCACCTCGTGGCACATAACAAAAGGCACCGCACCTTCCAACCAAACGACGAGAGAGCGTACAGGGCGGTCATCAAGGGACTTCACCACTCAACGGACTAGACTGAAATAAAGAAGAACTCCATAGATACGGCCATACTGTGAGGGATCTGCACAATCCCATTGGCAGGAAATCCAAACAACCACTGGGGATATTTTTTGTAAATCTAGTACGAGCGAGCAACAACACAGAGGTTTTTAAAATAAAGATTTGCAGGTCAGTCGTCACCGTAGAGCCCCCACTGAATTTTAACGATGTTCCACAATGTTTCAGATGCCAAGGGTTCGGACACACCCAGCGCTACTGCTTCCTGGAACATCGCTGCGTGAAATGTTGTGGTTCTCACGACTCTAGATCATGCACCAAAAAAGATGACGAGAAAGCATGCTGTTTACATTGCCAAACTGATCACCCTTCGTCGTTCAGAGGATGCCCTGCCTACAAAAAGGCAAAGGCGCAGCAATCTCCTAAAGCCAGACCCGTTGAGAGTAGCAACAAACCACCTCTCATCCAGATACCAACTATCATTAATGGTACAAGTTATAGGGACGTACTCCTAGGAAACCAAGTGACACAGCCAACGAATCCCCAACAAACCCCTCAAACCACTCCCGAAGCCTCACAACCCAACCAGCTTGAAACGATGCTTGCCCGCATAGAAGGATCGATTGAAAGGATGATGGAAAAGTTGATCTCGCAGATGTTCTCACAGAAGATGCAGTTTATAGCTCCCATCCTCAACAGAAAGTAATGCAAATAAGTAATAATATAGTTTTTTGGAACGCAAACGGCCTGGAGAGGAGCAAAGCCGAAGTAGGGCATCTCATCAAAACAGACAATATCGACGTTCTTCTAGTTTCGGAATCCTACATTTGTCCCAGATCCTTCTTTAACATCAGCGGGTACGAACTGATACACGCCAACCATCCATCTGACTCATCAAGAGTGGTATTCAGTACACGGAACTTCCTGCGTTTCAGGAGGAAATGGCTCAGTTCGCCGTGACCAGGATTTCTAGCTCACATGGAGATATTACCATTGGTGCAGTTTACTTCCCACCCAGACACTCGATAACCGAGACCCACCTTCAGGACTTCTTCGAGTTCCTTGGACCCCGCTTTATAGCAGCCGGAGTTTTTAACGCCAAACACTCCTAGTGGGGGTCCCGCACAAACAACCCCAAAGGCATAAAGCTCTATAAGTACCTGCAGCGGAAGAGTCTGGATTGCCAATGCACTGGTGAACCAACACACTGGCCTACAAACCCTTCAAAGCAGCCGGATCTGCTGGACTTCGCCGTCTCCAAGGGCATAGGACACTCTAAGATAACATGCTCAAGCTATGATAAACTGCTATCCGACCACAGCGCAGTAAACTTGCTCCTAAACATCCCCCTAAGCAACCGTCCTCAGAAAAACCCCGCCTAGAAGACTCACCGGGAAATACACAAATGCCCCCAAGTTTACGTTCTGGATGCTTTCCTCCCAGTACCCAGATCCCCCTCTTTCCACACCATGCAACATAGATGCGGCCATCGAAAAAATAACCAAAGAGATGCACAGATGCTGAGTTTCCGAATCAACCTCCTCCGACTTCCCCGAGAACACCTGAAAGAGACGTGCACTTGTGGTCTCCGGAAATCGCGGCCCTCGTGGCCGAAAAAAGGCGCCTCAGAAGAGTCTGGTTTTCCTCGCGCAACTCCAGGGACAAGACAGCACTTAATCGTGCCACCAAGGAACCGAAGGACAAGCTAACCATCCTACGGCAGGACTCGTTTCATAGATTCCTTATGGAGCTGGAACCTGGAGACCCGCAACACAATCTGTGGAATGTCACGAGGCACATAAAAAGACCTGTAAAGAAGATATCACCCGTGCGAAAAGTGGACGGTTCCTGGTGTCGGACTGAGGTCGAAAGAGCAGAAGCCTTTGCTGATCATCTACATAGTGCATTCGCACCGTTCGACAGATGCACTGGCGAAGAGAGAGCTGCAACCATAAGGTTCATAGACAGCCCAAGTGCCCCTGCCCGTCGAATACAAGTGCCAATACAGCCCGTCGAACCAGAGGAGATTGCGCAGGAGATCGCCTCCCTAAATAATGGCAAGTCACCGGGTCCTGACCGTATCGATGCAACAGCACTGAAAATGTTGCCCCTAATCTGTTCCCAAAGGCTGGCCAACATATTCAACAGCTGCCTCCGTCTAGGGTACTTCCCTAAAGAGTGGAAGCGAGCGGAAGTAATTGTCCTCCTCAAACCTGGGAAACCTGAAGACAACCTAGGATCGTATCGACCGATTAGCTTGCTAGCAATCCTTTCCAAAATACTTGAAAGAGTATTTTTACGTAGAGTACTGCCAGTATTGGAGGAGGCGGGTCTGATCCCTGACCACCAGTTTGGCTTCAGACGCCTTCACGGAACACCTGAGCAATGCCACCGGATTGTTGAGACTATACTTGAGGCCTTCGAAAAGAAGAAGTACTGCTGCGCCGTTATGCTTGATGTCAAACAGGCGTTTGACAGAGTCTGGCACCCAGGACTACTTTTCAAAATTAAAACCCACCTCCCAAGTTCCCATTTCGCCTTCCTCAAGTCATACACAGAGGGAAGAGAATTCAGAGTGAAATGCGGATCATCAATCAGCACCCCTAGGCCCATAAGAGCAGGAGTACCACAAGGCAGTGTTCTTGGACCCATCTTATACACACTCTACACAGCGGACCTCCCCATCACCCCCTCCCGGAACCTCACAGTAGCCACTTATGCCGATGACACCGCCTTCCTAGCCTCCGCCACAGATCCTCAGGAAGCATCAGCCATCATCCAGAGGCAACTGAATGCCCTCGGACCATAGCTGAAACGATGGAACATCGTGGTCAACGCCGAGAAATCTACACAAACAACCTTCACACTACGCAGGGGAGAATGCCCCCCCGTCACACTCAACGGGGAAACCATCCCAACTAATAACACTCCCAAATATCTAGGGCTGACACTGGACCGCAGGCTCACATGGCGTCCGCACCTAATCAATAAGCGCAACCAGGCCAACCTACGGCTTAAGCAACTGCATTGGCTCCTGGAAAGGAGGTCCAAACTCAAAGTAAAATTCAAGCTGCTTATTTATGCTTAAGCCAATCTGGACATATGGGATACAGTTGTGGGGCACGGCAAGCTGTGCGAACCGCATCAAAATACAGCGATTTCAGAATAAATGCCTGAGAATAGTTTCGAACGCCCATCCGTACCACGAAAACTCAATAATCCATAAAGAGCTTGGAATTAGATGTGTAGCAGAGGAGATCACCCGTCTCAGCGGAAGATACATAAAAAGACTGGATAACCACCCCAACCACCTGGCCATCAACCTCCTAGATAATAGGCAATCCCCAAGACGCCTGAAAAGGAAACACCCGCTTGATCTCCCCAACCAATAGACACCTAAGTCAACCTCATAAGATTTACATTCCATGTACCTCCCTTAAGTCAAGGTCCCCCCCAAACCATTTAATGATTGTCCACTTGGACAGATTTTAAATACAAATTAAGAAAGTTATAAAAAAAAAAAAAAAAAAAAAGGGTATTAACCCAAATTTTTAGATCCCAACCACGGTCATAATGTCTCATCCACCAACAATGTCAATAAATTAAAAAAAATGCACATCTAATATAGCAAAATAGCATTGTATCAACAAAAAAATACCAATTGAAAATAAAACTGTAAGTCATCCAATGAGCCGAAGTCCAAACTAGCTAGTGATCAGTAAGCCCCGAATTTAATTAATCATTTTATTATATGCTTAACATGTTAAATAAATAAAATGTCCGATGAAGTTCACGAAATTGTGACAATTTAAAAAAGTATTTCCTAAGAATTGAAATGGTATGTAGACAAGTAATAAAAAGTTAGAGCCCTAGCTAGTGCTCCGTAAAACCTGAATTAAGCCTAGCATTTTTATAGATCTAATATGTTACAACAAAAAAAATAAATATTTACACACGGAGGGCGAATAAGTTCACATAAGAAAACATTGCAGCAGGCCAAGGTACAAATCTTATATTATAATATAAGTTAACACCAGCTGCAAGCGGGGCCTTCCTTACCTCGCCGCGCGGGGCCTTTCTTACCTCGCCGCGCGGGGCCTTTCTTACCTCACCGCGCGGGGCCTTCCTTACCTCGCCGCGCGGGGCCTTTCTTACCTCACCGCGCGGGGCCTTTCTTGCCTCGCCGCGCGGGGCCTTTCTTGCCTCACCGCCCCAGCTGCCCCCCGGACCATTATGCGGAGTTGCTGGGATTGCACTCAGGATTGTAACACTCGAGCGCGAGAGCAGCAGTCCCGTTGCTCGTGTTCGGCACTGATGCGGGCCGACCGAGGGCTCGACGCTCGTGGCGCCAGTTAGCACCGGCTAAACGCTTCCCCTGGCCCCTCGCACCATACACGTGCCACGGCTGAGCTGGTCAACGGTCTGCAAGCGGGGCCTTTCTTACCTCGCCGCCCCGGCTGCCCCCCGGACCTTTATGCGGAGTTGCTGGGATTGCACTCAGAGCAGCAGTCCCGTTGCTCGTGTTCGGCACTGATGCGGGCCGACCGAGGGCTCGACGCTCGTGGCGCGGGAGCCGGGTGGCACTTGCAGAGGAGAACCGGAGCAGAGCAGATCTTACTTAACTTCAACTAACCAAAACTAATAAAGGAAAACCATAAGCAAATACTTCGCCGTATTATTTCACGTGGAACAACACATAATTTGGTAATATCTGACCTTGCGCCGATCTGGGGTGATTTCCCCAGGTCGTCGGCACATAAGTGGCGCTCGAGCAGGGACCGGCAATGTCCGGTTGAGTGGCTAAAGCCGAAAAGAGATTTTTTTTTTTTTTTGTAATTGTAATTTGTTTAATTTTTGGTAAATTGTGAATAAAATAAAATAAAACAAACAAGAAAAGAGCAATTACCCGCTGCCGGGGGGAATTACGCCCATCCCGGAGCGCAAAAATATTGCATAATTAAATAAAAAAATCATAAAAATGTAAGACTTGTGTTGCGAACACTAAAACATAATTTAAATAATAAAACGACGACCCGCCACCGGAGGACGCCACGTCGTCCATGCCGAGCGCAAAAGTCGTACGATGCCTATAACTCAAAAAAAACACAATCAACCCACTGCGGCGGTACGGCTTGTGAAATTTTTTCTAAATTGCCAATTCGCGAGTGCAAAAGATTGTGTGTGATAAACTGATAATTAAGAAACCATTGTCGCAGTTTGCCTGCGGATGGCTAAAACAAAAAATAATACTTGTAATACGAGCGCCCAGCGCGATAAGGTGGTGTGTGGCAGCTTGTTGGATACGTTAAGTGGTGTGGAATGCACCCAAAAAAAACCGCCCAACAAGTTGTGTGGCGACCGTACCTTAGTAGGCAAAACAGCCAAAAGGGATACTACGGAACCACCGCGCCCAGTGCCGAAATAATCTGAGGACATCAATAAAAGTATATGACAGCCCGCACACAAAAAAAAAATTATTGCGAAATATTCATAGTGCACACGCAGCACCACAATTGTAAAATAAAATAAATAAATACAAAAATTCCTCAATTACCCAAGATAAAATAAATTAAATACAAATTTTCTTGTACAACACACTTTTTCACCTTTTTTTCTTCTTATCTCCACAGAATTTTCATACTGTTAGGGTACAACTTATAACACGCCAAATAATAAAAGACATACAAGGGTGAGTGAAATATTTCATTTAATTTCCTTGCCACATTTACTAAATCCGGTTAGAAAAAAAAGAACACAAAAAAAAAAAAAAAAAAATATATAAAAATTAATATTCCCTTTTTGCCAAGTCGAAACCATCGTCCCATACCCTAATATAATAACGAGTCTAATACATTAGATACTTCCTGCATCTTTTCAACAAGAACCAAACCTTGAAATGGAGGAGACCTTGCGTATACTCAGTGAGTCCCTTAAGGCCTTAACCAATGTAGTAACAGGTATTAAGGAGGACATCAAAAAGAATAATGATAGGTTGGTCCTTTTAGAACTGGAGCGTGATAACGCTAATCCTATGGCCGATCAACCACAACCCTTGGTGCGTGCAAGCACCGAGTATGAATTAAAAGAAATATCGGCCCTTCCTGACTGCGTCAAAGAACTACAGGCGTTTGAAGGGCAGCAGGAAACTTATCTGTCTTGGATAAATAGGGCACAATCGATATTGACCGACTATGATTTGATAAGAACGAGACCCTTGTATAGGGCCATCGTTTTGCATATCAGGCAGAAAATTAGAGGACACGCCGATATGGTCTTGGCGGCCTATGGCGTTCAAGACGATGACTGGGAGGATATAAAGCGTGTCTTGGCGTTACATTATGCGGACAAACGAGACATACGTACACTCGAGCATGAACTCGGTGTAATGTCTCAAGGTTCTAGACCCCTAGATAAATTCTATATGGACGTTAATGGCCATCTTTCATTAATCTTGAATAATCTGAAAGCCAAAAATCACACTCGCGAGGTGGTCAACGTGCTAAAGGGACAAGGCCTTGGATGTTTTTATCCGAGGAGTGGGGGGAGACTGTTCCAAACACCAACTTGTCCGCAACCCCAAGAACCTACCAGAGGCGTACTCTTTTTGTATGGGGTTGCAGAACGTAATGTCGAGGGCCTCCACACCTCAGAACTATCAACCGTCAGGTCCCTCAAGATTCGCAGCCCGATTTCAACATCAAGCCAGGGCACCATTCCGACCCTCTTTTTCTCCCGGTTCGGGCAGATTTTCACAAAATTCCTACAGAGCTCAAGGTCCTAGACATGCCATTAAAATGGAATCCAATCGGTCGGGTCAGTCTTACCAATCAGGGTACAGTGATCGACAGGAAGGAGGCTCCGGCATTAAAAGAACGTCCAAAGGTGACAACCCATTCCGAAAGGCACAAGGATTATACCACACGGAATTAGCACCACCTCCACTAACCCCGGCGACTAGTGGAGACGGCCGAGCCCCTTCACATGAGGGCTATTATGGTGACGCGTCTCAAGTTGTCAAAGAGGCCTACGATTATCCCCCGCCGAAGGTAGCGAAAAGAGATACAGATGCTCTACATAACCTTGAAACCGAGGGGGGACCGAATTTTATGACAAACGCCTCTCTAGTGTACCGTACATAGAATACGTGACGGGGAAGGGGGAAAGGCTAAAGTTTTTTATTGACACCGGGGCGAACAAAAACTTTATTAGCCGCAAGCTTGCAGCCGGTTGTACCACGATCCCCAAACCTTTCTCTGTACAATCCGCTGCAGGTAACGTTATGATAACACATCGCCTAGTTGGTAAATTCTTCGAACCACTAGGAAACGATTCAGAAATTACCTTTTTCGTCCTTCCAAATTTACGTTCTTTTGATGGTATCATTGGTGATGATACTCTCAAAGACCTAAAAGCCTTAGTAGATAGGAAGAACAATTGTTTGATAATAACCCCAGGAATAAAAATCCCTCTTTCGGCGAAAGCTTCATTAAACGTCAACCCGTTACTCGCCGCTGAACACCCAGACGGTACACAGGAAATTTTGAATTCCCTCCTTGAGGAGTTTTCTCACATTTTCGAGCCCCCTTACCTGGAATGTCAGTGGAGACGGCCGTCAAGGCCGAAATTCGCACAAGCACGCAAGACCCAATTTATACTAAGAGTTACCCGTACCCAGTCAATATGCGCGGAGAAGTCGAACGTCAAATCGACGAACTGCTGCAGGATGGTATAATTCGACCTTCTAACAGCCCTTACAATTCCCCTACCTGGATAGTCCCGAAGAAACCAAAACCAAATGGTTAAATACCGTCACCATATCCGACACTTACCCTATCCCAGATATAAATGCTACACTGGCCAGCCTTGGCAATGCCAAATACTTTACCACCTTAGATTTGACCTCTGGATTCCATCAAATCCACATGAAGGATAGCGATATTCCCAAGACAGCTTTCTCTACCTTAAATGGAAAGTACGAGTTCCTCCGTCTACCATTCGGTTTGAAGAATGCACCCGCAATCTTCCAAAGAATGATTGATGACGTTTTGCGCGAGCATATTGGCAAGATTTGCTACGTTTATATTGACGATATCATCGTCTTCAGTGAGGACTATGATACCCACTGGAAAAATCTCCGATTGGTATTAGCAAGCTTATCAAAGGCAAACCTCCAAGTGAAACTTGAGGAGTCGCATTTTTTGGATACACGGGTAGAATTTCTGGGATATGTCGTCACGGCCGATGGCATTAGGGCAGACCCGAAAAAGGTCAGAGCGATTAGTGAAATGCCTCCCCCGACTTCTGTTAAAGAGTTAAAGAGATTTCTTGGCATTGGCATGACCTCATATTACAGGAAGTTCATCCAGGACTATGCGAAGGTAGCGAAGCCTCTCACGAACTTGACCCGTGGCCTATATGCCAATATAAAATCTTCGCAATCGAACAAAATTCCAATTACGTTGGACGAAACGGCATTACAGTCTTTTAATGATTTGAGGTCAATTCTCTCTTCTTCTGAGATACTGGCGTTTCCATGTTTCACTAAGCCATTTCATCTAACGACGGACGCTTCAAATTATGCCATCGGAGCTGTCCTCTCACAGGACGACCAGGGTAGAGATAGGCCGGTAGCGTATATTTCGCGTTCACTAAATAAAACAGAATAAAATTGCGCTACTATTGAAAAAGAAATGCTCGCGATAATTTGGGCGCTGGACAACCTTCGGGCTTATTTATACGGTGCTAGTATTATTAAAGTATACACTGACCATCAACCTCTAACGTTCGCCTTGGGCAACAGAAACTTCAACGCGAAATTAAAACGCTGGAAGGCCCGTATAGAGGAATATAACTGCGAGCTCATCTACAAACCCGGGAAATGTAACGTAGTGGCTGACGCGCTTTCACGCATTCCGCTTCAGCTTAACCCTTTGAGTACCGACCTAGATGATGATACGCAGTCTTTGGCTACTGCCCATAGTGCTTCGCATGACAGCTCGCAATTGATTCCCCACATTGAATCTCCAATTACCGTTTTCAGGAACCAACACATTTTTGATACGACCAGGTCAGAGTACATGTGCGAACACCCGTACCCAGGTTATACTCGCCATTTGATTCCTCTCAAAGACGGATCACTTGCCGATTTAACCAACTCGTTACGGTCGTATCTGCGACCCGTAATAATTAACGGCGTCAAAATCCCAGAAGCTTATTTGCAACTTTTCCAATCCGTCTGCTTAGCGAGTTTTCTTTTATACAAAATTCGGATAACGCAACGTCTAGTGGCAGATGTGACCGACGCGGAGGAAATTTGCGAAATAATCGTAAAAGAACACCGTAGAGCACACAGGGGCCCTACGGAGATTCGCCTCCAACTTTTAGAAAAATATTATTTCCCGCGGATGTCCAGTAGGATCCGTCTACAAATTTCCTCACGTCAGTGTTGCAAACGCAAAAAATACGAGAGGCACCCTAATAAGCCAAACTTACAACCCACGCCTACCCGTGTGAAATACTTCACGTCGACGTTTTCGTCCTTGACAAAAAGTTATACCTAAGTTGCAT
This sequence comes from Drosophila ercepeae, assembly GCA_018150545.1. Classification (NCBI taxonomy): domain Eukaryota; kingdom Metazoa; phylum Arthropoda; class Insecta; order Diptera; family Drosophilidae; genus Drosophila; species Drosophila ercepeae. The sequence continues at coordinate 180,916 of JAECWL010000008.1, read as the reverse complement.
TGATAAATTCAGCAAGTTTGCCAAACTTTTCCATCTGCAGTCAAAAGCATCCGTGTATTTGCGAGAAGCCTTGGTGGAGGCTCTACACTACTTCACTGCCCCTAAGGTCTTGGTTTCGGATAACGAGCGAGGGTTACTGTGCCCGACAGTGCTCAATTATCTTAGGTCTCTAAACATCAATCTTTATTATATGCTCCAACCCAAAAGAGTGAAGTAAATGGACAAGTCGAGAGATTCCATTCTACGTTCCTAGAAATCTATCGTTGTCTTAAGAATGAGCTCCCTACTTTCAAGCCCATCGAACTGGTGATGATAGCGGTGGACCGCTATAACACTTCTGTTCACTCAGTAACGAATCGGAAACCAGCAGACATTTTTTTCGACCGCTCGTCGAGAATAAATTATCAGGGTCTGACAGATTTCCGGCGACAAACTTTAGAAGATATAAGGGGCTTAATCGAGTATAAACAAGCTAGAACTAACTTGGCTCGGAACAAAAATAGGAGCGAGCCCAAGTCTTATGGCTTGGGGGAAGAAGTTTTTGTTGCAAATAAGCAAATAAAAACAAAAGAAAAGCCGAGGTTCAGATAGGAAGAGGTACAGGAAGACAACAAAGTAACAATTAGAACCAGATCAGGAAAAACTTTCCACAAATCCGATTTAAGGAACTGAAACATGGTTTTTACTAACAAAAAAATTAATAATTAAAATAAAAAAATAATTAGTGGCAACCTAATGAAATATTTCACCCATTCATACACTAAATTTATAAAAACATCAAACACTAAAACATACTACAATACAATACTAAAGATTATATTATAATAAAAAAAAAAAAAAAAAAAAAAAAAACACAAAAAATATATAAAAAATTACAAAATATAAAATAAAATTAAAAATAAACACATAAAATGTACTGTACCCCAACTTAAACACTTGTAGCCTAAGAATAACTAAAACGGTCAAATATTTGCAAATTGTAAGCTCGATTTCTGCATGCGCAGTAAGCCCCGCCCACGTATATAAGTACGAGGGGCCGGTGATCCCCTTGCAGTATGGCGAGGTATGGAGAATCAATGGCGTCTTCAAACTAGCGCACCTCGTCGATCTTGCAAAGATGAACAGACTAGCTGAGGAAATCGGACGAGAAACGGTTGCCTTGGCGGATAGGAAAGCTGAAGCTCTGGTCGACTACTACCTCAACACAGCCATGGAAGGAATCAACAGGCTTTCCGGACGAGCGCGATGCCAATCTCGCACACTGGACTGGCTGGGGTCGGCTTGGAAATGGATAGCTGGATCTCCAGATGCTGCTGACTGGAACATCATAAGCTACTCGCAAACTTAGAGGCATTGGGCCAAACCGAGCCAAGCCAGGCTCATTGATCTGCGGGCCGCAGATCTTGGGGCGGGGAGGAGTTAACACCAGCTGCAAGCGGGGCCTTCCTTACCTCGCCGCGCGGGGCCTTTCTTACCTCGCCGCGCGGGGCCTTTCTTACCTCACCGCGCGGGGCCTTCCTTACCTCGCCGCGCGGGGCCTTTCTTACCTCACCGCGCGGGGCCTTTCTTGCCTCACCGCCCCAGCTGCCCCCCGGACCATTATGCGGAGTTGCTGGGATTGCACTCAGGATTGTAACACTCGAGCGCGAGAGCAGCAGTCCCGTTGCTCGTGTTCGGCACTGATGCGGGCCGACCGAGGGCTCGACGCTCGTGGCGCCAGTTAGCACCGGCTAAACGCTTCCCCTGGCCCCTCGCACCATACACGTGCCACGGCTGAGCTGGTCAACGGTCTGCAAGCGGGGCCTTTCTTACCTCGCCGCCCCGGCTGCCCCCCGGACCTTTATGCGGAGTTGCTGGGATTGCACTCAGGATTGCACTCAGAGCAGCAGTCCCGTTGCTCGTGTTCGGCACTGATGCGGGCCGACCGAGGGCTCGACGCTCGTGGCGCGGGAGCCGGGTGGCACTTGCAGAGGAGAACCGGAGCAGAGCAGATCTTACTTAACTTCAACTAACCAAAACTAATAAAGGAAAACCATAAGCAAATACTTTGCCGTATTATTTCACGTGGAACAACACATAATTTGGTAATATCTGACCTTGTGCCGATCTGGCGTCATTTCCCCAGGTCGTCGGCACATAAGTTATATATAACACAACACATTGTACATACCTACATTTATAATTTATAAGTTTAGTGCCAAGTTTACACATACACACAATTGTTGTTTTGAGCTCTTAGAGACACACGCAGAGAATAAGTCCAACAATAATAATAAGAAAATAAGAAAAGTTATTCTTCAATAAGAGCACATTAGATCAATTACTCTTCAATGAAAGAAAACAGCTTTTTCCGCCCGCATAGGATAAAAACCGACTGCACGAGTTACAACGCTGGAATCCCTGTGTCCAGTCTTGAAGACAGGCTAGGTTGCAGTGTTTCTAGAAATCAAATAGGATGGCAAATAGTTTTGCTGAAATAAAACTTTCGTCGAAAGTTGCCACAAACAGTTAAGCAAACTGGCGTCGGAGCGGCGGATTCCAGTAACGAGACGCTCCGCAGTAGTAAGTGTAATTTTTTTTCATGTCCCTATAGAAAATAACCGAATCATTTTTCGGGCTTAATAAATATATGCTAAGAATTTGGAAAAGCGTTGTTACGTCTAAAAAAAAAATTATGTTGTAAGTTAATTTTTGTTCCTGATGAGTTGATGCGTTTCGATGAGGTTCTGGGAAGGAACTTTTTAAATTCTTGCAATATCAATAAAAAGGCATAAAATATTATGCTGAAAGATCCAAAGCCTTTTAGTTGTGCTGTTCACATAGCGAAAGGGAATCGTTGCTAGTTTTTATATAAATATCTGTCAGAAGAAATTATTCTGTCAAGCAGATCAAAATATGTATGCATCTGGGATAGTGTGTTAAAAAAGACGTCGGGCGACATTAGATCATATATCGATTTTAGAAGATTAAGAGGTAATTACCAATCTCATTGATATACGACTTGTTGAATGGACTAGTTTGAATATCAGTGCTTACGAAATTAGAATTGCACAACGGTTACTTTCATGTTTATGTCAAAAAAGAGTCTGGAAAAAGCATCATTCGTTACACGTATTCGTAGATAAGATAGGCATCTTAAATTGAGAAGAGAAAATGAGTTAAAGTGCTTTAACCTTGTGAAGCAAAAGTAAGTCCCGGAGTTAGCATTATACAATCATAAAGACGATACTGTGGCGCAAGCTTGTTATGTTTTGCAGCAGTCCTTATGCAGAATAACGAAGGCAAGCGAAAGAAAAATATCATAGTTTCCAGATGGACACTAACAATAAATTCAGATTACAATTCTCGATTTTTATGTATTTTCATCCATTAGCCTTAATGCTAAACAAAATTTTTTTTAAGATCTTAGTTGGTTTATGGAAATCCAATTTTATGAATTTAAACTAAAACACAAGCCTAGAAAACAAATGCATCCTTTAAATTCCTTTAGAGAATGAAACATAATGAATAGAAAAGCTAATTCATTTAAAACTATTATGACAATTTTAGGATGGGAAAATAAAATCAATTTAGAATCAATTATAAGTTGGGGAGCACAATCATTAAATTAGAAATGGGGTAATAATGCTCAAAAAATATCGCGAATTTTGTGTTTTTTCAAAAATTATTTGTTTATTCAGGAATATCTATTTTGTCCCCTTCAATGTAATGAGATATTATGCACTTGTGCCAACGGTTTTTCCAATCTTCGAAGCACTTCAAAAAATTTTTTTTTTGTTCTTGTTCAGCTCCTCCTTCGAAGACGAGATAAAGGTCAATCGTAGCGTAACGTCGTTTTATGGGCCTCTTCAGTTTAGGGAACAATAAAAAGTCACAGGGGGCCAGATCTGGGGAATACGGTGGCTGCGGCACCTTTTTTGTGTTGGTTTTGTTCAAAAAGTCGCGCACAAGAAACGATGTGTGAGCAGGGGTGTTATCGTGGTTTCCGGCGTTTCTGGCGGATTTCTTCGCGCAAATTGCGCATAACTTGCAGGTAACATTCCTTGACCGTTCTACCCTGTGGTAGGGACACATGATGCACCATACCCCTGCAATCGAAGAAAACTGTCAGCAAAACTTTAATATTCGACCGAACTTGTCGCGCTTTTTTCGGTCTTGGTTCGTGCGGCAGCTTCCATTGAGATGATTGAGCTTTGGTTTCCACGTCATAACCATAAACCCACGATTCGTCACCTGTTATGACCCTCTGGAGCAAATTTGGGTCGTTGCGGACAGAGTCCAACATCTTTTTAGCAATGCTCATGGGATGCTGTTTTTGGTGGCAATTGAACAATTTTGGTATGAAAAGTCAAAGACGATCCAAAAAACGTGCAAGCAAAGCAGCTGTCAACAATTAAGTGAACATTCAAAATGGCCGAGCTTGTTGGCATAAGTGACAGACATGAGTACCAACATAACGCCACAAAAAAATCGAAATTTGATTATATTTAACCCGCGAAAATTCAAAATTCGCGATACTTTTTGAACACACCTTGTATACCAAAGGACTCTTTTATTTTCCAATACAGATAGAGCACGTGTTATAAAAATAGCAGGATAAATAGGGAAATTCGATTTGCACAAATTCCTTAATTGGGTTTGTATATTACTATTTATACAAATCTGGACCTATTTAGAAAATTTCGTACGAGTCCTGCGACTATATCACGTAGCTGCCATATAACTAAGCTATCGGATTTTTTGGGAGAAGATACTTTAGGATCCAGGTCCTATTCCGGCTTGCCAGATTTATGGATCATAGGGATAATTCCTAGCTTTTACTGAGGAGGAAAGTACTGCAGCCTCACAATAGCGTTGAAAATCGGTACGTAGCGGATCGCTCTGCTCGGGCCTTTAGAGTTGCATATTGCATCATGGCCTGGTGCTCTTAAAGAGTTTTGCTGGGCGATATCATCGGCTATCTCACCAGGATGGAACGGTTGGATCGGCATGTCCATTTGGAGAGCTTGAAACAGCTGATCGTGAGTCTCTTCAACCTGCTGCGGACTGGCGAGGTTAAAAGGTTGGAATTGCTGTTCACCAATGATGCTTTTCTTAGGCAACGTCTTTTGATCGCGTGTGTGTCTAACCTGTCGTCGAACCATGCTGCTTTATGTTCCACCAATCCACGATGGAGAATAGCCTTCGCCCTGTAGAAATCAGCTTTGTCCAGTGGGTGGCGGGACCTCATCCATCTGGAGCGTAAGCGCCTCTTCTCTGCATTCTGGCTGCTGCGGGTCTCAGTCCTGGGGTGTGAGTGGCCAATCTAGCTGCTACCTGGATTTTGTGGGTGAGAGAGTCGATTGCAACTTCAATGTCCAGCTCGGAGTTCAGCGCCATGTCAAGGTTCAGTGACGACTCGAGGTGCTCTTGAAAACGTTCCATGTTAGTGCGCCTGCTGATAAGCCGCTCGACGTTGGGATAGGCTGTAGCTGTTGTGTCCAGAGTGATGATGAGAGGTAAGTGGTCAGAGCTGAGCTCGGCAAACGACCGGGTATCTGAGTACAATCCCAGGATACCTCTTGTCAGCGCTAAATTGATGTAGCCTGGAGACCCTCTACTACCACAAGGGAACCTTCTGGGGCCACCTGTTGCTAGCGAGTTTACATCTGAGTTAAAGACTAGATTTGCCAGGGCATGACCTCTTTGGTTATACCTTCCTGCTCCCCAAAGCCAGTGGGACGCATTTCAGTCGCCTGCTACGATGAATTTAAGCTGATGTTGCTCCAATATGGATTTAAAGTCGTCTGTGGTCCATACGAACCTCGGTGGGCAGTAGACCTCGCCGAAGTTTATAATGCCGTCTTCAGTCTCGATAGTTGCAGACGCAATTTGCACCCTATCAGTGGCTACTGAAGGAAGAGAAAAATGAACCAAACTTGATTTGATGCACCTTTGGCGATTCGCTGATGCACCTTTGGCGTTACTGTCGTTTGCAGTATTAGGCCTATTACCATACAGCTTGGGCAGTTTCGCAAGACGCCGTCAGCGCTCCATACTAAGATGCGCAGCGGCTTCATTTTGGTGCTATCTGCGCGTGTATAGCAGGGAGCAGATGGAGCAACTGCCCTTGCTGTAGTAGCATCATCATTCGGTCTGCTGTTCCTGAAGAGAGCGCAGAGCGTTCATGCTTTCGTTTAGCGTCTGCAGGATGCTAAAAGTGGTATTGTCTAAAGGGCTGATGTCCGCCTCTAGACCGACTCCTTTGCCGGCTGTGCTTCCTGGTCTCAGGTTGCTGCTGGAAGAGCTGTGGCTCCTGTTGCTGATCCTGCTTGGGGCCCATCCAGGCTTTAGCTGCATCTGCGTAGGAGACTCCGCTTCGGAGAGGTGCAATCGGCATACATCCAGTAGGAGCATGGGACATAGGTCGATTGTTGACCTCGCTTCTTCCGCCTACACCTCTTTTTGCCCTGGAGCCCTGAAGGAAAGCCTGGAGTTTGGAGCATCTGGAATAATTCGCTGGGTGCTGTTCACCACAGTTGCAGCCTTGGCTCGCTTCGTGGTCACGTACAGTCTTTGGCTGGATAATTGTCGGCGCATTTGAGGCAGATGTGGGCCTTACGGCATTATTTGGCCGTGTGACCAAATTACTGGTACTGGGCTGCTCACTCAGTTCCTCGGTTTGCGCAAGCAACCCAAAGCGGTTTGAGCTTCCGCTAAAGGTGGGAAGAGAAATCCCACATGCCTTCCGCTTAAAGACTTGCATCCGCTGAGGCGCTGGCTTGATAGTGTCGGCGTCGATGACATCGGCACAGAGTCTTGGTTCAGTGCAATGTTGAAGAGCTCGCCGAGGCTGAGTGAGCGCTCGGTAGGAGCGGGCCTCGTAGTTTTTGCATTTGTATTCATAAATGCAATTTCAAAAGCTGCTTTGAACAGCTGATTTGTTGTTGCGGCCGCTGTTCAGCGGGGCCACGATTAAGATTGTTTCTTGCGATGCAGCGTAACACTTCAAATAAGAAGTGTCACCTTTCTGCAGCCGGACGTTCTTAGCGCAGAGCGCTAAACTCAACTTTGGCGCGTCAGCATTGTTTACACGGAGCTACTTATTTGCTAGGGTATAAGGAGTCGCTTAGTTTTTAACTTGCATATGCCCCGAGTTCCGGCAAATGACAGCTAATAAATCCGTCAATTTACATCCGATCTACACCAAATAAGTTTTAAAACACTACGCATCAACACAAATAAAATAAGACATTATTTGTGACGAAGGGATAGGAAATGGCGGAGATATTTGCCATTATACAAGCTTCCTTTGCGGTATCTTGGAGCTTGTATATGCCGCGAGTTGCGTCGAATGGCAGCTGATAAATCCGTCAATTTACTTCTGATCTTCACCAAATAAGTTTGAAAACACTCAACGCATCAACACAAATAAAGTAAGACATTATTAATAACGAAGCGATAAAAAATGGCGGAGATATTTGCCGTTATACAAATTTCCTTTGCGATATCTAAAAGGTTTCATATGCCGCTAGTTGTTCCGAGTTGCGTTAAATGGCAGCTGATAAATCCTTCAACAAAACAAAATTAACGCGATACTATCCGCGTTCGAAATTCGGCGCCATGTCGTCGTAGATGATAAGAGCGTTCTACTCGAACTCTCGGCTCTCAGCAACAGGGCGATCGAGCTTCAAGAAGGCGTCGCTAAAGAGAATCTTTCTACGACCGCTTCTACCCAAACCGAGCCCCAAAAGCCTGGAAAAAAGGCTACACCAGCAAGGGAACAAAGGGACAGATGCCGAAAGTTCAGGAGCCTAAAGCACAGGCACCCAAGCCCGGCAACTCCTCCGCGGCGAGCTCAGAGGGTATACCTAAACCCAAAGAAAATACGTCCAAGCCGCGCAGCTATGCATCCGTCGCCAAGGAGGCTAGCACTGGAGGCGAGTGGAAAAAAGTTCAGCCTAAACGCCTGAGGAAGAAGCCGGAGGCACTTATATTAAAGAAGACGGGAGAGGCCTCGTATGCGGAAATGCTCCGTAAACTGAAAGCGGACCCGAACCTCAGCGAACTGGGCAAACATGTTCGCAAAGTCCACAGAACTCAGCAAGGGGAACTACTGCTGGTAGTAGAGGGGAAAGTCTCCGACAGCGACCCCAAATTTAAGACCGAGCTGAAGGCAACTCTAAAAGACATGGCTTCGGTACGTACGGGTACTCATAGAATAGCACTATCCTGCAGTGGATTGGATGAGGCCACGACAGCAGATGATGTCCACAGCTGCCTGGTCTCCCAACTTCAAGGCATTCTGCTGAAACCAGAGGACATCAAAGGACTACGTATGATGCGGGATGGGACTCAGATAGCCTCTGTGCTGATGAACGCGAATGATGCGATCGCGGTCTTAGAGAAGGGCACGGTAACCGTGGGGTGGTCAGGGTGCCGCATCATCCAGGTCGTCCGGCCCACGAGATGTTACAAGTGCCTGGGCTACGGGCATCGAGCAACGACCTGCAAGGCGATCGATTGATCAGACTGCTGCCTGCGATGCGGCGAACGACGACACAAGGCAAGGGGATGTGTTGCACCACCAAAGTGACTAATATGCAGCGACGAAGTCGACAAAAATCACCCGACGGGCTGTTTCGCGTGCCCGACATACAGAGTCAGCCTTAAAGAAGCGAAGTCCCAGCATAATTCAGGAGCATATTAAGATTTTTCAGCTCAATGTTAACCATTGCGCAGCTGCTCAGAGCCTCCTGGCCCAAACTGCGGCGGAGCGCAAGGTAGACATCCTGCTTTTGAACGAACCCTATTACCCTGTCCGTGGCAACCCCACAATGATATTTGACGAGACCTGCACATACAGGAATTGGCGGCCTCTCCGATGCGCGGAATAGCATATGCAAAAATAAAAGGAGTGCATTTTTCCAGCTGCGAGCTGGACGGTCCACGACGTTGTAACGCTGAGTGACCACGCACTGATTTCCTTCTGCATCCTACCGAAGGTCACGACTTGGAGGCGGCAGAGAAGTTCAGTCGGGCAAGCCTGGGACTCGAGGAAGATCGATGAAGATATGCTGGCATACCAAATCGACTTGTTTCAAATCTCAAATGGACACGCAGATTCAATGGCGGCCGACCTCATAAAGATGCTTGAGGCAACGTGTGATGCAACCATGCCAAGGAGGAAAAAAGAGCAGCGCAAGCCCCCAGTGTACTCGTGGAGCGCCACCTTAAGCAAGCTACGCTCGGAATGCCTAGGGGGAAGGAGAAGGGCGCAACGAGCCAGAGGCAGCACCCAGCACGCCTAACTCATGGAGGCTTTTAGAAGCAAACGCTCTGAGTTTAAGCACGGCATATTAGCTGCCAAAGCGCGGGCCTATAAGGAACTGCTAGATACCGTAGATAGAGAGCCCTATGGACTTGCCTACAAACTCGTAGCTAACAAGCTAAGGAAGAGAGAGGCAACTCCAACTGACCCGGATGTGCTGGCTAGCATAGTAGCAGAACTATTCCCAAGGCAGACCACTCTATGGCGGCCAACAGCAGTAGCTCCCCCCCCTATGACTTCTCGAGCATTACAGACCTCGAAGTACAGACCTCCAGGGCTGGATGGAATTCCTGGAGCAGTCGTCAAGGCAGCGGCGTTAACTGGACCCGATATATTCAGGAAAACCTTCCAGCAGTGTCTCTTGGACGGGGTCTTTCCGACGAGGTGGAAAAGTCAGAAACTAGTTCTGCTGCCGAAAGGCAAGGGATCAGCACACGCCGCAACCAGCTACCGCCCGCTGTGCCTACTGGACATCGTGGCAAGCTATTCGAGCGCATCCTGTATGCTCGAATAGAGGCAATCACAGAGAGCAGCAACGGCCTAGGTACGCAGCAGCACGGATTCCGGAAGGGCAGGAGCACTCTCGACGCACTTATGGCGGTGAGAAACATCGCCGAGAACGCTCTCGATGGCGATAGATGGCTGGGTGGAAGGAAGGAGTACTGCGCAATCGTCACGTTGGACGTGAAGAACGCCTTCAACACCGCCAGATGGCCTGTAATCCTCAGCGCCATGCATAGGATGGGTATCCCGGAGTCAACACGGACGCTGGCCCGAGATGCTACAGTGTTTCTGCAGGAGTCCCACAAGGATCTGTGCTTGGACCGATCCTGTGGAACATTATGTATGATGGAATCCTGGGCATCAACAGGTCCTTAGGAGCTGAGCTACATTGCTTTGCGGACGATGTGGCAATAACTGCAGTGGCCAAGACAATAGCAGTCCTCGAAGAGAAGTCCAACGCGACAATTACCATGGCCACCGACTGGCTAGAGAAAGCCGGCTTAACAATTGCGGCGCACAAGACCGAGGCTGTTCTATTAAGCAGCAGGAAGAAGGTGGAAAAAATGCTGATCACGGTCCACGATCAAGGTCCAAATTACCCGGCAAGGAAACTACTGGTGGCGGTAGCCAAGGCAACGCTGCTCTATGCTGTACCAATATGGAGCAACGCCACCAAGAAAGGCACTTACTTGAAAGGAGCACGCGCGATGGTACGGTCTATGGCCCTTAGGCTCATTAGAGGCTTCAGGACCATATCCGGAGACGCAGCACTAGCACTGGCAGGCATGCCGCCAATCGACCTGGAGATAAAGGCTATTTGTCAGGTCCGAGAAGCTGCTACCCGGCTGGAGGCTTACGAGCGACTGATGGGAGAGTGGCAGACCAGATGGCTGACATCGCAACGGGGGAGGCTGTCCTACCAACTCATCCCCGATTTAATAGCGTGGGCCAATTGCCGCCACAAAAAACTGGACTACCACCTTACCCAGTTCCCCAAGGATCATGGTTGCTTTCGGGCATACCTACTCCGATTCCACCACGTAGAGGCAGCTCAATGCCTTCATTGCCCCGATGCTAAGGAAACAGCAGAGCATGTACTCATGCACTGCTCCAGGTTCACGGAGGAGAGGGTGCAGCTAAGGGCGCTGATCGGTGCCCCGCTCAGCCCTGGCGGCTTGAGCGCGGCCATGATGGAGAACAGCGACTCTTGGGAGCGGGACATAACATCATCAGAGATATGATGAAGCGGGTCCGAGTCGATGAGAAGGCCAACAGAGCTGAAGGCTAATACAGGCGACGTACACCTATACGGTGGCAGGAGAAAAAATACCCAGCGAACCCAGGGATGAAGGACGTGCGCCTCTTGGCCAACTAACAAGGAAGGGAGAACGACCAGGCTCCACATCCTGCTCACCGACGTAATAACTTGACTGGCAGTCCCGGTGAGCTTGTAAAGACGGAAGAGCATACGGAGGTTTTTGTTTTTAGTACGTAGGCATAACTCTACTTGGGAGGTTATGAAATGTGCAGGCCACCTATGGACGGTAGGTGGTATCTTTGGAAGATTTTAAATAAAAACAAAAAAAAGAAAAAAAAAACGCCGCGATGACGCTGAATGGAACCCAGGGAGCATATGGGCCATGGAAGCTTCCGGACTTGCCTGTATTTGGAGGGCACGCCGAGGAGTGGCCGATCTTTAGCTGTGCGTTCGTGGAGGCGACCCGAGCGTACAATTGCACGGATCTGGAGAACAACCAGAGATTAATAAGGGCGCTGAAGGATGAAGCCCGTGAGACAGTGAAGGCGGTACTAATTCTTCCAGGGAATGTCAGCGCCGTGATGGAGCAGCTGCGCTTTATGTTCGGCCGACCGGAGCAGCTTATACGCAACCAGCTGAACAGCGTGCCAGAGGTGCAGCCAATTTCGGAGCACAATTTGGTGAAGATCATTCCTTTCGCTACCCGAGTGAGTAACCTCGCAGCCTCGTGCAGTCAGCGAAGGCGGAGCAGCACCTGGAGAACCCAACCCTCATGGAGTAGCCTGGGGCCAAACTTCCTACGAGCAAGCGAGTGGACTGGGCCAGGCATGCTGCAACGATTGTGCCCTCTCCCACTGTTGTCCACTTCATCGCGTGGCTACAGGAGTACGCAAACGTGGTGTGTACGGTTTTGGATGTCGAGGGAAAGGAGCCGAGGCGTCGAGTTCTGCATGCGAGCATCGACCATACCAAATGCGATCAACAGGATGATCGGCATGGAGGTTGTCCCATCTGTGGAGGACAACATGGAATCACGAGTTGCAGAGAATTCGTTAAAGCTTTGCCGCCGGGAAGGTGTAGGATTGTGAAGAGCCACCGACTCTGCTTCACAAGCCTACAAAGCGGGCACATCGCTAGATCCTGCTATATGCAAGGTGAGTGCCAGATCAATGGATGCCGAAAGATGCATCACCGTCTGCTACAAGGCGCGGACGAGGAGCGAAGGCCGCAGCAGCGATGTGGTTTCAGACGCCACGGAGGGAACCAGCAGCCAGCAGTTCCCAGACGCAGCCCGGCCAGGATGCCTTTGCTACGAGATGGTCACAGGGACCAAGAGGGGAATCAGCAGCCAGCCGTTCCCAGAAACAGCCTGGAGAGAGGAGCTCCGCGTGAAGCGGCAGAGGAATTTGAGCTGCGTCGACGCCGAAGGAGGCCGCCTACTGTTGCGTATACTGCCAGTTACGCTGTACGGAGCTGGGCGGAAAGTGGATACGTATGCGCTCCTAGATGACGGATCCTCCGTCACGATGATCGTTGACGAGCTGCGAAGAGATTTTGGAGTGCAATTAGAGCGCCGTCAGCTAAATATCCAATGGTAGGGCAACCAGAGAGCCTACCAAAGTGGTGAGTTTAAAGATAAGCGGAGTTGGAAAGGCGTGTATGCCGTTTCAAGCCTGAATCTGCCGATGCAGACATTGAGTCGACAGGATGTCCACGGCCAATAAAGCCCTAAAGCAACGTGGTTCCGAAGCTGCTAATCGGCCTGGATCACAGACAGCTCGGATTGCCACTTAGAACGAGGCGGTTCGCTAGAGAGGGACCGTACGCGGCCGCAACTTAGCTGGGCTGGGCTGTGTTTGGGCCTGTAAGTAGGCAATCGACTATGCCATCACCGAGGTCCTGCCTACTTGCCATGTCAGTGGATGACGCGATGGAACAGATGGTGGAGGACTACTTCGACATATAGAACTTTGTGAAGCCCACGCCACAGGACGCAGCCAGCGACGAGTGGGGCGTCGTTACCAGACGGGATTCTTCTAAAAGAACGACCACGTTCAACGTCAACGTAGAGAAGAAATTGAAACGCAATGAGCCGTAGGCGCAGGAATATGATCGGATTATAAAGGATTACGTGTCTAAAGGATACTCAAGGAGGCTGCAGCCGGATGAGGTCGCGGTGAGGAGCGACCGGTTATGGTATTTGCCACATTTTGGTGTTGAAACCCCCAACAAGCCCGGCAAGGTACGGCTTGGGTTTGATGCTGCAGCCAAAGTTGGAGGAATCTCGCTAAATTCGGAGCTGGACAAAGGGCCTCAGCACTTTAAGCCTTTGCCAGCTGTGCTTTTTCTTTTCAGAGAGGGAGCAGTCGGAGTCTACGGTGACATCAAGGAGATGTTCCACGAAGTGCTAATCCGACCCGAGGACAGATGTTCCCAACGATTCCTCTGGAGAGATGGCGACGACGTGAGAGATCCGGATGTCTTTGAGATGAACGTAATGACGTTTGGAGCAGCATGCTCGCCGAGCGCTGCACATTACGTAAAGACCGTGAATGCCCTGAAGTTTCGGGATTCGGATCTATGAGCAGTCAAGGCCATCACCGACTACCATTATGTTGATGACTATGTGAACAGTTTCGCTACAGAGCGCGGCTATCAGCGTATCTACCCGAGTGAAGGAGATAAATGGTGATGCTGGATTCGAGTTTGGGATTCCTGTGCTGCCTCATGATTACAGCTAAGCTGCTGCTGCGATAGATTTGGAGGCAGAAGATCCAGTGGGATGAACCACTACCAGAGGAGTTAAGCACAGCATTTGTGACTTGGCGCAAAGAGATGGACGCCGTGGGACAGTTCCGATGTCCTCGCCATTATTTTGGGCGTGGAGCAGTCCGGGCCAGAGAATTGCACGTCTTCGTGGATGCTAGTCAGGCAGCATTCGCGGCGGTGGCCTATTGGAGTGTTACATATGAAGACGAGAACGTGCTGGTGAGCTTCGTATGTGCAAAGACGAAGTGCGTCCCGATGAGAACAATGATGAACCCACGGCTGGAGCTGCAGGCAGCAGTTCTCGGAACCAGGCTGATGAACACTGTCAAGGAAGAGCACAGTGCGGTCATCACGGACCTGGTGTTATGGACGGACTCAAAGACGGTGCAAAGATGGATCGGCAGCACCCACCGCCGGTATAAGCAGTTTGTTGGCAACCGAGTGCCGGAGATTCTGGAGTCGTCAAAGGTTTCTTAATGGATATGGGTGCCTACACCCGACAATGCGGCGGATGATGCGACGCACTCGCAGAGGCGAGTCGACCTTAGTCAGGATTCAAGGTGACTAAGAGGACCTGCATTTTTTAGGCAGCTAACAGCCAGCTGGCCGGGGCCTGAGGAAAGAACTGAGCGTGTTCCAGATGCCCCTGATGAAGAAGAGATGCCCAGTGAGTTTGCATTAGTCGTGGCAAACGATTTTGTTATTCAGTTTCAGAGATTCTCAAGCTTCAATCGTCTGGTGAGGATCATAGCCTGGGTCTTACGGTTTGCGCGTGTGTGCCGCAAACAGAGAAGCGATCTCAGGGAATATGGCCTTACTGCAGCAGAATGTAAGGACACGGAGGACCTGTTGGTCAGACAGGCACAGTTGGAGTCGTTTCCCGACGAGATGAGGTCGGTGGAAACTGGACAGTGCGTCGCTAGCTCTGCGAATATTGTAATCGATAGGCGTAGTCTGCGAGCTTACGGCAGAATTGATGCCGCACTGTGCATGCCGTACAATGCGAGGAGGCCCGTAATACTGTCACACAGGCACAGTCTGACAGAGCTGATTGTGCGACATTTCCACGCCAGGATTAAGCATCAAAATGTGGATGCTAAGATCGCTGAGATCCGGACGAGATTCTGGGTCACGAAGATGAGGCGAGTGATGCGGAGAGTGATCTCATCGTGCAACGGGTGCAAGTTGCAGCGAGTGCGGCCGATGCCGCCGGGATGGCCATTCAAGTACACTGGATTGGACTACTTTGGGCCACTGTTGGGGACTGTGTCCCGTCACAAGGAGAAGCGTGGGGTTGCTTTGTTCACGTGCTTGACGACATGCGATTAATCTGGAGCTGGCGCATGACCTGTCGACGGATTCCTGCATAATTCCGATCAGGAACTTCGTCTGCCGTGGAGGGCCAGTACATAGACTGCGCAGCGACAACGGCAAGAACTTCGTGGGAGCTGACAGGGAAGCCAGACGCTTTGGTGACGTGTTCGAGATGGAGAATATTCAGAGTGAGTTGTCAAGCATAAGCATAGAATGGGTTTTCAATTGCCCAGTGAATTGCCCGTCTGAGGGCGGAGTATGGGAGCGCATGATGCAGTGCGTCAAGAGAGTACTGCGTCATACCCTGAAGAAAGTTGCGCCGAAGGACTATGTATTGGAGAGTCTCCTGATTGAGGCGGAGAATATTGTGAATTCGCGTCCGCTCACCCATGTGCCTGTGGATGCGGAACAGGCGGTGCCGTTGACGCCAAATGACTTACTCAAGGGAGTAGCCAATCTGCCGGATACGCCTGGATTGGATGCGGAGCTTCCAATGGAGGGTTCTACAAGAAAGCAGTGGAGGATTGCTCGCATGCTGCGAGACCGTTTCTAGAGGAGGTGGCTCATGGAGTACCTGCCTACGCTTGTGCGCCGCGAGAAGTGGTGCCGCAGAACGGAGCCCATCCATCAGGGTGATATGGTCTTCGTCTGCGATCCCGCCTTGCCCCGGTGAGAGTGGTGCAAGGGCATCGTGAAGGAGGTATACGGCGGAGCAGATGGAGTCGTCAGGCGCGCCAAGGTGCGCGTGAGCGACAACGGCTTATCGAGGACAATGATGCGACCCGTCTCTAAACATGCAGTTCTGGATTTGTGTGAATCGGTTATTCACGGGGTCGGGGATGTCGCGGATCGAATATTGTAATCGATAGGCGTAGTCAGTATTTTTTCTTGAGATAAACTTGTGCTGTGAACCAGTCCGAAAGTGATAGGATTTGGTAGCAAAATGTGTGCGGACACACTGTTTGTCGCCATCGCAAGCTGTAAATTGGCCGCGAAAGCTTAGCGTGCTCATTGTCGCACGAGAGTTTGGAGGGCACACTGCGGTGAGGTAGGATTAAGATAGTTGATATTGAATAACCTTAAATTGATTACAGAATAAAACGAGCTACTACTACCGGATGAGTCTTTCCCTTTCCTTCGGGATCCAAGGTGGAGTAGCCGTTTAAGGCAACTCCGTTCGAGCGACGACATACGGCATTAGTTATGACGAAACGATAGAAAATGGCGGAGATATTTGCCGTTATACATATTTCCTTTTCGATATCTTGAAGCTTACATATGCCGCGAGTTGCGGCAAATGACAGCTGATAAATCCGTCAATTTATTTCTGATCTTCACCAAATAAGTTTTAAAACACTCCACGCATGAACACAAATAAAATAAGGCATTAATTATGTCGAAGCGATAGAAAATGGCGGACATATTGACCGTTATAAAAACTACCTTTGCGAAATCTTGAAGATTGCATATGCTGCGAGTTTCGTCGAATGTCAGCTGATAAATCCGTCAATATACTTCTGATCTTTACAAAAAAAGTTTGAAAACACTCTACGCATCAACACAAATAAAATAAGACATTATTGGTGAAGAATCGATAGAAACTTCCTTTGCGATATTTTGGGGCTTACATATACCGCGAGTTGCCGTGAGTTGCGTCAAATGACAGCTGATAAATCAGTCAAATTACTTCTGATCTTTACCAACTAAGTTTTAAAACACTCTACGCGAGAACACAAATAAAATAAGGCATTATTTATGACGAAGCGATAGAAAATGGCGGAGATATTGACCGTTATAAAAACTACCTTTGCGAAATCTTGAAGATTGCATATGCTGCGAGTTTCGTCGAATGTCAGCTGATAAATCCGTCAATTTACTTCTGATCTTTACAAAAAAAGTTTGAAAACACTCTACGCATCAACACAAATAAAATAAGACATTATTGGTGAAGAATCGATAGAAACTTCCTTTGCGATATCTTGGGGCTTACATATGCCGCGAGTTGCCGCTAGTTGCGTCAAATGACAGCTGATAAATCCGTCAAATTACTTCTGATCTTTACCAACTAAGTTTTAAAACACTCTACGCGAGCACACAAATAAAATAAGGCATTATTTATGACGAAGCTATAGAAAATGGCGGAGCTATTTGCCGTTATACAAACTTCCTTTGCGATATCTTAAAGGTTGCATATGCAGCGAGTTGCCCCGATTTCCGGCAAGTGACAGCTAATAAATCCATCAATTTACTTCTGATCTTCACCAAATGAGGTTTAAAACACTCTACGCATCAACACAAACAAAACAAGACATTATTTGTGAAAAAGCGATAGAAAATGGTGGAGATATTGACCGTTATACAAACTTCCCCTGCGATATCTTGAAGCTTGCATATGCTGCAAGTTGCGTCATATGGCAGCTGATAAATCCGTCAACTTGCACCCAATCCAATTAATTGCATCCGAAGGAAATAAATTTTTTAACAGTCTACGTACAAACACAAATAAAATAAGACATTTTGACAAAGCACTGGAAAATGGCGGAGATATTAACCGTTATACAAACTTTCTTTGCGATATCTTGAAGCTTGCATATTTCGCGCGGCTCCCACTGCATAACGTACAGCCCACCTCCCGCCCAACCGACCGAGGGGCGCTGCCGTTTATACCGAGAGAATAAAGTTTAGAAAATATTACGAGGAAAAAGTAGAGTTCGTTTGTTGCTCTGAAAGGTAGGTGAGAATTGAGGATTTGATAGAAGTGGACGTGCAGAGTGAAGTAATAGAGTATATGTCATTGTAGTCAGAACATAAAACCCTGAAAGGCTCATGCTGGGCATATGTAGATCTACAACAACTTAGGAGTAGGGGACCAAAATTTCTAGTACGTCTATTTGGAATGTTAATTGTTAGTCGTGTTAGTAGATGCTGGCTGTCTACATTACCATTAATAAGGTTATAAAGGAAAACGACCCCCAGCATCTTTCTACGATTGGTTAGGGAAGGTAAATTAATAAGAAGGAGTCTGTTAGAATAAGATGGGAGGTGAAGATTTGCTTCCCAGTTGAGTCCCCTTAGAGCAAACATCAAGAAATTCTTTTGAACGGATTCAATGCGATCTTGATGAATCCCATACTGAGGGCTCCAGACGCATGACCCGTACTCCAGAATTGGACGTACTAAAGATACGTGTAAAGTTTTAGTAATATAAGGGTCATTGAATTTCTTAGACCATCTTTTAATCAAGCCAAGCACGCCCTTGGCTTTATTAACCATCGTAAAAAATATGGTCGGAAAAATTAAGTTTAGTATCTAATAGGACACCAAGATCGTTAACCTGGGTTAATTTATGTAAGGAAATCCCATAGAGAAAGTATGTCGCCAGGTTAGGGCACGAACGATAGAAAGACATAAGTTTACATTTTTACCCATTAAAGTTTTAAGAGATTGGTGGAACACCACTTTTGAGAATTGTCCAAATCTGACTGAAGTTTATATTGGGCAGAAGGGGATTTGTATTGAAGACAAAGCTTAACGTCGTCAGCATACATAAGAACCAGAGAGTTCGTTATGGCAGGGGGTAGGTCGTTAATATAGATAGTGAAAAGTAGGGGCCCAAGATGGCTTCCTTGGGGGACTCCCGATGTAGCACTAACAAGACGAGTGTGTACATCCTTCAAAAGAACACTTTGGGTTCTCCCAGCTAAGTAGCTAAAAATGCACGTGAGAAGGTCTGAGGAAAATCCTAGGATACTAAGTTTACTCAAAAGGAGTGAGTGGTTGACAGAGTCAAATGCTACTAAAGTCAGTGTAGATGACATCTGTTTGAAGGCCTTCTATAATAAAGGAGGTCAGCTCCAAGAGGTTTGTGGTGATGGAGCGACGCTTTATAAAAACATGCTGGCATGGAGAAATAATTAAACTGCAGAGATGTTGAAGATGTGGTGTTACTAATACATTACTAATATTTCAAAAAGCTTTTGAATAGCTGACAATTTAGAGATTCCTCTATAGTTTGCAGCCTCCGATTTTTTTCCTTTTTTGTGTAAGGGAATTATGAACGATTCCTTCCACATTTGGGGAAAAATCGAAGTTTCCAGAGACAAATAGAAAAGTTTAAGAAGGGGTCTGCACAATGGCTTAGCGCAGTTTTTCAGTACACAGCCAAGAACACCATCAGGAACTGGCGAATAGACTGGTTTCACCCTCAGAAGATCCGATAACACAGTGCTTTCGGAGAAAGTTGATCTGAAAAAAAGATTAGCTGATTGAATGTTATATGAATAAGGCTGATCCATAATTGTAGGAAATGAGTACGTTGTTTGAAAGAAAGTTGCGAATAGATCGGCAATACAATGATCAGTAGTCGCAGATACATTTTCAAACGAAATTAGGGGGGGGAGAAGATACCTGCTTACGCTTAGTGTTAACAAAATTATAAAACTGCTTCGGATCCTGAGTAAACTGGATCCGACAGCGGTATATATAATTCTTATAACACTCAGCGCTATGCACGGTGAAATTTGACCGAGCTACTAAGTATCTTGAGAAAGTTACATTACAGCCAGTTTTCTTATGTCTCTTAAGGAGTCTATTTTTAATGTATTTTAAGCTTTTAAGGCTCCTTGTAAACCAAGGAGGGTCAGTCGAGGCGGATGGACACTTCCATGGCACGAAAGAGTCGAAGAAAGCGTTAAGCGTTTTGTAGAATGTTTCTAAAGCGATATTAATATCGGTGCATTCCCAGAGATCGGACCAATCAAATAAAGAAATTAAATTGCTTAGTCTCTGAAAATCAGCCTTACGAAAGCAGCGAGTTTTATGATCTCCATGGCGAGACTGAAGGTAGTTTCAATCGACACCTCAAGCGTTGGGTGGTAAGGATCTCCTGGGAGCGAAAGTGGCATGGCTCTGGAAACGGTTATTCCATCTGGGTCAGAAACTAAACATAGATCTAGAAGCCGACCTAAAGAATTCTTTACGTGGTTTATTTGACCAAGGGATATGTCGAACATACCCTCAGTAAAATCGTGATGTTTGAGAGTGTTAAAGATGGTGAATTCTCGATGTTTGACCAGATAAGTTCAGGTAAATTGAAATCTCCTGGAGTCACTAAAAGGTCACTGTCAGACATGCGGTTAGAAACCAGCTGAATGGCAGATAAGTGGTGCCAGTATGTAGGTGGTTCAGAAGAAGGTGGTAAATATGAGCATGTTATGAATAGTGATTGAAGCGACATAGTGATTTTGACACATAGGAATTCAATATCACCAAGATTCGGTAACTTAACCTCTTCAGAAGCGAAGTGGGAGTCCACAGAGATTAGGACTCCTCCTCCCCTTCGTAGTGGTCGGTCCCGTCTGTAAGTGGTGTACCTATCTGGGAAAATTTCGGAACCAGGTCTCTGTGAAAACTACAATCTGGGATGCAAAAGATGAACTATCAGAATTCAGTTTAGGGAGCTTACTCCGAAGCCCCCTAGTATTTTGATAGGTAAGGGTGATAGACGTTCTTAGTTTTTTGAGGATGAAGGTTTATGTACGGAAGACGAAGATGGTACAGGGATTTTAGGCTTTGGGAGTTTAACTCCCACAGGTTTATTAACTTTTTTTTTTACTGTACTCGGCTGATGTTCTTGTACGAATATGTTCTCCGGCCAAAAGCTGGGCGAACAGATCGTATCGAACATCGGCAAAGGTACACGTATCTTAAAAGATGACGTAAGCCTTGTGTAAGTATATTTAAATTTCCTAATGTCCTCCACTCTAACAACGGCCTTAGATTTGGCTTGGATATAAGCCGAGATATCAATCTCTTAGGTGTCAGGGGCCAGCCGTGAAATAAATATATGTTTAGAGGGGAGAATCACCTGTAAGGACTTTGGTGTTACGGTTGGTAAGACCGCGAGATCAGTCTGTACCGGGGGTCCGGACGGTGGTTTACCCTTAGCAGTGGATTTTAAGGGGATCGACTCTACTCGTGCCGGAGGAATCACTTGAAGTGATACCCTAGATGGTAAATCAGACGAGTTATGCTAGACTATGGAGTCAAATTCCGAAACCACGTTTGTGTTTCGAACTCCTGCTCTTGGGGTAGTAGGGGTTATGAGCGGCTGCTTGGTCGTCGGCTGATCGGGCTGAATAGCAATATCAGTGCATACGGAGTCCATAATAGCGGTTTTTTTGCGCTTTGGTGATTCATTTAGTAGCTGTAGGCTGCTAAATTGGGAATCCAGCGCAGAGAGTTGGTCGTTGATTTTACGGAAACCACCGATCAACTCTTTGAAACCGTTTTTAGTTTGCCGCATGAACGTTCGCATTTCTTTTTGAACCGCGCGACATCCACTACAGCAAAATTGGAAACCAGCGTTTCTAGAGATTGCATCCGAAACTGAGGCGGTGAAACCGGCACATTTCGTATTTACTACGTTTTCACACAGCCAACAGGGGATGCTAGGCTGGGACGCGGATCTCGGCTTATTGCACGATTTTATAGCGCAGATGCTATAAAATTCCATTATAAAAATTTTTTGCTAAAAACTAGAAATGTAAGATATATAAGAAATATATTGACAACAAATAATTAATTTTAGACAAACTAGTAGCCTTGAACCACTGTACTTGTTAAAAAGAGCACGATAAAAGGGAGAGGTAATGGGAAAAAAAGAGCGCAAACTAGGAGAAAGAGATTGCGGAAGTAGAAATTGCAGTAAACGTAAGAAAAGGGAATAGAAATAAATAGGGCACAGTACCTTACTTGGGTAAATTATAAAATAATTTAAATACACCAGACGTGAAATACGCAGACGCGAGTGCGAAAGGAAACGTTTAAAGTGTTAGATTTGAATAGTTAATTTCTTAACAAACGCCGGTTTGTCTTTTGCAAGAAAATAATAAAATCGAATGATCGCAAGAAAAAAATACGTCCGTTCGCTATGAAAGTGATGTGTTCTCTGATATGCTGCGAGTTGCGTTGAATGAAAGCTGATTTATCCGACAATTTACCATACATCCGATCTTCAACAAACACATTTTTAAACAGTGTACGTAGCAACACGAATAAAATAAGATATTATTTGTGACAATGTTTGCATATGCTGCGAGTTGCGTCGAATGGTGCTGATAAATCCGTCAATTTAGCATACATCCGGTCTTCACCAAATACATTTTCAAACAGTCTACGTACCAACACTAATAAAATAAGTTATTTTTTGTGATAAAGCGATTGAAAATGGCGGAGATATTGACCTTTAAACCAACTTCCTTTTGCGACATTTTGAAGCTTGCATATGCTGCGAATTGTGAGAATGGCGGCTGATAAATCCGTCAATGTACATACGATCTTCACCAAATAAATTTTAAAAAAGTCTACGCATTAACGTTAATAAAACAAGTAAGGTAGCAGCAGTCGACTTTCCCGATTGCAAAATACCCTGTACCCTTAGACATGCTTACAATTTATTTATTTAATATCAATAAATAAATGAAACAATATTCTATAAAAACAAATACCATAACAATATAAATTTGGTATGATTTTGGTTATGAAAATAAGTTTCGTGTGTCATAAATTTATACACATTTCGCTGTCAACGTCGCAGTAGGCGTCGCGCAATGCGTGTTTTGCTGCGCTTCTGCTTCCCTTGCCATAGATTTTGCATGTGGCCTAACTTCCGTGTTTCTTATCCGATTTGGTTCAAATTTAAAAATTAGATAGCTTTTATAAGTACCAACGTATGTGCCGAATTGCATAGTATTAGGATAATAATTGTGGGCGTGGCAGATTTTTGCGGTTTGCGGGGGAGCGTGCTCGTGGCAGTTTTTTGCTGTTTGTGGGGGAGCGGGGGGTGATATCAAAATAAAACAACAAAATGTACTGCGTATGGTAATTACCATTTTGAAAAATCGTTCATCAAAAAGGAACTTTGTTTTTGATTTTAAATTGAATTATTTTTCGGAATTTTGTGTTTTGTTATTCCCGCACGTGGGACTTGGTGGATTGCACATTTTACGGGCCGGGTCGGGCTGCCAAGAGCGGAGTCCCACTTTGTCCGTTGCCCTTTCGCTGCCGTTGCTGCTGTGACTTATTATCTGCATAAACGTTATAGAACGCCAACCTAGAGTATGGACTGGCAGGCCCCGCCGCGTGCCATTAAGCTCGGCAAAACAATGCCCAGTAAGAAGGCCCTCAAAGCAAGGAAGTGCAGCAAGCTCAAGCTGGAGCTCTTCTTTCTCGGAGCCCAGCGAGATCAAGCGCAAGTCCGCGCGTAGTAGGCAAGGAGAGAAGCCAAAAGTCACACCTAGCACCAGCGCAATTCTGCGCAGCAAGCTGGCAAATAACCCCTTTGCCCTCCTCTCAAGCAAAGAAGATGACGACGATCATGACGAACCCGAAACTGCCTCAGAGGTAGTGGCATCTAAAACAGAAGAGAAACCAATCCCGATCCCGAAGACCCTCAAGCCTCCCCCGATCTACATCCCAGACGTGACCGACATTACAGCGGTTGTCAAGATGATATCGACTTTAGTCGGATCCGAAAAGGATTTCTCTTATAAAACGGAGAGAAATAATAACGTACGCGTAATGATGCCAGACAAGGAGTCCTACACAGCCCTACGCCAGCACCTCGTGGCACATAACAAAAGACACCGCACCTTCCAACCAAAGGATGAGAGAGCTTACAGGGCGGTCATCAACGGACTTCACCACTCAACGGACCAGACTGAAATTAAAGAAGAACTCCACAAATACGGTCATACTGTGAGGGATCTGGACAATCCCATTGCCAGGAAATCCAAACAACCACTGGGGATCTTCTTTATCAATCTAGAACCAGCAAGCAACAACACAGAGGTTTTTAAAATAAAGAGGATTTGCAGATCAGTCGTCACCGTAGAGCCCCCACTGAAATTCAACGACGTTCCACAATGTTTCAGATGCCAAGGGTTCGGACACACCCAGCGCTACTGCTTCCTGGAACATCGCTGCGTGAAATGTGGTGATTCTCATGACTCTAGGTCATGCACCAAAAAAAAAGACGAGAAAGCATGCTGTTTACATTGCCAAGCTGATCACCCTGCGTCGTTCAGAGGATGCCCTGCCTACAAAAAGGCAAAAGCGCAGCAATCTCCTAAAGCCAGACCCGTTGAGAGTAGCAACAAACCACCTCTCATCCAGATACCAACTATCATTAATGGTACAAGTTATAGGGACGTACTCCTAGGAAACCAAGTGACACAGCCAACGAATCCCCAACAAACCCCTCATACCACTCCCGAAGCCCCACAACCCAACCAGTTTGATACGATTCTTGCCCGCATGGAAGGATCAATTGAGAGGATGATGGAAAAGTTGATATCGCAGATGTTATCGCAGATGTTCTCACAGATGATGCAGTTTATAGCTCCCATCCTCAACAAAAAATAATGCAAATAAGCCTTAACATAGTTTTTTGGAACGCAAACGGCCTGCAGAGGAGCAAAGCCGAAGTAGAGCATCTCATCAAAACAGACAATATCGATGTTCTTCTAGTTTCGGAATCCCACTTTTGTCCCAGATCCTACTTTAAAATTAGCGGGTACGAACTGTTACATGCCAACCATCCAACTGGCAGAGCACGCGGAGGAGCAGCTATGCTCATCAGGAGTGGCATTCAGTACACGGAACTTCCCGCGTTTCAGGAGGAATGGGCTCAGTGCGCCGTGACCAGGATTTCTAGCCCACAGGGAGATATCACCATTGGTGCGGTTTACTTGCCACCCAGACTCTCGATAACCGAGACCCACCTTCAGGACTTCTTCGAGTCCCTCGGTCCTCGGTTTATAGCACCCGGAGACTTTAACGCCAAACACTCCTGGTGGGGGTCCCGCACAAACAACCCCAAAGGCATAAAGCTCTATAAGTACCTGCAGCGGAAGAGTCTGGACTGCCATTCCAATGGAGAACCCACACACTGGCCAACCGACCCTTCAAAACAGCCGGATCTGCTGGACTTCGCCGTCTCCAAGGGCATAGGACACTCTAAGATAACATGCTCAAGCTATGATAAACTGCTATCTGACCACAGCGCAGTAAACTTGCTCCTAAACATCCCCGTCCTCAGAAAAATCCCGCTTAAAAGACTCACCGGAAAACACACAAATGCCCCCAAGTTTACGTTTTGGATGCTTTCCTCCCAGTACCCAGATACCCCTCTTTCCACACCAAGCAACATAGATGCGGCCATAGAAAAACTAACCAAAGAGATGCACAATGCCGCTGAGTTTGCGAATCCACCTCCACCGACTACCCCGAGAATACCTAAAAGAGACGTGCACTTTTGGTCTCCGGAAATCGCGGCCCTCGTGGCCGAAAAAAGGCGCCTCAGAAGAGTCTGGTTTTCCTCGCGCAACCCCAGGGACAAGACAGCACTTAATCGTGCCACCAAAGATTTGAAGGACAAGCTATCCATCCTACGGCAGGACTCGTTTCATAGATTCCTTATGGAGCTGGAACCTGGAGACCCGCAACACAATCTGTGGAATGTCACGAGGCACATAAAAAGACCTGTGAAGAAGATATCACCCGTGCGAAAAGTGGACGGTTCCTGGTGTCGGACTGAGGTCAAAAGAGCAGACGCCTTTGCTGATCATCTACATAGTGCATTCGCACCGTTCGACAAATGCACTGGCGAAGAGAGAGCTGCAACCATAAGGTTCATAGACAGCCCAAGTGCTCCTGGCCTGCCAATACAGCCCGTCGAACCAGAGGAGATTGCGCAGGAGATCGGCTTCCTAAATAATGGCAAGTCACCGGGTCCTGACCGTATCGATGCAACAGCACTGAAAATGTTGCCCCTAATCTGTTCCCAAAGGCTGGCCAACATATTCAACAGCTGCCTCCGTCTAGGGTACTTCCCTAAAGAGTGGAAGCGAGCGGAAGTAATTGTCCTCCTCAAACCTGGGAAACCTGAAGTCGTATCGACCGATTAGCTTGCTAGCAATCCTTTCCAAAATACTTGAAAGAGTATTTTTACGTAGAGTACTGCCAGTATTGGAGGAGGCGGGTCTGATCCCTGACCACCAGTTTGGCTTCAGACGCCTTCACGGAACACCTGAGCAATGCCACCGGATTGTTGAGACTATACTTGAGGCCTTCGAAAAGAAGAAGTACTGCTGCGCCGTTATGCTTGATGTCAAACAGGCGTTTGACAGAGTCTGGCACCCAGGACTACTTTTCAAAATTAAAACCCACCTCCCAAGTTCCCATTTCGCCTTCCTCAAGTCATACACAGAGGGAAGAGAATTCAGAGTGAGATGCGGATCATCAATCAGCACCCCTAGGCCCATAAGAGCAGGAGTACCACAAGGCAGTGTTCTTGGACCCATCTTATACACACTCTACACAGCGGACCTCCCCATCACCCCCTCCCGGAACCTCACAGTAGCCACTTATGCCGATGACACCGCCTTCCTAGCCTCCGCCACAGATCCTCAGGAAGCATCAGCCATCATCCAGAGGCAACTGAATGCCTTCGGACCATGGCTGAAACGATGGAACATCGTGGTCAACGCCGAGAAATCTACACAAACAACCTTCGCACTACGCAGGGGAGAATGCCCCCCCGTCACACTCAACGGGGAAACCATCCCAACTAATAACACTCCCAAATATCTAGGGCTGACACTGGACCGCAGGCTCACATGGCGTCCGCACCTAATCAATAAGCGCAACCAGGCCAACCTACGGCTTAAGCAACTGCATTGGCTCCTGGGAAGGAGGTCCAAACTCAAAGTAAAATTCAAGCTGCTTATTTATGCTTAAGCCAATCTGGACATATGGGATAGAGTTGTGGGGCACGGCAAGCTGTTCGAACTGCATCAAAATCCAGCGGTTTCAGAATAAATGCCTGAGATCAGTTTCGAACGCCCATCCGTACCACGAAAACTCAATAATCCATAAAGAGCTTGGAATTAGATGTGTAGCAGAGGAGATCACCCGTCTCAGCGGAAGATACATAAAAAGACTGGATAACCACCCCAACCACCTGGCCATCAACCTCCTAGACAATAGGCAATCCCCAAGACGCCTGAAAAGGAAACAGACAGACGGACAGACGGATGGACAGACGGACAGACGGATGGACAGACGGACAGACGGATGGACAGACGGACATGGCTATATCGACTCCGCTGTTGATGCTGATCAAGAATATATATACTTTATGGGGTCGGAGATGCTTCCTTCTGCCCGTTACATACATTTGCATCATATTATGATACCCTTTTTACCCATTTTTAATGGGTACAGGGTATAATAAGATACTATTAGTGACAAAGCAATAGAAAATGGCGGAGATATTGATCGTTATAAAAAGTAGCTTTCCGATATCTTGAAGCTTGCATATGCTGCGATTTGCGTCAAATGGCAGCTGATAAATCCATCAATTTGCATCCAATCTTGACCGAATATGCTTTCGACCCGCCTATGTAGTAACACAAATATAATAAGACATTATTTGTGCAGCGATTGAAAATGGCGGACATATTGACCGTTATAGAAACATCCTTTGCGTTATCTTGGAGCTTGTATTTGCTGCGAGTTGTGTCAAACGGCAGCTGATACATCCGTAAATTGGCATCCGATCGGATCAATTGTATCCGAAGCAAATAAATTTTAAAACAGTCTACGTACCAACACTAATAAAATAAGACATTATGACGAAGCACTGGAAAATGGCGGAGATATTGACCGTTATACAAACTTCCTTTGCGATATCTTGAAGCTTTCATATGCTGCGAGTTGCGTCAAATGGCAGCTGATACATCCGTAAATTTACATCCGATCTTCACCAAATAAATTTTAAAAAAGTCTACGCATTAACGTTAATAAAATAAGATACTATTAGTGACAAAGCAATAGAAAATGGCGGAGATATTGATCGTTATAAAAACTACCTTTCCGATATCTTGAAGCTTGCATATGATGCAAATTTCGTTATATGGCAGCTGATAAATCCGTCAACTTGCACCCAATCCGATCAATTGCATCCCAAGCAAATAAATTTTAAAACAGTCTACGTACCAACACTAATAAAATAAGACACTATGACAAAGTACTGGACAATGGAAGAGATACTGACCGTTATACAAACTTTTTTTGCGATATCTTGAAGCTTGCATATGCTGCAAGTTGCGTCGAATGGTAGCTGATAAATCCATCAATTTGCATCCAATCCGATCAATTGCATCCGAAGCAAATAAATTTTTAAACAGTCTACGTACCAACACAAATAAAATAAGACATTATGACGAAGCACTGGAAAATGGAGGTGATATTGACCGTTATACAAACGATATCTTGAAGCTTTATATGCTGCGAGTTGCGAAGAATGGCAGCTGATAAATCCGTCAATTTACATCCGGTCTTCAACAAATAAATTTTAGAACAGTGTACGTACAAATACAAATCTACATCCGATCTTCACCAAATAAGTTTCAAAAAAGGTACGCAATAACGTTAATTAAATAAGATATTATTTGTGACAAAGCAATAGAAAATGGCGGAGATATTGACCGTTATACAAACTTCCATTGCGATATCTTCAAGCTTTCATATGGTGCGAGTTGCGTCTTGGTCAACATGGTCAAAAGTTTATCATTGGAGGTGATTTTAACGCTAAGCATCGCCTCTGGGGTAGTATAAGAGCGAATGCTCAAAGCTCAGCACTTCACGATGTTATTTCCGGCAGCTCAACTCAAGTACTGGCTACAGGCAGACCCACTCACTACCCGTATAACACGAGGAATGTACCTTCATGTATCGACTTCTTCTTGTAGAAAGGTATAGCTAACAGTCTACTATCAGTACGCAAAGAGTATGACCTATCTTCCGATCACTTGCCGCTGATCGCTTCACTAACAACGTCACCTCATAGTACCGCCCCTATTAGGATGCTCGTTCCACCTGGTGCGAATATAAGGCTGTTTCAGTACGAACTTAATAATGCATTTAACCTCAATACAGAGATAAATACAGCAGACGATATCGAAGATCAAAGATCAAAGATGCAGCTCAAATTGCAGCTCCTGGCGGCGCAGTTCATCTACGCAACGTGCGTAGCAGCAACGCTCTCTCTCCGGAAGCATTAGGACTCCTAACTCTCAAGAAACTTCTCCGGCGTGAGTTCATCAGGAACAATGATCCAATAATTGACAGACTGTACCGAAGGATATCAAATCGGGTGAGAAAAGTACTGGCCAACCTGAAAAGAGAAGCAACTGACGCGTTCCTCAGGAAAGCTATTGCCGATGAAAACTCAAAATTCGCGCTTTGGAAGCTAACGAAGAGATTCAAGAGACAAGTTGCTCCAAAGTTTCCAGTTTGTAACCCAGATGGCACTTGGGCAAAATCACCTCAGGACAGAGCTGAAGCGTTTGCAAGAAACCTAGAGGAAAGATTCCATCCATTCGAGACAGCATCGCCAAGACGAGTACAACTGTGTGCTGAATCCCTAGAAGCCCCATTGATGATGGCTCTTCCTGTAAAGCCTATTAAACTAACGGAATTGGAAGATGATATAAAATCCCTCTCCAATAACAAGGCTTCTGGTGCGGATCACATCGACAACCGCTCCATTAAGCTGATGCCCCACAGAGCTTTGTTATTCCTTGTACTAATTTTCAACGCTGCTCTTCGACTGGGACACTTCCCAAGCGCCTGGAAGAAGGCGAATATCAGTATGCACCATAAAAGTGGGAAGCCAGCAGAGGAATTAGACTCCTATCGCCCAAAAAGCCTGCTTCCAGCATTTGGCAAATTACTTGAGAGGTGCATCCTGAGAAGATTGCTCGAGTCCCGAAAGCTATTCCGAAGTTTCAGTTTGGTTTTAGACTCAGGCATGGCACACCTGAATAGCTACAGCGCGTAGTGAACTTTGTCCTGGAAGGTTTCCATGGAAAGGAGTACGTCGTTGGAGCTTTTTTGGACATCCAGCAGGCTTTCGACAGAGTGTGGCATGAAGGACTTCTGCACCAGCTTAAAAGCCTACTAAATCCTCAGCTCTTTTTAATAATAAAAAGCTTCCTCCACGAGCGATCCTTTAAAGTAGTACAGGACGGACTGTCCTCCCAAACAAAAAGAGTCAGAGCAGGTGTACCCCAGGGAAGTGTGTTAGGTCCAACACTATATAGCCTGTATACGCACGACATGCCCTCAGATGACAACATGTCGCTTACAGATCCCAATGACCTGCTAGTTGCCACCTTTGCTGATGACACTGCAGTCCTGGCCAGAGATACTTGCGTCTATACAGCCACTGATACGCTTCAGATTTATCGCTGGATTCTACGCTGGAACATTGCAGTCAATCCGGAAAAGTGTGTTTCCGTGACGTACACCCTGAGAAAAGACACATCACCAGGTGTGTTTCTGCATGGAGAGCTCCTCACACAATCGAACGCCCACAAATACCTCGGTGTCACTCTGGATAAGCGACTTACATTTCAACGCCATGTAACGGCTGTAACTCGGCTGCTCAAAACAAAGGCGAACAGCATGGCTTGGCTCCTTGGGCCTGGAAACAAACTTTAAATTTCCAACAAGGCCAAAATTTATTAGGTTGTCTTGGCTCCTATTTGGAAATATGGCATCCAACTGTATGGCATCGCCACAAAGTCGCACCTCAACAAAATTCGTGTGGCGCAGTCGCAAATCTTGCGTAAACTATCTGGAGCGCACCCGAACCAGTTGGCTCGAACACTCTCGACGAGGAGACGTGTAATGGGACTGAGGGCGAGAAGGAGGCTCCAGCGCATTCACCCAACAGATCTGCCAAGCAGATATATAAATTAATTGATTAAATTAATTCATGCCTCTAGACTCCCTAATTAGTTTTACATCCCATCTTCAACAAATAAATTTTAGAACAGTGTACGTACCAACACAAATAATATAAGATATTATTTGTGACACAGCAATTAAAATGGCGGAGATATTGACCGTTATACAAACTTTCATTGCGATATCTTGAAGCTTTCATATGCTGCGAGTTGCGCCCAATGGCAGCTGATAAATCCGTCAATTTACATTCGATCTTCAACAAATAAATTTTAGAATAGTGTACGTACCAACACAAATAATATAAGACATTATTTGTGACAAAGCGATTGAAAGTGGCGGAGATATTGACCGTTATACAAACTTCATTTACGATATCTTAAAGCTTGCATATGCTGCGAATTGTGCGAATGGCAGCTGATAAATCCATCAATTTACATCTGATCTTCAACAAATAAATTTTAGAACAGTGTACGTACCAACACAAATACTAAAAGATATTATTTGTGACAAAGCGATTGAAAATGGCGGAGATATTGACCGTTATACAAATATCCTTTTCGATATCTTGAAGCTTGCATATGCTGAAGTTGCGTCAAATGGCAGCTGATATGTCCATCAATTTGCATCCAATCTTGACCAAATAAGTTTTTAAACCGTCTACGTACTAACACAACTAAAGCAAGTAAGGTAGCAGCAGTCGAGTTTCCCGATTGCAAAATACCCTGTACCCTTAGACATGCTTACAATTTCTTTATTTAGAATCAATTAATAAATGAAACAATATTCTATTATAAAAGAGGACCATAATTAATTGGTAATTGGTAATTGGTAATTGGTAATTGGTAATTGGTAATTGGTAATTGGTAATTGGTAATTGGTAATTGGTAATTGGTAATTGGTAATTACCTATCCAACGATATATGGCACATGTCTGTAGCTCTTGTAGTTTCTGAGATCTAGGCGTTGATACGGTCAGACGGACGGACGGACGGACGGACAGACGGACATGACTATATCGACTCGGCTGTTGATGCAGATCAAGAATATATATACTTTATGGGGTCGGAGATGCTTCCTTCTGCCTGTTACATACATTTGCACAATATTATGATACCCTTTTCACCCATTTTTAATAGGTACAGGGTATAATAAACACTATTTGTGACGAAGCGATTGAAAATAGCGGAGATATTGACCGTTATACAAACTTCCTTTGCGATATCTTGAAGCTTGCGTATGCTGCGAATTGTGTCAAATGGCAGCTGATAAATCCGCCAACTTACCATAAATCTTCACCAAATATGTTTTAAAATAGTTTTCCCATTAATGTTAATAAAACAAGTAAGGTAGCAGCAGTCGAGTTTCCCGATTGCAAAATACGCTGTACCCTTAGACATGCGTACAATTTATTTATTTAGTATCAATAAATAAATGAAACAATATTCTATTAGAAAAGAGGACCATAACAATATAAATTTGGTATGATTTTGGTTATGAAAATAAGTTTCGTGTGTCATAAAGCCATACACATTTCGCTGTCAACGTCGTAGTCGGCGTCGCGCAATGCGTGTTTTGCTGCGCTTCTTCTTCCCTTGCCATAGATTTTGCATGTGGCATAACTTCCGTGTTTCTTATCCGATTTGGTTCAAATTTAAAACTTAAATAGCTTTTATAAGCACCAACGCATATGCCGAATTGCATAGTATTAGGTTAATAATTGTGGGCGTGGCAGTTTTTTGCGTCTTGCGGGGAGCGTGGTTGTGGCAGTTTTCTGCTGTTTGCGGGGGAACGGGGGGTGATATCAAAATAAAAAAACAAACTTGTACTGCGTATGGTAATTACCTATCCAACGATATATGGCACATATCTGTAGCTCTTGTAGTTTCTGAGATCTAGGCGTTGATACGGACAGACGGACGGACGGACGGACGGACGGACGGACAGACGGACATGGCTATATCGACTCGGCTGTTGATGCTGATCAAGAATATATATACTTTATGGGGTCGGAGATGCTTCTTTCTGCCTGTTACATACATTTGCACCATATTATGATACCCTTTTCACCCATTTTTAATGGGTACAGGGTATAATTAGATATTCTTTGTCAAAAAGCAACAGAAAATGGCGGAGATATTGACCGTTATACAAACTTCCTTTGCGATATCTTGAAGCTTGCATATGCTGCAAATTGTGCAAATGGCATCAGAAAAATCCGTCTATTTACATCTGATTTTCAAGAAATAAATTTTGGAACAGTGTACGGTCTAACACAAATAATATAAGATTTTATTTGTGACAAAGCAATAGAAAATGTCGGAGATATTGACCGTTATACAAATTTCTATTTCGATATCTTGAAGCTTGCATATGCTGCGATTAGCGTCAAATGGCAGCTGATAAATCCATCAATTTGCATCCAATCTTGACCAAATATGCTTTCAAAGCGCCTTCGTACTAACACAAATAAAATAAGACATTATTTGTGCAGAGATTGAAAATGGCGGAGATATTGACCGTTATAGAAACATCCTTTGCGTTATCTTGAAGCTTGTATATGCTGCGAGTTGTGTCAAATGGCAGCTGATACATCCGTAATTTGGCATCCGATCCGATCAATTGTATCCGAAGCAAATAAATTTTAAAACAGCCTACGTACCAACACTAATAAAATAAGACATTATGACAAAGCACTGGACAATGGCAGAGATATTGACCGTTATACAAACTTTCTTTGCGATATCTTGAAGCTTGCATATGCTGCGAGTTGCGTCAAATGGAAGCTGATAAATCCGTCAATTGTATCCGAAGCAAATAAATTTTAATATAGTCTACGTACCAATACAAATAAAATAGGATATTATTTGTGACAAGGCTATAGAAAATGGCGGAGATATTGACCGTAATACAAACTTCCTTTGCGATATCTTGAAGCTTGCATATGCTGCAAGTTGCGTCATATGGCAGCTGATAAAACCGTCAACTTGCAACCAATCCGATCAATTGCAACAAATTTTAAAACAGCCTACGTACCAACACTAATAAAATAAGACCTTATGACGAAGCAATAGAAAATGGCGGAGATATTAACCGTAATACAAACTACCCTTGTAAAATCTTGAAGCTTACATATTTTTTTTTTTTTTTCGCGCGGCTCCCACTGCATAACGCACAGCCCACCTCCCGCCCAACCGACCGAGGGGCGCTGCGGCTTATCGTACGGCTCGGATCGCGGGGATAGACCCGAGGGAATAAAGTTTAGAAAAGATTACGAGGAAAAAGTAGAGTTCGTTTGTTGCTCTGAAAGGTAGGTGAGAATTGAGGATTTGATAGAAGTGGACGTGCAGAGTGAAGTAATAGAGTATATCTCATTGTAGTCAGAACATAAAACCCTGAAAGGCTCATGCTAGGCATATGTAGATCTACAACAACTTAGGAGTAGGGGACCAAAATTTCTAGTACGTCTATTTGGAATGTTAATTGTTAGTCGTGTTAGTAGATGCTGGCTGTCTACATTACCATTAATAAGGTTATAAAGGAAAACGACCCCCAGCATCTTTCTACGATTGGTTAGGGAAGGTAAATTAATAAGAAGGAGTCTGTTAGAATAAGATGGGAGGTGAAGACTTGCATCCCAGTTGAAACCCATAAGTGCAAACATCAAGAAATTCT
This sequence comes from Drosophila ercepeae, assembly GCA_018150545.1. NCBI lineage: Eukaryota > Metazoa > Arthropoda > Insecta > Diptera > Drosophilidae > Drosophila > Drosophila ercepeae. The sequence continues at coordinate 146,273 of JAECWL010000008.1, read as the reverse complement.
TTTGAACGGATTCAATGCGATCTTGATGAACCCCATACTGAGAGCTTCAGACGCATGACCCATACTCCAGAATTGGACGTACTAAAGATACGTGTAAAGTTTTAGTAATATAAGGGTCATTGAATTTCTTAGACCATCTTTTAATGAAGCCAAGCACGCCCTTGGCTTTATTAACCATCGTAGAAATATGGTCGGAAAATTTAAGTGTAGTATCTAATAGGACACCAAGATCGTTAACCTGGGTTAATTTATCTAAGGAAATCCCATAGAAAAAGTATGTCGCCTGGTTAGGGCACGAACGATAGAAAGACATAAGTTTGCATTTTGACCCATTAAGTATGGTCGATTCGAATCCGATATGTCGGAAGTCGTTTTAGGTGCTGATAGCTTCCAAGAAGTACCACGTACAGGACGCTCCTTTCAGAGCATGCCCTCGCCTAGTACAACTGGCAGGGAGCTTCTTATGGATAGGAGCCCAAGCCAATTAAACAATCTTAACCAGATAACAGTTGGAAATAGTCGCCTATTGCCGCAAATTGAAAAAAATAGTAATACGCTCACATTCCTGCCTACCAACCTCGCCAAAAAGTTCGTAAAAAAGAGCCCATATAATCGAACATAGAAACCATCTCGCTTTAAATAGATTTGCTGCTCTTGCAAACCATGATGACTGTCAAGAAGGCGAAAATAGCATGGACATTCTCCAGGTCGAAACCGTTGCAGAGGAAGAATCTCGGCAAGCTCAAACTCCAGTGACAAAGAAGTCACCAAAACCTAGTCAAATAACAGTACTTGCTGTCAGCGACGTACCTGCCTTGGAAAGGCTTCTCGACTCGGCGGTATCATCTGAATCATATGAACTCAAGATCGCGCGTAATGGCAACTTGCGCATATACCCCCGTGACTCTGATGCCCACAGAGCTATCACTAAAAAGCTATCATCAGTAAATCTCCAATACACTCACTTCTGCCTCCCGGAAGACAGAGCCTACAGGGTTGTGGTGTGCAACTTGGCTGCTTCTACCCCAGTCGAGCAAATTTTAAATGCGTTCACCTCCCAAGGTCACGCTGTAGTTAACACCTATAATCCAAAGGTGAAGTCAGAGAATGTTGACTCCTCTGATCCGGATCCAGGCAAGGCTTCTGTCCAGAACGTTTGGTTTATAGACATTAAAAGGGCTATTAATAACAGAGAAGCTCTAAAAATAAATAAAGTTGGCCATCGAAGAGTCAGAGTGGCACTGCCGAGAAAAATGTAAATATGCGTCAATGTTACCGATATTTTGGCTCTGATCACACCAAAAACTTTTGCACCAAAAAGCCCAGATGTGGTAGATGCAGTTTGCCTCATTGGACTGGTTCCAGTCAATGCCAGGCAAAGACCTATGACGACCTGGAGTGCGTTAATTGCCAAGGAAAACATGAGGTAACTTATAAGGGCTGCAGAATTTAAGTCCAGAGACTCAAAAGCCGAAAAACTGGGATTAACATTACTCCCATGACCCGCGAAGAACACCCACAGCCCATGCGCAACATCAAGCAACAAGCTATTCCAACCTCAATCGTGCGGCAGAGCCTATCGTATGCAGATGCGACTAGAACTGGACAACAGATCACACGACCTGACGGAAAATACTCCCAACAGCGAAATCCTTTCTCACGTCGGATCCTACCTCAATATGATAGGTTACAGCTGCTATCGAGCAGATCACCCAGGAGGTCGCCCCAGAGGAGGAGCTTGTATCCTAATCAGGCAGGGATTAGTGCACTATCACCTGCATTCGATCACAACGAATCACCTACAAATGGAGATGGTAAAAATTTCCACTAATTTGGATTCCAGGCCTGCCTTGGAATTCCTCTGAGTTTGATAATCTCCTTGGTCAACATGGTCAAAAGTTTATCATTGGAGGTGATTTTAACGCTAAGCATCGCCTCTGGGGTAGTATAAGAGGGAATGCTCGAGGCTCAGCACTTCACGATGTTATTTCCGGCAGCTCAACTCAAGTTCTGGCTACCCGTATAACACGAGGAAAGTACCTTCATGTATCGACTTATTCTTGTACAAACGTATAGCTAACAATCTACTATCAGTACGCAAAGAGTATGACCTATCTTCTGATCACTTGCCGCTGATCGCTTCACTAACAACGTCACCTCATAGTACCGCCCCTATTAGGATGCTCGTTCCACCTGGTGCGAATATAAGGCTGTTTCAGTACGAACTTAACAATGCCTTTAACCTCAATACAGAGATAATTTCATCAGACGATATCGAGAAAGCGGTTGAAACTTTTATGAAGAAGATCAAAGATGCAGCTCAAATTGCAGCTCCTGGCGGCGCAGTTCACCTACGGAAGCATTAGGACGCTTAACTCTCAAGAAACATCTCGTCGGAATCAGTGCAGAGCCTTCTGAATGCAACCAGACGGGGGAAATGGAGGTTTATTATTTTGCTACATTAACACTTAACTAACTTACACTTAACATACATTTAAGAGTTTGGCGGGATTTAGAATCTTATGATATTATACGGGTAGGGAGATCAGAGGGGTGGATCCTTTTCAGACGACGGATGCTGAGAGCATTGGATCACTTGCCGGAGAGTTTGGGTGTGATGCCAATTTCTCCGCGTATCGGCTGCTGAGGAAGTTGATCTGATCACCAATCAGAGTAATCCGGAGATCCCTTAGGATAGCGTGGTTGGAGACGTACCAAGGGAGCCCGGAAGCAGGCCGAGCAGCACGTGTCTGGACAGTTTTCACCCTGTCAAGCTGGTGCTTGGGGGCCGTTCCCCATACTTGAATGGCATAGGTCCAAGTAGGGTTTAGTAATACCTTGATGAGTAGTACTTTAGTTTGGAGTTGTAGTTTGCTAGACCATAGGAGCCAGTCTATTTTTTTCATCTTTAAAAGACACTTGGTCTTGACCGCTGTGATATGGGCCCGCCAGATGAGTTTCCGATCCAGGTGGACTCCCAGGTAACAGTGGGAATTGACGTTGCCTATCAACCCACCGTTAAATGTTAGGCCAGCGCAGGTGCCGGGACGGAGCGCGAAGGTCACACAAGCGGACTTAGCACAATTGATGGCTGTATTCCACTTGGCTGCCCAGGCTTCAATGTCGTGCAGCCATTCTTGTACAGCATTCGAGGCCGTTCGCAGAGACATGTGAGACGCAAGCATGGCTGTGTCGTCGGCGTATGTAGCCAGTAGTACCTCAGCCGAGGGATCACTGGGGGACGGAACTGGCATATCTGCTGTGTATAGGGTGTACAAAAAGGGGCCGAGTACACTTCCTTGAGGAACTCCTGCGTTCATGGCCAGCATTCTCGATCGAGAGTCTCTCACTGCCACCTCGAAAGTCCGATCGGTGATGAAGGATCTCAGGATATTATAGTGGGGTCCTGGAAGGAGAGCCTTGAGTTTGTATTATAGTCCCTCGTGCCATACCTTATCAAAAGCTTGCTTGACATCGAGGAAGACTGCCACCGTGTAGAGCTTTGACTCAAGGGCGTGCGTTACGCGATTGACTAGACGGTGGACAAGTAGGCTGTTGAAGTTTTCCTGGCGGTTTGGCAAGCATCCGACGCAGTCTGTTTGTGACACTTGAGAGGGACTGCTTAGTTGCAGGATCTCCTGTTGCTATTAAACGCCTTCTGAGGTCTCTTTTAAGGTTCAGAAGAGCTCTTGCCTCCGGATTTAGTATTGATCTACTAAAAGTTTTCGGGCTTACTTGGCGTGGTGAAGGAGTAGCCTGCCGTCCTGCCTCAATGACAGTAGCAGTGAAGCAGTCGACATATGCATCCAGCTCGTCGCTAGTGTTTATGGGCGAATTGAGCGCGACATTATCCTCCATGTGTGCTTTAAAAAGACCAAGGTTCGCATGCGGGGGCAGTGTTCTAGGGGTTCCCTGAAAGTATTGGGCCTCCTTATCCAGTTCAAAGAGAAGCGGGAGATGCTCAGATGAAAGCTCAGTGAGGGCTCTTACCTGGATTTGCTGCTGTCTGAAGCCTTTTGATATGCCAAAGTCAATGGCGCTAGGAGAGGCGCTCACCCGGTAGGGGTAGCAGGTAGCTTTGCCTGTAGCTACTTTGTCGATGCCCTCGTCTGCTAAAGCAGAGGACAAGACCCTGCCTCTGGCACACATTCTGTGGTTGCCCCACCACCTATGTTTGACGTTCCAGTCCCCTGCAGCAAGGTATTTCCTGCCGAGTTGCGAAAAAAGTGGCAGAAAGTCTGTCTCCTCCCACCTGTAGGCAGGGGGCAATAGACCGAGGCAACATCGAAGTTCTAAGCTGGTGGTATACTGGGCTGTCCGATTTGGGCGACCGTATTATTAATACTCGCTACGCTCTCGTAAGTTTGCTTGCCAAAGGTAGGGGTAGTACTTGGTAAAGGTGATGGAATAATCTTCTGCTGCTGCTTATTTTTAAAATTAATTTGTAGATATTTTTTGCAACCTTTAAAGTTGGCTGCGTGAGAGTTGCCACAGTGATAGCAGCATTTACGATCGTCCGGTCCGAGATTGCATTCAGCAGTTGGATGGTTCCTTCCGCACTGCCTGCATATGTGGTGTCGGGTGCAGTATGCCTTGGTGTGCCCGTATTTCTGGCACCTAAGGCATTGGGCAGGCTCGGTTTGTTTACGCGGCTTCTCCCAGCTAATTTTGTGTCTGCAGACAGCAGAGATGTTTTTGGTTGTTACTGAGGTTGTTACTCTCGTCTTTTTTGAGGTCGATGAACCTCATGTTCAGTGGGCGTTTCGTAATCTTGTTGAGAGGGGTGTAGATGCGGAGGACGTGGTGATCTTCTTTCAGCAGGCATTCGGTAATGTCTTCCGACGGAACACCGTGATGAATGTTGCGCATGACAATGCGGAAGGGCCGATCTTCAGGTAGCTGGTGGTGGTGAAAGAGTGTACCCTTTTCGCGGAAGTGATGGGCCACAATTCTGTAGTCGTCAGATGAGTTGCACTGTATAGCACAGTCACCTGAGTTTAACGATTTTACTGTGAATGTGGGTCCAATAAGGGCGTCGAGTTCTTTGGCAAATTCCGGAAAGTTAACCACGCCGGCTAGGAAGTGAGGGGGCGACGGGAACAGGTATATTAGTATTTGCGGGCTTCAGGGTGTTTCTACGCTTCTCTTCGGCACGACTGACCGCTGCTTGCGAGGTATAGGGTTCCATGTCTTCGTTGTCTGTTAGCTCCTGGAAACGATTTTTGTGGACATTGTCCTCCTTATGAGGGACTGCCTTTTTACGGGTTATTTTGTGGGAAAGAGCTGTGCCGGCTCTTTTATAGGATACATCTTGCCATCCACTAAGGCGAACAGGGGAGATCGGTGAGGTGCTTACAGCCACATTGATTTGGCTCTTGCTAATTGGAGTAGAGCACACACTACGATTTAGTGTCGGTGTAGAGTTGTACTGCGTTGACATTGTGGAGATGCTGGAAGTCGTCGTACTAGTTGTAGTACAAGTTGTGAGATCCCATGGGGCGGAGATGGCTGGGTATTCGCATGAGAATGCTTGCTTACCAGCGCGCATTACTTGTGAGCCGATGTCAGCAATTGTCTCCATTGCGTCGAAGTCAATTGGTGTACTTGGCGAAGGATTGTCCATGTCTTCTAGCAATTGCTTAAAACTTTATTTGATAAAGTTAAAGAATTGCCAGAAGTACATTCGCAGAGCAGGTTCTAAAACCAGCTAAACTTATGGCCCAGACAGAGCAATAACAGTTATTCAATCTTAAAGCTCAAGCTTTAACAGCTGATCGCCACGCGGGTTACCAGATAGCAGGCGCGGCGACAAAATATAAATGAAGATTTGATTTCAATTGTACAGACAACTAAATCTCTTAGTTTGCACTTTCTGCACTCGCAGATTAATAAAAATATTGCCACAAACGTGGACTTGTCCATATAACTCAGAGTGAGTCTTTATTGAAGTGGTACAAGAAAAAAGGTGAACCGAAAAACAAACGCATCATCACCTCAGGACAGAGCTGAAGCGTTTGCCAGAAACCTGGAGGAAAGATTCCATCCATTCGAGACAGCATCGCCAAGACGAGTACAACTGGTTGCTGAATCCCTAGAAGCCCCATTGATGATGGCTCTTCCTGTAAAGCCTATTAAACTAACGGAATTGGAAGATGATATAAAATCCCTCTCCAATAACAAGGCTTCTGGTGCGGATCACATCGACAACCGCTCCATTAAGCTGATGCCCCACAGAGCTTTGTTATTCCTTGTACTAATTTTCAACGCTGCTCTTCGACTGGGACACTTCCCAAGCGCCTGGAAGAAGGCGAATATCAGTATGCACCATAAAAGTGGGAAGCCAGCAGAGGAATTAGACTCCTATCGCCCAAAAAGCCTGCTTCCAGCATTTGGCAAATTACTTGAGAGGTGCATCCTGAGAAGATTGCTCGAGTCCCGAAAGCTATTCCGAAGTTTCAGTTTGGTTTTAGACTCAGGCATGGCACACCTGAATAGCTACAGCGCGTAGTGAACTTTGTCCTGGAAGGTTTCCATGGAAAGGAGTACGTCGTTGGAGCTTTTTTGGACATCCAGCAGGCTTTCGACAGAGTGTGGCATGAAGGACTTCTGCACCAGCTTAAAAGCCTACTAAATCCTCAGCTCTTTTTAATAATAAAAAGCTTCCTCCACGAGCGATCCTTTAAAGTAGTACAGGACGGACTGTCCTCCCAAACAAAAAGAGCCAGAGCAGGTGTACCCCAGGGAAGTGTGTTAGGTCCAACACTATATAGCCTGTATACGCACGACATGCCCTCAGATGACAACATGTCGCTTACAGATCCCAATGACCTGCTAGTTGCCACCTTTGCTGATGACACTGCAGTCCTGGCCAGAGATACTTGCGTCTATACCGCCACTGATACGCTCCAGATTTATCTAAAAAAATTTGAGAACTGGGCCCTACGCTGGAACATTGCAGTCAATCCGAAAAAGTGTGTTTCCGTGACGTACACCTTGAGAAAAGACACATCACCTGGTGTGTTTCTGCATGGAGAGCTCCTCACACAATCGAACGCCCACAAATACCTCGGTGTCACTCTGGATAAGCGACTTACATTTCAACGCCATGTAACGGCTGTAACTCGGCTGCTCAAAACAAAGGCGAACAGCATGGCTTGGCTCCTTGGGCCTGGAAACAAACTTTAAATTTCCAACAAGGCCAAAATTTATTAGGTTGTCTTGGCTCCTATTTGGAAATATGGCATCCAAGTGTATGGCATCGCCGCAAAGTCGCACCTCAACAAAATTCGTGTGGCTCAGTCGCAAATCTTGCGTAAACTATCTGGAGCGGCTTGGTACATCCGCAACAAAGACATTGAAAAAGAGCTGAAGGTACCAAGAATTGGCGATGTCATAAACAAACATGCAACCGTGTACGTTAATAAATTGGGAATCCACCCAAACCAGTTAGCTCGAAAACTCTTGATGAGGAGACGTGTATTGGGACTGAGGGCGAGAAGGAGGCTCCTGCGCATTCACCCAACAGATCTGCCGAGAAGATATGTAAGTTAATTGATAAAATTAATTCATGCCTCTAGACTCCCTAATTATGTAGGTTTAAGTATGTAAATATGTAAATACTCTATAGAAATTATGATACTCTGCAGTATAAGTTACTACAAACAGTAACAGTGGACTGCTATGTAAATAAATACAATTTTTATACATATAAAAAAAAAAAAAAAAATTTTTGAACCGATTCAATGCGATCTTGATGATCCCCATACTGAGGGCTTCAGACGCATGACCAGTACTCCAAAATTGGACGTACTAAAGATATGAATAAAGTTTTAGTAATATAAGGGTCATTGAATTCCTTAGACCATCTTTTAATGAAGCCAAGCACTCAAGGGAGTGCTTTATTAACTTTATTCAAGGGGCTTTATTAACCATCGTAGAAATGTGGTCGGAAAATTTAAATTTAGTATCTAATAGGACCCCAAGATCGTTAACCTAGGTTAATTTATCTAAGGAAATCCCATAGAGAAAGTATGTCGCCTGGTTAGGGCACGAACGACAGAAAGACATAAGTTTACATTTTGACCCATTAAGTTTTAAGAGATTGGTGGAACACCATTTTTGAAAATTGTCCAAATCTGACTGAAGTTTATATTGGGCAGAAGGGGCTTTGTATTGAAGACAAAGCTTAACGTCGTCTGCATACATAAGAACCAGAGAGTTCTTTATGGCAGGGGGTCGTTAATAAAAATAGTGAAAAGTAGTGGCCGAAGATGGCTTCCTTGGGGGACTCCCGATGTAGCAATAACAAGACGAGAGTGTACATCCTTCAAAAGAACACGTTGGGTTCTCCCAGCTAAGTAGCTAGAAATCCACGTGAGAAAGTCTGAGGGAAATCCTAGGATAAGTTTACTCAAAAGGAGAGAGTGGTTGACAGAGTCAAATGCTTTACTAAATTCAGTGTAGATGACAACTGTATGAAGGCCTTTACGGAAGCCATCTATAATAAAGGAGGTCAGCTCCAAGAGGTTTGTGGTGGTGGAGCGACGCTTTATAAAACCATGCTGGCATGGAGAAATAATTGAACTGCAGAGATGTTGAAGATGTGGTGTTACTAATTTTTCAAAAAGCTTTGGAATTGCTGACAATTTAGAGATTCCTCTATAGTATGTAGCATCCGATTTTTGTTCCTTTTTTGTGTAAGGGAATTATGAACGATTCCTTCCACATTTGGTGAAAAATCGAAGTTTCCAGATACAAAGAGAAAAGTTTAAGAAGGGGTCTGCGTAATGGCTTAGCGCAGTTTTTCAGTACACAGCCAGAAACACCATCAGGACCTGGCGAATAGACTGGTTTCACCCTCAGAAGATCCGATAACACAGTGCTTTCGGAGAAAGTTGATCTGAAAAAAAGATTGTTTGAAAGAAAGTTGCGAATAGATCGGCAATACAATGATCAGTAGTCGCAGATACATTTTCAAACGAAATTAGGGGGGGGAGAAGATACCTGCTTACGCTTAGTGTTAACAAAATTATAAAACTGCTTCGGATCCTGAGTAAACTGGATCCGACAGCGGTATATATAATTCTTATAACACTCAGCGCTATGCACGGTGAAATTTGACCGAGCTACTAAGTATCTTGAGAAAGTTACATTACAGCCAGTTTTCTTATGTCTCTTAAGGAGTCTATTTTTAATGTATTTTAAGCTTTTAAGGCTCCTTGTAAACCAAGGAGGGTCAGTCGAGGCGGATGGACACTTCCATGGCACGAAAGAGTCGAAGAAAGCGTTAAGCGTTTTGTAGAATGTTTCTAAAGCGATATTAATATCGGTACATTCCCAGAGATCGGACCAATCAAATGAAGAAATTAAATTGCTTAGTCTTTGAAAAACAGCCTTGCGAAAGCAGCGAGTTTTATAAACTCCATGGCGAGACTGAAGGTTGCTAGCAGTAAGGGTTTCAATCGACACCTCAAGCGTTGGGTGGTAAGGATCTCCTGGGAGCGAAAGTGGCATGGCTCTGGAAACGGTTATTCCATCTGGGTCAGAAACTAAACATAGATCTAGAAGCCGACCTAAAGAATTCTTTACGTGGTTTATTTGACCAAGGGATATGTCGAACATACCCTCAGTAAAATCGTGATGTTTGAGAGTGTTAAAGATGGTGAATTCTCGATGTTTGACCAGATAAGTTCAGGTAAATTGAAATCTCCTGGAGTCACTAAAAGGTCACTGTCAGACATGCGGTTAGAAACCAGCTGAATGGCAGATAAGTGGTGCCAGTATGTAGGTGGTTCAGAAGAAGGTGGTAAATATGAGCATGTTATGAATAGTGATTGAAGCGACATAGTGATTTTGACACATAGGAATTCAATATCACCAAGATTCGGTAACTTAACCTCTTCAGAAGCGAAGTCGGAGTCCACAGAGATTAGGACTCCTCCTCCCCTTCGTAGTGGTCGGTCCCGTCTGTAAGTGGTGTACCTATCTGGGAAAATTTCGGAACCAGGTCTCTGTGAAAACTACAATCTGGGATGCAAAAGATGAACTATCAGAATTCAGTTTAGGGAGCTTACTCCGAAGCCCCTAGTATTTTGATAGGTAAGGGTGATAGATGTTCTTAGTTTTTTGAGGATGAAGGTTTATGTACGGAAGACGAAGATGGTACAGGGATTTTAGGCTTTGGGAGTTTAACTCCCACAGGTTTATTAACTTTTTTTTTACTGTACTCGGCTGATGTTCTTGTACGAATATGTTCTCCGGCCAAAAGCTGGGCGAACAGATCGTATCGAACATCGGCAAAGGTACACGTATCTTAAAAGATGACGTAAGCCTTGTGTAAGTATATTTAAATTTCCTAATGTCCTCCACTCTAACAACGGCCTTAGATTTGGCTTGGATATAAGCCGAGATATCAATCTCTTAGGTGTCAGGGGCCAGCCGTGAAATAAATATATGTTTAGAGGGGACAATCACCTGTAAGGGCTTTGGTGTTACGGTTGGTAAGACCGCGAGATCAGTCCGTACCGGGGGTCCGGACGGTGGTTTACCCTTAGCAGTGGATTTTAAGGGGATCGACTCTACTCGTGCCGGAGGAATCACTTGAAGTGATACCCTAGATGGTAAATCAGACGAGTTATGCTAGACTATGGAGTCAAATTCCGAAACCACGTTTGTGTTTCGAACTCCTGCTCTTGGGGTAGTAAGAGTTATGAGCGGCTGCTTGGTCGTCGGCTGATCGGGCTGAATAGCAATATCAGTGCATACGGAGTCCATAATAGCGGTTTTTTTGCGCTTTGGTGATTCATTTAGTAGCTGTAGCCTGCTAAATTTGGAATCCAGCGCAGAGAGTTGGTCGTTGATTTTACGGAAACCACCGATCAACTCTTTGAAAGCGTTTTTAGTTTGCCGCATGAACGTTCGCATTTCTTTTTGAACCGCGCGACATCCACTACAGCAAAATTGGAAACCAGCGTTTCTAGAGATTGCATCCGAAACTGAGGCGGTGAAACCGGCACATTTCGTATTTACTACGTTTTCACACAGCCAACAGGGGATGCTAGGCTGGGACGCGGATCTCGGCTTATTGCACGATTTTATAGCGCAGATGCTATAAAATTCCATTATAAAAATTTTTTGGTAAAAACTAGAAATTTAAGATATATAAGAAATATATTGACAACAAATAATTAATTTTAGACAAACTAGTAGCCTTGAACCACTGTACTTGTTAAAAAGAGCACGATAAAAGGGAGAGGTAATGGGAAAAAAAGAGCGCAAACTAGGAGAGAGAGATTGCGGAAGTAGAAATTGCAGTAAACGTAAGAAAATGGAATGGAAATAAATAGGGCACATTACCTTACTTGGGTAAATAATAAAATAATTTAAACACACCAAATACGGTACCGCGCAGACGCGAGTGCGAATGGAAACAATTAAAGTGTTAGATTTGAATATTTAATTTCTTAACAATCGCCGGTTTGTCTTTTGCAAGAAAATAATAAAATCGAATGATCGCAAGAAAAAAATACGTCCGTTCGCTATGAAAGTGAAGTGTTCATTGCGAGTTGCGTCAAATGGTAGCTAATAATTCCGTCAACTTGCACCCAATCCGATCAATTGCATCCCAAGAAAATAAATTTTAAAACAGTCTACGTACCAACACTAATAAAATAAGACATTATGACAAAGCACTGGACAATGGCAGAGTTATTGACCGTTATACAAACTTCCTTTGCGATATCTTGAATCCTGCATATGCTGCGACTTGCGTCAAATGGCAGCTCATAAGTCCGTAAATTTGCATCTGATCCGAGCAATTGCATTTGAAGCAAATGAACTTTAAAACACTCTACGTACCAACACAAATAAAATCAGTTATTATTTGTGACAAAGCGATAGAAAATGGCGGAGATATTGACCGTTATAAAAACTTCCTTTCCGGTATCTTGAAGCTTGCATATGCTGCGAGTTGCGCCGAATAGCAGCTGATAAATCCGTCAATTTACCATACATCCGATCTTGACCAAATACATTTTCAAACAGTCTACGTACCAACACAAATAAAATAAGTTATGATTTGTGACAAAGCGATTAGGAAATTGTGTAGATATTGACCGTTATACATATTTTCTTTGCGATATCTTGAAGCTTGCATATGCTGCGAGTTGCGTCGAATGGCAGCTGATAAATCCGTTAATTTACCATGCATCCGATCTTCACCAAATACATTTTCAAACAGTCTACGTACCAACACAAATAATATAAGATATTATTTGTGACAAAGCAATAGAAAATGGCGGAGATATTGACCGTTATACAAATTTCCTTTTTGATATCTTGAAGCTTGCATATGCTGCGAGTTGGGTCAAATGGCAGCTGATAAATCCGTCAACTTGCACCCAATCCGATCAATTGCATCCGAAGGAAATAAATTTTAAAACAGTCTACGTACCAACACTAATAAAAAAATACATTATGACAAAGCACTGGAAAATGGCGGAGATATTGACTGTTATACAAACTTCCTTTGCGATCTCTTGAACCCTGCATATGCTGCGATTTGCGTCAAATGGCAGCTGATAAATCCAACAATTTGCATCCAATCTTGACCAAATATGCTTTTAAACTGCCTACGGACTAACACAAATAAAATAAAACATTATTTGTGACAAAGCGATTGAAAATGGCGGAGATATTGACCGTTATATAAATTTCTTTTGCGATATCTTGAAGCTTTCATATGCTGCGAGTTGCGCCGAATGGCAGCTGATAAATCCGTCAATTTACCATACATCGGATCTTCACCAAATACACTTTCAAGCAATCTACGTACCAACACAAATAAAATCAGTTATTATTTGTGACAAAGCGATATAAATGCTGCGAGTTGCGTCGAATGGCAGCTGGTAAATCCGTCAATTTACATCCGATCTTCAACAACTAAATTTTAGAACAGTGTATGTACCAACACAAAGAATATAAGATATATAAGATATTATTTGCGACAAAGCAATAGAAAATGGCGGAGATATTGACCGTTATACAAACTTCCTTTTCGATATCTTGAAGCTTGCATATGTACTGTTTGTTTAGCCGGGATTTCTCAGCAGTTTTACCGACGATAAGCCACGGTTAGCGAGGCCGGCTGATTTAAGTTATTTTATACTTCCGGAAAAAAAGTCCCCTAGTAAAGATACGGCAGAGGTACAAAAAGCAGCTACGTTAACGCGAGCATAGGAAGCGTGATGAAAACAAATACGAGGAGTGTCTAGGGAGCGGCGATTAAATAAATTTTATAAAATATTATCGATATCAGCGTTCTTACTATGTTTTTATAGAAGCATTTCTAAGTCAAGTTTTTTCCATTATCCTCATTTCGATTGTGATCTTGAGTTTACTGTACGTGGCCGCTTGGTTTCCCAATCTATAGTTTGATTGCGTTTGTGCAGTAGACAGTAGTTTGTCATAAGACAATAAGAGCTAAATTTTTGTATCTTTCCTTGTATGCTACGCTCTTACATAAGGCACTGCTGAAGAAATTTTCAAAAAAACTCTAATTTTTGCTTAATATAAACTCACTTTTTAATTGCATTGTATATTGTAAGTAATAGGAATCAGTAAACCCCATTTCTAAGTTCGTCTATATATATTAGTCAATTTGTGTATGTATCTACCCTCCCATCTAATAAATTGTTTGAATTTGTAGGTATAAGATAATATAAATTTGGAGTACCTTTAATCTTGTAGAAATTTTCGGTTTTTTCATGAATCCTTGTTTTATTAAAGCTGTAAATGCAGATTCCACATATAGTACTATAAGCAATTTCCATGCATGAAAAGAAAAACTCAGCTTCATTCATATTAATTTTTATTTTTTTCAGTGATTTTTAATAAATACGTTTCAGTTTTTTGCAACAGTTTTTTTTTCTAATTTCTAAAATGTTAACTTTCTATTTCACAATTTATTCACGATTATATTTTTGGATACCAATATGTTTTTAATTATTGATTCCTTTAGTATTATATATAAACAGTGAGGTGCATATATTACCGAGTACATTATCGTTTTATAAGAAAAAATTATATTTCAAATTTGATATATAATATCAGTATGATAAACCGAAAGATGTGAGCTGGTTTATTTAAATCAACCAAAATTTTATAAAAATAATAATCAAATAAAACTGAATTTTAACCAATATTTATATAACAGGAAGCTGAATCAAAGCAGTTCCTTATAAAACCGATTTTGAAAAAGGTCCCAAGAAAAAGTTCAAGCTAAAATCAGTAGAATTCAACATCAAATTACAAGCCTATTATTTGAATTCGTTAAAGAGAAAACCCGCCATAATAACCATCCGCCATAAGGCCGTTAAATTTCTAAATATTAATGGATTTAAAAGCGAATATTCTGATTTCTGAGTAAATAATGAATACGATCCGTGTGGAAATATTTGCGAACCAGGAAGCAAATCAGTTCGAGTCAAAAGAGTCGACGGAGTCGACTAATCAATCGACGGAGAGACACCAGAAGTACCCAAGGTCGACCACTAATAATTTATCAGCCACCAACTGAAGTTAGCGAGAATCGAAAACTTAGAGAACCAAAGACTGCCGATGTAGATGTGAAGCATATTCCCAGCACAGGTTCGACGCTCCTTCAAAGAAGGAAGCTTTAAAAATTAAGCCTGCCTACCCTGTGTGACACCCGATGAAACCATGGTAACTTTCGTGTATTTGTATAAAACAAGCTGACAACAAACAAACTTTAGGATATTCGGAGGAAAATGTCTGAGGGAAAGTTTCCGAAATAAGGGATTGATTACCTGAATTAAATACTTTATGAAAGCCTATACAAATTACGGTTGTTTGCAAGCTTTCATTATCCTCGGTGGATGATCGAATATAATTCTAGTAGGGTTTTTGTTGTCTAGCGATGCTTGACAAAACCATACTGTGAGTGGGACATTATGGTCTTGCATGAATGTTGCAGCTGCAAAGTAATGGGTTTCTCTTAAGCAGCTTAGGAATACGCAAGTTCTGCGTATTTCTCGATGAAATCTTTAGTTCATTTTATATGAATTGGTATAACATATGATTCATTTCATAAGAAGGGATATAAGCTCCAAGAATTGGTAAAATAGTAATGTGAGTCGTTAGCTTAGAATTCTGAGGATCTTGGTACATTATCAGGAGTTGCCGGAACTGAGATTTTTATCTATTAAAGCCGTAAACACTTTTTGACAGTTAAATTTAGAAAGCTTTATATTATTTGTGTACGGTAAGCAGTACGGGTAATTAGAGGAGAAATCAAATAAATCGGACGAGTAAGTCTTTTAAAAAAATGAGGAAAAAAGATTTGCAATACTTAAATTTAAAGAGTCAGAAATATTATTATACCAAAGGGAAGGAGAAAAACAATTCGATTAGCGTTTAGAGTTTACAAAAGAATAGAAAGAGCTATAAGAAAGTGGAGTTATAATTATTATATCGTTGATTGTTAAGGCCAAAGAAAAGTTACGAAAATGTAGATTATTTGAAAGAACAAGTTTCCTAGATGGTACTAACGTTTCAGGGACAAATTTGTTTAAAGCATTATGAATCACATCGTAAAACAAGTGAAAAAAGTTATCTTCGGCTTGCCGAAGATGGTATACCCTTCAAAACAAAAAGTTTTCCATACAAAGACTTGTTTTCATATCGGTCGTTTGTATGGCAGCTATATGATATAGTGATCCGATCCGGAGCAAACTTTCAAAAATCATGTATGGCTTTGTCAAATAGATAAATGTTGAATTCGGTTGCAATAGCTTAGAAAACAAAAAAGTTTTCCATACAAAGACTTGTTTTCATATCGGTCGTATGTATGGCAGCTATATGATATAGTGGTCCGATCCGGACCAAACTTTCACAAATCGTGTATGGCTTTGTCGAATGAATAAATGTTGAATTCGGTTGCAATAGGTTGGAAAACAAAAAAATATTCCATACAAAGACTTGTTTTCATATCGGTCGTTTATATGGCAGCTATATGATATAGTGATCCGATCCGGATCAAACTTTCAAAAATCATGTATGGCTATGTCAAATGGATAAATGTTGAATTCGGTTGCAATAGCTTAGAAAACAAAAAAGTTTTCCATACAAAGACTTGTTTTCATATCGGTCGTTTGTATGGCAGCTATATGATATAGTGGTCCGATCCGACCGATTCTTAACGCTAGCTTTAAAACTACTGTCTATTTTTTGCATAGAAACAGACGGACAGAGGGACAGACGGACAGACGGACATGGCTATATCGACTCGGCTGTTGATGCTGATCAAGAATATATATACTTTGTGGGGTCGGAGATGCTTCCTTTAATGCGTTACACATTTCTGGACAAAATTATAATACCCTTTTTCAAGGGTATAAAAAGTCCGTAGCAGTATCAATATTGCTACAATTTAAAAAATTTCACTCAATATTTGACAATTGATTTTTTAGGTCAGTTCTTTTAAAAAACTTTGGTCGATATCTTAAAGTGAGTCAATATGCAGTAAAATGAACAGTGTTGGGTGGTGTAAGTCCCCAGGAAGAGATGAGGGAGGCGACAATTATTGTAGTACCTCTAATAAGATTAAGCAGTTTGTGATCTTCTAATGACCCTTCCCCTGCTCTAACGAACTCTTTGGGACGACGTTAAGCTTTGTCTACAATATTAATGAAAGTCGTCCCGTATAGGAACAGGTACAATGTTAGCGACAGATTTCTATGGATCAATGTCTGAAGAAGTAAAACGAGTGGACGCATAATTGCATTTAACTTATTTCCGAGTGTTGGAATCACCAGAATGGCTGGCTCACCAGGTTTAATATCCATTACATTGTTCAATGGCAAATGTGAACTGGAGTTGTGCATAAATTCACCAGACTATCATCAAAAGGAGTTCTAACTGCACAAACAGCGGAGGTTGACATTGTTGTCCAGAAGGACGTTGTCACCATACCTGAACGGCACCCTAAAATCCAATGGTTCTATTTATAGAGGCATCCTAAAATCATTTATGATTTTTTGATGCATTATAGTGCCATTTGATGAAGTTTGCAGAGACTGACAAATCTAGTTTGCTTCATAACAAAAGCAGTATACGTGCTAAAACGATCAGGATTACGTTGATACAGAAGTTTACTATACAGAGGAACTACGAGAACTTTAACAAAAAACCAAAGTATCTATGTTTACTCGTAAAGCGAAATAAATAGCAAATTCTGCCATTCACAATCTAATTTGACGATTTGTTGATAGACTCAAACAATCCAAAGTGGCTAAAACAGACAAAGGATCCCCTAAGAAACGCATCCGAGATGAACCAGAAAAGCGCAGATTATTTATGTCAAACTATCAAGCTACATTAAAGACATTTTAAGTGGTTTTGCAGCGAAACCAAAAGAAGTTGGAGTCAGTACTAAGCCGATCATAAAGACGAAAAATACTTGCAATAGACCAATTTTTATGTGGGTCCACGAGCAAGAGATCCTAAGTAAGAGTCTAGTGCGACAGCGTCAGATAGTCCGGACTCGTTATAA
This sequence comes from Drosophila ercepeae, assembly GCA_018150545.1. Lineage (NCBI taxonomy): Eukaryota > Metazoa > Arthropoda > Insecta > Diptera > Drosophilidae > Drosophila > Drosophila ercepeae. The sequence goes on along the minus strand of JAECWL010000008.1, from coordinate 128,704 downwards.
TGCAAAAAAAATCTGCAGACATCTCTAAAGAAAGTTTTACAGTACCCAAAATTACAATGGACGTTAACATTGATCAGAAAAATGCATATTTAAATAAATTTATTGTGGGATGTGGGGATTCAGATTGGGGCAGAAGTAAATTACACGAAAAAAATACAGTAGGGTATTAACCCACGGTCATAATGTCTCATCCACCAACAATGTCAATAAATTAAAAAAAATGCACATCTAATATAGCAAAATAGCATTGTATCAACAAAAAAATACCAATTGAAAATAAAACTGTAAGTCTGTAGCTAGTGATCAGTAAGCCCCGAATTTAATTAATCATTTTATTATACCCTGTACCCATTAAAAATGGGTGAAAGGGGTATCATAATATGGTGCAAATGTATGTAACAGGCAGAAGGAAGCATCTCCGACCCCATAAAGTATATATATTCTTGATCAGCATCAACAGCCGAGTCGATATAGCCATGTCCGTCTGTCCGTCCGTCCGTCCGTCCGTCCGTCCGTCCGTCCGTCCGTCCGTCCGTCCGTCCGTCCGTCCGTCCGTCCGTCCGTCTGTCCGTCCGTCTGTCCGTATCAACGCCTAGATCTCAGAAACTACAAGAGCTACAGACATGTGCCATAAATCGTTGGATAGGTAATTACCATACGCAGTACAAGTTTATTTTTTTATTTTGATATCACCCCCCGTTCCCCCGCAAACAGCAAAAAACTGCCACGCACACAATTATAAACCTAATGCTATGCAATTCGGCATATGCGTTGGCATATGCGTTATAAAAGCTATCTAATTTTTAAATTTGAACCAAATCAGATAAGAAATACGGAAGTTATGCCACATGCAAAATCTATGGCAGGGAAGCAGAAGCGCAGCAAAACACGCATTGCGCGACGCAGACTGCGACGTTGACAGCGAAATGTGTATGGCTTTATGACACACGAAACTTATTTTCATAACCAAAATCATACCAAATTTATATTGTTATGGTACTCTTTTCTAATAGAATATGGCTTAATTTATTTATTGATATTAAATAAATAAATTGTAAGCATGTCTAAGGGTACAGGGTATTTTGCAATCGGGAAACTCGACTGCTGCTACCTTACTTGTTATAGGCTTAACATGTTAAATAAATAAAATGTCAGATGAAGTTCACGAAATTGTGACAATTTAAAAAAAGTATTTCGTAAGAATTGAAATGGTATGTAGACAAGTAATAAAAAGTTAGAGCCCTAGCTAGTGCTCCGTAAAACTTGAATTAAGCCTAGCATTTTTCTATAGATCTAATATGTTACAACAAATAAAATAAATATTTACACACGGAGGGCGAATAAGTTCACATAAGAAAACATTGCAGCAGGCCGAGGTACAAATCTTATATTATAATATATATAACACAACACATTGTACATACCTACATTTATTATTTATAAGTTTAGTGCCAAGTTTACACATACACACAATTGTTGTTTTGAGCTCTTAGAGACACACGCAGAGAATAAGTCCAACAATAATAATAAGAAAATAAGAAAAGTTACTCTTCAATAAGAGCACATTAGATCAATTACTCTTCAATGAAAGAAAACAGCTTTTTCCGCCCGCATAGGATAAAAACCGACTGCACGAGTTACAACGCTGGAATCCCTGTGTCCAGTCTTGAAGACAGGATAGGTTGCAGTGTTTCTAGAAATCAAATAGAATGGCAAATAGTTTTGCTGAAATAAAACTTTCGTCGAAAGTTGCCACAAACAGTTAAGCAAATTTGCGTCGGAGCGGCGGATTCCAGTAACGAGACGCTCCGCAGTAGTAAGCGTAATTTTTTTTCATGTCCCTATAGAAAATAACCGAATCATTTTTCGGGCTTAATAAATATATGCTAAGAATTTGGAAAAGCGTTGTTACGTCTAAAAAAAAAATTATGTTGTAAGTTAATTTTTGTTCCTGATGAGTTGATGCGTTTCGATGAGGTTCTGGGAAGGAACTTTTTAAATTCTTGCAATATCAATAAAAAGGCATAAAATATTATGCTGAAAGATCCAAAGCCTTTTAGTTGTGCTGTTCACATAGCGAAAGGGAATCGTTGCTAGTTTTTATATAAATATCTGGCAGAAGAAATTATTCTGTCAAGCAGATCAGAATATGTATGCATCTGGGATAGTGTGTTAAAAAAAACGTCGGGCGACATTAGATCATATATCGATTTTAGAAGATTAAGAGGTAATTACCAATCTCATTGATATACGACTTGTTGAATGGACTAGTTTGAATATCAGTGCTTACGAAATTAGAATTGCACAACGGTTACTTTCATGTCAAAAAAGAGTCTGGAAAAAAGCATCATTCGTTACACGTATTCGTAGATAAGATAGGCATCTTAAATTTTGGAGAAAATGAGTTAAAGTGCTTTAAACTTGTGAAGCAAAAGTAAGTCCCGGAGTTAGCATTATACAATCATAAAGACGATACTGAGCTACACTGTGGCGCAAGCTTGTTATGTTTTGCAGCAGTCCTTATGCAGAATAACGAAGGCAACAAAATGCTTTCGATAAAATTTTCAGCGAAAGAAAAATAACATAGTTTCCAGATGGACACTAACAATAAATTCAGATTACAATTCTCGATTTTTATGTATTTTCATTCATTAGCCTTAATGCTAAACAAAATTTTTTTTAAGATCTTAGTTGGTTTATGGAAATGCAGTTTTATGAATTTATACTAAAACACAAGCCTAGAAAACAAATGCATCCTGTAAATTTCTTTAGAGAATGAAACATAATGAATAGAGAAGCTAATTCATTTAAAACTATTATGACAATTTTAGGATGGGAAAATAAAATCAATTTAGAATCAATTATAAGTTGGGGAGCACAATCATTAAATTAGAAATGGGGTAATAATGCTCAAAAAATATCGCGAATTTTGTGTTTTTTCAAAAATTATTTGTTTATTCAGGAATATCTATTTTGTCCCCTTCAATGTAATGAGATATTATGCACTTGTGCCAACGGTTTTTCCAATCTTCGAAGCACTTCAAAAAATTTTTTTTTTGTTCTTGTTCAGCTCCTCCTTCGAAGACGAGATAAAGGTCAATCGTAGCGTAACGTCGTTTTATGGGCCTCTTCAGTTTAGGGAACAATAAAAAGTCACAGGGGGCCAGATCTGGGGAATACGGTGGCTGCGGCACCTTTTTTGTGTTGGTTTTGTTCAAAAAGTCGCGCACAAGAAACGATGTGTGAGCAGGGGTGTTATCGTGGTTTCCGGCGTTTCTGGCGGATTTCTTCGCGCAAATTGCGCATAACTTGCAGGTAACATTCCTTGACCGTTCTACCCTGTGGTAGGGACACATGATGCACCATACCCCTGCAATCGAAGAAAACTGTCAGCAAAACTTTCATATTCGACCGAACTTGTCGCGCTTTTTTCGGTCTTGGTTCGTGCGGCAGCTTCCATTGAGATGATTGAGCTTTGGTTTCCACGTCATAACCATAAACCCACGATTCGTCACCTGTTATGACCCTCTGGAGCAAATTTGGGTCGTTGCGGACAGAGTCCAACATCTTTTTAGCAATGCTCATGGGATGCTGTTTTTGGTGGCAATTGAACAATTTTGGTATGAAAAGTCAAAGACGATCCAAAAAACGTGCAAGCAAAGCAGCTGTCAATAATTAAGTGAACATTCAAAACGGCCGAGCTTGTCGGCATAAGTGACAGACATGAGTACCAACATAACGCGACAAAAAAATCGAAATTCGATTATATTTAACCCGCGAAAATTCAAAATTCGCGATACTTTTTGAACACACCTTGTATACCAAAGGACTCTTTTATTTTCCAATACAGATAGAGCACGTGTTATAAAAATAGCAGGAAAATTAGGGAAATTCGATTTGCACAAATTCCTTAATTGGGTTTGTATATTACTATTTATACAAATCTGGACCTATTTAGAAAATTTCGTACGAGTCCTGCGACTATATCACGTAGCTGCCATATAACTAAGCTATCGGATTTTTTGGGAGAAGATACTTGTGAATTTTTCACTCAATTTTTTTAAAATCCATTATATAAGAAAGTAGGATTCTGAAGTTCTTATAGGGATCCGCCAACTACATCCGATGTATGCTATATCTCTTACCAATATAAGCCGAGGTTTAACTCCAAAGCTAACATACATATATAAACTTCGTTTCCCTTTAAATTAGCTTTCCTTTCTTTTTTTTTATGTTTTTACCACAATAACCCCGTTGACTCTCACCAACTTAATAATAAATAAATGCTACTCTAAATATAAGTTTTTTGGAATACAAGCATTGTACTTATATAAGGGGGCATGTATACAGGGGGCGTTATGAAAGTAATGCGCATTTTCTAAGAAAAATATATTTGTTGATCCAATCAGTACAAATTATTAAAATTCTTCAAAATAGTCCCCTCCTGCGTCAATACACTTGCGGAGACGTGTATGCCACGCCTGGAAAGCACCCTGAAACTCCTCGACAGAAATGCCTTTCAGGAAACTTGTTACGCGAGCTTGGATGTTCTCCACCGACTCCCAGTGTTTTCCCTTTAACTCTCTCTTCAGTAGGGGGAACAAAAAAAAGTCGCACGGAGCTAAGTCAGGGCTGTAAGGAGGCTGGGGCACAACTGAGATCTTCTTCTGGGTCAAGAAGTCGGTGACGACGAAGGCCGTGTGGCTGGGGGCGTTATCGTGGTGGAGCATGAAAACGTCTTTGATGTCTGGCCTGACGCGTACGACTCGGCGTTTCAGTCTCTTGAGTACCTCTTGGTAAAAGGCTCCGTTGACAGTTTGTCCTTGCGGTACAAACTCAAAATGGACGATTCCTCGGACGTCAAAGAAGACAATCAGCATTGTTTTGATACGAGATTTGCTCATGCGCGCCTTCTTGGGTCTGGGAGAAAATTGTGTGTGCCACTCGGAGCTCTGTCGTTTGGATTCTGGATCGTACTCGAACATCCAGGATTCATCCCCAGTTACAGTAAAATTTAAAAAACCTGGATCATTTCTAATCGATTCCAACAATTCTTCACAGCGAACGCTCCGTCGCACCGTGACACAACAGAAAAAATGACTTCGCTCTACGACACGTCCTACCACTTCTATTGCTCAGAGCGAACTGAGACCGAGCGCGTTGGAAAGGAGAGACTCCGCCCCAAATTTTCAGACAGGTCCGAGCGTGCTACGACAGGTAGTTACGTGACAATGAAACCATGCGCATTACTTTCATAACGCACCCCTTATAACACAGGGAAGGAAGCGGTTCATACACCAAAAAGTACATACATATGTATGGCCTTCATTAATAGCGAAGTCGATCAGGACATGTCTGTCTAGCAGTATGAATATATGTATGTACACAGGGAATATACGAGATGGACGGCCTTTTGAACAAAAACGCCATTTTTCTGTATCATCCATGCAGAACTATTTTTATGGTTAATGCAAAACAATCCAGCTAAATCGGAAAATAAATTAAAGAATATGAAGACAATTTGGGTGGTCTGTTCTGAAAAACAAGTTTTAGAGTTATAACATGTTCAAGTTGCCACATAGGTAACATAAACCCTGTTTAAATAAATTAAAATGTATAAACTTTTAATATTTAACAAAAAAAAATAAAAAAACACAAATTAAATTTTTTTCTCTAACAAGCTATATAAGCAGCGCAGAGCGGCAAGAGAAATTTTATATTATATTAGGTCAAATAAAAAGTTCGTTCGGTTTTTTATTGATTTTTTAAAAGATGATAACTTTGTGTACATTTGTCCGATTTAAGTCAAACATGCGTCGTTGTGTTCGTAAACTTGTTGCCAACGAGACGCCAACTTCATTTACTGCGAAGGGTGCGTCCCTATTGGCAAAAAACTCGGAGAGCTAATTTTACAGGCCTCTCTTGAGGCCATCTTCTCACCATTAAGCGCATTCGCCATGGACAGGAAAAGATGGTAACCACTTGGTTGTTGAAAATAGAGGGCCGAATTGAGTGTTTGGCCATAGGGGAGCAGTTCGTAGTAGATAATTCCTTGCCAATCCCACCAAACACACAGCAAAACCTTCCTGGCCGTCAATCCGGTCTTGGCCAGCGTATGGGCCGCTGAGTGAAATTACCGGAATGGAACCTAGCAAACCACTTTTGTCCTACACGTTCATTTAAAGTATCGGGCCCATAAACTAAATTAATTTTTTCAGCCACTTCGGCTGCTTTTTCGCCTTGATCAAAGAAAAATTATAAAATACTGCGAGTTTTCTCTTTTCTGGTGCCCATCTTCGACGAGCGCTTACAACGTACCGAGTCAATTAATCGAAAAACTGTCAAAGACAAACATTTAGCGCGAATAATGACATTTTCAGCGCTACTATACGGCGCTGACTACTACTACTACTACTATGCGATACGTAACACTAGTTTTGTTAACAATAACGCCATCTCTTAGATAAAAACCGAACGAATTTTTTTCTTTACCTAATATAGTCAACTAACTCCTTTAAAGCCATCCACTTTTGTTTATATTCATAAACAAATTCATATTTTTTTATTTTTATTAATCTATACATTCATTCCCACCAAACTTCCCCTTTTCATTTATGTCAAACTTTTTGCATTGCTTTCTGACAGTGCTTGAAAAATTTTAAATCTTTCGCTGGGGGCCTGTAAAACGTTCATCCGTGCGGATTGATATTTTTTAATTTTCTAGTATTAATTTTTTCGATCTAATTAAAAGAGAGTTTTCTAGTATTAATTTTTTCGATCTAATTAAAAGAGACCCTACAAAAATTGTTTTCATAGCTGAAATGCAGTTTTTATCGATCTCAGTACTAAGATATAAATAAAATTTTTTTTATTTTGTAACAGAAACACAATAAGTTTACATTTTTTGCAATGATTTTGTGGGTCGCCGCGAAACACTTTTTTTAGAACCTTTTAATAGTCGTATAGAACAATAAAACTTTAAATTTTTTTATAAAAAATTAAATAAAAATTTCAATTTTCATTGAAAAAATAATACTGGTTGAATAATTTCTGTTTTTCGGACCTGTCAGTTATAACCACTTAAGGTATTTAGGTAAAATGATTAATGCATAAAAATATGTGAAGAGTTTACAATAAAAATTTTCGCTCTAGCATTTCACCAAGTTTATGCTATTGCGGGGGTCTGCATCGTCCAGCTGTTGTTCCAGAAAAATCCAAGGCCTTCTGTTCAATAATTGGAATACGGTCGTCATATAATGTAGGAGCTTGCAAAATTATTCCAGCTGTCCCAGCGAGAACAGCCAATGTAAAAATCCATAGAAAAAGTCTATCCAAAACCATTGCCACGTACTTCCAGTCCTCCTTTACCTTTAATAAAAGAGTACACAATAATAAAATTATTAACCAACTGATTTTCGGTTTTTTCTCATTTTTAGCAAAGGTCGTTTCCTGGTATTTCTACAAGTCCAGGTATCCATAGAATATTCAATTTATTTAGGAACTTTTGTAAGAGGTTATAACCCACTAACTAGTTGTTTTCTCTGTTATTTTAATTCTCAATTGCGTCCATAGCTGAAACCTATAGCTGCAAGGGAATCGGAATATATACAAAATTTACCTTATATTCTTTTAGTATTTCTAGGGCTTCAATTATGGCGATTAGTTCCGTTCAAAAAATTGAGGAATAGTGTAAAAGTTCTGTGCGTCACAGATTTCGTTTGCGAAAACGTAGATGTATCTGCGATTGTTTTCAGCTTCTTTTGATTTACGTTTTTTGCGATAAACTTCAGCAGATGTATCTTTCTTATTTCAGATCTAAAACATCCCTACATCCTTAGGGTACTATAAATTTAAAACAAGTGAGAAAAGTTATCTTCGGCTTGCCGAAGATGATATACCCTTGCAGATCTTTACAAAATTGCAATAAGTACTTATGTATTTTACTTATATTTTACTTATGTAACAATCAGAAGTTTTTCAAAAACAAAAACAAAAAAGTTTTCCATACAAAGACTTGTTTTCATATCGGTCGTTTGTATGGCAGCTATGTGATATAGTGCTCCGATCCGGACCAAACTTTAAAATATCATGTATGGCTATGTCAAATGAACAAATGTTTAATTCGGTTGCGATAGCTTGGAGAACAAAAAAATTTTCCATACATTTTTAAACTTGATCTGCGTGCAACAAAAATAATGATCTGGTAAATATTTCAAAACGCTAGCTTTAAAACTACTGTTTTTTTTTTGCATAGAAACAGACGGACAGACGGACATGGCTATATTGACTCGGCTGTTGATGCTGATCAAGAATATATATACTTTGTGGGGTCGGAGATGCTTTCTTTAATGCGTTATACATTTCTGGACAAAATTATAATACCCTCTGCAAGGGTATAAAAAACTATATTACAGAGCTACATATATAATAAAATGTATGTAATTTTATTTATCACAATAAATTTATAGCTCCTCAAATTTACAGGAGTAGTTGTTCTTTTTGATTCCGCCCGGTATAACTTAGACAAGGATGGTTTTAGTTTATTACCATTAATTATACCCTGTACCCATTAAAAATGGGTGAAAAGGGTATCATAATATGGTGCAAATGTATGTAACAGGCAGAAGGAAGCATCTCCGACCCCATAAAGTATATATATCAACAGCCGAGTCGATATAGCCATGTCCGTCTGTCCGTCCGTCCGTCCGTCTGTCCGTATCAACGCCTAGATCTCAGAAACTACAAGAGCTACAGACATGTGGATATCGTTGGATAGGTAATTAGCATACGCAGTACAAGTTTGTTTTTTTATTTTGATATCACCCCCCGTTCCCCCGCAAACAGCAAAAAACTGTCACGATCACGCTCCCCCGCAAACCTCAAAAAACTGCCACGCCCACAATTATTGTCCTTATGCTATGCAATTCGGCATATGCGTTGGTGCTTATAAAAGCTATCTAACTTTTAAATTTGAACCAAATCGGATAAGAAACACGGAAGTTATGCCACATGCAAAATCTATGGCAAGGGAAGCAGAAGCGCAGCAAAACACGCATTGCGCGACGCCGACTGCGACGTTGACAGCGAAATGTGTATGGCTTTATGACACACGAAACTTCTTTTCATAACCAAAATCATACCAAATTTATATTGTTATGGTCCTCTTTTCTAATAGAATATTGTTTCATTTATTTATTGATACTAAATAAATAAATTGTAAGCATGTCTAAGGGTACAGGGTATTTTGCAATCGGGAAACTCGACTGCTGCTACCTTACTTGTTTTTATATTAATTTTGATTTGTTTGTACTAAAGCGACCAAGTGTCGGTTAAGAAATGATTAGCATTGAGCAAAAATTAATAAGATCAATAAAATAATAAACATAATTGTGTATGTCACTTCTCCACACTTTGATTGAATGTTTTTAAGCTAGGGTATAAAGTTTGTAGTGGTGGTGACGTTTGTATTTCAATGTTATCTTGGTTTTGCTTTACAATGTATTTGACAAGTAATTGCCGTCGAATCTTCTTATACTTCAAAATGTTTGTTTCTGTTACTTGTTTCTCTAAATATTAATTCTTTTGTTTTGTTGTTTTGTTTGTTGTTCGATCATCTCTAGTTTAGTTTGGTTGTTTTGAATAATTATTGGCTTTGATGGAATTTCAGCCTGAGAAGAACTTAAAGTTATTTCTTCAATTTCTATTGAATAATTTATTATTTCTTTTATCAATCGTCCATATCTACAGGGTGCGGCAGCATAATTTCTTTTTTCAAATCAACATTATTATTGTTCCGAAACTTCTGTGAATATTTGCTTTTGTTAATTTTCTTCTTTTTCTTGAATGATGATTTATACAAAGTTACTTTTCGCTTATCTCCTACATCATAATGATTTTCATTTATCTGTTTAATCACCTTATTTTTCTTAAATGGATTTTGTAATTGTTCTCTTATGATACCTTGTATCTACTTCATAGTCATTTATTCCCTTTTTAAGTTGTTCAATTCGTTTTTCCGTTTTCTTTTGAACATTAAATTGGGGAGTAAAGCATTATGTTTCCTGGTTTCTCTCCTTTCGCTGAATGTTTTATTTCAAAATTATAATTCTATAAAATGCTTTCCATTTTTTAATATTTTTGTTCTATATTTTTTAGTGTACTTATAATTCTTATTTTTTCATTTATTGTTTTATGAACTCCATTTATATAATATCTCCAACTACTGTCTTACTGGTAACTTCATAATTAATTCCCTGTGAAGTTATAAAATCCCTAATTACGTTGCTCGTAAATGCTGCATCTTTGTCAAATTTGATTGTTTCCGGTTTATCTAAATAACTAAATATTTTTATTAATGCCTTTTTGCATTCTGACCAATCTTTTCCTTTCATTGGTTCAACTGCTATAAATTTTGAATAAACATCAATACATGTCAAATATGTATTGCCTTCGCTTGCATAAATATCAACGACGAATTTTTCCCTACAGTGATCTGCTTCTGGTTTGGTCTTCATTGGTAATTTTGTCTTCCTATATTCATGTTTAGCTACGTTGCTAATCTCGCATTCGTTAATTATGTTTTGAATAAGCCTTAAAGCGTCTAAAAAAAAGTTAATTTATTTATTTTTATTTTGATAGTTTTGATTTGCATAACACCCCTGATCTTAATAAGTAATTTCAGTAATTTTGAGAACCTGACCCATAATTTTATATTCTTATAATAGTATAGTCGTTCTTCTTGAGCTTCTCTGATTAAATTATCTATGGATGAAATATCATGTCTTGACAAATGCATATAAATTCTGTCAGGTAATTTTTTATGTTGTTTTTTTTAATTGTATTTAACAAGGATATTTTATAGGTCATTTTATTAACTTCATTAAGTCTTCAACAAATTATTCAGCTTTTAACGCTGAAAATTCAAGTGAACAAAGCTACTGACAGAGAGCGAAATAGAACAAAAATTTCAGCTGAAAATTTGGCGAATGTGGTTCCGGACTATGACGGAGAGACTATTCCTGTGGAGAAGTGGTTCAAGAATTTTGAACAAAATGCAGAGGCGTATGGCTTGAGCGAGCAACAGAAATACGTACAAGCACGTGAAGAGACAACAAAGCTGGCAAAGCTGTTCTTAGATTCGGAAGTTCTTAATACGTTTAAGCAGTTGAAAAACGCGTTAGCTAGAGAATTTAGGCATACAATGAGAAGTGCTGATTTACATGCCAAACTGGGAGAGCGAAAGTATGAGTATATGTTGACATAGCAACACAGGGAACGATCGACGAAGAGTCCCTTATTGGATACATTGTGGACGGTTTAGATATACCAAGTGAATTCCAATTAAACCTGTAGAGCTGCAGGGATTTCACGAGCTTAAAGAGAAATTCGAGATATACCAACGCAAGTGCATGTCTAATCAAGTCAAGTCGGACAGTGGTGGCAAGAAAAACACATACAATGCCAGCCACCGAAATGCTCGTTGCTTTAATTGCGGGTCAGCTGAGCACCTGAGAAAGGATTGCAAGACAGACACAAAATGCTTTAAGTGTGATGGCGTGGGACATATTCCAAGGGAGTGTCCACAAGTATCCAGATCTGTGCAGGTGGTTCAGTCTTCAAAACGAGATAAAGGGATAATTGTGAACGGACTTGAAATAAATTGCCTGGTGGACACTGGGGCGGATGTGTCAATCGTTCGCAACTCAGTTTTTAAGAAACTGACCGACGTGAATCTGGAAAAATGATTCACAGTACTGCGAGGCTTTGGAAATGTAAAAACAATGCCACTGGGTACATTTACGGGAGCCGTGTGCGTCGATGGAGCTGAGGTAGAACAAAAATTTTATGTTTTTCCGGATACAAATATTGAAGATAACGCCCTGCTTGGTTTTAACTTCGCATTCAAGTTTCGTGTCACATTACACGAGGAGGGGTTCACTTTCACCAAGGTGTCAGCGCGATCAGCACTGAACATAATCAGCTTAGTATATACAATATTGTTGAGAACGAAAATAACTTGCGTGTTTCTGAACACTTCAAGCCGATTATTCTGCCGTTCGTCGACAATTACAAGCCAGCTGAATCTCCAATCGAGTGTCCTATACAAATAAGGATCGTACCGGACGAACAAATAAAACCATTTCGTCACCAACCAAGTCGGTATTCAGCTATGGAAGCGGCCGCCGTAAAAGAGCAAGTGGAAGTCCTGAAGGATGAACTGTCGCATAGCCACAGCGAATTGTGTAAACTTACAGCCGAGCACGACCTGCTGATGTTGCAAGCCCAGAATAAATCAATGAACATGAACGCCGAGTTGATCGCAAAACAGCAGGACATGGAGCTCCAAGTGGAGCAGCTGAACGAGGCCAAGAGACGGGAGAAGCGCCTGGCACAGCAGGAGATCGACCAGTTGAAGGAAAAGGATCTGGAACAGTCTAACCTCAAGGCCACACTCGAGAGCAAAAAGCTGACCCAGCAACGCAGGCCGTCCAGATGCAAGCCAAGGACTTCGAGAAGGCCACCAACCAGGCCAAGCAGGTTGTCCATCAGGATTTAGAGAACTTAGGCCTATAACTGGAGAGGGCCAACCAGGAAATTGAAGATTACAAAAAAGCAAAGGAGACCAAAGACCAGGAAATCGAAGATCTCAAGGAGGAGTGGGTTCAAATCAAGGAGCAAATGTCTCAAGCCGAAAACGAAATTGTTGAGAAATCAAAGACAGTAACAGAGTTAAAGGACCGGAACAAGGAACGACTGAAACAGTAGCTGGACCAGGCCGAAGAAGAGCTCAGGCAGGCGGAAAACGTCGCCTACCAGGAGAAGCAGCTGGCCCAGGCGGAGATCCGGCGACTAAAGGAGAAGATCTGCGATGTCCAGAAGGAAGAGAACGCCAAGAGTCTGCAGGAAATCGGGAGACTAAGCTCGCAGCTGATAGATTCCCAACAGAAGGTCCTGGAGCAGACGGATCTGATGGCCAAGGCCCAGAAAGAGGCCGTCGAGCTGACCAAGCTCCGAGGAGCGCTTTGAGGAGCAGCTATGCACCGAACAGCGGAAGTTCAAGGAGGAGCAGACGGCCACGATCAATCAGTTTAAGAGTGAGACCAAGTCGCTTCAGCGGGAGCTGCATAGGAAAAGCAGAGCCTCATGCGCGATGAATGGGAGCCCCAAGTGAAGCTGGCCACGATGGAGAACCAGTTGGTGACGCTGAAGGAGCTGCGGGTCCAGACGGAGTCGGACCGTGCCACCGCCCAAGAGCGGATAACGAAGCTAGAGGCTAAGCGAGTCGCCCAGGAGAACGAGATGCTGCATCGTCTGAGTCAGACTCAGAATATCAGGATGACCGAATGTAAAGTTGAGTTGGGCATCGATACATATCAAGGTGCCTGCTAAGCGATAGTACACGATATTAGGAGGTATCATCACCAGATCGAATGACAGCAGGGGCAGTATGAAAAACGGGCTAGCAAGTGCAAGACGTTAAAAGAGCAGAAGTCGTCGATGAATCAAGTCCGAGCATAGAAGTTGGTGTGTCGGAGGTGCAATCGTCGTCAAGCCGTTAAATAGTCAAGCGGTCAAGTTGCAGTCATTGCCAGCAGAGTCGAGAAGGCGCTGTTCCATTATTTTTGATATATGTAACTAACTATTTTAATAAACTGGCTTAAATGCCTTACATTTGGTGCTCGTTCCGGTCAAAAGCCTTACATCTGAGGCTCAATCCGGTCAAATAAGTTGGATACATTAGCTATTGCGATCAAAGCGTCAGTACGTCGTCAGAAGAGAGCGAGTACATGAGCGACGAAGAACTAGAGCAAGAGAGAACACGTGCTTTAACAGGGTCGCAAACGCGCTACGAAAGGGAACTTGAAAAAGTGGAAAATCAACAGAAATACAAACTGAAGAAGAAATGAGTAACGAGAGTCTTCAACAAATAATTCAGTTTTTAACGCTGAAAATTCAAGTGAACAAAGCTACTGACAGAGAGCGGAATAGAACAAAAATTTCAGCTGAAAATTTTGCGAATGTGGTTCCGGACTATGACGGAGAGACTATTTCTGTGGAAAGGTGGTTCAAGAATTTTGAACAAATTGCAGAGGCGTATGGCTTGAGCGAGTAACAGAAATACGTACAAGCACGTTGAAAGATAACAAAGCTGGCAAAGCTGTTCTTAGATTCGAAAGTTCTTAGTACGTTTGAGCTGTTGAAAAGCCTGTTAGCTAGAGAATTCAGGCATACAATGAGAAGTGCTGATTTACATGCCAAACTGGGAGAGCGAAAGTATGAGTATATGTTGACATAGCAACACAGCGAACGATCGACGAAGAGTCCCTTATTGGATACATTGTGGACGGTTTAGATATACCAAGTGAATTTGTAGACTCTGTTGGTTTTTAAAGGGTTTATTTAATTCGGATGCACAAAGTTTAGTTATTGTTTGTATTGTATTTATTGACGGTGCGTGCTCTTGCCGTTGTACACAGACCGGCAAGGCTTTCGGATGACGACTTCGGTGTGACCGAAAAAGCATGTAGGGTTGCCAGATGCATTTCCAACACTTTTGATAAAAATTATTCGTACGGGACGTGGTTGATGTACTTCTCTATGAGGGTATATTTTAAATTTTCCCAGTTTCCAGTTAAGCTCCTTCTGGTGACCTGTTATACGCGAACTCCCAACTGTAGCTCGATTGCTGAATAGACGATATTCTTTTGTCTAGGGTCAACCGTCAGGTACAGCTGCAACATGAATACGACTCTTCTGGTGAATGGCTCCAGAATATATATGCTGTTCACCATCAAATCTCGGTAGGTCCCTCAATTGTGCCAGTAATTGAAACAGGTGTGTCTCGGACAATACAACATTGTCCCTTGGTACTGGTGGTGCATTTGATGTTGGGTCAGACATTTTGAAAAATGACCAAAAATTGTCCAAATTTATTACACTAAATCCAGCAATTATTAAAACTGATTTTTAGTTTAGTATTTTTTTTTTTGTCACTTTTTATTAATTTCACGGGTTTTTTTTTTTTTTTTTTGAATCGCGTAATTGACTAAAAACTAAAAACTGATTTTGGTTTTTTTTTCGGAATAGATTCGTATTTACGGATAACCCAATGACTATCCTACCGACTGCGCCAATAAAATATATTGTGTTTATTTATCACAATAAGTTTGTACTTCCTCAAATTGTTGTTTTGAGTCAGCTCGGAATAAATTAGACAAGATTTGTTCTAGTTTATAACCATTTATTTTATAATTCGGTATGTCTATGTTATTTGATGTGTGGCTAAGACTGTAACTCTTAGACTGAAACTCATTGTTAAGAGGATCCCAATAAGAATCGGTCTTGCTCCAATGAGTTCGGTTTAGAAACTGTTTTATTAATATTCTTCAACATCCGAAGATCCACAAAAATCTTAAAATTAGGTCTTATGTACTAACAAGAGTTCTTTAAAACTATTTATATACTTATGCCCCCAACCATTATTCGTTTACATTATTTGGTGAGGTTATGAGGAAGGGAAGAAGTTGGAATCAAAAAAGAGGTGGTTTCAAAATAGTTCAGCAATATATTTTTTTGTTGTTAATTTGTTAATTCGCATATAGTTTAAGAAGCTGCTGTTGTGTCTTAATTCCGCAAAAGCGTCCGATATTGTTTATTACACATTATTACATGGTGATGTGTAAGGTGCAATTTTTGTAGTACATTTTTTAATGGATCGTTCTTTGGCTTGTTTTGAAATTCGTCTAAATTAATCGTTCCCTCTTCTTTATTTGACATTATATTCGGCAGATAGATTATTTTTCAAAACACTCTATTTTTAATTTTGTTTAATCCTAGTTTTCGAAGGCTTTTATTTTACCACGGCTTGGAGTAACTTGATAGGTGCGTTTGAGGAATAGTATTATTCGCACTAGTGAGAATAATTTTGTTTATTGTGGCTGCTTCTTTGTTGGTCTTTAAAAAGACCACCTTTTTCGCAATAAATTTTTGTTTGCGTGCTCCTGCAGGGAGAGAATACCTCCCCTCAACCTCTACGGGGAAACCATCCCAATGAATAACACTCCATAACACACCTCCCATATCTTGGGCTTACCCAGGACCGCAGGCTCACATGGCGTCCACACCTAATCAACAAGCGCAACCAGGCCAACCTACGACTTAAGCAACTGCACTGGATCCTGGGGAGAAGGTCTGAGCTCAAAGAAAAATTCAAACTGCTTATTTACAAAGTAGTGCTGAAGCCAATCTGGACATATGGGATACAGTTGTGGGGCACGGCAAGCTGTTCTAACCGCATCAGTATCTAGCGGTTTCAGAATAAATTCCTGAGAACAGTTTCGAACGCCCATCCGTACCACGAAAACTCAATAATCCATAAAGAGCTTGGAATTAGTTGGGTAGCAGAGGAGATCACCCGTCTCAGCAAAAGATACATAAATAGACTGGACAACCACCCCAACCACCTGGCCACCAACCTCCTAGATAAAAGGCAATCCCTAAGACGCCTGAAAAGGAAACACCCTCTTGATCTCCCCAACCAATAGAAATTTAAGTTAAAGGTTTTCAACAATATTTATTTGTGTAAGTATTAATAATAGAATAAATGCCGTCTGCACTTAATGAGTCGAATTTGTATGTTTGTGCGTGGCGATGACTGACGCTTCTTGTCTCCAAATCTCTACTGCTTATTACTAGTTAGATCTCTTAAGATTACCCTACGTTCTTAAGCAGAGCTAAGATCTTGGCTCGAAAGCTCCGATACTGTTACATTAAAGCGGGAATACGTAATAAGTAAGTTACTCCGGTTCACTTAGACACCTAAGTCAACCTCATTAGATATACATTCCATGTACCTCCATTAAGTCAAGGTCTCCCTCAAACCATTTAATGATTGTCCACTCGAAATAAGAATGTTAAAAAAAAGGCAGCTGTTGATCCGTTGAATTTTGTATTCATATTATCCGGTTATTTTTCCATGGTAGTAAATGTTGTGCTCATGACAGCAATAAGCTAGTATCTACAGTCGATTCCACGATCTTCTATGTTCAATTAAAAGGTTCAATAAGTAACCGAAAAAGCGAAAAAAAATTAAAACTTCCAAAAGTTCTCAATAAGTATATCCCTTTTAATATGAAAAGTTTACTTTATCGAAGCGTTTTTTTTGTTTCCGCTCTGTGCTAAGTAAGCAAACGAAAATTTTGTGGTATTCCATCGTTCCATTTCAGCACAACAATTAATGTGGCTTTAGGAAGCTATATTCTTTAAAACTACCACATACCTTTATTTTCTTTGTAAGCAGTATATATGTCGGAAAAATCAGAATCCAACGACTATAGCATATAGATCCCATATAACTGAAGGATCAGAAATGTTAAGACCAGTTACCATTTCCCCAGAGCCTCTTGTATTCGAATACATTTTCTATATCCCTTATCAAAAGCAGAAACAGCAATTGTGCTGGTACCATCTTTATGGCATCTTTAAACCATTATTCTCATTCTAAGCCGAGTTGTTACATTAATTGGCAAAAAGTGTTTCCCGCCTTTCGGCGAGCAGCACGTACGAAAACTTCGCAAGTGGTCAAAATACTATAATATTTTCGACGAACAAATTAAAGTAGCAGAAACTGTGAATAGTTATCCCTAGACTCACTAATAGTGATATCAACGTACAAGCATAGTGATTATAAGCTTGCTACAAAATCTACCTTAAAAGAGCGATCTTCGAATCCTCAATGACGAACTGGACAACTAAAGTCGCTACCGGGACTACCGAGCCATCGCCCATAAAAATTATCAAGCGAATGTCATGTGTGTCTTCACCCAAATGCCATGAAGGAGTCAAATTTTGGTACCAAGATGCCTTAACATAGCTGAAACGGCAGCTGAAACCGCTTGGGTTGCTTCTACAACTCCCAGCTGATAAAGAGACTTATTTTGGTTTCACTAGCATTTTGGTTCATTAGCACTTAATGGGCACCAATAACAATACTGACAATATCCTGCAGGTGTTAAATGAAAGCATGGACGCTCTGCGCTTGCTTCAAGAAAAAAGATGGATTTAATGAGGTGATGCTACAACAGCAGAGGCTAATCCCCAATCTGCTCACTACGAGACAAGCGCAGCTGCGCATCTTAGTGCGGACGGTGACGGCATCCCCACGAAGCTGCGCAAGCGAGACACATTATATAGACGCAGTGTAACCCAAAATATATGGATTATATGGATACGAGAACTGTTCCACCAACGACCCATGTGACGGAAACGCCAAAGGTGGTTGTGTGATTTTTGTAAAATCTAGTCTGATACATTTGCCTCTCCCCCACCCACGCGTCTGCAACTATCGAAACTTGTCACGGCCATATAAACTTTGGCGCGGCCTAATGTCTTCCGAGGTTTTAATGAACCACAGACGACTTCAAATGAATCTTAGAGCTATATCATATTAATTTCCCCCAAGAGCCAGCATCAAGAAGTTCTTTTGTAGGGAGAGCTCCAGACGTATGACCCATACTTCAATATCGGACGTACTAAGGATATATATAAGGTTTTAGTTATATAAGGGTCATTGAATTCCTTCGACCCTCTTTTAATGAAGACAAGCCCACCTTTGGCTTTATTAACTATCTTAGAAATATGGTCGGAAAATTAATTTAAAAGTCTAATAGGACACCAAGATCATTAACCTGAGTTAATGTTTCTTATAGAAATCACATTCGTTGCCATTCGTATGCTGACGCGTGAAGACGTGTTTTCATCGAGCTCCGAAAAAAATCAAGTAATTTTAGTGAAGTGAATGGTTAATAATAAAAAGCAAATAAATAAATCGAAAGCGAAAGAGACACTCCGTGTCTCGATGCACCAGCGCTCGTATACATATTCTGCGTATGAAATAGTATAAACAATATTTTCAAACAAATAAATAAAAAAAGCACTATGAGCCAGAACGAGACTCGCGCTCAGCGACAACGTGAGCTGGACGATCGCCGGCTCTCATTGCAACGAAACAACGCGTACTTTTCTTACGTCTCCGCGACTCCTGGAGACAGAGAGCGGTCAAACACTCATAACTCGAAAAATGTAACTTTGCCAACAAATCAAGAAAGAGCGCGTTCTTGCTCTCCCTCACTAATAGTTTCGTCACAAAACCAGCACTCTCCAAACACTTGAGTAATCTCTCAGGGCCTACCTTCGGTGACCAGTACTGTGACAACCAGAACCACTGCAACTGCAATCACAACTACTATTGAAACGGTATCGACATCTCGCTCAATTTCGTGGACGCATGCTTTCTCTCTCACTGAACCGATTAAAACAAAAACACAACTTAACGGTTCTGCGGCATCATCAACTAATCAAAAAGTAAACAAGCACACCGGGTCGACCATACAGACTGGAATGGAACGCTACATAACAATAACAGAAAACTTAGCCCTCAAAAGTACATAAATCAACAAACAGAAAACAAGTAAAAATTACACGCGACAATGCTAACATGCTCACTAATAAAACGCCATCAAACACCAACAGATTTGAGCTGCTGGCAAAATCAACTGATGAAAGTATACAACCGCGAAAGTCACATAAAGAGGAACCTAAGAAGATTAAGCCTCTTCTAATATACATTCGCGAAAAAATAGCGAAATAAGCTCCCAAACATCATTGACTTCGCAATAATAGGAAAGATCCCAAGAAATATTATTACGGCCAAGTCAATTGCAGAACTATCATTTAATCACTCTTCAGTTCTACTTACTCTCACTGACTTACTTACTGAGCGGCCCTACAGGCTGACACACAACAGGACCAACTGGGCGAGGTTCCCGACATATGTTTGTACGCATATGGAACCAACTCATACGGTGTTCACCGAGGAGGATGTTGATAGTCTGGTCAAATCGATCGAGGAAACACTTGTTGCTATCGCCAAGGCCTCTATCGCAGACCCACACAAAAAAACATATAATACCAAGACAAATAGCGAATTCGGGCAGCTTGAAAAACTAAGACTAAGAAGAGAATGCCAGAATCACAGATCCCTAACGGCTTAAGAACAACTAAAAATAGCTACACGTAGACTACCAGGGCACTTACGATTGGTAAAGCAAACGCCCAGCATCTATACATCGAACAACTATCGCCCACCAGCAAAAAGAACCCTTTGTGGAAAGCACGCAAAAATATCCAGCCACCGGCAGAAACAGTGGTTCCACTGCGAGGCCCCTCTGGAAGCTTGATACGCAGAGACGAAGATAGAGCTAATGCGTTCGCCGATCACCTGAAGAAGGTATTCCAACCCAATCCGGCTAGCAACTCATTTTCCCTGCCTGCAGTCACTAAAAACTTACCACCTGTAAATCCAATTACATTCAGCCTCTCACTTTGGCTGAATGTCATTGGCATCCACGATAAAAGATCTTAAGCTCAAAAAATCACCTGGACATGACTGTGTGCGGTTCTGACCTCATGCCATCTCTTTAACGCTATTATGAAACTTGGATACTATCCCCAATGGTGGAATAAGGCGGTCATAGTACTGATTCCCAAGCCATTCAAAGACAAAAACCAACCCTCATCCTACAGACCAATCTGTCTTCTAACATGTCTCTCGAAACTTTTTGAACTGTTGAAGGCATGTTTAAAGCAACTAACTCCCTACCTAAAAAGACAAATACAATACCATCGCATCAATTTGGCTTTCGCAAAAATCATGAACGATCGAACAGGTCAATCGCATCACAAACGAAATTCGTACCGCCTTTGAGCACCGGGAATACTGCTTTTAAATGTTGCACAAACATTTGACCGTTTGGCTGGAAGGACTAATGTACAAGATTACAAAACTGCTTCCCCAGAACACACACAAAGTGTTGGAATCTCTTCAAAAGAGTATTGTCAATCAGGTGTAGCAGTTCGACTTCACATGACCGCATTATCAATGCTAGAGTCCCTAAAGGTAGTGTGCTGGCCCCGTTCTTTACACCCTATACACAGCAGACATTCCTACAAGCTATCAGCTCATAACCTCTACATTTGCTGACGATATCGCAATACTTAGCCGATCTCGATGCCCAGCAAAGGCAACAAAACAACTTGCCTGTCATCTTAGTAGTGAAAATAGTGGAAAGATGGTTTTCGGACCGGCGCATCAGCATAAACAAGACCAAAAGCAGACATGTAATCTTCATATTAAATGGACCATCTTGCCCACCATGTACCCTAAACAATACATTCATCCGATTTGGAAGCATGTCTCTTTTTGGCTTTAAAGCTTGACTTTGGAATTCAGTTCATCCCAGGTAACAATATCTGGTTTACCATAGAGTAACTGTTTCCAAAGAAATAGGGTATGTTTTGGTAATTTGGAAAAGCATAGACATTTAAGCAAAACGGGAAAGCAATCACAATTCTCAGCTTTTACCTTGGAAATTTCAACCACTGTCAAGAAATTTTGGATAGTTCTCTGAAGCCGCTTTATTGCTGTTCGTTTCATGCGAAAAGTACCTTCAGTTGAATATTATTCAATAGGCGTTTGTTTTCGAAACACTGTCAAATCATCCCACGCAGATTTAAAGCTATTCTCGCCATAGCTCTCGCATGAGTAGGACGCCTTTGTTTTTCCGGTTCACCTTTTTCTGTACCGCTTCAACAAAGACTCACACTGAGTTATATGGACAAGTCCACGGTTGTGGCATTATTCTTATTAATCTGCGAGTGCAGAAAGTGCAAGCTAAGTGATTTAGTTGACCGTGTCATTTATATCATATCATCATTTATATTTTGTCGCCGCGCCTGCTCTCTGGTAGTCCGCGTGGCGATCAGCTGTTGAAGCATAAGCTTTAAGCTTGATCATCCGATATTGTCTGGTCTACAAGTTTAGCCGGTTTTACAACCTGCTCTGCGAATGTACTTCTGGCAATTCTTCAACGCTATCAAATAAAGTTTTAAGCAATTGCTAAAAGACATGGACAATCCACCGCCAAGTAAACCAATTAACTTCGACGCAATGAAGTCAATTTCTGACTTCGGCTTATCAGAACTGGGCGCTGGTACGCAAGCATACTCACATAATGGCGGGTCACGCGAATGCCCAGCCATGGGATCTCACCACTTGTACTACCACTAGTACGGGAAGTATCTCCACAATGTCATCCTAGTAAAATTCAACACCAACACTAAATGGTAGTGTGTGCTCTACTCTAATTGGCAGGAGCCAAATCAATGCGACGTTAAGCACCTCACCGATCTCCACTGTTCACCTTAGAGGATGGCAAGACGTATCTTATAAAAGAGACGGCTCAGCTCTTTCCCCAAAAATATCCCGTAAAAAGGCAGTCCCTCAACAGGAGGACAATATTCGCAGAAATCGCTTCCAGGACTTAACCGACAACGAAGACATGGAACCCTCTACCTCGCAAGCAGCGATCAGTCGTGCCGAAGAGAAGCGTAAAGCCAATCAGAAGCCCGCAAGTATTGATACACCTATTCGCGGCGCCCCCTCACTAACTCGCCGTCAATCTAAAGTACTAAGAATCACGGTCCCCCGCGTGATTAACTTTCCGGAATTCGCCAAAGAGCTGGACGCCCTCAACCTTAAATTCAGGTGATTGTGCTATACAGTGCAACTCATCTGACGACTACAGAACTGTGGCCCTTCACTTTCGCGATAAGGGTGCACTCTTTCACTACCACCAGCTACCTGAGGATCGGCATTGTCATGCGCAACATTAATCACGGTGTTCCATCGGAAGATATTACCGAATGCCTGCAGAAAGAAAGTCACCACGTGCTCCGCATTTACACCCCTCATATCATCGACCTCCAATAAGACGAGAGTAACAACCTCGTAAAAAACATCTCTGCTGTCTGCAGACATAAAGTTAGTTGGGAGAAGCCGCGTAAACAGACCGAGCCCGTCCAATGCCTTAGGTGCCAGGAATATGGGCACATCAAGACATACGGCACCTGACATCATATATGCAGGCAGTGCGGTAAGAATGAATGCAATCTCAGACCGGACGATCCTAAATGCTGCTATCACTGTAGCAACTCTCACGCAGCCAACTTTAAAGTTTGCAAAAATATGTTCAAATCAATTTTAACAATAGGCAGCATCAGAAGATCATTCCATCACCTCTACCAAGTAATACCCCTACGTTTGGCAAGCAAACTTACGCGAGCGTAGCAAGCATTAATAAAACGGTCGATCAAATCGGTCAGCCCAGTATACCACCAGTTTACAACCCGTCACCAGCACAAACAATAATTTGGATGCTAAGTTGAATCAACTCATCACGAAGCTCGACAGGATGACGTCAATGAGAGATTCCTTCCTGAAAGTTATCCTTCACTTGCTCCCTCCCCTCACCACATCTCTTAATGGGTCGATTTAATATAGCACCCTGCAACGCCAACGGGGTCTTCTCGATGGTCTACGAGATTATTGCTTTTATAGAACTCCATAACATCGGCAACCTCAAGTTGTCTCAGACGCACTTCAACTCGCGGTCCCGCTTTAGAATTCCCGACTCCACCCTACACTCTGCCAACCACACGAAGGGCTGGCAGCACGGGGGTGTGGCAACTATTAGAAGATCCACAGTCTCCCACCAACGCTCCTTTACACTCTCGGAAGAGCACCTACAAGCAGTCGGCATTAAACAGTCTGCAAGCAGAGGATCTTTCGATGTTGCCTCGGTCTATTGCCCCTTGCCTACAGATGGGCGTAGACTTTATGGCACTTTTCTCCTAACTCGGCAGGAAATACCTTAATGCAGGTGACTGGAACGCCAAACATAGGTGGTGGGGCAACCACAGAATTTGTGCCAGAGGCAGGGTTTTTTCCTCTGCTCTAGCAGACGAGGGCATTGGCATTGTAGCTACAGGCGAAGCTTCCTGCTACCCCTACCGGGTGAGCGCCACTCCCAGCGCCATTGACTTTGGCATATCAAAAGGCTTCAGACAGCAACAAATCCAGGTGAGAGCCCTCACTGAGCTTTCATCTAACCATCTCCCACTTCTTTTTGAACTGGACGAGGAGGCCCAATACTTTCAGGGAACCCCTAGAACACTGCCCCCGCAAGCAAACCTTGCTCTATTTAAAACACACATCGAGGATAACGTCGCGCTCAATTTGCCCTCAACACTAGCAACGAGCTGGATCCTTATGTCGACTGCTTCACTGCTACTGTCATTGATTCTGGACGACGGGCTTCTCCATCACCGCGCCAAGTAAGCCCGAAAACTGTCAGAAGACCAATACTAAATCCGGAGGCAAGAGCGCTTCTGAACCTCAAAAGACACCTCAGGAGGCATTTCATAGCAACAGGATATCCTGCATCTAAGCAGTCCCTCTTAAGTGTCACCATCAGACAGCGTCGGATGCCTGCCAAAAACCTCCAGGAAAACTTCAACAGCCTACTTGAGGGAGCTGACCCTGACAATATGGAAGCTAACGAGAGAAATAAAGAGGCAGCCGCTGTACCAATCGCCCGTTTTGGGGCACAGTGGCCTATGGCTCAAAGCAGATTGTGACGAAGCGAACGTATTTACTGAGCATTTGTTTTCCACTTTCGCACCCTTCCGTTTGACGGACGATTCCCACCGAGAAGAAATCGCAAGCTTTTTGGATGTGCCTACTCAACCAACCCATTCCATAAAACATACCACGCCGCAAGAAGTCACTCTGCAGTTAGAGGGCCTCCAACTGAAGAATACACCAGGACGCGATGGTATTGACAACCGTCCAGCCAAATACCTTCCATACAAAGGAGTTATGGCATTAGTTAAAATTTATAATGCTATGCTAAGATTAGGGCACTTCCCTAAGCAATGGAAGCGTGCGAGGATCGTTATGATACCCAAACCCGGCAAACCTCCAACGCAGATAGACTCCTACCGCCCAATAAGTCAACTTCCAACCTTTTCTAAAGTCTTTGAACGCATTCTGATGAAACGATTGATGGATCTGCCGCAGGTATCAGGATACATACCCCAACATCAATGTGGCTTCAGGAAGTCACACGGTTGCCCGGAACAAGTCCACCGTCTAGTCAATCGCGTAACGCACGCCCTTGAGTCAAAGCTCTACACGGTGGCAGTCTTCCTCGATGTCAAGCAAGCTTTTGATAAGGTATGGCACGAGGGACTACAATACAAACTCAAGGCTCTCCTTCCAGGACCCCACTATAATATCCTGAGATCCTTCATCACCGATCGGACTTTCGAGGTGGCAGTGAGAGACTCTCGATCGAGAATGCTGGCCATCAACGCAGGAGTTCCTCAAGGAAGTGTACTCGGCCCCTTTTTGTACACCCTATAAACAGCAGATATGCCAGTTCCGTCCCCCAGTGATCCCTCGGCTGAGGTACTACTGGCTACATACGCCGACGACACAGCCATGCTTGCGTCTCACATGTCTCTGCAAACGGCCTCGAATGCAGTACAAGAATGGCTGCACGACATTGAAGCCTGGGCAGCCAAGTGGAATACAGCCATCAATTGTAGGTTTTCAGGTTCACGGAGGAGAGGGTGCAGCTAAGGGCGCTGATCGGTGCCCCGCTCAGCCCTGGCGGCTTGATCTCGGCCATGATGGAGAACAGCGACTCTTGGGAGCGGGGACATAACATCATCAGAGATATGATGAAGCGGGTCCGATCCGACAATATGGCCAACAGAGCTGGAGGCTAATACAGGCGACGTATTCCTATATGGTGGCGGGAGAAGAATACTCAGCGAAACCGGCTTGTTGCAAAAAGCTACTACGGGGATCAAGGAAGAGCATACGGAGGTTTTTGTTTTTAGTACGTAGGCATAACTCTACTTGGTGGGTTATGAATCGTGTATGCCACCTATGGACGGTAGGTGGTATCTTTTGAAGATTTTCTTACCGTAAGGCATACTAATATAAAAAAAAAAAAAAAAAAAACAACGGTTGTGAAATAGAAATTTCGAGACACGACACTTGACCTTGAACACAACTTTTCGACTGATTTTTTGGCAAGGAGTTATTTGTTGTAACTGCGACTTTACTGCTGCTTAACTTTACAACTGTTCGACTTTAAACAATCTACAATACATAACCCTTTTACAAACAATTTATTGACAGCTTTTCTACTTTTTCATTGTTCACACCACGTGCACTGCAACTGATACAACTGCGACTGTTCTTTCACTAACACATATTTCCCGGACGAGCCCCCAAATGTAAGATTGATTAATATAATGATGTTTATTTATATAAAATGTAGGTTCTATGGTTAAATATACAATACGGCTAATTTAACGACCGCGACTGAACTACTCTCGACTGCTGACTACTGACGACTGCGCAACGACGACTGCCGATCGACGACTGCGTGTTAAAGAGGGTAGGTGGCAGCACTCTTCTGTGTTGCCACATATACATATATTTAAAAAATTTGACAGCTACATATATGCCCTAACATTACCATAGCATTACAAATTATGCTAACTATGCCAGTTACAGTAGTTTCTAAATTAAAACTTATAAAAAATTACCAGCACTCTTCAATGATTCAGGAAAGATTAACAAATTTAGGAACAATATCCACAGATGAGGCCAAACTAGACCATATAGACATACATAAAACTATTAACGATTTCGAAAACAAAAAACGAGAAAAATCGAAATATTATTTAAATATTTCGACCCCAGAAGATGATTACCACCCAACGCTTGAAGTTTCCATTAAAATCCTTAATGCTAGCAATCTTAATTCTCGCCATGTAGTTCATAAAACTCGCTGCTTTCCTAAGGCTGACATTCAGAGACTAAGGAAATTAATTTATTTTAATTTTTAATTTAATTAATATCGCTTTAGAAACATTCTACAAGACGCTTAACGCCTTCTTCGACTATGGAAATATTTATCCTCTTCGCCTGATCCGCGTTGGTTTACAAGGAGTCTAAAAAACTTAAAATTTATTAAGAAAGACTCCTATGAGATATAAAAAAATGGCTGCGATATAACTTTTTCAAGTTACTTAGTAGCTCGGTCAAACTTCACCGTGAATAACGCTGAGTGTTATAAGAATTATATTTACCGCTGCCGGATCCAGTTTACACAGGATCCTAATCAGTATTATTATTTCTCCCCCCCTAATTTCGTTTGAAAATTTATCTGCGACTACTGTTCAGGGTATTGGTGATCATTCGCAAAATTTTTTTAAACAACGTATTCACCTCCTACAAACACGGATCAGCTTTACTCATATAGTATTTCATTAGCCAATTATTTTTTTAGACCATCTTTCTCCGAAAGCCGTGTGTTATCAGATCTTCTGAAGGTAAACAAGTCTATTCGCCAGGTCCAAATGGTTTTCCAGGCTGTGTACTGAAGACCTGAGATAAGCCATTGTGCAAACATCTTCTAAAACTTTTCTCCATGTCTCTGGAAACTTCGATCTTAACTCATATGTCGGAGGAATCTTCTATAACTCCCTTACATAACAAAAAAGTAAAAAATCCGATGCTACCAATTATAGAGGCATCTCTAAATTGTCAGCAATTCAAAAGATTGGTCACGCCTTATCTACAATATCTCTCACGTGGATTTCTAGCTACTTAGCTGGGAGAACCCAACGTGTTCTTTTGAAGGATGTACACTCTCGTCTTGTTATTGCTACATCGGGAGTCCCCCAAGGAAGCCATCTTCGGCCACTACTTTTCACTATTTTTATTAACGACCCCCTTCCATAAAGAACTCTCTGGTTCTTATGTATGCAGACGACGTTAAGCTTTGTCTTCAATACAAAGCCCCTTCTGCCCAATATAAACTTCAGTCAGATTTCGACAATTTTCAAAAATGGTGTTCCACCAATCTCTTAAAACTTAATGGGTCAAAATGAAAGCTTATATCTTTCTATCGTTCGTGCCCTAACCAGGCGGCATAGGGCGTGCTTGGCTTCATTAAAAGATGGAAGAAGGAATTCAATGACCCTTATATTACTAAATCTTTATACGTATCTTTAGTACGTCCAATTCTGGAGTACGGGTAATGCGTCTGAAGCCCTCAGTATGGGGTTCATCAAGATCGCATTGAATCTGTTCAAAAGAATTTCTTGATGTTTGCTCTTAGGGGACTCAACTGGGATGTAAATCTTCACCTCCCCTCTTATTTTAACAGACTCCTTCTTATTAATTGACCTTCCCTAACCAATCGTAGAAAGATGCTGGGGGTCGTTTTCCTTTATAACCTTATTAATGGTAATGTAGACAGCCAGCATCTACTAACACGACTAACAATTAACATTCCAAATAGACGTACTAGAAATTTTGGTCCCCTACTCCTAAGTTGTTGTAGATCTACATATGCCCAGCATGAGCCTTTCAGGGTTTTATGTTCTGACTACAATGACATATACTCTATTACTTCACTCTGCACGTCCACTTCATTCAAATCCTCAATTCTCACCTACCTTTCAGAGCAACAAACGAACTCTACTTTTTCCTCGTAATCTTTTCTAAACTTTATTCACTCGGGTCTATCGCCGCGATCCGAGCAGTACGATAAACGGCAGCGCCCCTCGGTCGGTTGGGCGGGAGGTGGGCTGTACGTTATGCAGTGGGAGCCGCGCGAAAAAAAAAAAAAAAAAAAAATATGCAAGCTTCAAGATTTCACAAAGGAAGTTTGTATAACGGTCAATATCTCCGCCATTTTCTATTGCTTCGTCACAAAAAATGTCTTATTTTATTTGTGTTGGTACGTACACTTTTCTAAAATTTATTTGTTGAAGATCGGATGTAAATTGATGGATTTATCAGCTGCCATCCGACGCAACTCGCAGCATTTCTATCGCTTTGTGACAAATAATAACTGATTTTATTTGTGTTGGTACGTAGACTGTTTTAAAGTGTATTTGGTGAAGTTCGGATGTATGGTAAATTGACGGATTTATCAACTGCCATTTATCAACTGCCAACATAAATGAGATATACGCGTTGTTTCGTATCGATAAGAGACGACGTTTGTCTTGATCTTGTTGACTTTGATCGCGAATGTCGTTTTGACTTATTGTAAAAGTTCGTGGGTTTGTTTTTTTTATTGATTTTTATTTAAATATAATAGTTGCATAAAAGAAAGGAGTTTTACACAACTCTTTTAAAAGGCGATTATACATCGCGTTGAGCAACTTTTCGCTAAATTTGTTGTAAATTTAAGGTAATTATTCACTTTCATTTGGAATATTTAGTATACTTTCGAAACACAGAAAATAAACACGTCCGCACTGTTTGAGTATCGAAGGCGAAGAGGACATTATGAAATTCCTAACATTATAACAATAAATATAGTTCAATGGAACATTACAGGCTACAAAGATAAGTACGAAGATCTATTCTTCCTTAGGAAAAACAAAGAAACAATGTAATAGCATTACAAGAACACGACCTTATCAACAAAAACACAATCCAACACAGCCAAGTAATATTACTTATACAGTGGATTAAACGCATCCGCTGCCAAGGCCAGCCAAAGAATAGCTCTACTTATGTCTTAAGATATTGAACACAAGGTAATAAATTTTCAATTCAACATTGATGCATAAATACAAAGTAAAACACCGTTTGCTGTAATAAGTAATAAGTCCTAAACAGATAATTGCATTGAACAAGATTTTTATAGTCAATAATTTCAATAAACGCCTACTCATCCTCGGTGATTTAAACGCATGGCACCAACTGTGGGGCTCTTCGGCAAACAAAAAAAGGGGAAATGCAATTGCAAATTATTTCCAAAATTGGAACTAAATAGTGCTATATAATGGAATCCACACACTACTGCACACACAACACATTTACAAATGTAGATATTTCCATATGCTCCCCACCACTAAGCCTAAACGCATCCAGCTGATCACTTTCCAATATTTTTACAGCTATTTCCAAAAACACACACAACTTCAACTCTTAGAACACATAGTTATAATCTCCACTCAGCAAATTGGACAATATGCTAAGCTAACAACACAAACAAATCAGCCGCACAATTCCCACATAAAACACCATCAAAACTTAGCGCAATTTAACCAAATTGGTGGAATGCAGAACAAGAGTCCTTAAAAATAGAAAAAGGCAAATGTACCAATATCTCCGAAGATTTTTAAGCTCAGAAAACATGCTGCAATTAAAAAAAGCCATACATCATAAGTCAGCAAAGGATAAAATATACAAATTATTGGCTGCAATATACATGTCACAAGACAGCATTGGATTTCAGCTGCAGCTACAGACCTGAAGATAAGGACGATTGCAGTGTCATATTACAGGAGTAACGATTGACAAGGGTGATTACAAGTGTCAACAGATATGACCACTCGGGAGGTGTTTATTGCAGTCCTAGGCCTCAAAACTAGATTAATGAAAAAATATTAAACTCAGCTGCGCCTTACAAACGCAGACCTTGGCGTCCTACAAGCACAGCAATAGATAAGATAAGATAGATAACATATGTAAGCTTGAAATGTAATAAAAGGAGAAGCGGTCGCAGGAACGTCTCAGTTACATTCGAATACCCGAATTTAGATCATATAATGTTATGCTAACGTGACTGCATATTTATAATTTATTTAACAATGATCTGCGCAATATAAATATAGCTACAATATAACTATTCTAAGAGGTATTCTATGATTTTAAGTTTATTTACATTAAGGGAGAGTTCAGGAAATAAAGTATGAGATAAGATGTTATAAGATCGCACAAATAGTGCGAAAAGGATCGCGTTCAGCGTAGTTGGATCTGCAAATAGGTAACCATAGGGGTCGGAAAGACCTAGTTTTCCTATTAGGGATGCAAAAATATAGTTGGTTTAGCAGGTGTTTGGAATCAACCATGCCATGGATAAGCATATGTAGAAACATGACCCTAGCACAGGTTCGGCGCTCCTTCAGAGGAGGTAACTTCAACAATTTAAGCCTGCAACGGTACAGCAGGAGACGATTAACAGGATCCCAGTTTAACTTTATTAGTGCAAATAACAGAAACTGCTGTTGCACCGACTCAATATTATTTTGGAGAGGAGTATTGAGGACTCCAAACGCACGAGCAGTATTCAAGGATAGGACGAACTAGAGTGATATACAGGGATTTGGTGGTGAAAGGATCATTGAATTCTTTAGACCATCGCTTAATAAAGGCTAACATTCCTCTGGCTTTATTCACTGTCACAGAAATGTGATCATTAAACTTAAGTTTATGATCAAAAGGAACTCCAAGATCATTGATTGTGGAAACACGATCAAGGACGTGATTTCCGAGAGAGTAAGATACAATAAGCGGTACACTGCGATGGAATGTCATAAGTTTGCATTTAGAGCAGTTTAGAAACAGAAGATTACTTGAGCACCACAAATAGAGTTCCTCAAGGTCTAGTTGCAGATGCCTGTGCAGGAAATGTTCCGAGAAGGAATAGCATAACTTGACATTATCAGCATACTTAAGCGTAGAGGCATAACTAATCACATTGGGAAGATCGTTCATAAAGAGTATAAACAACAGTGGTCCTAGATGGCTACCCTGCGGGACACCCGATGAGACATGGATGACCTTCGACTTTGTAGTTTTTAATATAACATGCTGAGTTCGATCTGAAAGGTAGGAAGTAATCCACATGAGGATATTGGTGGAAAACCAATAAGCGAGAGTTTCTGTAGCAAGAACTGATGATTAACTGAATCAAATGGTTTGCTAAAGTCAGTATAAATTACATCAGTTTGCAAGCTTCGGTTGATTATTGACGAAAATTCAAGTAGGATAGTTGTTGTCGAGTGAAGCTTGACAAAACCATGCTGTGAAGGTGAGATTATTTTCTTGCATGCATGTTGAAGCTGCGATGTAATGAGTTTCTCAAGAAGTTTGGGAATCGCAGAAAGCTTAGCAATGCCGCGGTAGCTCTCAATGGAAGCCTTAGAGCCTTTTTTATGAATTGGTATAAGATAAGATTCATTCCATAATTTAGGTAGGGATGTTAGCTCCAAGGATATGTTAAATAGTATAGTGAGAGGTAAGGTACGAAGATCGGAGCACCTTTTGAGAATGCAGCTAGGTACATTGTCTGGTGAAAATTAGATTTTGATTGATGAAAGAGCCGCAAACACATCGTGACAGTGGAATTTAGAAAGGTATTTCATAAGTAATTATGTATGTGTAATTTATGTAGGGTAAACGATATGGATAATTAGAGGAGGGATCAAATGAATCAGATGAGTAGGTTGATTGAGAAAATTACTCAAAAATATTAGCAATACCGAGATGTAAAAGGTCGGGAGTATTATTATATGAGGGGGAGGGGGAAAAAATTGGATTTACGTTTAGAGTTTACAAAAGAGTAAAAAGAGCGTGGATCGTTTCGAAAATTAAGTTTGCATTGATTGTTAAGGTACACAAACTGGTTGCGATTTAGAAGGTAGTTAGAAACATGTAACAAGGTTCGATACTTTAAAGACTTTTTGTAAGCTCTGGATTAAGCTCTATTTTTAAGGAGAGAGAGGTGCTTATTAAGCCATGGAGCTTTTGACGTTGATGGAATCAATGTTTTAGGGACAGATTTATTTATGGCGGTATGAATTACTTTATAGAAAGAGTCGGTAGCATCATCGATATTGCTGAAATTAGAAAGATAACTCCACAATATTAGTCAGGTGATTTCTTAGATCCCAATAGTTGTTTTTTTTTAAAGCATTTTTGTCGAGACTGCGCGCTATTACTGGAGGGGACTTCAGGGGAGTCAATAATTAGCGAAATTTAGAGTGTTGGATGATGAGAGTCCTCAGGAGTAGAAATGGGAGGGGACCTTTAATTATTTAAATAAAATTTGGTCACAAAAAGTTCTGAGGTAGCTATACTAGGATTATTTGCAAGGTGACACCCAACGTCATCTGCAGTGGCGTCAGGCATAAGCCGCGATGCAAAGATGGATTTGCGGGGAGCCACAGCTCTCAGCGTAAGTATAGAAGATCGCCATTTAGATGGTACACCCGTCAATGGCTTTGGTGATTTTACAACGGGTGGGCGGGTAGTTGCGGCGGCAGGCAGGCGTAGTGATGGAGCAGCAGGCTGGCTTGGTGATATGGTTATTGAAGAATTTTCAAGAATGGAACCAGGTGGGAGATTCCTACTGGCCGGTTCTGGTTTATCAACTTTTGCAGGGGGAAGACCGGGTTTCTTAATAGCTAGGATGGGTGGCTGTTCGACAGGAGCATCAACCATAACATTGCTTACTGGCAAATGTGAGGCTGGAGTGGTACACATATTCATATTCTGGTTAGTGTTAGCGATTTTTCGGCGTGGTGATTCGCTTAATAGTTTTAGGCCCAGAAATAGAGATTCAAGGTTTAGGAACTGCTCATTTAATGTGGCAAATTGTTTCCGAACATCCCGGAAACCGTTTCGGGTTTGCCGCATAAACGTGCGCATCTCGCCCTCAATCTCTCGACAGGCCAAACATGACCATGTCAAACCGATGCCTTTGCCCAGGAGATCACCAAGTCGGCCATAATGACCAACGCCAGCGCATTTCATGTGAGAGCAATTGTCGCAAAGCCGGTAATAGCGCCTCCAAATTCGCATCTCTTTGAGGTACAAACTAAAGACATTTTGTGTAATAAAAGCAAGAATGCTCTCAAAAACAGATGGTCCAGCGAATGTACGATGAAGAAAGGGATCCAACGACAGTAACGTGGGAGCGTTTTCGGCGAAGAGCAGGAGCAGCAGCTATCCACAGGGAGATGAAGAAGCTCCACAAAAAAGGGGGAGTGCGATAAAGAGCGGTGAGCAGCTAGCGACAAAGCAACGATTTTTGATTACTTTGTTGTTTTTTGCGAATCATAGTTTTATCACGTTAAGAAACGAACAATAGACTTTTAAAGTTAAACTTCCGGAGTGTTCTTCAGTCTGTGGACAACTTCGCAGTACTAAAGTTTAATCAAATGAATTCAGAGCTGACAAAAGGTAGCTAATTCGTGCGGAAAACGTTTAAATTACGGAGCGATGATGGGCCGACGTGCTTAATGTTCAACGAGGTCAATAAATAAAAAATACAAATAGGATACTAGACACTAGCACTGTTCCGCATCAATAGAAAACTGCAACAATAATCCCCATTAACAAACCAACCAAAAAACCTTCTAAATACTTAACTAAATATCCAAAATTTTAGAAAAAAATATTTTTATAAGAATCATGTGGACCCTCAAACAAAAACACCTCCTTTCTCCAAATCGAGATGCATACAAAGCAAACAGATGCACAATAGACACACTATTATTATTAGAAAATTATATCTGAAACAACCTCTCTAAAAAAAAACACATATGGGTCGTGTCAATAGATCTGGAAAAAGCTTTCGGCAGAGTAGGAGCCAACTTCATCCTGCAGCAACAGCAAGAATCGAAATTCGGCCCAAAAATAACCCACTCTATACAAAGCTACACCAACAACCGAAGATATTCTGTAAAACACACAATACAGGCTGACGCTCCTGTCTCATTTTCGTCCCAAAACCAGGATATAACACTCAAATTAACTTTATATTTACCAAATTAACCAATGATGCATTTCACTGGAACAAAAATATTAGCCGAGCAAAATTGTACCTGCATACATATAGAAATTACCAATATAAATATACCTACAACAAAACAATTTAACATTAACAACTTAACATAATTAACAATAGCACCAAAAAAATCTAAAAACAATTTGGAATAACTAAAACTATCTTTATAAAACCATTAACCCAAATAGAGAATCTATACAAATACCCATAACAATAAACAAAAATCTAATGCCATCTAATGAACCAGATTCAAATTAACCCATACCACATTCACACAAGAACACATTAGGGGAACGAGTCTGCCGCTATCGTAACACAAATTCCCTCACAGTCGAACATATCATCAACCACTGCCACTACATAAACATCATAACCACATCGTAAAGAATCCCATGCCTCAACCAACTCCTCACAAATGACAATGTAAAAAACATAAATAATTTACTACTACTATTAAATAAGCTACACATAAAAAATGAATACACTAAAACTGCATAAATGCCTTAGCTGCTCTAGCAATTAATATTGTAACTTCTAAATTTTGTTGCAATATACAAATAAAAAAAAATTATTGTTGCTGATCAGCGAACGAATACTTATTTAATGCTGCAATAACCGTTCAATAAAAATGCGTGTGTTTTTGATTAGGCGCAGGTTTTGGGATGACTTCTTGCGATCATGACCGGTGCCCTTTATTTCCAGTTTGGAATTGCCCAGCATCCGCAGGTTTTTAAGGCTACTAAGCTCTTACCCAAACGATATTGCAATTTAACTCAAGCTCATTGAGCTCATCTCTGATAAGTCCACCCATTAACGTTATCAAACTTTTGTAGCAATACCATAACTCAATGACTTATCTTTGACATATGCAATATTGTGGACTCCCAAGCACAAGAGCGGTATTCGAGGATAGGATGAACTAGGGTGACATAAAGACCTGGTGGTGAAGTAAAAGTAGTAAAGGTAACCAGGCAACACAGAGATAAGACTTTAAAAGTAAATAAAGCCACAGGAAAGTTTATGATCAAAAAGGACACCAACATTATTGAATGTTAAAAACATGATCCAAGATGTTATTTCCAACAAATCATTTGGCAATATGAGGTATGCTGCTTGGCATAAGTCGATATAAATTACGTCTGTTTTCAACTTAATTAGGTCTATTTACTTCTAAAATAACAGTCTAGTAGGTTTGTTGCTTGACAAAACCATGTGTTGAGGACGAGATTATGCTCTTGCATAAATGCTGCGATGTAATAAGTTTCTCAAGAAGCTTGTTAATCGCAGATAGTTTTAATGGCAGCCTTAGCTCTTTTTTTATGAATGGGTATAACATACTATATGATTAATCCCAATACTTATAAAGGGATGAAAGCTAATGATAAAGGGATAAAAAGGTAGCTTTTTTTAATTTTTTAATAGAAAACCTTTCGACTAGTGCACACCGCTTTAAAATGGGGAACAATAAAAGTCAAAAAAATTAAGAGAGCACACAAGTCAATAAGTAATACTGATGACCAAATTTTACAGATTTATGAAGAAGTAGTATTACTGGGCCGATAGCTAGATACTTTAAGTGGGCACAGCATATACCAACGAATCAAAAAAGTCAAAAGATACAGGAAAAATTTGACCTCGCTTTCAAGCAGCCGGAGACTTTAACGCCAAACACTCCTGGTGGGGATCCCGCACAAACAACCCCAAAGACATGAAGCTCTATAAGTACCTGCAGCGGAAGAGTCTGGACTGCCATTCCACTGGAGAGCCCACACACTGGCCTACCGACCCTTCAAAGCAGCCGGATCTGCTGGACTTCGCCGTCTTCCAAGGGCATAGGACACTCTAAATAACATGCTCAAGCTATGATAAACTGCTATCCGACCACAGCGCAGTAAACTTGCTCCTAAACATCCCCGACCTCAGAAAAGCCCTGCCTAGAAGACTCACCGGGTAAAACACAAATGCCCCCAAGTTTACGTTCTGGATGCTTTCCTCCCTGTACCCAGATCCCCCTCTTTCCACACCAAGCCACATAGATGCGGCCATCGAAGAACTAACCCAAGAGATGCATAATGCTGCTGAGTTTGCGAATCCACCTACTCCGACTACCCCGAGAACACCTGAAAGAGACGTGCACTTGTGGTCTCCAGAAATCGCGGCCCTCGTGGCCGAAAAAAGGAGCCTCAGAAGAGTCTGGTTTTCCTCGCGCAACCCCAGGGACAAGACAGCACTTAATCGTGCCACCAAGGAACTGAAGGACAAGCTAACCATCCTACAGCAGGACTCCTTCCATAGATTCCTTAAGGAGCTGGAACCTGGAGACCTGCAGCACAGTCTGTGGAATGTCACGAGGCACATAAAAAGACCTGCGAAGAAGATATCACCCGTGCGAAAAGTGGACGGTTCCTGGTGTCGGACTGAGGTCGAAAGAGCAGACGCCTTTGCTGATCATCTACATAGTGCATTCGCACCGTTCGACAGATGCACTGGCGAAGAGAGAGCTGCCACCATAAAGTTCGTAGACAGTCCAAGTGCTCCTGGCCCGCACATACCGTCGAACCAGAGGAGATTGCGCAGGAGATCGCCTCCTTAAAAAATGGCAAGTCATCAGGTCTTGACCGAATCGATGCAACAGCACTGAAAATTTTGCCCCTAATTTGTTCCCAAAGGCTGGCTAACATCTTTAACAGCTGCCTCCGTCTAGGGTACTTCCCGAAAGTGTGGAAGCGTGCTGACGTAATTTTCCTCCTCAAACCTGGAAAACCTGAAGCCAATCTAGCCTCGTATCGTCCGAATAGTTTGCTGTCAATCCTCTCCAAAATACTTGAAAGAGTATTTTGGCGCAGAGTACTGCCAGTACTGGACGAGGCCGGACTGATCCCTAATCACCAGTTTGGCTTCAGACGCTTACATGGAAAACCTGAGCAATGCCACTGGCTTGATGAGAGCATACTTGAGGCCTTCGAAAAGAAGAAGTACTGCTGCGCCGTTATGCTGGATGTCAAACATGCGTTTGACAGACTCTGGCACCCTGGACTCCTTTTCAAAATTAAATCCCACCTTCCAAGTTCCCACTTCGCCTTCCTCAAGTCGTACACGGAGGAAAGAGAATTCCAAGTGAGATGCGGATCATCAATCAGCACGCCTAGGCCTATAAGAGCAGGAGTACCTCAAGGCAGTGTTGTTGGACCCATTATAAACACTCTACACAGCGGACCTTCCCATCACCCCCTCTCGGAACCTCACAGTAGCCACTTATGCAGATGACACCGCCTTCTTAGCCTCTGCCACAGATCCCCAGGAAGCATCAGCCATCATACAGAGACAACTGGATGCTCTCGATCCATGGCTGAAACGATGGAACATCGTGGTCAACGCGGAGAAATTCTGCCACACAACCTTCGCACTACGCAGGGGGAACGCCCCCCCGTCACACTCAACGGGCCAACCATCCCTATGAATAACACTCCCCAATTTCTAGGGCTGACCCTGGACTGCAGGCTCACATGGCGTCCACACCTAATCAACAAGCGCAACCAGGCCAACCTACGACTCAAGCAACTGCACTGGCTCCTGGGGAGAAGGTCCAAGCTCAAAGAAAAACTCAAACTGCTTATTTACAAAGTCCTGAAGCCAATCTGGACATATGGGATACAGATGTGGGGCACGGCAAGCTGTTCAAACCGCATCAGAATCCAGCGGTTTCAAAATAAATGTCTAAGAACAGTTTCTAACGCCCATCCGTACCACGAAAACTCCATCGTTCATAAAGAGCTTGCTATTCCTTTTGGTGGCAGAGGAGATCACCCGTCTCAGAAAAAGATACAAAAAAAGACTGGACAACCACCCCAACCACCTGGCCATCAACCTCCTAGACAATAGCCAATCCCAAAGACGACTGAAGAGGAAACACCCGCTTGACCTCCCCCATCAATAGACACCTAAGTCAACCTCCTTAAAAATACATTCCATGTACCTCCCTTATGTCAATGTGACCCCCAAACCATTTAATGATTTTCCACTCGGATAGATT
Organism: Drosophila ercepeae; assembly: GCA_018150545.1. Lineage (NCBI taxonomy): Eukaryota > Metazoa > Arthropoda > Insecta > Diptera > Drosophilidae > Drosophila > Drosophila ercepeae. The sequence goes on along the minus strand of JAECWL010000008.1, from coordinate 90,094 downwards.
TTAAATACAAAATAAGAATGTTAAAAAAAACAACAAAAAAAAAACTTTTTATGCCAATATTGCCCATTATGTGAAAAATATTCTTGAACTCGTTGAACTTTCAAGTTAATCCGCAACTGCAACATCAGTAAGCTTTTCGAAAGGGGGCAAAAACGGGACAAATTGCTTGATTGAATTGTTTTAAAAAATACTTTACTATAAATATTACCTATATCCTTGCCTAAACTCTAAAGTTGCACCCCATGTAAAGCTTTTCACTTAATTTACTTGTGAAGACTTCGCTTTTCGAGATGTTTTTGTTATCTTTTGACTTTGATGAATAATATAATGCCAAAAAATACCGATAAAATTCGCATAAAATCCATAAATTTTGACATTATTTTAAATTCGGAGAAAAAATCATTACAATGTAGAATGGAGCACCACAACAAGTGTAAAAATACTAAAATTTACGATTTGTTACGGCTCGTGGTTACCCGTGATGCATCAGTTAGGTTGCGGAAGGTTTTGGTTAAGATCAAAGGTATTTATAGACATAACATATAACATAACATATCAATAAAAACTTTTAGCTCTTACATTCTTTAATACATTTAAATTTTTTGTTTTTTCTGTAATATATTTAAGATGTTTATTATAACATTTTTTGTTATTCTATTATATTTTTTTTTATTTTATTTTATTTTATTTAAACAACAATTTAACAAAGATCTGCTAAATATGGATAAAAATTATAAATATAACTACACTATAACTATTCTAGGAGGTATTCTATGATTTTAAGTTTATTTATATTAAGAGAGAGTTCAGGGGATAGAGTATGTGATAAAAGGTTATAGTTCTTACAAATAGTGCGAAAGGGGTCGTGTTCAGCGAAGTTAGATTTGCAGATAGGTAACCATAATGGTCGGAAGGACCTTGTTTTCCTATTAGGGATGGAAAAATATAGTTGGCTTAGCAGGTGTTTAGAGTCAACCATGCCATGGATCAGCATGTGTAGAAACATGACCCCAGCACAGGTTCGGCGCTCCTTCAATGGAGGTAACTTTAACAATTTAATCCTGCAACGGTACGGCGAGAGACGATTATCAGGATCCCAGTTCAGGGTTTTTAATGCAAATAGCAGAAACTGCTTTTGCACCGACTCAATACTATTTTGGTGAGAGGAGTATTGAGGACTCCAAACACACGAGCAATATTCGAGGATGGGACGAACTAGGGTGATATACAGGGATTTGGTGGTGAAAGGATCGTTAAATTCTTTTGACCATCGCTTAATAAAGGCTAACATTCCTCTGGCTTTATTCACTGTCACAGAAATGTGATCATTAAACTTAAGTTTATGATCAAAAAGAACTCCAAGATCATTGATTGTGGAAACACGATCAAGGACGTGATTTCCGAGAGAGTAAGATATGATAAGCGGCACACTGCGATGGAATGTCGTAAGTTTGCATTTAGAGCAGTTTAGAAACAGAAGATTAATTGAGCACCACAAATAGAGTTCGATGTTGATGTTGAAAACCTCGGTTGATTTTCGACGAAAATTCTAGTAGATTAGTTGTTGTCGAGCGAAGCTTGACAAAGCCATGCTGTGCAGGTGAGAATATGCACTTGCATGCATGTTGAAGCTGCGATGTGATAAGTTTCTCAAGGAGTTTGGGAATCGCAGAAAGCTTTGCAATGCCGCGGTAGTTCTCAATGGAAGCCTTAGAGCCTTTTTTATGAATTGGTATTAGGTATGATTCATTCCATAATTTAGGTAGGGAAGTTTGCTCCAAGGATAGGTTAAATAGAATGGTAAGAGGTAGGGTGAGAAGATCGGAGCACCTTCTGAGGATGCAGCTAGGTACGTTGTCTGGGCCTGGTGAAAAAGAGATTTTAATTGATGAAAGAGCCGTAAACACATCATGACAGTGGAATTTAGAAAGGGAAATGTTGTTTATGTAGGGTAAAATATATGGATAGTTAGAGGAGGGATCAAATGAGTTAGATGAGTAGGTTGACTGAAAAAATGACGCAAATAGATTAGCAATGCCGAGATGCGAAGAGTCGGAAGTATTACTATATGAGAGGGAAGGGGGGAAAAGATTGGATTTGCGTTTAGAGTTTACAAAAGAGTAAAAAGAGCTTGGATCGTTGCGAAAATTGAGTTTGCATTTAGAAATATAATTTTTATATAGTTTATTGTTTAGGTCAAAGAACTGGTTGCGGATTAGAAGGTAATTAGAAAGATGTATCGAGGTTGGAGACTTTAATGACTTTTTGTAGGCTCTAGATTTCCTATTTTTTAGGAGAGAGAGGTGCTTATTAAACCATGGAGGTTTAGACGTTGATGGAGTTAACGTTTCAGGGACAGATTTATTTAAGGCGTTATGAATTACTTCATAAAAAGAGTCTGTAGCTTCCTCGATATTGCTGAAACTAGATAGATAACTCCAGTCAATATTAGTCAGGTGATTTCTTAGGTCACAGTAGTTGGTTTTTTTATATCATTTTTGACGAGGCTGCTCGCTGTTATTGGGGGGGGACTTCAGGAGAGTCAATAATTAGCGAGACTAAGAGTGTTGGGTGGTGGAGTCCTCAGGAGTAGATAAGGGAGGAAACCTTGCTATTGTGGCAGAGGAGGTAGTGTTAGAGAAAATTAGGTCAAGCGACCTGCCACGGGAGTTCCTTATATGGTTAAGTTGGAAAACGGCAGAGTCGGCTAAGCCATCAAGGAAGTCATTTTGGTTAGTGGGTAAAAGCGAGTTATCCTCATCCGAGTTGATCCATGAAATGAGGGGCATTATATATATTTATGTATTTTATATAATATAAATGCTACTACTAGTGATTAACTTTTTGTATCGTATTATTCCTTTTCTGCGTTCAGCATTTCCAACACATCACTACAATGTCACCTTACATTCTCCCTCTTGATATTCATCTGTTCCGGATGACAAAAGATTGTTGTTCACTATTACAAACTTCCACAGCTTAATGTTGTCTCAGCTTTTTGCTGTTACACTCGGTCCTTCGGTCCTACGGCTTATCATGGTATGATTCTGCATATAGATTTTCTGTGTCTTTTAAAATAGACCTTAAATTCAACTGAAAATTTTACCCGCTTATCGTTGAATTGCTCAATCAGCTCATTCTTTAACAAGTAAAGGCCTTGGTCCACATGTCTCATCTTCATTTTTATTAAAATCTTGCAGCTTCCACAGCTTAATATTATCTCAGCTTTTTGCTGTTACACTCGGTCCTTCGGTCCTACGGCTTATCATGGTATGATTCTGCATATAGATTTTCTGTGTCTTTTAAAATAGACCTTAAATTCAACTGAAAATTTTACCCGCTTATCGTTGAATTGCTCAATCAGCTCTTTCTTTAACAAGTAAAGGCCTTGGTCCACATGTCTCATCTTCATTTTTATTAAAATCTTGCAGGTGTAGGATGCACTGACTTACCTTGGCATATTCGTTTTTTAAAACCACAACTCTGTAATGCGTGACATCGATTTACGAACAATCCCTTGATGATCGAGCCACATTTCTATCTGTTGCGCTACGGCTTTAGCTTTGTCTGCTTGATGACTGGCAAAACGGCATCCCAACTCTATCTGGGATAATTTTAATTTTTATATGACATTGCATCTTTAATTCTTGCGACTAAATAAATAGCTGCTTTTATTTTTTTGGGGCTAAAACAAAACTATATACCGGATATTTTTTCTGAGCTTGTTGCTCAGTGTCATAAAACTTAAATAAATCTTAGTCTGCTGCAAAATGCAACATTTTTAGCAAATCCCAGTATTACTTTGCAGTTCAATGCTCTATTTTCTACAACAAAAAATGTATGTTCCGTTTTTACTTTGTTAACGTTTCAACGATTTGCGATAAAGGATCCAATTGGCTAAAATCTGGTAGACCTCTCAATATCAACTTGATTCCTTTTAAATTTTTTTATGCATTTACATCTTCTCCTGTGTCCACTAGGAATCCAACTTCACCCCTATTTAAAGTTATTATTATATATTTATAGTTAGTATTATTAAGGTTAGTAGTATTAAATCTGTGCAAAAGCAGTTTTTATTATTTGCACTGATTTATTTTATACTTAGACCCTGGTAATTTTCTTCCGTCATATCTTTGCAGGCTTAAATTGTTCAATCTACCTCCTCTAAAGGAGCGTCGAACCAGTGCCTGGGTCTTCCTCTTTCATTGTATGGTTGACTCCAAATACCATTGGATCAACTATTTTTTACCGTCCCTAACAGAAAACCTAGACCTTTCCGACCACTATAGTTACCAATCCGCAGATCCAATCATGCTGAACATGATTCGTTTCGTAGTATATGTAAAATCTGTAACCTATTGTCCCGTATATTATCCACTTATTTAATTATCAAATTATTGAATTCCTCTTAGAATAGTTACCTATTTCTTTAATTATATTTAGAAGCTCTTTGTTAAATTTTTAAATAAATGTATATATATATATACATATATACATACATGTGATATTTTATTATTAATAGTTTCTTTATAATTATTATTTAAATTAGACGGAGTACAATTATGAACAACTTCAAGATTTTTAAATGACTGGCCTTCTTCTGACCTCTTTACGATTCGACCGTTCACCACTGACTGCCGACTGCTGACTACTGACGACTGATCAACGACTTTCGTGTACGACGACTCCAATACGACTCCCTCACTCTTTCTTTTCGACTTGTCATATTTCTGTTATACAGCCGCCGTGCATTCCTACATACATATATAATATATACAAAGTGCGGCGCTTAAATCCGGACAAATTTTAATTTGAATTTCCCGCCACATAGGAATTCCACCACAGTTCGCTACTGGCGTTTTTAAATGCCATAGGCATTTAGTAAATAGTCATAACCTAAAAATGGCAGGGATGGTTCGTGCAAGTGCGGAGTACAACCGAAGAGTCGCGATTATCGAAAGTCTTCGCGCTGGACGTTCACCGAAAGAAATATAGTAATTTGATTCTTCAAGTACCCGAGATCAACTGTATAGTACAATGCTTCTGAGGTGTCTGGGGAACCTTCTGCTAACCCAATGAGGAGAACTCATTCGAGAAAACGCATATCTCGCATGGACTCGATCTGGAGCAAAGAGTTCTGGCCTCCAAATAGCCTCGATTTGAACCCCCTGGATTATTATGTTTGGAGCGTAGTCGAAAGGGTTACTAACAAGTCCAGGCACCCTAATGTCGCATCTCTACGCACCGCTATCGAAGCAGCATTCACTAATATGGACAGCGCTGCATTAAAGAGAGCATGCGACTGTTGTAGGACAAGGATAGAGGCGGTCAGTAGGGCTGATAGAGGTTATATTGAGTAATTTTACTTTCGACAGGTACAGTTATATTTCTGTCAATGAATTTTCCATTTCATGTATGTTGTAAGTCAATAAATTTGTTTTGAAACAAAAAAAAAAATTGTCCGGATTTAAGCGCCGCACCCTGTACATTTATATACCTAAGTAAACCAGCATCGCTAACCGCGGCTTATCGTCGGTCAAACTGATGACCTAGCATTTTGACCGGATGCTTGTGCACAGCAGCCAGACACTGCATTCTTTGGTGGCCGCTGTGAGTATCATATTCTGTTAGCTTTCAGTCAAAAATATTTTGTATAATCTTAAGTTTAGATTCTATATTGCAAGCGAGCATTCCTTTTGCAAATAAATAAATATAAAACTAACTCACCAGACTTTTCATGAGAAGCCCCGCTTCTCAATAAAATACCAACAAATAATAAAGCGTATTTCAACCGTGTAAATAACTGGTAGAACTGGTAACTGGTTTGTATATTTTGTATAGGTGTTTGTAAGCCAAGGGTTAAATTATTGATGAGTTGGAGGTTTCTTTTTTTTACGTTCTTATTGTATATTTAAAATCTAGGTTCTGAGGTTGACTTTGATGGGGGAGGTCGAGCGGGTGTTTCCTCTTCAGGCGTCTTAGGGATTGGCTATTATTTAGGAGGTGGATGGTCAGGTGGTTGGGGTGGTTGTCCAGTCTTTTTGTGTATCTTTTGCTGAGACGGGTGATCTCCTCTGCTTCCCATGGAATTCCAAGCTCTTTATGAATGAATGAGTTTTCGTGGTACGGATGGGCGTTACAAACTGTTCTCAAGCATTTATTCTGAAACCGCTAGATTCTGATGCGGTTTAAATAGCTTGGCGTGCCCCACATCTGTATCCCATAGGTCCAGATTGGCTTCAGGACTACTTTGTATATAAGCAGTTTAAGTTTTTCTTTAAGCTTGGACCTTCTTCCCAGGAGCCAGTGCAGTTGCTTGAGTCGTAAGTTGGCCTGGTTGCGCTTGTTGATCAGGTGAGGGGGCCATGTAAGCCTACGGTCCAGGGTCAGCCCTAGAAATTGGGGAGTGTTATTCATAGGGATGGTTTCCCCGTTGAGTGTGACGGGGGGGCGTTCCCCCTGCGTAGTGCGAAGGTTGTGTGGGAGAATTTCTCAGCGTTGACCACGATGTTCCATCGTTTCAGCCATGGATCGAGAGCATCCAGTTGTCTCTGTATGATGGCTGATGCTTCCTGGGGATCTGTGGCAAAGACTAAGAAGGCGGTGTCATCGGCGTAAGTGGCTACTGTGAGGTTCCGAGAGGGGTTGATGGGAAGGTCCGCTGTGTAGAGTGTGTACAAGATGGGTCCAAGAACACTGCCTTGAGGTACTCCTGCTCTTATAGGCCTAGGCGTGCTGATTGATGATCCGCATCTCACTCGGAATTCTCTTTCCTCTGTGTACGACTTGAGGAAGGCGAAGTGGAAACTTGAAAGGTGGGATTTAATTTTGAAAAGAAGTTCAGGGTGCCAGACTCTGTCAAACGCCTGTTTGACATTCAGCGTAACGACGCAGCAGTACTCCTTCTTTTCGAAGGCCTCAATTAGCTCTCAACAATCCGGTGGCATTGCTCAGGAGTTCCATGGAAGCGTCTGAAGCCAAAATGGTGATCAGGGATCAGTCCGGCCTCGTCCAGTACTGGCAGTACTCTGCGCAAAAATACTTTTTCAAGTATTTTGGAAAGGATTGCCATAAAGAAAACTATTCTATAACCCGGCTCTTCAAAGACACTTTAACCAGAAGTATTAATCTAAACATCGACATTAACCACCCAGAAGACATCGAAGATGCGGTAGAGATCTTTATGGACAAAATACAGTTGCTCGCGACACTTTCTGCCCCAAGAAGTAGAAATTTACCCATCCTGAATAGACACAATATGCTTCCGCAAAATACTTTAGACCTTATAGGACTAAAACGAAGAGCAATATACGAATTTTTAAGAACAGGAGACATCCGTGCCCACAACATTTACAAAAGGCTGTCTAACCGTCTAAGAAAAGCTCTAGCGAAAAACAAGCAGGACTACTTTGATGAAATGCTGGAAAATGCAAGCCCTGATGCATCGACCAACTATTCGTTGTGGAAACTGACGAACAGCATTAAAAGACAGGTTATCCCAAAGGCTCCCATCAAGAACCCTACTGGTGGTTGGTGCGCCTCAAGCCGGGAAAAGGCAGACGTCTGTGCAAACAGCTATTATTAAGTAGTAGCTAGTATGAAGAAGCTAGTATTAAGCCTTTCAACCTCACTGCGGCAGAAACGAGCGGCAAATAATCTTAGAACAACCTTTCCAAATGGATATTTATTTATTGATATTTAAGCTTACTATTTAATAGCATTCTAATGCTGGGACACTTTCCAAGGAAATGGAAATCCACAATCATAAGTATGATTCCAAAGCCTGTCAAGCAACCTACTGAAGTAGAGCCATATAGGCCCATTAGTCTTTTACCTGCGCTGGGAAAAATGATGGAAAGGGTATTACTGGATCGCGTCCTCAGACTAAGCAAGCTATTCCTCAATGGCAATTCGGTTTCCGAAAAAGTCATGGCACACCAGAAAAGCTTCACCGGGTGACCAACTTTGCCTTAGAGGCAATGGAGAACAAGATGGACACAGTAGCAGTATTTATGGACATACAAGAAACTTTCGATAGAGTTTGGCATGACGGTCTTCTATCGAAGCTAAAAACGCTCTTGACGCCGCAATTATTTATACTAATTAAAATTTTTCTTGCAGAAAGGAAATTTAGTGTGGTTGTTGATGGCAAAAATCATCACAGCGATCCATCTTACCAGGTGTACACCAAGGTAGTGTGCTAGGCCCAACCATGTATTCGATGTACACTTCCGACATGCCGGAGTCCTGGTGCTGTATGGAAGTTGGAGACGAAAACAGTATAATAGCAACATACGCGGACGATACTGCGGTAATGGTCAGGAGTAAAGAAATGAGTACTGCAACCAAGGGCCTACAAAATTACGGAACGGCTTTTGAAAAGTGGGCAATTGAATTGCCTTTAAATTGCCCAGGAATTACAATGATTGGCTCCACACTTCAACACAAGACCCACTACAAATACCTTGGTGTGATTTTGGACAGAGGATTAACGTTCCAAAGGCACACAACTATGATTAAACAGACTGTGCTTTCAAAGGATACAAAAATGTGATGGAACCTTTCGCCGAGAAACAAACTTTCGTTGACAAATAAAGTCCGCCCCTATAAATCCATTTTGAGCCCAATTTGGAAGGATGGTATGAAAGTATACGGAATTACATGTAAATCAAACCTGAACAAAATAAGAGTTGCGCAAAGCAACTCTAATCAGATCTATTTGTAACGCCCCCTGGTCACATGAGAACAAAAGACATATGGAGAGACCTTAACATTGCCAAGATAGGCGATGTATGCAGGACGGATAATTAAGACGTCTTGGCCTCCACACATTGGAAAGAGGTCTTACCTACCCCCACCAAAAAGAAGACTGAAGAACAGTCTTTGTTGTTGTTTATTGTAGGTGTTTAAATTTGCTGGTGCATAGTGATGCCACCAAGAAGGAATCCCAGCCATATATTTCCCAGAAAAGTGAGTCAAGATTGTATTGAAGGTTCTTTTGATATTTATTAAATTTAACAATAATGTGAATGTTATCAGCGTAAGCTATGAAATTTGGCGAAATGACGATAAATGATTTTTGAGAGTTTGTTGTAGGCAATAAGAAATAGTGTGACTGGTGTATGCTATTTTGAGACGGGTGTGTTTCGAAATTAGTTGGAAAGATTTTTGGTCCAATGTTCCATTCTTAATTGATGATTAAGAATTTCCTCTCTTTGGTTGGTGTGAATTGATTTGTTATTGTAAAAAACCACCACAATTATAATAATAATATTAGCAATAATTTTGTCGCGGATTTTACTAAAACAGATAAATAGTGATATTGCGTTGTATGCGTTAATGTCTCTTTTGGTTCAGTTTGGTTTAAGGATTAGTATGGTGAGAAATGTTTTGTGACTCTGGGGGTGTATTATGGTGTGGATATTTTTATATTATTTAAGCCACAGAAGCGTCTGATGTTTGTCCAGATCTTTTTCGTTGAAGTACTAAGTTGGATTTTGGATGTAAATGCAGAAATAAAAGTTTGTTTAGCAAGTTTTAATTCTTTTCTAAGAAGTTAATTTGTCATCCTGTATTTTAATATATTTTTGCGACATTGTAATGTACAATTATTAAGTGATCTGTTTATTTGTTTCAGTCTGCAAGGTGCAGTTTGAAAATTGGCCTTATGTGGTTAGTTTGATTTTGGTTGCAGTAAGTATTATAAGTTTTGGGAAGTGGTCGCTGCCGTGGAGATCTTAAATTGTATTCCATTTCGCATTTATTGCTTAAGTGTGCAGAAAAAAAAGATCAATGTGTGTGTATGTTTAATGGATGAATTTGTTGTTGAGTAATACTAAATTTGATTTATTCAGAAATGATTGTAATATTATCCCTCTATTATAGTTGGATTCCCAGTTTGTCCCCCAGCTATTGAAGTCGCCGTTTTAAAATAGGAGTTAAAATAGCTATGTGAGAGGAGTGAGAAGTTTATCTTGTAGTAGTAGTATCTTAAGAGAAGATTTCCTTAATTTGTAGTTTTTGGGTTAGTCTTGTTTCATGTTTGAATTTGGAAATGCTGTGGTCTGATATTTTACATTAAGCGTTAAGTAGAGTATTTGATTTTATGTTTATTTTTTAATTTTTAGGGGTTTTAAAAATCACAATTAAAAAAGTATTTAAATAATCATCCTTTTATTTACTCAAAAATCCCTCCATATTTTTGAATAAATATCCATTTATCAAGATTCTGTACTTATTCGATCGCATGCAATGGTGGTATTAAAATATGACTAGTAGTTAGCACTTGATTATTATTCATATCACTACCGAATGTGTATATGCCTTCTAGTTGGTATAAAAATCATTGTCTTCAATTATTGCTACTTTACTATTTTCTGGAAAGGCCTATTTTAACTTCTCGTCCGGTTTCTTGATGCACCTACAACATTTGTTCCTTTGTATTGAACATATTGAATATATATAGCACATTTAGTTCTTGTAACAAGAAACCGCTTAATCGCAGCTATAAGTGCATTAGATGTTAGACCGCTAAGTACTTCTAAATGAATGGCCTTTGTGGTCATGCAACAAATACAGCATATAACCTCTATATATAACCTAATAACCTCTTTAAAAAATGGATATTGTACCACATATTCGGGAAGTTAGCCCATTATCTTACTTAGTTTTTTTAAGAAGTTCGTAACCCAAATATCCAATATTTGCGATGGATATAATTTCGCATTACGATTATACCTCCATGAAATGTGTTACTATGTGCATCATTTATTATTAATGTTGAAATATTAATTTTTGTCTGAAATTATAGGATGCTTATTTCTGAAAAAGTTAACTGTTGTGGCCCAATGTTTTTCGGCTCAGCCTACCATTTTGGTTCTTTTTGTTAACTCCTCTTGACGCAAAACCTGCACGATTCTCTTTAAAAAAATTCTCTTCGAATAAAATATAATTTCATTCAGTGTCCTTTTATTTACGAATTTCATCAGTTCTACAGCTAACAAATTTTACATTATTTAAGCTATTTTTACCCCTAGTGTTATCATGGAATTACTGCATGCGTAAAATTTTACTTAATAATTTTCCATAGCTTCTTATCATTGACGTACTGATTAGGTGCGCTGCGCATAATTCCACTTTGGAAATCGTTTTTGTATTTTAATTAGATTCACTCTAATTTTACTGGCAATTATTGGAAAGTTCGGTGCCATTTTCGCATATACTACTGCCGTATATGCCTTTCAGAAGCATCTGTAAAACCATGAAGTTGGATGCATAACTCGATTTTAACTTAATCCATCTTGGTACTCTTATTTCCCTCACCACCTCTAACTTTGACTTATAAAGGTACCTCCCATTCTTTGCTAGATTCGTAAACTATTTTTTACAATAGTTTTTGATCCAATTGATCCCAGCTATTCGAAATTTTTTTACATTGTAGATTAGATTTATAGATAAAACTAATATATATAGATAGATAGATAGATATATAATAGAAAAGACTATATATATAATAATAGATTATAGAGATAATAGATAAGATTAATCAAGTTCCGTAAGATTAATCAAGATTAATCAAGATTAACCAAGATCAAGTTTCGTCTTTTTAGTCAATTTTGGTTTAGATATACCCTGTAACAATTAAATGTCATTTAAAATGTCATTTAAGCTTCCCACGCTAAATATTTTCAAGGAAACGTTTTTTATTTAATTGGAAGCGTTTTCCATAATTACGATGCCTTAAATGAGCGCGATCTGCCAACCAGTTTTTTTGCAGCAGCTGTTGAAATCCGTCGACCACAGTAGTGTTCTGCGGTTTTTACAATGTAAAAAAAATATTGAACAAAGAGTTTGCATCAAATTTTGTGTTTCGAACCAAATTTCGTGTGCGGAGTCGTTGCGAATGTTGGAAAAGGCTTTTGGTGACTCTATTCTACCGAAAACATAAGTCTACGACTGGTAAAAAGCTTTTAAGGATGGTCGAGAAACCGTCGAAGACATGCCTCATTTCGGCCGTCCTTCGACCGGTAACACTGACGATAATATCAAAAAAGTGAAGGATATCGTGTTCGAAAATCGTCACGCGAGTGTTAGAGAGATAGCATATAAGCTAAACATCAGCCTTGAAAAAGATCGTTTGATTTTGACGGATAATTTGAGCATGAGACGCGTCAATGCTCGGCTTGTTCCAAAAGAGCTGACCACCGCCATCGCCCCGAGCAGTAATTGTGAACTATTTTAATTCCAAAAACTCGTTCAATACCATCGATCAACCACAGTATTCACCGGATTTGGCCCCTTGTGACTTTTTTGGTTCCAAAACTTAAGTTGCCACTCCGTGGGACACGTTTCGACTCGATAGAGGCCGTAAAAGAAAATTCGCAGAGGTAACTAAAAGCGATCCCGGCCAGCGTATACAAGGAATTTTTGATGATTGGAAAAAGAGGGGGCATATGTGTATCGCTTCAGAAGGAGCATATTTTGAAGGCGATAAAATAAATATTGATGAAAATTAAATTTAATTAATTTTGCATTTGATTCACACTATTCCGGGAACTTTATTGTACACTTAATTTTCACAGGGTATACATATCCAAGTCGCGATCTAACACTCAAAAAGTGCAGACGTGCCTGCGGATGGACAGCGTGTTTCTTATTGTGCTTTCAGTCTCGCTATGCTGAAACCGTCACATTGTGTCTGATTGGTTCAACCTGCGAACCTAACGGTTTGCTACCAACTCTAACGCACATTCTAATCTGCGTGTTATCTGCTGTCTACCAAGTTCTCTCGCAGAAGCAGCTGTGTATAACTCAGCAGCAGCAACGTGCGGTTGGCATACCGGCTAACGGTGCCCAGTTCCCCCCTCTCCTTGCTCAATCGACCACAACCTAGGGCTTGAGTTGGCAGGCCCCCACGCGTGCCACAAAGCTAGGCAAAACAAGCCTGCAAGAAGGCCCTCCGAGCAAGAAAGTGCAGCTCGAGCAGCGACTTAAGTTCGAATTCTTCTTACTCGGAGCCCGGCGAGATCAAGCGCAAGCCCGCGCGTAAAAAGCTGGGATAGGAGATAGACGTCACGCCTAGCACCAGTACAGCTCTGCATAGTAAGCTGGCAAACAGCTGCCTTTCCCTCCTCTCAAGCAACGCAGACTACGACGAACAAAATAACACAGATGACGAACCTGAACCTGCTGCAGAGGCAGTGGCATCCAAAACAGCAGAGACATTCACGTACAAAACGGAGAGAAACAACAACGTACGAGTAATGATGCCAGACAAGGTGCCTTAAACAGCCATACGCCAGCAGCTCGTGGCACAAAATAAAAGACACCGCTCCTTCCAACCAAGGACGAGAGAGCGTACAGGGCGGTCATCAAGGGACTTTACCAGCGAGCAACAACACCGAGGTCTACAAAATTAAGAGGATTTTGCAGTTCGGACACAAAAATGTTTATTTATTAGAATTTTTTGTTGGTCCGATTCCATTTTCATTATTTTAATATTTTTTTTATTCACATGTTCAATGCTTGCACAGAAGCTCATTTTTTATGTTTCTCTTTTTTATATCGTGGTAGGACTAAGATCCAGGCTATTTGATGGACAATCCAAGACCCAAATTCTACTGAAATGTGGTTATACCTTTATTACCCACTTTCTTAGCACCAAATTATCTTCAAATTTATGTAGAAAAAAAAATGTTCTTAAATATATATTTAAACTTACTTTTGTTGAATCCTCTTGCATTTTAGTATGCTCGGCTATAAAACGCACACAAAAGCAACTTTTATGAATTTTAGGAGGACATTTTGAATGAGAAAATGCAGGATTTGTCAATATTGGACTTTTAATTCCAGAAGATCTAATATCAATATTGGGCGATCCTATTTCATCGGAGCTACACTGGGTAAGTGGTGGAAGAGATCCATGGACTTGACAGCTTCCACCAAAAGGTCCATTAGCAGTTAGACTGTAAAGTAAAAATGTAAATATTGTGAGTATAATCAAATAATAGTTATTTATAAATTAAATAAGATAAATATATTTTTATAGAATAGAAAAATAATACACTAAACAAATGCCTAAAGGCCTCAGCTGTTCTGGCAATAAATATTGTACCTCCTGAATTTTACTTCTTGGATACAAATAAATAATAATAATATTCCAACATCGAAGATGTATGTAAACATACATGAATGAGATTTCTCAACACTAACATTCCACACCAACTCACATTTCAATCCTGCTTCACGATATTGTAAAGCATAGACTTTTATCCTCATGAATAAATGCTTTAATGTTGTCCTCCAATGCGTCAATTGAAGCGGGTTTGTATAGACATTAGATTTAACATAGCCCCACAAAAAAATATCCTAAAAGGCTTAAATCGCACGATTTAGGCGGACCGGCCCCGAGTGTGAAACTTTTTCTAGATGCATTGGGAGCTTTTGCAATGCTTTTGACTGATCTTCAATCCAAAATCGACAATTCTACTTACTTAAGCCAAAAATGAGCTTCGTCGCTGAATGGAAGAAGAGCGCGATAAACTTTCTTAACAGAGCACGCATTTTCATAATAAAATTCAATAATTTGCAAGAGTTGAGTTGGTCGTTTGTATGACGGTTCATGGTTAAATTATATACTTAACTGAAAACGTTTGACAGTTATACGGATAACCGTGCGTCATGTGTTTAAACCAGTGTTGGCAAAAAGATAATAGCTAAAAATCACCCTTTATAATGCTGCTCTTTTCCCAGCATTTCTTTTAACTCATGTCCTTACCCTGTCTCAATTTAAGTTCATTCTGCTTTCAATAATATTTTGTTTATTTATTTTCAACCCTCTTGTTTAGTCTTTAATCGCTCTGGGTCCTGATCAAGAATTTGTGCGTTTTGCTGGATTTTCTGTTTTTGTGTTTTCTGATTCTTCGTGCCTATATATTTTGGCCTATTCTGGATGAGTGCTGCCTTCAAGCGGTCCAGTTGTTGGCAGTAGAGGGCCGAATTGAGCGTTTGGCCATAGGGGAGCAGTTCGTAGTAGATGATTCCTTGCCAATCCCACCAAACACACAGCAAAACCTTCCTGGCCGTCAATCCGGTCTTGGCCACCGTCTGGGCCGCTTCCCGTGCTTTGACCACGACCGTTTGCGCTCGATTTTGTCGTAAGGGACCCATTTTTCATCGACAGTCACAATCCGCTTCAGAAACGGGTCGATTTTGTTGCGATTCAGCAGCGATTCGCAGATGGAAATTCGGTCCATCATGCTTTTTTGCGTTAGTTCGTGAGGCACCCAAACTTCTCTTTGAATCAAAGTTTATGCAAATGGTTCCAAACGGTTTTCTGGCTCATCTATAGTTCCTTAGCAATTAAATAAGTGCTCACGTGACGGTCTGTTTCCACTATTTCCATGATTTTTTCGCAATTTTCGACTACAGGCCTTCCGACGCGTGGTGCATCTTTGACATCGAAATTACCGGAACGGAACCTAGAAAACCACTTTTGTCCTACACGTTCGTTTACAGTATCGGGCCCATAAACTAAATTAATTTTTTCAGCCGCTTTGGCTGCTTTTTCGCCTTTAGCGAAGAAATATTGTACAATGTAGCGAATTTTCTCTTTGCTGGTGTCCATCTTTGACGAGCACTCACAACGTACTGAGTTAATCAATCGAAAAACCGTCAAAGACAAACTTATAGCGCGAATAAACACCTTTTCAGCGCCGTATAGTGTGACATCATGCGACACGTAACACTAGTATTATGGACAATAACGTCATCTCTTAGATAAAAACCGAACGAACTTTTTACTTGACCTAATATATATCTAACATGACCCTCTAACTAAAACGGTTCTTGTTGGCCTGCTATAAGCTCGAAAATAATCGGTTAGGGTAACGTTTCCATTGAATAGATTTTTTTTAATGGATATAGACTCGCAAACTTTGTACAGCATCTACAACGAATAGGACATACTTTTTGGTTGTTTTTTGTTTATTAATAGGGTCTAGTGAACTATATATACAATCTTTTGAAAAATAAATACTGTGAGATATTAGAATACAATTCTAAGGAGGTACTAACGTCTTCACATTTAATAACGATCGAAGGATTTCCAAACAAGTTTAGTGCAGAAAATTTTTGAGATAAAAGATGACATAGAGTCCAATATGGAGCTGATGTATATTAAAATTAAAGGAAATTGTCAAAAATTAAATGATCTACCAATCCTACCAAAAATAGAGGTTCGTGTATACTCTGGAGCTTCCAAAGATTGGGAGCTCTTTAATGAGCTAGTGCACTTAAGGGTACATTTAAGCTTATATTTGAAGCTAAGGCTAAGCCTTAAAAGTGATTTAAAAGGAGAAGCTAAAATTATTGTTTACCATTTATTGCTGGGTTTCGGCCATAGTTGCATTTTTCCACACATCATCATTAAAAAATATAGTATATAGTATATAGCAATATGAGAACAATATTAAAAAATTAAATGAAATCCAGACACTGAGAGACCCTAATGGAATTTTTAGATCAACGGCTAAGTTTGTTGTCCTCAGTAGAGGAAGAAATCCCTGTAGAAAAGGTGTTTAAAAGTGACACCAACGAAGTAAATTGGCCGATGTGCAAAATGGGCGAGAATCAAATTATATATTGTCATAAATTTAAAGCATTGAGTCCCCAGAAAAGAGTGGACGAAGCTAGTAAATAGAGTTTGTGTTTTAAGTGTTTGAAGCGGCATTATCCGCAAAAATGTACCGCAAAAAAGCAATGTAAATCACCATAGCATTCAACAAATAGGAAAAGAATATTAAAATATATTGGAGATGATAGGCAATGTGTGTCGGCTATTATTGTTTCTTCTTTTCTTCCTTCACAGCGCAGCGACACGGCCATCCTGACCATAACACATGAACTTCATTGTACTTTATTTTTCATAATTTGTTTTTTAACACATCTCTTGACTTCTTTACTTATACTATTCAACTTAATTTTCCATAACAAATTTATTTACACTTCTAGTGTCTTCAAATGTTAGAGTTGCGGGATAATCCTTCACAATTCTCTCTAGAGTACACGCTTTCTTCTTTGGATATCGACCATATATTTCATCAGACATTAGCCTATTAGGATATCCCTCAACACGACATTTAGTGTACGAGCTCTCTTCTACTCAAGCTCAATCGTCTACCAAATCAAATGTCATCAAATGTCAGTTTAGCAGGCTATCCACACACAAATTGAGTACAATGATTCCTTCTGCTTAAAGTCGACCATTTGGGTACCAATTCGTTCATATCTTCCATACACGGATTCTTTTTCCATTTTTTTCCCCTCTCTTGCCATCGTCAAGCTCCACTACGAGCCCTGCTCACTATTAATTCGCACGGCCAATGTTTTTACGATAACTATATCAGTCGGTAATCTCTCGCATTGTTTTGCGTCTACCGCAACCGGCATCGAACTTTTTCTAATCTCATACATGTAAAGTAGAGTTGGGCATCGATAGTTACCAACGGGCCTGCTAAGCCATAGTATACGATAGTAAGGAAGTATCATCACCAGAACGAATGAAGAGGAGAAAAGAGTATGGAAGAAAAGCTAGCGAGTGCAAGACGTTGGAAGAACAGATCGTGAAGTCAAGTTGTCAAGTAGTAAAAGAAGTCGTCGGGGGATCAAGTCCGAGCATAGAAGTTGGTGTGTCAATCGTCGTCAAGTCGTCAATTTGCAGCCATTGTCTACAGAGTCAAGAAGTCGCTGTTCCATTTATTTGTAATACCACAATTCTTGTTATATCCAACATAACTATATTTAGAAACTGGCTATGATGCCTTACATACATGTTCGCTAGATCTTCCTACATTTCGTCACTATTTAATTCACTCATGATATTTGGTATATTTTCGTCGCGCTGCTATTCGGGTACATAAGCCATCTGGCTCTCCTTCCGAAACTCTACCTGAAACTCAAAGGGTTGCATGATTACCACCATCGATGCACTCGCGGGGTCAATAATGCCTTGTCCCGACTCGCCCTGAGGGAATTACAGTCTGAATACACGATAAACTTTCTAGCAGTTAAATAATGGCGGAAGTGCTCGATGGCATTAAGCACCGCCAATGTGTCAAGCTCATGAGTGCTATTTAGATTTCTAGCGTGTTGCATTTACTGTAATACGCGACTACCCTGCGTTTGCCTTCTACCTTGTATATAGCGCCAAAATTATTTGCGCTTGCATCTGTATGTAACTCAATTGAAAATTTGGGGTCGAAAATAATTAATTCTGGATAATGGCGGAAGTGCTCGATTGGCATTAAGCACCGCCAATGTGTCAAGCTCATGAGTGATATTTAGATTTCTAGCGTGTTGCATTTACTGTAATACGCGACTACCCTGCGTTTGCCTTCTACCTTGTATATAGCGCCAAAATTATTTGCGCTTGCATCTGTCTGTAACTCAATTGAAAATTTGGGGTCGAAAATAATTAATTCTGGATCACTAGTTAGGACTTTGATGATTTTTTGACGAATTTCCTCATGTTGTTCTTCTCATATGAATTCATTTGATTTCGAAGTTAATTGGTATACCGCTTTCATTACTTCCAAAAACCGAGGGACGAGCTGCCTGAAGTTGGAATGCTAGTCCTATAAAATGTCTAATCTGTGTGATTGAAAATTTTTTATATAAAAATTGTATTTATTTACATTGCAGTCCACTGTTACTGTTTGTAGTAACTTATACTGCAGAGTATCATAATTTCTATAGAGTATTTACATATTTACATACTTTAACCTACTTAGGGAGTCTAGAGGCACGAGTAATTTTTATCAAATAACTTATATATCTTCTCGGCAAATCTGTTGGGTGAATGCGCAGGAGCCTCCTTCTCGCCCTCAGTCCCAATACACGTCCCCTCATCAAGAGTTTTCGAGCCAACTGGTTTGGGTGGATTCCCAATTTATTAACGTACGCGGTTGCTTGTTTGTTTATGACATCGCCAATCCTTGGTACCTTCAGCTCTTGTTCAATGTCTTTGTTGCGGATGTACCAAGCCGCTCCAGATAGTTTACGCAAGATTTGCGACTGCGCGACACGAAGTTTATTGAGGTGCGACTTTGCGGCGATGCCATATACTTGGATGCCATATTTCCAAATAGGAGCCAAGACCACCTTATAAATTGTGGCCTTGTTGGAAACTGAAAGTTTGTTTCCAGGCCTAAAGAGCCAAGCCATGCTGTTCGCCTTTGTTTTGAGCCGCCGAGTTACTTTCGTTACATGACGTTGAAATGTAAGTCGCTTATCCAGAGTGACACCGAGATATTTGTGGGCGTCACGGAAACACACTTTTCCGGATTGACTGCGATGTTCCAGCGTAGGGCCCAGTTCTGAAATTATTTTAGATAAAGCTGAAGCGTATCAGTGGCTGTATAGACGCAAGTATCTCTGGCTAGGACTGCAGTGTCATCACCAAAGGTGGCAACTAGCAGGTCATTAGGATCTGTAAGCGACATGTTGTCAGCTGAGGGCATGTCGTGCGTATACAGGCTATATAGTGTTGGACCTAACACACTTCCCTGGGGTACACCTGCTCTGACTCTTTTTGTTTGGGAGGACAGTCCGTCCTGTACTACTTTAAAGGATCGCTTGTGGAGGAAGCTTTTTATTATCAAAAAGAGCTGAGGATTTAGTAGGCTTTTAAGCTGGTGCAGAAGTCCTTCATGCCACACTCTGTCGAAAGCCTGCTGGATGTCCAGAAAAGCTCCAACGACGTACTCCTTTCCATGGGAACCTTCCAGTACAAAGTTTACTACGCGGTGTAGCTGTTTAGGTGTGCCATGCTTGAGTCTAAAACCAAACTGAAACTTCGAAATAGCTTTCTGGACCTTTCGGGACTCGAGCAATCTTCTTTGCCAAATGCTGGAAGCAGGCTTATTGGGCGATAGGAGTCTAATTCCTCTGCTGGCTTCCCACTTTTATGTAGCATAATTGCTTTCCCGAGGAACGCGTCAGTTGCTTCTCTTTTCAGGTTGGCCAGTACTTTTCTCACCCGATTTGATATCCTTCGGTACAGTCTGTCCATTATTGGATCATTGGTCCTGATGAGCTCACGCCGGAGAGTTTAGAGTCCTACTGCTTCCGGAGAGAGAGCGATGCTGCTACGCACGTTGCGTAGGTGAACTGCGCCGCCAGGAGCTGCAACTTGGGCTGCATCATTGATCTTCTTCATAAAAGTTTCAATCGCTTTCTCGATATCGTCTGCTGTATTTATGTCTGTATTGAGCTTAAAGGCATTGTTATGTTCGTACTGAAACAGCCTTATATTCGCACCAGGTGGAACGAGCATCCTAATAGGGGCAGTACTATGAGGTGACGTTGTTAGTGAAGCGATCAGCGGCAAGTGATCGGAAGATAGGTCATACTTTTCGCGTACTGATAGTAGACTATTAGCTATACATTTGTACAAGAATAAGTCGATAAATGAAGGTACATTCCTCGTGTTATACGGGTATTGAGTGAATCTGCCTGTAGCCAGAACATGCGTTGAGCTGCCGGAAATAACATCGTGAAGTGCTGAGCCCCGAGCATTCGCTCTTATACTACCCCAGAGGCGATGCTTAGCGTTAAAATCACCTCCAATGATAAACTTTTGACCATGTTGACCAAGGAGATTATCGATCTCAGAGGAATTTCAAGGCAGGCCTGGAGGAAGGTACACAGCTGACACCGTAATTTCGCCCAAATAAGTGGAAATTTTTACCGTCGCCATTTGTAGGTGATTCGTTGTGATCGAATGCAGGTGATAGTGCACTAATCCCTGCCGGATTAGGATACGAGCACCTCCTCTGGGGCGACCTCCTGGGTGATCTGCTCGATAGCAGCTGTAACCTATAATATTGAGGTAGGATCTGTCGTGTAGGAGTGTCTCTGAAATAAGCATAACATCAATTTCGTGCTTGCTGAGAAACACCTTAAGCTCATTAGCATTTCGGATAATGCTACGAGCGTTCCAGGCTCCGAGGCGCAGTTCACAAGCCATTAATTGCGCTGCGTCACCGACATAGAACCTCTGAGTTCTTTGATCTCCTCAAATAGCTCAGCGATGGTTTTTTGAAGACCAGCAATGGTCTGCTGCATTGAGATGATGATATGTGCGAGGGAGCCATCAATTACCGTTTGGCTAGGATATTGAGGTTCACCTGCGTTTGTTGCAGGAGCAAACGCAGCATTCGGAAAAGTCTGGAACCTTGCGTTTGAGAAAGCATTCCGCTGTTGAGAGTATTTTTCGTCAGGTCGTGTGCTCTGTTGTCCAGTTGTAGTCGCATCTGCATACGATAGGCCCTGCTGCACGATTGAGGTTGGAATAGCTTGTTGCTTGATGTTGCACATGGGCTGTGGGTGTTCTACGCGGGTCATGGGAGTAATGTTGATCCCAGTTTTTCGGCTTTTGAGTCTCTGGACGTAAATTCTGCAGCCCTTGTAAGTTACCTCATGTTTTCCTTGGCAATTAACGCACTCCAGGTCGTCATAGGTCTTTGCCTGGCATTGACTGGAACCAGTCCAATGAGGCAAACTGCATCTACCACATCTGGGCTCCTTGGTGCAATAGTTTTTGGTGTGATCAAAGCCAAAACATCGGTAACACTGACGCATTTTTTCATTTTTTCTCGGCAGTTCCACTCTGACTCTTTGACGGCCAACTTTATTTATTTTTAGAGCTTCTCTGTTATTAATAGCCCTTTTAATGTCTATAAACCAAACGTTCTGGACAGAAGCCTTGCCTGGATCCGGATCAGAGGAGTCAACATTCTGTGACTTCACCTTTGGATTATAGGTGTTAACTACAGCGTGACCTTGGGAGGTGAACGCTTTTAAAATTTGCTCGACTGGGGTAGAAGCAGCTAAGTTGCACACCACAACCCTGTAGGTTCTGTCTTCCGGGAGGCAGAAGTGAGTGTATTGGAGATTTACTGACGATAGCTTTTTAGTGATAGCTCTGTGGGCATCAGAGTCACGGGGGTATATGCGCATGTTGCCATTACGCGCGATCTTGAGTTCATATGATTCAGATGATACCGCCGAGTCGAGAAGCCTTTCCAAGGCAGGTACGTCGCTGACAGCAAGTACTGTTATTCGACTAGGTTTTGGTGACTTCTTTCTCACTGTTCTTCTTCTACAGCGGTTTCGACCTGGAGAATGTCCATGCTATTTTCGCCTTCTTGACAGTCATCATGGTTTGCAAGAGCAGCAAATCTATTTAAAGCGAGATGGTTTCAATTACGTTCAATTATATGCGCTCTTTTTTTTGAACTTTTCGGTGAGGTTGGTAAGCTTCTCTTCTTGGAAGGAACTTTTTGCCAAGAGACTGAAGCCGGCTGGAATGTGAGCGTATTACTATTTTTTTTTTAATTTGCGGTAATAGACGACTATTTCCAACTGTTTTCTGGTTAAGATTATTTAATTGGCTTGGGCTGCTAACCATAAGAAGCTCCCTGCCAGTTGTGCTAGGCGGGGGAATGCTCTGAAAGGAGCGTCCTGTACGTGGTACTTCTTGGAAGCTATCAGCACCTAAAACGACTTCCGACATCTCGGATTCGAATCGACCATACTTCTCTTGAAGCACCTCTTTTTTTTAATTCCTCGATGAAATATAATTTGATTTTTTTGCCAAAAACTTATTTTTTTTTTTGTCGGAAAATATTTAATGAAAATAAAATCAAACTGATCCCTTTCTCAATGATGATTCGACTGTGATTCAAAATGATTTGGGAAATTGAGATATAGTTGGATTTTCCGGGGGTTGGGCTTCAGTTCTCCGTCCTTTATAACAAAACCCAAGTATTCTATCTCTGTCTGAAGAAATTGACATTTTTTTACATTGAAAGACAACCCTGACATCGATAATGCGATCAGCACCTTCTCTAATATTTCATACGCTTCCTTTTCAGAATATCAGACAATTAAAACATCATATATGTAGACCACAACTAAGGTATTAACTTAGTTTCGCAAGGCTAGGCACGCTGAAAAACAGATGACGCGTTCTTTAATCCAAACGGCATTGCTAGAAATATCCTTTGCTTCTAAAATTTGTTAAATTTTATCACTTACTATCTGCCTTTCTTTTTCGCTAAGGCGATAAGGTCGCCTTTGAACGGTTTTATTATTATCTACCAACGGATTTCCAGTGAACCCGTAGTTATACGTCTACTAGGAATACCATCAATGAAGAACATTGAATATTTGGCCAACATGTCATTTAGTTTAATTTTTTACTACCAATTGAGTCAATCTTATTCAAAATATCATCGATTACTGATAATACCCAATGAATTCTATAAATATCGAATATGTTACGTTCTAACACAACTCCAAAACCAAGTTAAAAAATATCTCGCCCAAGTATCATATCATATTTATATCTAGTTCGCACATGTCCACTCCCTTTTCTATGCTTCTATTCGCTGTTGCACGTCCTGTCCGTTCGCGTCTTTATGTCTGTTGTAAAAACTAAACGCTGAAGTATGGATTCAATCTGCGATTGCGATGTATGTGCCAGGACCAATGATACCGCAATCTCTTCATGTGTCATTGCCTACCACTTGGTCAGTAATGATATACCGAAACGGCTACACCGAGAGGCATTGATGGGGATTTGGCCGTCCCTTCAGCATCTTTAGCAACACTGCTGCCATTGTCTCGTTGCCTTCATAGCGCTTCATAAATAATTCCTTGAACTGCACCCAGCTTATTTCAGGGAAACAGATTTGGAAAAGCCATTTCGGCGCACTGCCAAGAAGCCATTTGCTCAGCATCATTACCTAGAAGGCGCCTTCTTGGGGATGTTCGCAAAGGATCATGCTAGCTGTTTTGCACCATGCCCCTGCGTCGCAGCTTCGGGGTTAAACGTTGGTAGCACTGCGGAAACACGTGCCGACGTTGACTGGTCAACTTTCAGTAGTTCTGCAATCACTTTATTTTTCGTTTCAATAAGCGTGCGCCAGCTATTTTCCGAATTTTCTTGCAGGGATGGTGATCCTAAAAAGCTCTCTTTCATTCCCTTTGATCTTCCTTTATTCTCATGATCGATTACACTGAGAAACTTACAATTAGTAGCTAAATCTAGTAATTCAGAATCCTTCCCCGATAAATTCATGCAGTATGTCTGAACAAACATTATTGACCAAATTAAAGGAAAAGATTGGAAGTTTCAAAAATATAGAGCTTTGATTGATAATGGTTCACAAAACACAATAAAATCAGAAAAGGCGGCAGGTCTCATAGAAAGATTAGTGGTATATCATCCACAAATAAAATTATAAAAAGTTGCCTATTAAAAAGACAAATTCAAAAATATAAATTGATAATGCAATTTTATTTTATTTTATTTAACAAAATTAAATATAGTATACCTAATAAACGTAATACCTAAACCGAATAATTTAATGAGTACTAGCTACGGTGGCCTTCGACTCGAGACTTATGGGTTATTACTTTATATAATAAACTGAGCTTTTTGAACAAATTTGTAAATTTTTGAGATATTTTCACAAGATGGGTTACTTAAACAATTCGAAAGACTATGTGTACCATATAATTGAGATCTAATTGAGTACAATCGATTGCAGGCGTCGAGAATATGGTCAAGGGTAAGCTCGTTCCCGCATAGTTGGCATGTTGGTCGCGGCGTTCTCTTCAGTAAGTGTTGATGTGTGGATTGGGTGTGCCTGATGCGTAGGCGGATGAAGGTCGCGCATTCCCGTTTATGTACGTTCGTTGGTGGCTTGAACATGATGCAATTCGGGTTAAAAAACTGGTACCTGTGTATGAAGAGTGCCCATTCGGATAGTTTCTTTTCTTTGAGGTTTAGCTTGATTCGACTTTGAGAATGGCGAAAGCTTCGGCTGTGAATATGGAGTTGTATGACGGGAGCCTGCCTCCTGCAATTATTTTACGGTTGCAGTCAACAACCGCAAACGTGGTTACGTCGGTGACTTTAGAACCATGGGTGTAAATCCAGTTTTTCTCACCAAGATCTTCTTGTGCGCTCAAAAAACGTTTTTGGTATTCTAAGCGGCATGTATCGTTTTTGGCAGCATTGTAGATTTGTAGGTTTATGTCGCCAGCCAATGTGCTGGCGATTTGAAGGATCTCCTGGGCTTAGGAAGCGGAAGGTCAAGTAGCTTAAATTAAAATTTGTTTGAAAATGGCTCCGAAGTCTTTGGTTAGCAGGCAGTTGGACGTGGTGTACAGCTTCGGGATAAGCATCAATGTAGTTTCTTCTACGCGTGATTGGATACTCGTAAGACCGGATTCTGCCAATGGGCACGCTACTGGAGATGTGGGAAATGCGTGAGTGGCGCGATGATATGGGGCCTGTAGCTTTTTTAAGTGAGTTTTAGCACACCAACCGAAGATTGGCAGACCGTAGTCAATTTAAGATAGGATATCTATAAGAGTCTTAATATTTATGTAAGAGTATTTAGATGATAGGAATTTAATAATGTTAAATCTAGTTTCTAGTTGTTTTCTTAGAGTCTGACAGTGCTGTTGGAAAAATAATTTGGAGTCGAAGGTTATCCCCAAGATTTTTAAAAAGTTTACATATTTTATTGTGCGGCTGTTAAAGTCAATGTCGGAAAGGTTGCAACGTTGTTTCCGACAAATATGTAATAGTTGGCATTTTTCAATGGCAAGGGAGGCCCCAGAGGTTGCACCCCACAAGTTTATTTCTTGCAATATTTCTAAAAATTTTGCTCTGACTGTGTTAATATTTTTTATTTTTGTAATACGCGTCGTCTGCGTATAGTGAGATGTAAATTTCTTTATGTCGGGTTACAATGTCATTTATATCTTCAATTTCTATTATAAATAAAACTACAGAAAGTGGCGAACCCTGCGGAATTCCGTTGTGTAAAATGTGGGAGTTCGATGTGACATTGTTTATTCGAACCCTGAAGGACCGATTGTTCATGAAGGCTTTAATTAAGTTAAAAAGGCTTGAACCAATGCCGCAGCGCTCGAGTCTGCAAAGTACGGCGTGAATCCCCAAGCGATCGTAGGCTCTTTCAAAATCCGTCGCCAAGATAAAGATATGATTTTTGGTCGAAAGAGCGTTCGACGCGAAGTGTTGGATACGCAATAACGCGTCCATCGTGCTATGATTTCTTTTGAAAGCAACTTGATTATGGGAAATTAGGTTGTGGCGTTTAATGAACCAGATAGGTCTTTGTGCTATTATTTTTTCTAGTGTTTTTGCTAGAAAGGATAACAGGGAAATTGGACGGTAGCTGTTAATATCGGAAGGAGGTTTGTTTGGTTTTGAGATAGGGATAATGGTAGACGATCTCCATGAATGTGGGTATTTTCCAGTATTCAGTATTTGATTAAAGATATCCAAAAGTTTTGTTTTTAGGGGAGATAGGTTTTTTAGCATAGGGTATGATACTCTGTCGACCAGGGCTTTTTCCTTTTGCTTTTGCTACTGAATTTTCTATTTCAAGCAACGTGAGTCAATGAGATAGGGCTCTGAAAGATACCGATTTTTTTCTCGTATATATTCTGTTGAAAAATGTTGGTCAGAAGAGTATTCAGACCAAGATAAGGCAAACTCTTCGGCGATATTAAATGATCCAGTTAGAGTACCTGACTTGAATTTGATATATTTGAACGGTGTGGGAGGGATGCCGGCTAGGCGTTTTATATCGGACCAGACTTTTTTTGTGGAGGATACTGGGGAGATTTTGGAAGTAAATTTTTCAAGGCAGTTACGCTTGGCCGAAAGTACGGCTTTTTTGAAAAGGGCGTTTGGTTTTTTGTATCTGATAAGGTTTTTATCATTCATATTGGCTTTGTAGGGCGAGAACAAGCATTGCTTTTGGTCCCTAAGCTGTTGAAGGTTAGCGTTCCACCATGGCACTTTGGCTTTGTGGATCACTCTTTTCGTTTGGGGAATGCTGCAGTTTACAGCTCCTCGTATGACTTTCGTCATTTGTGCGACTTGCTGATTTAGGCAACCGTCTGTCCAATATGCAATTTTCATTAAAGCGTTTCCAGTTTGCTAGGTCTGCCTTGTATTTAGGCAGGGGTAAAGTATTATCGGGATGGGTAGGTGTGTTTATGTGGATGGTTATGGGAAAGTTGTCACTTCCATGGAGATTATCTGATATAAACCAGCTGCACATATGGGCTATCTGTGCAGATATCAGTGAGATATAGATGTGAGTGAAAGTGTTGTGAGTTGAAAGGTGAGTCGGGGAACCGTCGTTAAGAACAATTAGGCTGTTTTCAAGAATTACGCTTTCAATTTTTTTACCCCTAGTGTTTGTGCGCGGCGAAATCCATAAAGGACTCCATGAGTTTATGTCGCCCAGGAGTATTGTGAATCCATTAAGATTTTGTAGAATTTTTAATATGTCAGAGGATGAAAAGGTTTGACTTGGTGGTATGTACGCATTAACAATATACCTGTTCAAAATTAAGCTGCAATGCGGAGCAGAGTATGCTGGAGTTAATGTTACGGTATGTATGTGGGACATTCCGTTTAATAAGAACACCAATGCTTTGTTTGGCTGAGGTGTTATAAGAAAAATTGTGGAAATAACCACTATATTCTTTGGGGCAAATAATATTTGTAGAATTACATGGAAGGTTGGTTTCCTGCAAAAATACAATGTCGGGTGCGTGGTCTTTTATAAGTAGTGTCAGTTCGTTTTAATTATTAAAAATACCGTGGATGTTCCATTGTAATATAGTAATTGTCATGATTACATTTTATTGGATGGTTATTAATTTGTGGTATGTATGAGTTTGTGCATATGAAAGTAAGGGTGAGAAGATCAGGACTAAGAGTCGGAATCATCCATAGTGTCAACTGAGTCTGTTGTGTTGATTATTATTTGTAGGTTTGAGGTATGTGAAGCAATTGATTCGTTTGAGTTGGATCTTGAGGTCATTAATGTATTGTTGTAGTCGTTGAAGGTTTGTCCGATTAGAGCATTTGCTTCCGACCTAAGGGAGCGAGATTGTTCCATACATGTATTCAATTCAATTGTTGGGCTTAAGTGAGAGAAATCTGTTTTGGCAGAGGTGCTTGGGGAAGAAGTAAGATTCTTTTCGAGATTTAAAGAGTTGGCACGAGAAGTGGGATACGTTGGTGAGAGAGGAGTTGGTACTTTGGTCGAGCTGGTGGGCAAGTCGGTGTTTTGTAATCGTGTCTGGGTTTCGGGTTTTTTTGACAAGAATAACGGATGCTGGGTTTTGGTTTGCGACGGTCGAGTAGGTAAGCGTGGAGTTAATTTTTGTGTTTTGTTGTTGCTTTAGGATAGTGCGAACTTCACGGAAACTGCATTTTTTGCTTGTTTTGATGTGAAGAAGTTGTTTTTGTGTTTGATATTGTGGCCATTCGGGTGAGAAAGCTGGGTGTTCGCCGGTGCAGTTTGCACAGAAAATGCGAGTGCAGGGCATGGGAAGGTGGGGGTGAGATTGCATGATACACAGGCGGCTGGGTTCTTGCAGTGCTTTGATGTGTGGCCCAATAATTGACAAGACTTACATCTCATCGGATTGGGCATATATTCTGAAACCTTAACTGTGTGCCAGGAAACGATTAGTTTACTGGTAAGAGTGAAACGGTCAAACGTTACGAGAATTTTTCCAAAGGGTTTGGGAGTGCCGTCGATCATTTTGGTGAGCTTGAAGACGCTGTGTACATTATGAGATTTTAGTTCCTCAACAATTTCGTTATCTGGAATGTTAATAAGACAGGGTGCGTAAATGGTGCCTTTGACAAAGTTAAGAGTGTTGTGGAGCTTGCACTCGATTTCGCATAAGCCGGGTAAAGGGGTCACTTTGATAAATTTGTCACTTACTTCCCTGGAGGTGACCAGCAGGAGAAGGTTACCATCGCGAAGATTAGAGATGGATATGATGTGTTTGCTGATATACTTAAGGGCTCTATGGACGGCAAAGCAGTTATAGTCAGATATGGTCTTCGAAGAGTTTTTTGATGAGACAACTAAAAATCTCGGATTCTTGCACTGTGTTTCAGGGAGGTCTGGAAAATCAAATGGTAATTTCTGAAAGGTTCTTTTTTTCTTAGCTTTGGGGCTAACGCTGAGGCTGACAAAGCGATTATCCCCTAATTTTGGTGGCCCGGGAGCCATGGTTAATAAATTTATTGATATAGAACAATTTGCACGTGCGCGTTGAAAAAAATAAAAAAAAAATACAGAAAACAAAGAAGAAGAAAAAAGCACTCACAATTAGAAAGTCACAGACGTTCGCACTCGAAGAGAGATAGTCGGAAACTGGTAATGCAATTATTTGACCGAAATTAATGAAAAATCTTCCGAAAATAAGGTAAATATAAATAAACAGGATTGGAAAGAATTTTCGTTATCCGGTCCCGACTTAAATAGGGGCTGATTTATACGCACTCATTTTAGTGCCGGAAATAGTTAAAAAAGGATCACTTCTCGGGGAAAAAACGATCTTTGGATGGATCATGTCAGGACGAACAAATCCAGAATGAAAAATTTGATTAGTGCAACCAACTTTGTAAACTTGCTGAGGAGGAAAAAATCAAAAAAGGATTATTCAAATTCCTTATAAAAAACATATAGGGGCGAATAAACTTTGTATTTCGAAAGTTTTAGTAACAGCGTTGCAGCCAGTTTAAAAAAAAATGCCTGAGAAATACGCCTTAAACTTAGTCAAAGCTTCGATGACTGCCAATATTTCTAACTCATAGCTGCTGTATTTACGCTGTGCATCTATGGTCTTTTTGACATAAAATAAACAGGATGCAGATGACCATCGTCGACGTTAATCTGTTATAAAACTGCGTTGAATCCATCAATATACGCATCTGTATGCCTTTTTTTTGCTTTTTTTAAATCTGCAGACCGTATCGGCCTCGGTGTGTCACAAACGACATATATTTTCTGTTCTATTCAGCAACTGGTACGTAGATAAATCGGGTTATCAAATAGATTGTGCTGAATATTTTTCCCTTTTGCAGACGATCCAACTGATCCTCAATGAGCAGTAATGGGAAAAAGTCTTTTACCTTTTTAATTTTGCGATAATCTACTCACAGCCGTCGTGGTTTTTTACGAGTACTATGGGACTTGTAAACTCGGACGCTACATTCTCAAGCCACTCTTCAATGTGTTTATTAACAATACGCGTTTCCGTAAAAGCTAGTCTGCGTGGACGATGTATCATTAGCATAATACGCATTTCTATAATTGTTGTTTATGTTTTGACTGGTTCAAAGCTTAAAATTAGCTCACGCACCTCTTGATTAGCATTTTCGCTCACAGCCTCGTCAATGTCAAACGTCTCATTGTCCACTTCAACACAATTGCTGAGAATATTTTGTTAGTTATTAATTTCATTTTTTCGCACGTGTAAGCCTTTACAAATAAAAACAATTTCTGCTTGTAAACAGCTATGTTTACAGCTATGTTATCCGATAATTAATTGCATATCAATTTAATTGGAACGACACAAAAATCTCACATTTAATCCTCATCATCAATCAGAATTGTTTGTTTAAATTGTCCAATCGGTTTTATTTTATTGGAGTCGCGGTCACTATTGAATTCAATTAGAACAACATTGAACCTTTTCAGCTTCGGCTCGCAATAAAAATCTTCCCGTATGATATTGAATTTACTGGCCGTATCGAAAAACGCCGTACACTTTTTATTTGCAATATAAAATTCTTTGCCGGTCAAATCATTTTTAGAAATCCAACTGCGCCCATTCGTATTTAAAACATTTTTGTAAATGTTCGTACTGATTACATTTTTAACACTTTCTGCCCTTTTTGGACTATTATTTTTTAACACATGTCCTTTATCACCATTGTTGTACCATTTCCGCGTCTCTGCTTACATTCTGATTTTTTCTGTCTTTTCATTTCACACTGTTCTCGTTGCGCTTTGACTTGATTTCTCACTCTGATTATACCCTGTACCCATTAAAAATGGGTGAAAAGGGTATCATAATATGGTGCAAATGTATGTATCAGGCAGAAGGAAGCATCTCCGACCCCATAAAGTATATATATTCTTGATCAGCATCAACAGCCAAGTCGATATAGCCATGTCCGTCTGTCCGTCTGTCCGTCCGTCTGTCCGTCAGTCCGTCTCTCTGTCCGTCTCTCTGTCCGTATTAACGCCTAGATCTCAGAAACTACAAGAGCTACAGACATGTGGCATATATCGTTGGATAGGTAATTACCATACGCAATACAAGTTTGTTGTTTTCTTTCGATATCACCCACCGCTCCCCCGCAAACCACAAAAAACTGCCACTCCCACAATTATTAACCTAATGCTATGCAATTCGGCATATGCATTGGTTGCTTATAAAAGCTATCTAATTTTTAAATTTGAACCAAATCGGATAGGAAACATGTAAGTAATGAAACATGCAAAATGCAAAATACGGCAAGGGAAGCAGAAGCGCAGCAAAACACGCATTGCGCGACGCCGACTGCGACGTTGACAGCGAAATGTGTATGGCTTTATGACACACGAAACTTATTTTCATAACCAAAATCATACCAAATGTATATTGTTATGGTCCTCTTTTCTAATAGAATATTGTTTCATTTATTAATGATACTAAATAAATTGGAAAACAACAAAATTTTCCATACAAAGACTTGTTTTCATATCGGTCGTTTGTATGGCAGCTATGTGATATAGTGGTATGGTCCGGACCAAACTTTCACAAATCATGTATGGCTATGTCAAATGAATAAATGTTTAATTTGGTTGCGATAGCTTGGAAAACAAAAAAGTTTTCCATACAAAGACATGAAATCTGATTGATCGTTTGTATGGCAGCTATATGATATAGTGGTCCGATCCGACCGATTTTTAAACTTGAACTGCGTGCAACAAAAATAATGATCTGGTAAAAATTTTAAAACGCTAGCTTTAAAACTACTGTCTATTTTTTGCATAGAAACAGACGGACAGACGGAGATGGCTATATCGACCCGATGTTGATGCTGATCAAAAATATATATACTTTGTGGGATCGGAGATGCTTCCTTTAATGCGTTACACATTTCTGGACAAAATTATAATACCCTTTTTAAGGGTATAAAAAAAAAAACATTAGTTTTTCTCCATATTATATTATATTGACTCGTATTTTTCGCTCCATTCGTGAATTAAATACTGTATGAAAGTGTCATCTGCAATTTTACGTCGAGAAACAATATCTTTCTGACTATAAAAGTACTCGAAAACACACTCGTTGTTGCCACGTGCTTGCTGCTTAAATTCGGCTAGCAATGCTATTTTGAGAATTCCGCGAGACAATTCCACCAGTCAAAAGCTCTCTCGCTTAACACAGACAGTTTTGTAATTCCCTTTAGAGCCTTTTCTGCAAACAGAAACTTCTGGAAGTTATTCCAATACATGAGTGTCGCCTGCCGTATTCTTCTATCTTTACTTCGACAGGAGTAGTGTTAGTGCCATCATGATCGCAAAGCGTGGCGTCGACATTCTGTCGTTTTCTATAAATACGTTGCGCTTGGTATTCATCATCTTGTCTGCTCCTTGTACATTTTCATCACTTCTTTCGGCGTTGGTTTCTCTGTTCGGCGTCTGGAACATAACGTTTTCTTTTTCACCGTCTGTTTCATCGTTTATTTCATCTTCGTCGACTGCGGTTGACGCCAGAAAACAGTTCATCTTCAAGTTGCGGAAAATGTGTATATGCAGGTCTTTGTTCTGTGTCCTTCATTCTCGAACACAAACTTATGCAGTGCACCACTACTATCTTTCTTGCTTTAGCCTTGCACTTATGAAATTATTTAAACACGCTGTTATAGAAATTAGAATTATAGAATTTTGTTTTTTTTACACGTTCAATTTTTGTTTAATGTCATCAATTTTGATCACTTATGTTCAATACCGTTCACATTTGCTCAATCCCATTTGCTCAACCCCCAAAAAGTGGGGTTTTATTATAATATTAATACTTTTATTATTAATAACTTTATTAGTATTTATTATATTCACCGCCGTCTTTATCTTCGTCTTGTTGTCGCTCTCGCAGCCACACAGGCAGAACGCACAACTTCCTTCTTCAATGAGCAAACAACAATAAATTCCACTAATACACGCACACAACCAAAAGCACAACCAAGCACAAAAGACAAAAAAGAACTACTTAAACAAGATACCGTTAACCACATGTACAATATTGTACAAAAGTATCAACAACAACACGAATACGTTAACACTACCAAATATAATGAAACACGAAATAAACGGACTGGACCAAATTAAAATTACCAGACTGTGCCTCAGGGCTAGAGAATCGAGGAGTTTACCGATACGAACGTGATAAATATACGCTGCGTGAAATCTTCTAAATGCAGAGTCATCCTAGCCAGAACAAGTGTTTACCACACAGAGCCACATCGTGGTAATGTGTAATTGTTCGGCGTGGCGATCAAATCCGGGCCAATAAACAAGTGCGATAATAAGTTGGAAATATATAAATTTTTGGACTAGCTGTAAAATCAGCTGCTAGTGCTGCCAACTTATCGCTCTGGAGATCTGCTAGGGCGCGAAAAATTTAAATCCATATTTAAATATAGGAGTGGACTGCTGTTAAGGGTAAATCGCTGTCACTAGGGAATAAATAGACAGCGCAGCAGTGCCCCACCTACGACCCATTGAGGAGGAGCTCCAGAATGTCGAGGTCCCCAACAAGAGGATCAGCAACTGCGGTACTTCCTGCAGTAGGAATTCCGGCGCCAGGGGCTTGTGCCAGATGAGCAACCAACGGCCAGTCGCCGCAGTGCTGTAGAGTTGGCCCCTGTAGCTAACAGCTCTATCATTACGAGCAACCAGAGGGCAATGGACGTTATTACCGTACCGACGCACAAGAGCGGAGGGAAATCACCAACGAGGCCGCATATACGGACCCTAGACTTAAGCACTGCAATCCACAACGACGACTTACGGAGCATTCTTGCCAGGATGAGTAGCAAAATCAACGTGGTGCTATCCGTGTTTAAAACTCAGCGCCATGTCACCAGAGAGCATAAGGGCGCAATACTTGAACTCTGGGCTCTCAACAACAGGGCGATCGAGCTTCATGAAGGCGGCGCTATAGAGAACCGAGCCCCAAAATCTAACAAAAAATCTACGCCAAAAGAGCAATTGTCAAAGGTGCAGGTGCCCAAAGTTCAGGTGCCCAACCTCAAATGATCACGCAGAAACAATGGGCGGCTGACCCCGTAAAGATGCTCGAAGCAACGTGCGAAGCAACCATGCCTAGGAGATAAAAAAGCGTAGCGCAAGTCCCCAGTATACTGATGGAGCGTCACCTTAAATCTGTTACGGTCTGAATGCCTAAGGGAATAAAGAAGGGCGCAACGAGCTAGAGGCAGCACCCATCCAGCGGAACTAATGGATGATTTTAGAAGCAAACGCTATGAGCTTAAGCACGGCATATCAGCTGCGAAATCGCGTGCCTATAATGAACTGCTGGATACCGTAGATAAAGATACCTGGGGACCTGCCTACAAGCTCGTAACTAATAAGCTAAGGAACAGCTAAGGAAGGCAACTCCATCTGACCTTGATGTCCTGGCTAGCATCGTAGCGGAATTATTCCCAATGCAGACCACTTCATGGCGGCCAACAGCAGTAGCCCCTCCCCCTGATTTCCCGTACATCACAGATCTCGAAGTTGTCGAGGCAGCCATGCGACCCCAACCAAGCTGGAATTCCTGGAGCATTTGTCAAGGCCAGGGCGGCAGGAAATATAGGTATGGTGGGTAGTTGAACCCACTCGGAAATTTCCAAAAAAGTCGATATCCAAAAAAAGTTTTAAAATTTCCCACGTAAAACGGTAAAAGAAAGCGCCTGTCTGCTGTACATACACAGCTGTATAGACAATTATGTGTATATTTAAGTTAACAACTAAGCGACTCCTTATACTCTAACAATTAAGTAGCTCCGTTTTAACAATGCTGACGCGCCAGAGCTGAGTTCAGCACTCTGCGCTAAGAACGTCCGCCTGCAGAAAGAGAAGAAGTCTCTGCAAGAAGTCTCTAGATCACCGCTGGAGAAGACTTCGCTAATTCTCTGGATCATCAAGAAGGAGACTACTAATTTATATGCATGTTTTCGTCTGCGCACGTCTGTTTACATACGTAAAACGTGAATCGAGAAACTGTTTGTCGGGAGCTGCCTGCTATTGTGATATTGTGCAGAAGAATAAAAGAATGATTCAGGATAGAGGGAGAAAAAGGTGTAATGGATAAATTTGTACTACGCCTGAGGAGAAAAACGACGACAGCGTTGATTATGCCATTAAGCAGCGAGATCAGGCAGAGAAATACTCGTCACCCTCGAAACTTATGCGCAGTAAAGTTGACGACTGTGAAGAAGACCAATTGCAACAATTTTTAAATCCAGGTATTACGATATTTTATCAAATAATTTACAAACTCGTAGTTTTATGCAAATGTAGTCGGGTGGGGTTTTGGAGGTTAGAGAAATTGTGGAGAATTTTTTCGGGGAAAATTTTGGGAATATTCAATTGAAATAATATGTAGAAAATTCAAAGAACGAAAATATTTTTTTTTTCTTATCAGAACCATCCGTGGAAATTTCAACAGTGCCTGCAGCTTTTGAACATTGGAAAAAGCTTTATTCGTGGCTTCAACTGAACAACAATCGTGTATTCTGCTCAATTTGCACAGAAGCATGTGCTCGAAATTTAATATACAATTTCGATACATGAGGACAAAAATCGAAACATGCCTGGGTAGACGAAGGATTTTCTAACTGGAAGCATGGCGCAGAAAGAATAAAAAGCCATTCGACGAGTAAACTATACGTCGACTCTACTGAAGCATTATAAAACGTCGAAAGAAAGAGCGTACTACAAAAAATATCAACAGCATATACAAAAGAAATGATGGATAACCGAACGGCGCATATAAAAATATTTAGTTCTTTGAAATATTTAGCAAAAACAGGGCCTACCATAAGAGGAGAGAAGAATGACGAACATTCCATTTTCATGACTTTTTCATGAAGCTCGCGGTGAAGATGTCGTCGAACTAAAATCGTGCCTGATAAAAACAAGTAAGGTAGCAGCAGTCGAGTTTCCCGATTGCAAAATACCCTGTAACCTTAGACATGCTTACAATTTATTTATTTAATATCAATAAATAAATGAAACAATATTCTATTAGAAAAGAGTACCATAACAATATAAATTTTGTATGATTTTGGTTATGAAAATAAGTTTCGTGTGTCATAAAGCCATACACATTTCGCTGTCAATGTCGCAGTCGGCGTCGCGCAATGCGTCTTTTGCTGCGCTTCTGCTTCCCTTGCCGCATTTTGCATGTGGCATAACTTCCGTGTTTCTTATCCGATTTGGTTCAAATTTAAAAATTAGATAGCTTTTATAAGCACCAACGCATATGCCGAATTGCATAGCATTAGGTTAATTTGTGGGAGTGGCAGTTTTTGCGGTTTGCGGGGAGCGTGGTCGTGGCAGTTTTTTGCTGTTTGCGGGGGAACGGGGGGTGATATCAAAATAAATCAAACTTGTACTGCGTATGGTAATTACCTATCCAACGATATATGGCACATGTCTGTAGCTCTTGTAGTTTCTGAGATCTAGGCGTTGATACGGACAGAGAGACGGACAGACGGACAGACGGACGGACAGACGGACGGACAGACGGACGGACAGACGGACATGGCTATATCGACTCGGCTGTTGATGCTGATCAAGAATATATATACTTTATGGTGTCGGAGATGCTTCCTTCTGCCTGTTACATACATTTGCACCATATTATGATATCCTTTTCACCCATTTTTAATGGGTACAGGGTATAAAAATGGCCACAGATGGCTTCATCACGACAGTCAAAATGAAATTCTTGAGCTGATTGCAACCTCTGTGTTAGCTCAAATAATGAACGAAGGACGAAACGCTGAACATTTTTCAATTTCCTTGGATAAAACGGCGGATGTGTCCCGAATAGAGCAAGTGTCTGTGTGGCTGAGAATCGTTTCTGAATAATTGACAGGATCAGAATATTTCATTGGATTTTTTCAAACTCCGGATACGAAATCGAAGACATTGTTGAACCTCGTCATAGAAGTTTTTGAAAAACACGATTTACAAATTTCAAAGTTAAGGGGACAATGTTACGACGGCACATCGAACGTTTCAGGAAAAATCTCTGGTTTACAAAAGCGAATTCTCGAACAAAAACCTCGAGCCTTATTCGTCCACTGTAATGCACATAATTTGAATCTTGATGTTCAAGATTCGATTGAAGGAATTGTTGCTGCCAGAAAATTCATTGGAATAATTAAGGAATTGATTAATTTCGTCAGACATTCACTCAAACGCGTTGCGCAATTTACGGCGTTACAGGAAAAAGAGCAAAGCAGCGACTTACCTGCTCTTGCAGCTTATTGCCCGACTAGGTATAAACACAAAAAATTTGAACTAAATTAAAGTTTAATAGAATTACTTTTGTATACATTTATTCTATTTCACAGATGGGTAGTACGAATTAAGTCTCTGAAAACCGTTAAAGGATACTACGATCAATTAATGCAGTTTTGCATGACCGTTCTGTAGATAAGAAAATCGACAGCGTCGTAGCAGCTAAAGCGTCGGGATTTTATGATTATATGGAGACATTGGAGTGCGTCTTTTATTTGAACATGATGATTAAAATTATTGATCGCGTGGAGATTTTGAACAAAGACTTGCAAAAGTCAACTCTTTGCGTTATATAGTCTTATTAAAAAATACAAATGGTTTCCGACGTTCTGAACGCTTCACGAGATTCTAAATTTGTCAAAATATGGGATAAAAGCATTCAAGCTATTGCCGACCTTTAATTGAACGAACCTCAAGTTCCACGTCGACGAAAAATTCCAAAACGTTTCGAGCAAGACGAAAGTAATACGAACTTTTCATGCGAAAAACAGATAGATTTTTACAGAATGTCATTCATAGACGTTTTTGAGCAATTAATTTTTTTTTTGTTTTCTATAAATATTTATTAAGGCATACAGGGTATCTTAGAGCTCCTTGGTGTGCTTTGTACTCCAGTAGTGCTTTGACGACGCGGCACGTATGCGTATTCTCATTTCACTCACATGCTTAGAGAAAGTGAGCCGACGGTCGAGTATGACTCCCAGGTATTTGGCTGAGTCAACCTGTTCCACTGGGGTGTCGTCAATGAGCACTGCTGGTGGCGTTCTCCGTTTGAGGGTGGAGCAAACACTCGTGGACTTGTTGCCATTTATTCCAATATTCCACCTCATAGCCCAGTCGGAAAATCTGGTTGCGTAGTTCTGGATACCGTTGGCGGCCTCCTGCTCGCGCCTGGACCTGTACGTTATGCATACGTCGTCGGCAAATGTAGCCAGCGTTGACGTTCCATAGCGACTGTCAGCCGGGCGCGGCATGTCGTGGCTATACAGGCAGTAAAGTAGCGGGCCTAGGACGCGTCCCTGGGGTACTCCAGCTGCCTTATTATACTCAGTTGAGAGCGTAGAGTGGAACCGAACCGCAAATCTCGTATTCCCAAGGTACGACGCCAGGAGACAGTAGTAAGGCGCAGGCAGGGTATTCTTGATTTTCAGGAGCAGGCCAGGATGCCACACGCTGTCGAACGCCTCCCGGACATCGAGAAAAAGAGCGTTGCAGTATTCGTCGCAGTCGAATGCCGTTATAATTTGCTCGACCACTCCATGCAGTTGCTCCACCGTGCAGTGACCAGAACGGAATCCGAACTGGTGATTATTATTCCCTGGGCATCCATAAACACGACCATCCAGGCGGCAATCAGAGTCTCAAACGCCTTTTTTTTAAATTTCGTCACTAAAAACTCGTTTTGAAAATGATTCGGCGCAATTCTTTAAATCTTTGGAAAAATTAGTATCAGTAAATCGCAGTAGTTCAGCCAGCAGATGTACATGAAATTGTAGCATTTTATAAAGATGATTTCGACAAGGACAGGTTACTCAGTGACAGAGACATGTTTTTGCAACTGGTAAAAAGGCAAAATGAACAGGCACATAATCTGAGAGAAGTTGTAGATGTTTTACAAAAATATGAATGGATAAGAGGGATTGTGGGAGAATTTGTACGTTTCGTTCGTTTAGTTGTCATAATACCAGGTTCATCAGGCACGAATGAACGTATTTAAGATCAAGCATGTTGCAAGATCGTCTTAATAACGTGGCGATATTGCATGTTAACCGCAGCATTACCGAAAAACCTGATTTAGAGAACTTGTTAGCTGACTTTATTTCGCGGAATACAAAGCGTAGATGTGCATTTGCATTGCAGCAATGAGTATTTTTACTGATTCTTGTGCATTAATATATGTACGCTGATATAAAACTAAATGTTCTATAAATATTTCTAAGGCCCAAAAATGGGCAAGAATAAACGATTATACTCTACTACGTATACGGTGTAATAAATCTATTAAAAAATACTGGTATATTCCATAATGCAAAAAACGACCTATTTTTTTTTATGGTGAAAAATTTACAGCTACCCACTCGGGCCAAACATGCCCTGCCGGCCCTGGTCAAGGCAGTGGCGTTAGCTAGACCTGAAATCTTTAGGGAAACCTTTCAGACGAGGTGAAAAAGCCAGTAATTAGTCCTGCTACCGAAAGGCAAGGGACCAGCACACGCCGCAACCAGCTTGGGTAAGCTATTCGAACGAATCCTGTATTCTCGAATAGAGGCTATCACAGAGCGCACCAACGGCCTAAGCAGACAGCAGTACGGGTTTCGGAAGGAAAAGAGCACCCTGGACGCACTCATGGTGGTGAGAAACATTGCCAAGAGCGCCCTTTATGGTGATAGATGGTTGGAAGGAAGGAAGGAGGGATGTGTAATCGTGTCCTCTGGTTCGTGTCCTCTACGGACGCTGGCCCGAGAAGATACCGTGTTTCGGCAGGTGTTCCACAAGGATCTGTGCTTGGACCGATCCTGTGGAACATTATGAATGATGGGATTCTGGGCTTCAACAGGCCCTTAGGAGCTGAGCTACATTGCTTCGCGGACGATGTGGCAATAACTGCAGTGGCCAAAAAAATAGCAGTCCTCGAAGGCAAGTGCAATGCGGCAATTAGTGGGGCCAATGACTGGCTCGAGAAAACCGGCTTAACAATTGCGGCGCACAAGACGGAGGCTGTTCTATTAACCAGCAGAAAGAAGGTGGAGAGAATGTTGATCACGATCAACGGGACACGGGTAGCCTCGCAAGAGTCCTTGAAATACCTAAGAGTATTGATAGATCACAGGCTATCATCCAAGGACCAAGCTAGTTACGCGAGCAGAAAGGTAGTAATTACAACTGCTTCTTTGTGTAGGCTCCTGCCCAACATAAGAGTTCCTATAAAACCAGCCAGGAAACTTCTGGTGGCAGTAGCAAAGGCAACGTTGCTCTATGCTGCACTAATTTGGAGCAACACCACCATGGGAGGCTCATACTTCAAAGAAGCACGCTCGGTGGTACGGTCTATGGCTCTTAGGTTCATTAGAGGCTTTAGACTTGGCTTCAATCGATTTGAAATCAAGACTATTTGTGTCGTCCGAGAAGGCGCTATCCGGCTGGAGGCTTACGAGCGACTGATGGGAGAGTAGCAGCGCAGATGCAAAACATAGCAACGGGGGAGGTGATCCTACCAGCTCAAATTAGCGGTATGGGCAGATTGCCATCACAAAATCTTGGACTACCCCCTAACCCAGTTCCTCACGGACCATGATTGCTATCGGGCCTACCTATTTCGGTTCCGCCACGTAGAGTCAGCTCAATGCCTCTACTGCCCCGATGCGGAGGAAACAGCGGAGCATGTGCTCATGCACTGCTCTAGGTTTACGGCGGAGAGGGAGCAGCTGGAGTTTCGCTCAGCCAAGCGCCTTGATCGCGGCTATGGTGGAGACCAGCCATTCTTGGGAGCTGGGACATAGCGTCATCACAGATAAGATTTTTTTTTTTTTTTTTTTTAACTTCCTTTAAATTACATTCTGTTTTTTTTTAAAGAATAACAATGAGTAATGGTTGAAGAATGGAAAAAAAGGTAGCGGCCCTTCCCATTGCAAGGATACGCTAATACTTTAATAGTTTACTAATAATTACTAATAATTTAATTCTGTTGGAGTTTTTCGTTTTAATCTTCTCGGTTCCAGCTCTCTCATCGGTATTTGTCTCAGGTTTGGGTTTTGGTGGTTTAGTAGTTGATTTGTGTGTTTTTTGCTGCTTTTTTTTAATAGTTTCGTTGACTGTCTCTATGTTTAAGTCTTTATGGATATCTTCATTTCTAATATACCATTCGGCATTTGTCATTGTTCTGAGCATTTTCGATTGCGTTCGTTGAATTAGCTGAAAGTGAGATTTGCTGGCAGTTCCCCAGATTTCTATTCCATACGTCCATATTGGTTTTATTATCGCCTTTTATATTGCAATTTTGTAATGTAATTTTAGTTTTGAGTGTTTTCCTATTAGCCAGTTAAGTTGTCGAAATTTGTTTTTTATTTCATTTCGTTTGTTTAGGATGTGCTGCTTCCATGTCAGTTTTGCGTCAATGGTTAGTCCAAGGTACTTGGCATATGGGCGTAACAATATTTGATTGTCGTTGATTTTAATTGCGAAGTTTTTGGGTTGTCGTTTTGTGTATATTACTTGTTGAGTTTTGTCTTTATTTATCTCGATGCCCCATCTCTCAAACCAGGATACTGTTTGTGTCATGATTTGTTGTAATGTACTTGCAGCTGTTTTTTCACACGCGCTTGACGACATTAACACAGTATCATCTGCGAACGTAGCAATCATCGATCCAGGGATAGTTGGCGCTGGAATATCGGAGGTGTAAATCAGGTATAAGATGGGCCCAAGCACATTACCTTGGCGAACACCCGCTGACACTGGCATAACATTTGAGCATTCATTGTCATATTTGATATAGAAATATCTGTCCGTTATATAGCTTTGTAGGATGGTATATAAGTTGTCTGGTAGTATATTTCTTAGCTTATGCAGCAGTCCTTTGTGCCATACTTTGTCAAATGCTTTAGCAATGTCCAGGTACACAGCATAGCAAAACTTCTTTTTGTCAAAATCTTCTGTTATTTTATTAACTACTCGATGGACCTGTTGGACAGTCGAGTGGTGCTTCCGAAAGCCGAATTGGTGAGGAGGTATTATATTTTTGTGTTTTAGTGTTGGCTCGATTCTATTTAATAGGACTTTTTCAAATACTTTTGAGAGGACAGGTAATAAAGTGATTGGTCTGTACGAACTTACAGTATTGGCGTTTTTATTTGGTTTTGGAATTGCTTTAATTTGGCCTACCTTCCAAGTTATGGGAAAGTATTGCAGTCGAAGGATTCCGTTAAACAGGTTTCTAATATAGGTGATTATAGCGTCTGGTAGTTCTTTCAGAATTTTTCCTCCGATTAAGTCATATCCGGGGGCTTTCTTGTTTTTAATTTGTTTTTATAGTTTTGTTATAGTTTTAATTGCACAATTTGAGTTGGTGAATTGTGTTGGAAGCTCAGCGTTGCCGTTGTCCATGTCATTGGTAAATGATGTTTTAAAGTGTTCAGCAAGAGTGTCTGCTTTTTCTTTGTTTGATCTCGCCCATGTGTTGTTGTTTATTTTTATAGGCGGCTTGTGTATAGTTGAGTTCGTCAATTTTTTGGTCGCTTTCCACAGAGAATAATTTGTAGATAAGGAGGTTCCGAGGTTGCTAAGGTAGTATTGTAGCCGGTTATCTTTGTCTGCCCTGAGAATTCTCTTGAGCTCGTCTGTTGCTCTATTAAGTTTGTTTTTATCTTCTGGATGCCTAGTCGTTTGCCATATCTTCCTAAGGTTACGCTTTTTTCTGATTTTGTCTTTAATAAAGGCGGGAGTTTTCTTTAATGCAGTCATTTTTATAGATGGTGTCGCTTGCGTTGCTGCATATATGATGTTGTCATTTAAATATGCTATTGCGGAGTCCAGTTCGTTGTTTGTCTTTAGATATGATGAAGCGGGTCAGAGCCGACGAAATGGCCAGCAGAGCTGGAGGCTAATGCAGACGACGAAATGGGCAACAGAGCTGGAGGCTAATGCAGACGACGTGATCCTGTGTGGTGGCGGAAGAAGAATACTACCTCAGCGTAAACGGCTTGTCGGTAAATGCGACTAAGGGGTTAAGGGTAGTGAGCCTTGGCCAATTAATAAGGAAGGCAGTACGATCTGGGTTCACATCCTGCTCCCCGAAGTAATACCTTGACTGGCAGCCCCGGTGAGCGCGTACGGAGGTTTTTTGTTGAGTACGTAGGCTTAACCTTACTTTAAGGGTTATGAATCATGCATGCCAAAAAATGCAAAAAAAAAACTGCCTCGGGCACTCAAACCTCACACACAAAGTTTATCTCGACCCCAACACTGCACGCAACTGTCCCCTCTGTCAATCAGCGAAGCCTTTGAACATAGAATATCCTGGACTTATGCCAAGCAATACAAAATTCCAAATAAAGATTTCTAAAAAACTCCAAAGCTACGGATTACCTTAGAAATCATTCTACAGATAATATTAAAACCATAACAAATTTTCAATGGTGAGCATCAGCAGCATCACCAATGCCAGCGTTACTTGCACTATTTCAAAGGTAAAGACCAACTTGATCTGTACTCCTACATACACCGACTGCGCAACCGTGCCCACTAGCATTTGTCCAACTACGCCTTATGACAATGGACTGCCGACAACACTGTCATTGGATTGCCCACAACACTGTACCGTATCGTATCGTATTGTGAACAGAAAACGAAAAGGCATGTCTCAGCCTCCATAAAACACCCCTTCTCTAAGACATAAAACTAAAAGGCAGGTCACAATAAGGAGGTCTTTACCTCCACTGCAGCGGCG
Organism: Drosophila ercepeae; assembly: GCA_018150545.1. Lineage (NCBI taxonomy): Eukaryota > Metazoa > Arthropoda > Insecta > Diptera > Drosophilidae > Drosophila > Drosophila ercepeae. The sequence continues at coordinate 46,135 of JAECWL010000008.1, read as the reverse complement.
TTGTCTTCGCACTTTTGCAAGAGCAAGACCTGTCAGATGCTGATTCTGACATTAAAGACTCTACTGCCCGAGATGGTGGTATAAATTAGATTAGTCTTATTGTCCAGAGGTCCTTCCGATGGGTGGCTCTGGCAGATAGGTGTCCACGTAGATAACTGATCCCCTGGTCCTGGCGTTACTCAGGCGAGATGTCTTCTTACGCAGATTACGGTGGAGGGCGTGACTTTGCCCCCTTTGCTGGACACTGGCCTTCGGGCTCAGCGTGGATAAATTATATCAAATAAAATTGGTTTTACGGCAGAAGCCGGAGCAGCTTGTTCTTTATTTCTAAAGTGTTCGCTTAGAACTAAATACAAAGGAATGGAAAAATATGAATCTACCCTAGCTCCAATGCATCACGCCATAAGCCCATGGTCGGCAAGTCGACTCAGCATTTATGCAGCGCATTTCGGTACCCCGGATAATGGGTGTCCGATTGCCGCTGTTGGCCGTTCTCAGCGCAGAGCGCTGAACTCATTTGGGCGCATCAGCATTGTTTATCTGAAGCTACTTAGTTGCTAGGGTAACGTAAACGTAAACTTATGCTCTGTCAGTTGTTAACTACTCCCCCCCTCAGATTATGACCGTCCTCGGTAATATTGAGCTTATCGATGGTTTGTTGTATCTCGACGGAGGCTCGCCTTTTCCTTAATGCCAATAAAAGGATGAGTGAACCAATCAGAATAACGTTCAGGATTACTCCAGCCGCGAACCAAAGTTTAGGGGAGCCCGCGGCGTCAACCTCGTCCTTGAACCCTTGAATAAAGCGCAGATTGTCGTTGTTCATGCGGTGTAGCAAGGGCATGCTCAGTACCGGGTCAGCGCCGACGATGTTCAGTAGTGGTGATTTTACTATGCCAGGCTGCTTGTCTAATGTTTTTTGAAAATTTACGAACTCCGATCCGTTGACGGTAGCTGACCTCTCGAAGGTTATCAGGTGCGTTCCTCTGACGAGTACCTCTGGGCCGCCGTCCGTGCTGACGCGGACTGTCGCTTCGTTAATGATAACGATGCCGTCATCTATAGGCATTACTGCTCTCAGGTGGCTGGGTTGAGTGTAGCAGTGGGCCGAGATTCCCGCTTGGAGCGAGCGGGCACAGGTTTCGCGTCGCGATCGCTCACAGACGGTGTTGTGCGTTGTTTCCGTGCACTCGGTGACCGAAAAGGTGTCTTCTTCACATTCCGCCAAAATATTTTTGTCGAGCCGTAGGATTATTTGATTGTGTGATACCGGGTATACGAGGACCTTTTTACATCTGACCTTGACTCTAGGGTAGGCTATTAGTATGTGGATAATGTTATCGGACTGGAGAACCCTAATCTTAGCTGCTTCTAATAAACTAACTATTGGAGTGTCCTGTTCAATTAGTGATTTCAGATCGGCATGATTAAGGAGAGTGGGATTTATTATATCAGCCTTAGCCAATGTTATGGTTAGAATTAAATTTTGTATTTCTGTCGTCAGCATTCTATTCCTTGCTAGTAGTGCCTCGTACAGATTCGGGGTGTCAACCAAATCATTATTTCGGTCCATAATAATTTTATTAATGGTGTCGGTCAGTTTGTTTAACTGGTTTTGAGTTTCTGTGTTTATGTTAATCTGCCTGGAGTTTGAGTCCACTAGCTGAGCTTCTGTCATCCTGATTTTTAGGAAATATGAGGCATCAGGAGTTCCTGCAACTACCTTAAGAGCTGTACCTAAGAAGTCTAAACTCCTCGCAATTCGGTGGTGTATTTTTAGAACGGACAACAAGTTTCTAAGGTGATCTGTATCAACATCTAGTAATTGGCGCATATGCGACCGTGGAAAAGACTCGGACAATTTTTCTGTCTCATCTACCATACTAATAAATTCTGAAAGGTTGCTCGAATGCCTCAAGCAGTCACGTTGTTCAAACACCAGTACATCTCCATCTTCGACGGGAATGTATTTGGCGTGAAAAAAGTCGGTAATCCGCGCATTTGCCACTGCCAGGGTGATGAGCGTTGTGAAGGCGAACCTGCAATCCAAACGTAGAATGAGACCACGGCGTTTTTACTTAAATCTAGCTTACTATTAAAGGGTATGGTATAGGCAAATTAAAAGTGCGGGAATTTATTGGAGGTTGTCCTTATGGACCACCCTCCCCTAATAAGAACAGACGTTCCCAGGTCTGCCTGCACTTTTTGTTCTATGCACAATGGAGTTAGCTTGTTTCCTAACCTTTTGTTGTTTTTGACAAAAACCTCTTCTCCTACCTCAAAAACACGGTTTCGCCTAGCTGGGTTACATCATTCGATATTGATTTGCTGGGCCTTTATCAACCTGTCTTTAATGCCTAGGCAGCGATCATCGGAACCCGTGTGGAGGATCTCGACCGGTTTCTACTGAGTGACAGAATTTATTGTCTTATTATATTATATCGTTGCCCTCAAGATTAGCTCTACCGTATCGCTGATTTTTTTATCTAGCTTAAGACATCTGGCGATTTCTGTCAAGGTGCTGTGGAATCGTTCCACTTGACCGTTTGACAAGCTATGTAGCGGGGCCGCGTTCACAATGTCAATGTGGTAATTGTTTTTAAGTAAAGAGGTGATCGTTTCCGAATTGAAGGCGGCCTCATTGTCGCAATATATTGTTCTGATTTTGGGGAACAAGTTTACGAGTTGAAGCAAGGGCCCTGTGACGTCCATTATTGTTCTGGACAGCACTGGTTGCACTATTGCAAACTTCGAGAATTTGTCAACGCATGTTAAGAATTGCTTCTTATCGGTTGAGAATATATCAATGTGCAACATTTCGCCGGTGTAGCTTGGTATGGGTGTTTCCCCAAGCTCCTGTTTTTTTGGGTGCCTGTCATATTTGGCTTTGGTGCATATTTTGCAATTTGCAACCACCTCCTTTGCTAGGCCGCTCATTTTGGGGAAATAGTAATCGCGGAAGACCTGCTTGGTATTCTCCTGAGCCGCCCTGTGTGCACGATTGTGTTCTGTCGTGACAATTTCCAACTGCTCGTTTCTATTGGTAACGTCTATTACAATATTTTTACAATATCGAAACTGCGTAGCCGGGAAATGAGCAATTAAGTCATGTTGATAACTTGCCAGGGTGGGTAGGTCGCAGTGTATTGCATTCACGACCTCGGGGTTCACGAGTTCCTTCAGCATTTCCAAAATGGTGCTTTTGTCGGCGAAATTAATTAAGTGACGAGTTTTGCTACGAAACAACACCAAGCTTTGCTCTAGTTGGAAACGTGCTTCTTCTATAACAATTTGGTTTCTGAAGCAGTTTACTGGTTGGTCTGTCGCTTCGACCGTGTAGGTCAGTGACAGTTCGCTGTGAATAGTCGCAGCGTCCTACTGAGGCTCATCTTGTAAGGCATTAATGTTCTGCCTGGAAAGAGCGTCGGCCACATGGTTGTCTTTACCCGGTTTGTAGTGGATTTTTGCGTTATGATCATCAATATACGCTTTCCATCTTTTTATTTTCGGATTTGGATTTCGATCGGACACCGCGAATGTCAACGGTTGATGGTCCGTATAAATATTAATATCGCGAGTACCGTACAGGTAGTGTTGTAACTTGCCTAAAGCCCACACTATGGCCAATAACTCGCTTTCATTCGTGGCGTAGTGTGACTCGCTCTCTTTGAGGGTCCTAGAGATCATTGTGATGGGATCATAATGACGTCTTTTGTCTTGCGATAGAACCGCACCGATACCGTTCGTGGAAGCATCCGTTGTCAGGTCGAATGGCTTCCTGAAATCAGGGTATCTGAGAATTACATCCTCGGAAGCCAAGACATTTCTCAGCCTCTCGAATGCATCTCTCTGCAAGTCACCGAACTCAATAGGAGTCTTCTTAGACATGTGCTTGCTGACAGAGCCATTTTCTCCTTTCATCAAGCTTGTCAAAGGCCTCGCGATCGCCGCGAACTCTTTAACGAAACATCGGTAATAACTGGCTAGGCCCAAAAATGATCTAAGCTCATACAAATTTGTAGGCTCTGGGTATTCATTTATGGCCTTTACTTTTTCTGGGTCAGTTTTTGCACCTCCATTGGTGACAATAATTCCCAGATATTCAACGCTTTGCTTAAAAAAGTGCGTCTTCTCGTTGGATACCTTCATGTTGGCATCACACAGGCTTTTTAAAACCCAATCTATGTGCCTAACATGGTCGTCTTCATTTTCAGAAAAAATAATGACGTCATCTACGTAGACATAGCACGATTTGCCAATCTGTTCCCGTAAGACGTCGTCGATCGCTCTTTGGAAGATGCTTCCCTCATTCTTCAACCCGAACGGTAATCGACAAAACTCATACTTTCCGCCGTTTACCGAAAAAGAGGTATTCTCACGGTCATGCTCGGCCAAGTATATCTGTTGGTAGCCGGACTTTAAATCTAACGTTGTAAAGTACTTGGCTTTTCCTAAGTTTGCCAGTATCATGGGGATGTTTGGCATTGGGTACTTATCAGCGATGGTTTTTTCATTAAGTTTCCTAAAGTCTATAACCAGACGCTTATTTTTGTTCCCCAGCTCATCATGGCCTTTTTTGTCCACAACCCATGTTGGATTGTTGTACGGTGACCTTGAGGTTCTAATAATGCCTGTCTGCGATTTCTCGCTTAACAAACTCAGATAAACCCATGGGGTGCGGGTATAATTTGGAATATACCGGCTTATCGTCGCTTGTGCGAATTGTGGCAACAACAGAAGTGTTAAATGGCAGTGCCTCGTTAGAGGCTGAAAATGCCTTAGATCATGTCTCGAAATTGAACTTTTACAGGCTCTGGTATGGCGATGTCATTTACGTTAGTAAAATTTACATTGTCGCAATTATGATGCTGAAGCTTTTCAGGAACAGAACCATAATTTATTGTACCTTTCTCTGCGTCGAGTTTTGCTCCCACTTGAGCTAGGAGGTCAAATCCTACAATACCATCGAATGGTGTCAGCGCGTCTAAAAGAAAGAACGCAGATGTTTTTCCAAAAATATTCATCAAACATTTCTGGTGAACTTTGTTAGAACCATGAATGGATCTAACTGTGAAAGGGGAATCGACCGGCACCACATTTTTAAGCTCCTTTACGGGCTTGATGTAGTTCTTTGCCGCCCCTGTGTCGATTAAAATTTTTAGTTTCCTCCCTTGTAGCTGTCGTTCAATGAACGGCAGTCGGGAGCGCTCCCTAAAAAATTGATCTGATCATTATCGTCAGACTCCTCGTCTATCTCGGTAACGGCCGCTGCGGCCGCGCCTTCATATTCGCTGTCATTTTTATCGTCAGCCTGTTGCATGGTGTGTTGCAATCTCTGACGCCTTTGACCGGTCATACGTGCGGAGCCAAGTCTTTTATGGCCCCGAGCACTTTCGGCCTTGGTATTTGTAGGCTGACCGCTTTCAAAGGAAGTCGGGTGCCTATGTTGAGTCATGGTGGAGCCTAACTCCATAGGCTCAGGCGACTGATTACGGTAGCTGCCCGTGTTCTGGGCAGAACTATTTTGTTGGGGCCTATTCTGCTTTCTGTAGAAATGAGGGTTTTTCCCTTGGCCATCTTCGGCCCTGCTATGGTTTTTCTGCGGCTCCCTTGAGCGGTTTTGATTCTTTCGGTGCTCATAGGTGATTGCCTTGTCCTCCAAAGTCTTTGCATATGTGGCAGCAAAGGTAGTGCGCTCTATGGTAGCCTCGGATTCCCTAGCCAAAGCTAAAGCTGAGGGCAAATCCTTGGGTTGCGCTGGCAAGACTATGGCCCTCAATGGTTTCTTAAGACCAGCAATAAATGCATGGAGAGCATCCTCTCTAACTTCATTATTAAACAGAATAGCACTGTCCGGTTCGTGTGTCATAACGATCTTGTTTGTTATTAACGTTAATCGTTGCTCTACGTCGTCGTAATATTGCATTAGGCTAAGTTCCCCTTGCCTAACTGTTTCAAGTCCCTGCCTAAGGACACGCAGCGACGTTTTGTCCGCGTAAGTGCAGTCTAATCGAGCAATAATGGCATCGAAATTTAAGACTGTGTTATGGGCAACTAGTAGTCCTCTTGCCGACCCCCTGATTTTATTTCTGATAATTGAAACGGCCTGATAATGCGCTTCGCTACCATAATACGGTTTGAAAATCTCGTATGCGTCTACGGCTGATTGCCGCCATGACACATAGTCATCTTGTTCTCCCGTAAAATCCGGCATGGTCTTTACAATGTCAAGCTTGACTTCACATCGAATAGTTTGGTCTGGTTTTATTCTTTCGTAAGCTTCCACTTGTGGTGCTTCCACGCACAAGCTTTTCATCTGTTGTTTTACCTCATCTTACTGTGTCTGGAATGCCTGTTTCAATCTAACTTCTTGCTAGGCTAAGGCCTGGCTAACGGCTCCAGATATAATTGCTTGTAACTGGGCGGCGTCCATGTCTGTAGTGTTACCTGTCGTATTAGGACGAAAACCTTCTGATTCTAAATCCCACCCGTCGTCACTATCGTATTCGACTTTGATGTCTCTATGTGCCCAACTCATTTACATTGGTTGGCATCACGCAATTTAATTCTTTCCGAGCACGGTTGATTGCTATGCGAGGTGCGATAATTACACGCGCGAGAAGTAGAATGCAACGCCAAAATAAATTTTTTCTAAAACGAATGGTCTGCGCAGGAAAACAATTATTTCCTATTAATTCACGCATGTGAAACAACAATGTAACTTGGGGTATGCTGCAGAATTTGTTCTTGGTAAAAGTATGCAGTGGAAAATAATACTCCCTAAAAGCATACAAAAAAGGCTGTTAGCTTTTTTATTTATTTAATACTCAATTCCTAGGTTGCCGAATTGATTTCACTAATCAAACTTACATGGCTTGTCTTCTTAACTACCCTGTTAAGATACTACTAGGTCCTTAATGAACGTTGGGCACCAATTAGGTTAGTCCTATTGTCCAGAGGTCCTTTCGATTGGTGGCTCCGGCAGATAACTGATCCCCTGGTCCTGGCGTTACTCAGGCGAGATGTCTTCTTACGCAGATTACGGTGGAGGGCGTGACTTTGCCCCCTTTGCTGGACACTGGCCTTCGGGCTCAGCGTGGATAAATTATATCAAATAAAATTGGTTTTACGGCAGAAGCCGGAGCAGCTTGTTCTTTATTTCTAAAGTGTTCGCTTAGAACTAAATACAAAGGAATGGAAAAATATGAATCTACCCTAGCTCCAATGCATCACGCCATAAGCCCATGGTCGGCAAGTCGACTCAGCATTTATGCAGCGCATTTCGGTACCCCGGATAATGGGTGTCCGATTGCCGCTGTTGGCCGTTCTCAGCGCAGAGCGCTGAACTCATTTGGGCGCATCAGCATTGTTTATCTGAAGCTACTTAGTTGCTAGGGTAACGTAAACGTAAACTTATGATCTGTCAGTTGTTAACTTATACAATTATAAACGATCCGGTCACCTTGGAACAGGCCCTTAATCTGAGTAGTGGATAGTCAAGCAACTTCATTCGCATATCTAGATTTGTTGTGTTTAGAATCTATACAGCTACCCCTGATGCTTTCCGTACAGCTGTACTAAATAAGTTAATTTGTTTATTCCGGCATCACCAACTTAAAGAAGAAAAACACTACAGAGTTGTGCTTGAAGGAATTAATTCTAATGTTTCTAGTTCACAGAAAAAACAAGCATTCAGTGATAACGGCTATTAAGTCCTTAATATCTATTGCCCAAAAAGTCTGACTGGAAGAACATTCAGGTTAACGAGCATGATAATGAAGATTCAAAAAATTTCAAAACTAGACAAAATTTGTTTTATATTAATCTAAAAGAAGACCTGAATGTTGAAGCATTTCTTAAGATAGCTCAACTTGGCTGATACAGAGTCACTGTTGAGCGCGCAACACGTAGAAAAGAACTGCGACAATGTCAAAGATATTTGTGGAAAATGTAGTGGTCCCAATATGACCGAGTTCGCATTGTGCATAAGTGACGTATGTCTGTGTGTAAATTGTGGTGGTGACCATGTCTCGACACACAAAATCTGCCCTGTCAGAGCAGAGAAAGCTAAGAAGCTAAAACCGAGGTCCAGACTACCGTTGACTAATAATCCTGTAACACACAAACCTGCCCAACGTTTTTCAAGCGGTTACATACCAGCTAAGGCATTAAGAATCTCCTATGCTAATATCGCAACACGATATCGACGCAACACGAGTCAATTTATATTAAGTTATAACAACGTCTGACAAAAGCCTTAACAATAAATTCCCAGTGGTGGTTATGCATAATGATGAAACCCAAGATCCCCTACTAGAGGTAAAATGTTACAAGAAGTCTTTGCGCATGGGCAATACCAACTTTTGGCTATGGGCAAACCCACTTTCTATTCTTACAACCCTTTGTTAATACCATCAGCTGTGAGTTTTTGTAACCAGTGGGTACGTCTGACCATCTCGTCCGACCTTCCACATATTCTCCTTGTATTGCACGCCACGCCGATAAAAACAAAATGCGTACGGCTGCTTGCCCATAATGCTGACATAAACATATTAAACCCCATCTTGAACAGCTGAGTGAGTTCAATATGCAAATTCTCTGGGCAGTATACCTTAATAATAATAATACCAAAGTTCAACAAAGCAGGCCCAAATACATAGCTTCTTGGATAACATAGAACTGACGCGAGCACACATTAGTCACTGTGGCGTATCACAAAACTGTTCAAAGCTCAGACTACCCCAAAATCTTCAATTAAAAATCCGTCAGGTGACTGGTCGCATTAGCTTGGAAAAACTGAAATGTTCGCTTACAACCTTGAGCAACGTTATACACCCTATAACTATGCACCTCAAAGTGTATTTTAAATCGCCATTTCAATTTGGTTTGCCAACCTTTTTGTTTTTTTTTATATAACTTTGCTGTATTCATTGGTCTTCTCAGATATTAAGAGAATAACAATAAGTCTTCAAATCTCAATAATATCCATAATTAAGGTGTGACTTTTGTTTTTGTTGAGGTTTTTCTTCTATGGCGGGTCTGATATTAAGATCCCTTTATATATTTTCGATTCGGAAATGCCAAGGTGATCCTGTGATTGTTCTCAGTAGATTGAGTCCTTTGCATGATATCAATGTTGCTACTGCTGTCACTTCCCCAAAGTTGGGAGTCGTACGTCCAAATTGGTTTTAGTATGGACTTGTAGAGGAGACCCTGTAGTCCAGACAGAGGGGTGACCGGGAGTTGATAAGCCAGTGGAGACTACTAGTTTTAATATCGTTTTAACTTTGCTGATAACGTGGAACGTGTGCATACGGTAAGAACGGTAAGAAGTGTGTCAACCTGAAGTTCTCCAATCGAACAGGTAGCTTTCTGAGTGTCAGTCTGAATAGGAGACCGATCAGACATCACCAGGTTTATAAGTACCTTGGTATTACCCTCGAAAGGGAGCTCACCTTCAGCAGGCACATCGCAAATATTCAGCAAGCGTTCAGGACCATGGTTACTCGGATGTCTTGTCTTTTGCATCACGGAACAAACTATCGTTTGTCTGCAAGGTCAATATATATAAGTCCATATTGGCTACTATTGTGTTCTTTGGCCTGCAGAAAAAGATGTTTCATGTCGGACCCATCATAACTGCATTGTAATGGCCTTTTGTTTGACCTTAAACTGTTTGAACCGAATCTTCAAACAGAAAACCCAAGCCTTGACTCTGAATTTAGAGGTTCAATATAATTATGCAACAATGCAGTCATATGGCAGCTATAGGATATTGCCCGCCGATCCGTATGAAAATTTATATATGGGCTCACAACCTTATAAAAAGGCTCTCAATAAATTATATGTCTATTTTCAAGAACATAGAAGTTATAGAATTTATAAATTACAAGTTTCGGCAAACACTGAACTAGTTTCAGACTTTTATTTTTCACAGCAATGAACCCGCCGACTTCTCAAAATTTTAATATATCTAATCGAGCAGGAGCTATCTACCTTAAGACTGGGTTGCACGACTTTAATTAAATTTTATGAAGAGGTCAAGAAAAAATTAGCTTTTCGGCAGTCCCTCAACAAAAAGTACAGGATGATAGCGCCACAGGAGCCATTGGACTTACTACGCTGAGCTGGCGTTAGGTGGTCTGCCGACGTGGCGTCCATCAAGGCAGTGGACTAAATCCTCAAAAAGTAGTAACGCGAATTGAGTAGGTGAAGGAAATAAAGGGGCCTACAAACCATGTGATCCTTATTTACAACAAGCAATCTCTAGAGGTCGGTCACCGGGACGAGAACTTTGGATTTTAGTTCTGCGGCCATAAATGTATACAGACTCCAGCAAAAAGGGGAAAAAAACGGCAGCAGTGATTGCCCAGCATGGGAAATATAGTCGATATTACTGTGGTGAGGGGTCGTCAGCAGTCACTGAGGCTTCTGCAAATAAGCCGTTGCACTTCTGCTCTTTCTGGCTGTGGATGGACCTGACGTAGTCATAGTACAGGAACTTAGTACTTAGATAGCAGGAGGTATGGCTACTACATATTGCTGCTCTAAAATTACAGTGATATAGGCACCCACCGTGGAGAGTCAGCAATCTCGTATGAGGGTAATCTTGTCCTACATGGCATACGAAAAGAATGAACCACCGGGTGTAATAAGAAAACTAGTAAAGGGCAAGTAAAGAAGCTAAGCATAGGCCTTGCAACAGGTTGCGATGCGAACGAAGAAAACAAGTGCTAAGGCTGAAAACGAGGGGGTCTCTAGACTGGGTACATAAACTGGGTACATAAACTGGGCCAGGGTATAAAAAAGCCATTTGAATAGCATGGCCAGACTAATGGCACCTATTTTGCTCAAAAATTGAAAGCACAACTAAGGCAGAAAAATCCCTTCCCAATTCACCACCACCTTAGGCTACCTTGAAAGTGCAAATGCCACCTGGACCAACGCTAGTCTAGGTATACAACTTAAAACCCACTATTCAGGAAATATACTAAATTGTCGAGCTCCTCATCAAGCTGTGGCTTTTATGTGTATGATAGAACCCCTACTTGGTAGGACTCATCGACCAACTGCTAATGCCCAGAGCGGTGACATCTTCACAAGGGCGCCCACCCTTACAAGGCACGACCGCAGTGGCACCCTGCAGGAATATCCACCTCTCTTTAATGGAACATTTGTGCCAATTCGATACTATGTGTATATGTGTGGAGGAAAATTGCCTTTGTGGATTAAGTTGCAATTATCTTTACAGGTAAATATACTTTAACACTCTGCGACCTTATGAGAGAAACCTTTTGCAACCTATTCAACTGGTTAAACCCAACGAAAAACGTACTGATTCTCTTCACTAGCAAGTAAAAAAATACCAGTTTTAACTTCACTCAACCTCAACAACCACAGCAAAGTACCTAGGGTGGTCCTTAACAGTATATTTGACTGGTAATTAAACCTCTGATAGGTATATGCCACCATGTCACCACCATATGTCACGTAAGTCGCCAAATATGGGGCAAATACATTTTCACTGCATAGTACATCAAACGGGCTGGATGAGTGTTCCACAACACGCTTATAAAAAAACTTGAAAGAAGCATGCATACAATAGAATTGAAAAATACATTCTTTCACCAATATAAGCCTGATTAAAAATTATGCATTTAATTCCTTGTGAAATTGAGTACGATGTTAAAAAAAAGGTATAACTCGAAGAAACAGCTTGAAAGAGTCAATAAACCAAAAAGAGATAGAACTTTTTATGAAGGGGAAAGAATCTTGTTCAAATTAAACAAACGCCTGGGGAATAAACTTACCACACGGCATAGGGAAAAAATAATTGAATGAGAACTTGTGACAACGGGAGGAAAGGGAGGGTATTTCATAAGGACAATTTAGGTTAGGATAGCAATCTATAAATTTCTTAAATACGTAAAAATTTATTAAATGAGATGCTTAATATCTACTAATGTAAAAATTAACGTTTTCGAGGGACAACTCGCAAATGTACCCCGGACCTTACGATTTGGATTGATGATTTCCTCGGCTATTCCGCATCAGTTAAACGTGACTTGGTAACCCATGGTTAAACAAGCCTGTGGAAATGGTTCATCTCGACAAGGGAAGAAATAACACAAACACTTAGCAGGAAAGTTTTTCCAGTTTAAAATTATGATTTAAAGATAAGAAAATTAATATTTTTACCCATTGGGAGCTTAAAAGATAAGACCATTTTCTGTATAAAGTTTTTATTTTATTTTTAGAGATTAGAAGCGGCAGTCAACACCTAACAATCCTGGAAAAAATCATCGCCGTATCAATCTTCGGTTGAATGCAATTTACATTTCCAAATTTAATTTAATCGGCCATGTTAGACAGCTGAATAAATAAAAAAGTTTTATGAATCCCTTAAACAACAGCTTGACAATTTATATTCGGCAACGCTAAATAATTATCAAAGAAAATATCCTGCATGCAGGAGCTGCGACTAAATAAGTTCGATTGAGATGATAAAATTTAATTTTACTTCGAAAGGGAGAAAATTTTATAGTCTAGTATCGCTGATGCTTGTAGTAATATCAAGCTTCTAATGTATTTTTGGATGGAATTTAGAAATTACTCTATACTAGATTCGTACCCATCTGCCTATCGTTCGAGTTAAAAATAGTTTTTGAAATTCATGAGTGGTTAGATGAAAGCTTGTGGTGGTAAAACAAACCCGGGCTATGACTTGTGACTATGGAATCGACTATATATGATTAAAAGATCTGTTTTTTTTTACAGGATATGAAAGAGAAGAAATATAAGACTATGTCGAAAATTCTTGAACTTTTATAGCGCCCATATATATGGGCCCATATATATGTAGGATTGGTTTTTGGCTGTTTACTCAAATCCAACTAGTATGAAACAGCTGATCCCTCGACAACGACAACGAGAACAGCAACGACTACAGACGAAGAAGGTGGCATATTAGCGAGGTGGAGAATTCGCAAAGACAACCATCAACGAGGAACAATAGCGCAACGCTACGAGAGCGAAGTGCTGCACGACGGCAGCAGAGTTTGCTCGTCGAAGAAGGAAGTTGTGCGTTCTGCCTGTGTGGCTGCGAGCGACAACAAGACGACGATAAAGACAACGGTGTTCTATAATAATTGCTTTTAAATACTAATAAAGTTAACAGTATAATAATAAAACCCCACTTATATTAAAAATACTAGAGCAGTATTTATTTAAAATTTAAAATTTTTTTTGTTGTTTTAAAAGCATTTTTTTTTTTAATAACAAGTTTTAGTTAAGAAAATTATTTTTTATATACTTTCCTTTTGGTTAAGTCTTCCTTCGACTGACTATATCCCGATAATACAATTCGATCAATGTTTGTCGCAGAGTAATAGGGATAAAAGCACGCATGTGTATCCTTTAAGAGCATTTTACTGAAAAATTACGAAGAGAAAAGCTTTTTAATAATGTTACAATGTTTAGAGTAAACGGTCAAATCTGTTGAATTTTCTGCAATTCATGGATCTTATTTAATGTTTGGTTAGCTCGAAATTCCCGTTTCAACGGTTCCAAAAAGGTTAATTAGGTCCTTCCGACCCTTGTGGTTAACGATACGCAGATGTAATTTGATCTAAAATTTGCTCTTACTATATTTACTTATATATTATATATTTACTTATATATTACTTATATTATATAATATTATAAATTAAACAAGTATATAAGCCGCTCGTTAACGAACAGAATGAAAAAAAAACCCACAACTAAAAACTTCTTTTCAACAAAGCCTTAAGTGCAACTTACCCCAACATGAGGGATCCACGAGACAAAAACACTCCAAAATTCAATATTTACAAAAAAAAAAATTGTAAATAATACAACAGGCCCAAAAAAATTACTAATGGAAAGAAAAAACTCTAATTAAAAACTACATGGCTTGTCACCATTCCTAAAAAAAGTCAATTGATTCATATAATAAACTAAACAATGGATCGACAATAATAAAAACTGAAAACCTTAACCTTAACCTGAACTAAGCTAATACGAGTACAACTAAACTCCGACACCAACACAATAGAAGTTAAAACAAGTAAGGTAGCAGCAGTCGAGTTTCCCGATTGCAAAATACTCTGAACCCTTAGACATGCTTACAATTTATTTATTTAATATCAATAAATAAATGAAACAGTATTCTACCATATTAGAAAAGAGTACCATAACAATATAAATTTGGTATGATTTTGGTTATGAAAATAAGTTTCGTGTGTCATAAAGCCATACACATTTCGCTGTCAACGTCGCAGTCTGCGTCGCGCAATGCGTGTTTTGCTGCGCTTCTGCTTCCCTTGCCGCATTTTGCATGTGGCATAACTTCCGTGTTTTTTATCCGATTTGGTTCAAATTTAAAAATTAGATAGCTTTTATAAGCACCAACGCATATGCCGAATTGCATAGCATTAGGTTAATTGTGGGAGTGGCAGTTTTTTGCTGTTTGCCGTGGAACGGGGGGTGATATCAAAATAAAACAAACTTGTACTGCGTATGGTAATTACCTATCCAACAATATATGGCACATGTCTGTAGCTCTTGTAGTTTCTGAGATCTAGGCGTTGATACGGACAGACAGACGGACGGACAGACGGACATGGCTATATCGACTCGGCTGTTGATGCTGATCAAGAATATAAATACTTTATGGGGTCGGAGCTGCTTCCTTCTGCCTGTTACATACATTTGCACCATATTATGATACCTTTTTCACCCATTTTTAATGGGTACAGGGTATAATTAAGGAACACAACACCCTCAACTACACAAAAGAAGTTATACCTATACTGCAACAACCTAAGTGACATCCATAAAACCGATATTTTAGAAAAGTTAAATGCGCAAGATATTTAAAATTACAAAAAAAATACAATATAGAAGAATCGAAACCAGACTCATCAAACTCAAATTTGCAATTTGGCAAACCTCAAATTCAGAGGTTTGGTAGGATGAAAACAAATACTCTACTCAGGTTTAAATATGAAATACCTAACCACAGCATTCCCAAATTCAAATAAAAACATGAAAAAAGATTAGCCAACAAAATAAATATTAATGAAATCCTCTCCACTGATACGAGCCCAGAAACATAGACGAGGCAATGTAATCATACTAACTTAAAGTAAAACCACAACATGCAAAACTTACGTATCTAAAAAGACAAAATGAACATCCAAACAACTATACTAAGATAACCCTAAAAATGATTCAATCGAACATACGCGACTACACACCCAATTACAGTGAACTTTAAATAATTGCTCCCCAGGAAACGCAGAATTAACAACCCTAACAACCGTACCGATAAACTTCACACTACATTTACATACATATTTTAACTCGTATTGAATAAGCGCTTTACTTATACACAATCTATACATACCCACACATTGATTTTTTTTCTGCGCACTTGAATTAGCAATAAATGCAAAGTGGAATACAATTTAAGATCTCCACGACAGCGACCACTTCCCAATACCAATAATCCTAACTGCAAACAAAATCCAACTAACCACATAAGGCCAATTTTGAAACTGCACCTTGCACTGAAACAAAAACACAGAGAACACAATACATTACAATGACACAAAAATATATTAAAATACAGGATGGCAAATTAACTTCTTCGAAATGAATTAAAACTCGCTAAACAAATTTCTATTTTTGCATTTACCTCAAAGATTCAACTTAGTACCTTAACGAAAAAAATCTGGACAAACATCAGACGCTTCTGTGGCTTAAATAATGTGAAACATATCCACACCATAATAAACCCCCAGAGTCACAAAACATTTCTCACCATACTAATCCTTAAACCAAACTTAACCAAAAGAGATATTAACGCATTCCAACCAATATCACCTGTATCAGTAAAATCCGCGCCAAGTTATTGCTATTATTATTATTAAACTTATGGTGGTTTTTTTTACATTAACCCAAAAAATCACACCAACCAAAGAGAGGAAACTCGGTCACAGATAATCTACTTATTCATTATTCATTAATTAACCCAATTATTTAAACACAAAAAACCCATTTCCACTCTATCACTAGATTTCTCCAAGGGATTCGACAATATTGGCATCCACGCAATAGCCACACACTAGCCAGAATGGAACATTGGACCAAAAATCTTTCAATATATCAACTTCACAGAAAGATTATATGCCGAATATCCAACTACCACTTCGAAATACACCCGTCTCAAAATGGCATACTCCAGTCACACTATTTCTCATTGCCTACAACAAACTCTCACAAATCATTTATCGTCATTCAGCCAAATTTCACAGCTTACCCCGATAACTTTCATATTATTGTTGAATTTAATAAATATCAAAAGAACCTTCAATACAATCTTGACCCACTTTTCTGGGAAATATATGGCTGGTGTTCCTTCTCGGTGGCATCACTATGGACCAGCAAATTTAAACAGCTACAAATATGCAGGTAACAAACATGTAAATGCGGTATTCAATATAACCGTTTCACTCTACAATAAATAAATACACTTATAATTGGTATACAATAAATACAAATGGAACGATCAGATCAATAATCTTCCAACCTCATTCACGAAACTTAACATCCATTAATGCCTTTCTAGCACAAAATTTAACTGTAATACTCACACATTCATAAATATCCTAAAAACAACCATTTTATCCAAAATATACTATGGAATCGATTTCTACGGTAACGCCCCCAATCAACTCTTAAGAAAATTCAAACCATTCTCAACCCCTCTCTCAAAATTGCGCTTGGAGCCTTCCTTACAACTTGTACAAATAATTTACTATTAGAAGCTGGCATTTACACGATAAACGAACGCCACACTTTTCTTACTGCCAACTAATCAAAAATTCAGCACTAGCAACGCAAACACATACAAAATATACTCAGTAAAATTAACAGGTACAAAAAAAAATTTAAACAAAATACCACCAATAATATGCCACTGTCTAAATATCTACTCCAAACATAATATCCCATTTACAACAATCTCAGCGTATCATCATTGAGAAAGGGATCAGTTTGATTTTATTTTCATTAAATATTTTCCTACAAAAAAAGAAAAAAAAAGTTTTTGCAAAGCAAAATAGTCAAATTATATTTCATCGAGGAATTAAAAAAAAAAGAGGTGCTTCAAGAGAAGTATGGTTGATTCGAATCCGAGATGTCGGAAGGCTTCCAAGAAGTACCGCGTACAGGACGCTCCTTTCAGAGCATGCCCCCGCCTAGCACAACTGGCAGGGAGCTTCTTAGGGTTAGCAGCCCAAGCCAATTAAACAAGCATAACCAGAAAACAGTTTAAAATAGTCGTCTATTACCGCAAATTGAAAAAAATAGTAATACGCTCACATTCCAGCCGGCTTCAGTCTCTGGCAAAAAGTTCCTTCCAAGAAGAGAAGCCTACCAACCTCGCCGAAAAGTTCGAAAGAGCCCATATAATCGAACATAGAAACCATCTCTATTTAAATAGATTTGCTGCTCTTGCAACCCATGATGACTGTCAAGAAGGCGAAAATAGCATGGACATTCTCCAAGTCGAAACCGTTGTAGAAGAAGAATCTCGAGAAGCTGAAACTCCAGTGACAAAGAAGTCACCAAAACCTAGTCAAGTAACAGTACTTGCTGTCAGCGACGTACCTGCCTTGGAAAGGCTTCTCGACTCGGCGGTATCATCTGAATCATATGAACTCAAGATCGCGCGTAATGGCAACATGCGCATATACCCCCGTGACTCTGATGCCCACAGAGCTATCACTAAAAAGCTATCGTCAGTAAATCTCCAATACACTCACTTCTGCCTCCCGGAAGACAGAACCTACAGGGTTGTGGTGTGCAACTTAGCTGCTTCTACCCCAGTCGAGCAAATTTTAAATGCGTTCACCTCCCAAGGTCACGCTGTAGTTAACACCTATAATCCAAAGGTGAAGTCAGAGAATGTTGACTCCTCTGATCCGGATCCAGGCAAGGCTTCTGTCCAGAACGTTTGGTTTATAGACATTAAAAGGGCTATTAATAACAGAGAAGCTCTAAAAATAAATAAAGTTGGCCATCGAAGAGTCAGAGTGGCACTGCCGAGAAAAATGTAAATATGCGTCAATGTTACCGATATTTTGGCTCTGATCACACCAAAAACTTTTGCACCAAAAAGCCCAGATGTGGTAGATGCAGTTTGCCTCATTGGACTGGTTCCAGTCAATGCCAGGCAAAGACCTATGACGACCTGGAGTGCGTTAATTGCCAAGGAAAACATGAGGTAACTTATAAGGGCTGCAGAATTTAAGTCCAGAGACTCAAAAGCCGAAAAACTGGGATTAACATTACTCCCATGACCCGCGAAGAACACCCACAGCCTATGCGCAACATCAAGCAACAAGCTATTCCAACCTCAATCGTGCGGCAGGTCCTATCGTATGCAGATGCGACTAGAACTGGACAACAGAGCACACGACCTGACGGAAAATACTCCCAACAGCGAAATGCTTTCTCAAATACAAGGTTCCAGACTTTTCCGAATGCTGCGTTTGCTCCTGTAACAAACGCAGGTGAACCTCAACATCCTAGCCAAACGGTAATTGATGGCTCCCTCGCACAAATCAGCATCTCAATGCAGCAGACCATTGCTGGTCTACAAAAAACCATCGCTGAGATATTTGAGGAGATCAAAGAACTCAGAGGTTCTAAGTCGGTGACGCAGCGCAAGTAATGGCTTGTGAACTGCGCCTCGGAGCCTGGAACGCTCGTAGCATTATGCCAAATACTAATGAGCTTAAGGTGTTTCTCAGCAAGCACGAAATTGATGTTATGCTTATTTCAGAGACACTCCTACACGACGGATTCTACCTCAATATGATAGGTTACAGCTGCTATCGAGCAAATCACCCAGGACGTCGCCCCAGAGGAGGAGCTTGTATCCTAATCCGGCAGGGATTAGTGCACTATCACCTGCATTCGATCACAACGAATCACCTACAAATGGCGACGGTAAAAATTTCCACTTATTTGGGCGAAATTACGGTGTCAGCTGTGTACCTTCCTCCAGGCCTGCCTTGGAATTCCTCTCAGATCGATAATCTCCTTGGTCAACATGGTCAAAAGTTTATCATTGGAGGTGATTTTAACGCTAAGCATCGCCTCTGGGATAGTATAAGAGCGAATGCTCGAGGCTCAACACTTCACGATGTTATTTCCGGCAGCTCAACTCAAGTTCTGGCTACAGGCAGACCCACTCACTACCCGTATAACACGAGGAATGTACCTTCATTTATCGACTTATTCTTGTACAAATGTATAGCTAATAGTCTACTATCAGTACGCGAAAAGTATGACCTATCTTCCGATCACTTGCCGCTGATCGCTTCACTAACAACGTCACCTCATAGTACTGCCCCTATTAGGATGCTCGTTCCACCTGGTCCGAATATAACGCTGTTTCAGTGCGAACTTAACAATGCCTTTAACCTCAATACAGAGATAAATACAGCAGACGATATCGAGAAAGCGATTGAAACTTTTATGAAGAAGATCAAAGATGCAGCCCAAGTTGCAGTTCCTGGCGGCGCAGTTCACCTACGCAACGTGCGTAGCAGCATCGCTCTCTCTCCGGAAGCAGTAGGACTCTAAACTCTCAAGAAACGTCTCCGGCGTGAGTTCATCAGGACCAATGATCCAATAATTGACAGACTGTACCGAAGGATATCAAATCGGGTGAGAAAAGTACTGGCCAACCTGAAAAGAGAAGCAACTGACGCGTTCCTCGGGAAAGCCGATGGAAACTCAAAAATCGCACTCTGGAAGCTCACGAAGAGATTCAAGAGACAAGTTTCTCCAATGTTTCCAGTTCGTAACCCAGATGGCACTTGGGCAAAATCACCTCGTGACAGAGTTGAAGCGTTTGCCAGAAACCTGGAGGAAAGATTCCAGCCGTTCGAGACAGCATCGCCAAGACGAGTACAACTGGTTTCTGAATCCCTAGAAGCCCCATTGCAGATGGCTCTTCCTGTAAAGCCTATTAAACTCACGGAATTGGAAGATGATATCGAATCCCTTCGCAATAACAAGGCTCCTGGTGCGGATCACATCGGCAACCGCTCCATTAAGCTGATGCCCCACAGAGCTTTGTTATTCCTTGTACTGGTTTTCAATTCTGCTCTTAGACTGGGACACTTTCCAAGCGCCTGGAAGAAGGCGAATATCATTATGCTCCATAAAAGTGGGAAGCCAGCAGAGGAATTAGACTCCTATCGCCCAATAAGCTTGCTTCCGGCATTTGGCAAATTACTTGAGAGGTGCATCCTGAGAAGATTGCTCGAGTCCCGAAAGGTCCAGAAAGCTATTCCGAAGTTTCAGTTTCGTTTTAGACTCAGGCATGGCACACCTGAACAGCTACACCGCGTAGTAAACTTTGTACTGGAAGGTTTCCATGTAAAGGAGTACGTCGTTGGAGCTTTTCTGGACATCCAGCAGGCTTTCGACAGAGTGTGGCATGAAGGACTTCTACACAAGCTTAAAAGCCTACTAAATCCTCAGCTCTTTTTGATAATAAAAAGCTTCCTCCACGAGCGATCCTTTAAAGTAGTACAGGACGGACTGTCCTCCCAAACAAAAAGAGCCAGAGCAGGTGTACCCCAGGGAAGTGTGTTAGGTCCAACACTATATAGCCTGTATACGCACGACATGCCCTCAGATGACAACATGTCGCTTACAGATCCCAATGACCTGATAGTGGCCACCTTTGCTGATGACACTGCAGTCCTGGCCAGAGATACTTGCGTCTATACAGCCACTGATACGCTTCAGCTTTATCTAAAAAAATTTCAGAACTGGGCCCTACGCTGGAACATTGCAGTCAATCCGGAAAAGTGTGTTTCCGTGACGTGCAGCCTGAGAAAAGACACATCACCTGGTGTGTTTCTGCATGGAGAGCCCCTCACACAATCGAACGCCCACAAATACCTCGGTGTCACTCTGGATAAGCAACTTAGATTTCAACGCCATGTAACGGATGTAACTCGGCGGCTCAAAACAAAGGCGAACAGCATGGCTTGGCTCCTTAGGCCTGGAAACAAACTTTCAATTTCCAACAAGGCCAAAATTTATAAGGTTGTCTTGGCTCCTATTTGGAAATATGGCATCCAAGTGTATGGCATATTCGTGGGGCTCAGTCGCAAATCTTGCCTTAACTATGTGGAGCGGCTTGGTACATCCGAAACAAAGACATTGAACAAGGGCTGAAGGTACCAAGGATTGGTGATGTCATAAACAAACAAGCAACCGCGTACGTAAATAAATTGGGAATCCACCCAAACCAGTTAGCTTGAAAAGTCTTGAGGAGACGTGTATTGGGACTGAGGGCGAGAAGGAGGCTCCTGCGCATTCACCCAACAGATCTGCCGAGAAGATATATAAATTAATTGATTAAATTAATTCATGCCTCTAGACCTCCCTAATTAGGCGTAAGTATGTAAATATGTAAATACTCGCTAGAAATTATGAAACTCTGCAGTATAAGTTATTACAAATAGTAACAGTGGACTGCAATGTAAATAAATATGTCAAAGGTTCAGTTTCGTCTTTGTCCGACATAATGTTAGCGCAGTGAGTTTCGATCGCACTGAAGTTCTACGCACAACTGACTTGTGTCGCACTCAACTTCTACGTGCTTATCATCGAACCACACTCGGCGTCAGCGACAACACGCTGGCGCCGCGCTGTAACGGTTCTTCCCAAAGCTACCAAGTACAGACGACCAAATAACTGCGCAATTAAAGGCTGATGCAATATTTCCATTCTGATGAAATTACTACTTCTGATGAAATACACTAAAAGCATACCCATACACTAACACATACAAAATTATGCTCCGACAAATACAATTTTTATTTAAAAAAAAAAAAAAACAATCTCAGACACAACACCAAAAAAAACAACCAATTAACTTTCCCTCTAATGCAATTATCTTACAACTTTCTAATCTAAGCAAAGCTACAACCAACTCTGTCATATATCAACAATACTTCAAACAATCAAAAACATATACATCAAACATGTATCGACAATACTTCAAACGATCAAAAACTCCTATCCAAATCACAAATTTATCTTCACTGATAGATCAAAATTCGACAAGCATACCTCTTATGCCATCACAAACGAAGAATGCTGCAAAGCAGGATTCTTATGAACTTTAACTTAATATTTTCAGCAGAATTAATTAGGTTAGGTTATTAGTTAGGTTATTAGTTTTAAATCCAACCTTACTATCAATAAAAAACATAAAAAAAGATCTTTCGGATGACTTACTTAATGGTATAGAAATTATTTGAAATGCTTACCCCGTTTCAAAGTTATATGTTGGTCTTTCAATAAACAAAAACGGCGGTAAAAAGTCGATGAACACGTGCTTAACCCAAGGTGCCATCCTATGAGTTTGGGGGGAACGAAAATGAACGTTCAGTACCACGACCGTGACGCAGATACTTTAAGGACAGATTAATTTTTTAATTCAAATACATATGAGAATAATAAATTATACCTTATGGATACAAGTATCATTGCAAATATTAGATATTTTCCTAATAAAGGTACTACCAGTGAAGTAGGAGGGATTATTTCCACCACCAATAGAAAAAACACATGTAGACTGATGAGAATAGAAATCGATAATGTGACCTAAAAATGGTTAGTAATTATTAATACCAATTTAAAACAGTTTTACAGTTAAACAAAACGTTTATTGCTACGAACCTTTTCTCCACTATCGGATGGCAAATAAAACGTCAACACAGTCAGAAAAGATATACCCATGCACGGTATAATTATGTTGACTGTATAAAATAGCGTTTTTCTTCTCATTGTGATATTAAAGGTAATATCGAGATAGGGCTCATCACAACAAGTATAAAACTTCTCGTTTCTGAAAAATATAAAATATTTAAAGTATAAAATAAGAGCTTTCATAAATGTTCAAAATTGTTTTTAGTTTTGGCATATTGCCAAACTGAAGCCTAAATATTGGATAAATCTTATTACGTCGAAAACTTAAAATTACATACAAATAAATTAATAAAATAATATAAGCATGTACAAAAAAATTATGTATGTTGCAAATTCCTAAAAATTTTAATATTTTTCAATATGCATTTATTGTTTCTTTTTAAATGTTTAAATACGTTTTTTCTGAAATAATAGATGTTTAAGCTACTGACAAGTCATGGAGTCAAAGGATCGCTGACTTGATTATGCAACCAAATTTCTTTGCGAGGTATATTTTATAATAATATAATAAAAACTTTCGATTTTCTTAATTTTTTCCATTGAAACATAACCACCTTGATCGAAATAATCTCTTTACAGAGTTTCGCAAATAAAAAGCTTTGTCTTGAATTTTATTTTTTTTTCTCTTTCCCAATACTGAAAAATTGGAAACGCTTTAAATTTTTAAAAATGCAATAAGCTCTCTTTTATTAATTTAATTTTATTCATATATATGAATGCACAAAGGATGCTCTGAGCTTGAAAAGATGGAAGTTGAGTTTTGTGATAAAACGCATGAGTTCTTAGTTCGTTACTTACGGTGTCTATGTGTAGTATTACGCCGGTATGGATCGGGTTGGGCGTTTCCCCGAGCTTTTTCTTTTTTGGGTGCCTGTCATACTTCGCTATACTACTGAATCTGCAGCTTGGCAGCACTGATAAGCTGCCCTTTTTTGGAAAGTAGTGGTCACAAATAACCTGTTAGACATTTCCCTGAGGCGCTCTATGCTCACGGTAGTGAGCATTTCTAACTCTTCTTCTAATATTCTTGAAGTGCCAGATTTGGGCGGCTGGAAAATGGGTAATTAGGTTGTGTTAGAAGCTTGCTAGAGGGGGCAGGTCGCAGTATACGACCTCCGGATTCACGACTTCTTTAATAGTTTTTAATATGCTGCTCTTACCAGTAAAACTGATGAAGAAGAATTTTATTACGAAACAGCAGTGGGTTCCATGTTTGCTAAAAAACTACTTCCTTCAGAACGATTTGATTTCTAAAACAGTTTAAAGATTTATCTATAGCCTTGACCATGAAGTTAGAGCTTACTGTGAATGGTATGATTGAGGCTTATTTTATAACGCTCGGCTTATAAAGAACATACCTGTATTTATTGGTTTAGTCGATGTGTCTTCCATATTTTTATTTTATCGTACGTGTTTCTGTCAGCTACACCGAACGTAAGATGTTAATGGTCGGTAAAAATATAAATTTCCCTCGAATTCTCATTCATTGTTGGCATAGTTTAGTTCGGCCTGTTTTAGGGTGATTCATTGTGATTAGTCTACCTTCCTGAGATAGAACTGCACCAATGTTGTTAGCTTATCAGGCCAATATGTTTTTGAAATCATGGTACTTGAATATGACATCATCTCGTGCCAAAATGTTGGGCAGGCGTTAAAAAGCGTCACGTTTTGTTCCATTACAGTCAGCACGAACACGTGTCTATTCACCTATCTCTTTTTAGTAAATTGTATTGGTCGAGCTATTGCGGTCTTGATGAAGGCCCTGTAGTACGAGGGCGGGTCAATAAGTCCGTGACTTTTTGAATTTCCCGCCTCTTAATTGAAATGGTAACACTGCTCCCGTCAACAGTCATCTGTCAGTTGACTCTTGTCAAAAATTGAACAAGCTGCGACATTTAGTATGTTTTTGACAGCCGTTAATATCAGACTACCGCGTTGACTGAGAAGAAAATGGAAAAAGTGAATTTCGTGTGCTCATTAAGCATTATTTTTTGAGGAAAAAATCCATTACGCAAACCAAGGCCAAGCTTGATAAATATTATGGAGACTCTGCACCATGCATTTCCATGGTAAAAAAGTGTTTTTCTGAATTCCGATGTGGACGTACAAGCACGGAAGATGCCGAACGTTCTGGACGGCCAGTTGAGGTTTCCACATCCGAAACAATTGAAAAAATCCACGATATGGTTTTAGCCGATCGGCGATTAAAAGTGAGAGAGATTGTGGAAGCGTAGGTATTTCACATGGCTCAGTGGTTTCAATTTTGAATGATCATTTGGGTATGAGAAAGCTTTCCGCAAGATGGGTGCCGCGTTTGCTCACAATCGACCACAAATGCAACCGTGTGACAATTTCGCAGGAATGTTTAGCGTTGTTCAATCGCAATACGAACTAGTTTTTGCGCCGTTTAGTAACCGTGGACGAAACGTGGATCCACCACAACACACCGGAGACCAAACAGCAGTCAAAACAGTGGGTTTCTCGGGGTGAATCGGCGCCAAAGAAGGCAAAGGTGGGTTTGTCAGCCAATAAAGTCATGGCGACTGTTTTTTTGGGATGCACGCGGTATTATCCACATTGACTACCTTCAAAAAGGAAAAACAATCAATGGTGAATATTACAGCAACTTATTGGGTCGATTCGATGAGGCATTGAAAAACAAGCGACCGCACTTGGCCAAGAAAAAAGTTCTTTTCCACCAGGACAATGCACGGGTGCACACATGTGCAGTTTCCATGGCAAAATTCCATGAAATGGGCTACGAATTGCTCCCTCATCCGGCCTATTCACCCGATCTAGCCCCGTGAGACTATTTCTTGTTCCCAAACTTGAAGAAATGGCTCGGCGGAAAGAGATTTGCCGCCAATGACGAAGTCATCTCACAAACAAATGCCTATTTTGAAGACCTCGACAAATCATATTTTTTGGAAGGGATAAAAAAATTGGAGAAACGTTGGGTACACTTAGCTCAAAGGAGACTACGTTGAAAAATAAAATAACTTTTTATCTAAAAACCTGTGTTTCATTCAAATAGTCACGGACTTATTGACCCGCCCGGGTAGCTTGCTAACGTAAGGAAAAATATTTTTTAAAAACAAACTATTTTCCTGCCTTTCCCTCATGGAAGATGTTGACTTCCTAATTGTAGTGCATTGGTTTGACTTCGTTGTTGATAAAGTCGGAAAAACCGAGTCTAGAGTACACCGGTTCGTTGTCTAATAAAAGAATCGTGACAGTGTTAGATGTGATGGATGGGGGAGCTTTGTCTGTTATTAAAAGAGCTGTTTTCGTCGTTACGATAGTGTGTATAACCCATTTAAAATGGAAGTAGGTAACATAATGTCGGTGAACTTAATATCAGTACAGCTGTGATACTGAAGTTTTCCAGAAAAGCACTGATATTCCACAGGGTTCTTCGCTAAATTCAACTTTACCCCGGCTTGTCAAAGCCTGTCATAGCGTCGAACGAACTGAGGGTTTTTAGTAGAAAAAAATGGGAACTGCACTGGAAAACATTCATTAAGCATTCGGTGGAGTCGTGTATTGAGCTCACCAAAAATGGTTTGATGAGCAACATTATGGATTGATATAATTTTTGCTTAATTCGATTAACATTTTTAAAATTCTCCCAGACAACAGTCGTTCAATGAACGGCAACCGGGAGCATCCACCAAAAATGATTAAGTCGTCACTTGGAGCGTACACATTATCACTTTTAATCTCTTTGACCTTGCTGCCTTTCCGATCCGTTTTTCGTTTCCGTTCCATTGTCGATTTTGTAGCGACTTGATTTTGTTTTCAGATTGGCACTTCCCGATGATATTACAAAGTATCTATATTCACCGATTAATTTCACATAATTTAACATTTTTATTTATCAATTTAAAATTTTAATACAAGTAACCAATTCTATTTGCAAATTATAAATACCGCTTAATTTCGTATTTCGAAAATTTTGTGTTGTCTTCGCTGGTGCTGGTGTTTTGAGCTCCTTCGATATCTGCAGCTTTGCAAACCTTATAGTTACCTTTTCGTTTAACTATCGTGATTTCATATGGTCCGAGGTATTGGCTTGCCAGTTTCATTTCTACTATGATCTGCATGCGTCTAACTGCATCTAAATCACCAATCTTATAGCCATATTCATCATCGCTGTCGTTGTCGGGCTCCTTCCGGCAAGCTTCGACTTCATCGCCTTCCGATTTTAGATTCTGACGCTCCTCGGCATATTCCATAAACTCCTCGTCTTCGGCTCGTGTTGTTGTGTATTGATTTGTCTTCTGTTGTTGCTGCTCATTGTGTGGCTTTGGTTGATTTGATGCCGTTTTTATAAGTTTATAAGTTTTCCCGCATCTTGTTCTTCTTGTTGTTGTTGTTTGTCTTCTTCTGTCATTATTTCCGAATCCTGTTGTACTGGCTGTTGTTGATTGTGTCTCTGTTGCTGCATTTTATCTTGATCCTCTACCTCATACGCTTTAAGTTACTGTTCCGTTCTCCAAGCCCATGACTGTGAAAAAATTCGCCTTCTGCAGCTTCTCTAGCCCGTCGTCGATGACAGGCACTGCATTCAGCCACTCCGCGATCTGCTAACGGCTTCTGCTTCACCCACAGCTACACGGCTTGGTGCATAGTGAAAAGGAACTATATATCCATCCGGCACGATCTTAAGTGTGACAGGACACTCAGTCTCTGCAGGCTTATAATTTTGTACCAAATCATTTACAACGTTTTTAAACTGCGGGATTCATCAGCATCAGCATTTGTTTCAACTATATTTAAAATACTTAGCTCTTTAATTACGAAGTGGTCCTCCCGCGCAGTCTTTGTGGTAAAATGGAAACCATCCTCATCAATAACAACGCAGAATTTCGAAACGAAATCATAGCCCATCAGGCCATTTTACTCCAGCATCAGGCACTACAAAAAACATGTGATTATCCTGGACGTCATCTACACATACTGCAGCCATAAATTCTCCAGTTGGTATTGTTTTTATATTTCCAAGCCCAAGTAGCACAGACTTAGATTTTCAGCTCAACATTATAAAGTTTACGGAACACGCCGTCTTTAATAATGGACACATCGGCACCTGTTTCAAACAAACAGTTAGTTTCGACATTGCCGATAAAAATTTGCTTAAAACGCTTATTTTCTTAAACGACTTGCCCACTTTTTTCACCCTCGGTGCAGTTTTTCGAAATGTGACCAGTACCGCCGCACTTGGTTTCAGCTTGACATTTTCGTCTCATATGATCTTTTGACCCACAGTTAAAACAATGTAATTTCTTTGTGCCGCTGACATGCTCTTTTCCAGTCACCATCAATGTTTTGTTTACAACTTAAGTTTTCGGAAATTTTAAAGTAACTCCACAACTGTTTAACTGTACGACTTTGATTTGGAATTACACTTAACTTCACCAACGACTGTCAACTTTGTGCTTTTTTTTACTAGAATCACTCACACAGGTTGAGCCCCGAAATGTAATATTTTATTATGTCATTTAATAATAGTTTGGTTATAATTATAGGTATTTAAATTAGAAGAGGAGTATAGATTAGACACCGTACAACTATAAGTAACTTTAAGACTGCGGATAGGAACTGCTGAACTGCTGCGTACGTACACGACAGCTGACTTGCGACTTGTATCTTTTTTAACTTTTAAACGACTCCATAGATGCCCACTCGCTATTCATGGATACGCCAACTATCTTACATATATATATATGTCGGAGAAACATTCATTCTAGCATCCATTCTTGTACAATTCTAAGAAAGGCACAGTAAGTTCTGCTCGTCTCAATGCCGCTGCAAGAACTGATCTCCCTCGAGAGCACCGAGCCTGACCAACCCTCACACTCACTCCTTTCACTCAAAGCTCTCTCTCTCTCAGTCCACGGCTAACGATCAGACCTCACTCAGCAACAGAGTCCATCTCTTGCCATGCCTTTACCATTCCATGGAAATGCTGTGCGTATGCAGGCACAAGCCGCAAGGTTGTCGCCTAACCCCAACGGCGTCACGTACACCGAATCTATAACACTGGTCTACAAACTACTGAAACTACACTAGTCTGCAAAGTACTAAAACCAACGCTCCGACACGGCCTTCCTGACAAATCACACGTCCTCGTGTGTTAACGGTTAATCACAATACTCTCACCTGTCGGGCATTATTCATTTTTATTTTTCCCATTCTATTAACCTACAGCTTAAGGTACTTAACCGAACATAGGAAAATTGTCTTTTTGACTACTCCATACATTATCATACATTATCAATTATCATATTTTACTATTCGTATCTCAAGCATATTTCCTTTTACACCTATTCATATTAAATTACTTCTTCAACTCTGGTGTAGTTCCTTTAACACCTTTTCAACTTAAACTCTGGTGTAGTTCCTTTAACACCTTTTCAACTTAAACTCTGGTGTAGTTCCTTTAACACCTTTTCAACGTAAACTCTGGTTTAGTTCCTTTAACACCTTTTCAACTTAAACTCTGGTGTAGTTCCTTTAACACCTTTTCAACTTAAACTCTGGTGTAGTTCCTTTAACACCTTTTCAACTCAAACTCTGGTGTGGTTCCTTTAACACCTTTTCAACTTAAACTCTGGTGTAGTTCCTTTAACACCTTTCCAACTCGACCCCCGCCATAACAAGTCACATTTGATATGGTGCGGTCATCTTATCACCTCTGGGTCAATCTATGTCAATTTCTTCGTTGATTTGTCTGTTTGGCAATGCTCTCAGAAATTCGTGCGAATACTTATACGTTCTTTTGCTCGTCAACGATTTTAACACATATCTATCTCCTTCTAGTAGTTCGACTATCTCAAACGGACCTTTAAATTTCGGATCAAGCTTTGTTTGATGACGCTCTTCACTTTTCAACAAGACATGATCCCCTACGTTAAATTTTACTATTTTCGCCTTGTTTTTGTCAAACCGAGATTTGTCATAACGTGCATTAGCTTCTATGTTTTCCTTTGCTTGTTTCCGCACAGACTCTCTATCAACCACGTTTTCTTCTTCTTCACCTACTGGCAACAGGCCAACAGGTCTAGCTTCCCTACCAATCAACAATTCAAGCGGGCTGACTTTAGTGACTCGGTTGGTTGTACAATTCATTGCCAATTGCACTTCTGCTAATGCATCCTGCCACGACCTTTGACTGGTTTCCACGGCAGTCAACATGCTCTTAAGCGTACTTATTATCCGCTCTACCTGGCCATTCTCCCTACTCGCGTCTGTAGCAATTAGCTGTAAATCAATTTTCTGGGAATAACAAAATTCACGGAAACCCGAGCTGGCAAAGTTACGACCCTGATCCGCTATAGTTCGGGTAGGCAACCCAAACAAACACACGACGGCTTTAACAGCTTTAATGGAAGTTTCGGTGTCGATATTCAAGGTGTGATGAAAGTAAACAAATTTCGTGAATGCATCTACCAAAACAATAACGTACTCCTTCAAGTCGTTTTTCCCACTCATTTTTCCCGTTATGTCTATATGCACTGTGTGCCACGGAATATCTACCTTCGGAATCGGGTGCATTGCCATAGTCTCAAGTTCGTACGAGTGATATTTTGATTCAGCTGGTGTAGTACATTTACTGTAGTATTCAACCACATGGGGCTTTTTGTCAATTTTATGTAGCAATATTGCCCCGTAGCCAATCGAGCTGGCATCCGTGTGTAGCTCTATCGGATATTTAGGGTCGAATATAGTAAGCACCGGTTCCTGGGTTAGTACAGATATTATTTTTGATCGAATTTGTTCATGCTCTATGAGCCAACTGAAATCAGAGTTTCTTTTTGAAGTCAGAAAATACAATGGTTTTAAAGTTTCGGAAAATTTTGGCACAAACTGCCGAAAGTATGAGGCTAACCCAATAAATTGCCTTAATTGTGTTACGGTTTGTGGAGGTGGCAGTTCTGTCAATGCTTGAATTTTACGTGCGTTAGGGCGGATTTGTCCATTGCTTACTTCAAATCCAAGATACTCTACCTTAGTCTTAAGAAACGAACACTTGCTCATATTAAATGAAAATCCAGCCTTGCTCAAGGTTTCTAGCACTACCTGCAATCGAACTAAAGCTTCCTCCTTAGTTTCGGCCGCAATTAAAACATCGTCGATATACACGATGGCATATGTGTATGCAAGGTTACCCAAGGCCTTAACTATAGCGCGCTGAAACACTGATGGCGCATTTTTTAAACCAAAAGGCATGGTTAAAAATTCATATTGCCCTTCGGGAGTAACGAAAGCGGTGCGCTCTATTGAATCTGGATGTACCGGTATTTGGTAGAATCCACTAGCCATATCGAGACACGAGAAATAGCTTGCTCCACGTAATCTGGCAATCTGGTCAGCAATAAGGGGTAATGGATATTTATCTGCGACTGTATTCTCATTCAATGCACGGTAATCTACACAAAGACGATCGCTACCATTTTTCTTTTTCACGAGCATCATCGGGCTAGCGAAAGGTGAGCAACTGGGACGAATAATGTTGAATTTTAGAAGCTCATTGATTTTGCAACGCACGTTTGCTTTCTCATCCTCGCTTAGCCTGTATGGCCGGCACTGCACTGTCTTTTGTGGATCTATTAGCCTAATTTCCAATTGCCCTGTTGTTACACGAGTCTGTGGAATTCCCTCTATAAACCAATCTGAATAATGTTTTAGGATGTTTTTCAGTGCAATCTTATCGGAATTACTAAGGTCCCCATCAGAATCTAAAAGGTTTTCATAATTAGTTAAAGTTACCATACCAACTCTTTTTGTTTTATAAATACAGAATTTTTCGGCATCTATTGTTACGCCAAAGCCCTGGCTTAATATCTTGCGGCCCAACAAAACATCGTATTCCAGATATTTGTCAGCAACTACATGCAACAAAGTCTCTAGACAATATTGTTCAATATATATATTGGATAGAATTTGCTTTGTACTACAAATTGAATCATTACAAATGCCATTTAATTTTACAATATTGTGAAATCGTTTTCCCTTAAACTTATCTGTCACACTCTCTTTTACCAATGAACATTCAGCTCCGGAGTCAAAACAAAATGGAACAGACTCACCGGACAGACTTATTATCCCTTTTGCCGGGGCCACTGCGCAAACGTCCACGCGCCTCTCGTAGGTCCTCTCGTTGCCACTGGATCGGATTTTTGGACATGCAGAGGCGTAATGTCCCATTTCGTTGCACTTGAAACATTTTACATTTGACCGATCTTTCATTCCTGAAGAACTGCTCCCATCCTGTGTCCATCACTTTGAGTTTGGTTTCCTTTCCAGTCGACTGCGGCACTCGGCAATTTTGTGGCCAATCTTTCCACAATGATGGCATTTCATCTGAAGCTTGGTCCTCTTCCGCTCTGGGCCAGTTGAATACTCATCCTCCACTGCAGTACGCTTTTTTAAAAGCGTAGGCCTGTAGTTGTTGTTGTAGATCGTTGCGGCTGGTTACGTTGGTAGTGTATACCCAGCGCAACAAGCTGTTGTCGATTTGCGCCATGTGTGCCAATGCTACCGATACAGCGATTTCCTTCAGGCCTTTAGCTTTTCATTTGGACATAAGCGACGTGACGATTCGACTGCCATACTCTGCAAATCCCTCTCCATATTTCGGACAACCGTTCAATATGTTCATTAGAATTGCTGTGGTTGTCTCTACTCCCACGAAGCGTTGAATGAACAGTTCCTTGAATTGCGTCCAGGTGATGCCGGCAAAACATATTTGCGATAGCCATTGTGACGCACCGCCTTCCAGCGCCTTGCTTAATGCTATCACAAGGGCGCCGCCTTCGGGGGTACTGCCAGAAAATATTAGGTCCACCGTTGTACACCTGGCAGAGGCGTCTGCTCCAGCACAATCTGGATTAAATTTTGGTAAAGATACGATTACTGGCCTTTCATCTGCTACCGGCCTCGGAGTCTGCATGGATTTGATGATGTCCATTAGACTTTTGTTTTGAGCTTCAAGCCTTGCGAGGATGTGGGCCGAATCTTGGTTTCTAGGCGAAGCCGATCCCACTTCTGATGTCGGAGAAACATTCATTCTAGCATCCATTCTTGTACAATTCTATGAAAGGCACAGTAAGTTCTGCTCGTCTCAATGCCGCTGCAAGAACTGATCTCCCTCGAGAGCACCGAGCCTGACCAACCCTCACACTCACTCCTTTCACTTAAAGCTCTCTCTCTCTCTCAGTCCACGGCCAACGATCAGACCTCACTCAGCAACAGAGTCCATCTCTTGCCATGCCTTTACCATTCCATGGAAATGCTGTGCGTATGCAGGCACAAGCCGCCAGGGTGTCGCCTGACCCCAACGGCGCCACGTACACCGAATCTATAACACTTGTCTACAAAATACTGGAACTACACTAGTCTGCAAAGTACTAAAACCAACGCTCCGACATATATAAATAAACACGACGAAGACAATAACAATGGCCAGAATAGGTGAATGTACCCTTGAATCGTAAGATCCGGAATTCATAAAAATACCAACGATCAAGTTCCCGCTTAAACCGGACGTGATTTTAATTGCTGCGGGGAGAACGCGGGTGTGGCCCAACCGATAGTGCTGCCAAATTCAAATTCGAACTTAAATATAAATGTAGTGTGAAAAGACGCTAACTAATCAAAGAAAAAAAAAATCCAACAACAACCGCCGGAGTGATGCTCCCGGCAATAACTATCGTACAACTATCTTCTTAAATAAATTTATTTCGAACTAAATAAACCGTTTAAATCAAATAACAATAAATAATAATAATGAGTCACAAAGACCTTCGGGCCCAGCGTCAACTTGAGCAAGACCAACGTCACCTATTTTTGCAACGAAACAACGCGTACTTAGTCGTACGGTCAATCACCCCCGACCCAATCAAAAACCAACAAAAAGCGAGAGAGCGCGGTCTTGCTCTCCATCTACCTCGAAAAATACCGTCGAAATGCACGAGCAAGTGCAAGCTAAAAATCTTTGCTTATCAATTAGCTCTATTACACCTGCTGTGACAAAAACAACAACTCCAACGGCACACGTCCGATCAACGGTGACTGCAAGTTCTGCTGAGCAAACACAAAAAAAAAATTTACCGTGTGCTGCGCCATCAGCATAAAAAAAGTTCCTCGACCATACAGACTGGTAGGGATCGCTACATACAAATAAAGCCCTCAAGATTCTTCAATGGGTAATAAATCAAAAATAAATAGTGGCATAACAAATA
This sequence comes from Drosophila ercepeae, assembly GCA_018150545.1. NCBI lineage: Eukaryota > Metazoa > Arthropoda > Insecta > Diptera > Drosophilidae > Drosophila > Drosophila ercepeae. The sequence continues at coordinate 12,059 of JAECWL010000008.1, read as the reverse complement.
TAATATAATCATATACACAATCAACACTTCACTTTCATAGCGAACGGACGTGTTTTTTTTTTGCAATCATCGATTTTGTTATTATTTTCTTGCAAAAAACAAACCGGCGTTTGTTAAGAAATTAATTATTTAAATCAAATACTTAAAATGATTCCCTTCGCACTCGCGTCTGGGCGGTACCGTATTTGGTGAGATTTAATTATTTTATTATTTATTCAAGTAAGGTACTGTGCACTACTTCTATTCCCTTTTCTTACATTTACTGCAATTTCTACTATTGCAAAAACTCACTCTCTTCTAGTTTGCGCTCTTTTTTTCCATTTCCTCTCCCTTGTATCCCGCTCTTACTAGTAAGTACAGTGGTTAAAGTAGGCTCCCTAAACTGTATTCTGATAGTTCATCTTTTGCATCCCAGATTGTAGTCTTCACAGAGACCTGGTTAAATCCAGAGATTTTTGGCTCCGAAATTTTCCCAGACAGGTACACCACTTACAGACGGGAACGACCACTACGAAAGGGAGGAGGAGTCCTAATCTCTGTGGACTCCGACTTCGCTTCTGAAGAGGTTAAGTTACCGAATCTTGGTGATCTTGAATTCCTATGTATGAAAATCACTATGTCGCTTCAATCACTGTTCATCACATGATCATACTTACCACCTTCTTCAAAACCACCTGCATACTGGCACCCCTTATCTGCCATTCATCTGGTTTCTAATCGCATGTCCGACAGAGACCTGCTTGTGACTCTAGGAGACTTTAATTTACCTGAACTTATCTGGTCAAACATCGAGAATTCACCATCTTTATCACTCTCAACATACCATGATTTTACTGAGGGTATGTTCGACATATCCCTTGGTCAAATAAACCACGTAAGGAATTCTTTAAGTCGGCTTTTAGATCTATGTTTAGTTTCTGACCTAGATGGAATAACCGTTTCCAGAGCCATGCCACTTTCGTTCCCTGAAGATCCTTACCACCCAACGCTTGAGGTGTCGATTGAAACCCTTACTGCTCTATCTCTATCCACTTTACACAGGATCCGAAGCAGTTTAATAATTTTGTTAACACTGAGCGTAAGCAGGTATCTTCTCCCCCCCTAATTTCGATCTATCCCGCTATATTTTCGATCAACTTTCTTTGAAACAACGTACTCATTTCCTACAAATATGGATCATCCTTGTTCATACAACATTCAATCAGCTAATCTTATTTTCAGACCAACTTTCTCCGAAAGCACTGTGTTATCGGATCTTCTGAGGGTGAAACCAGTCTATTCGCCAGGTCCTGATGGTGTTCCTGGCTGTGTACTGAAAAACTGCGCTAAGCCATTGTGCAGACCCCTTCTTAAATTTTTCTCTTTGTCTCTGGAAACTTCGATTTTTCCCAAATGTGGAAGGAATCGTTCATAATTCCCTTACACAAAAAAGGAAAAAAATCGGATTCTACAAACTATAGAGGAATCTCTAAATAGTCAGCAATTCCAAAGCTTTTTGAAAAATTGGTAACACCACATCTTCAACATCTCTGCAGTTCAATTATTTCTCCATGCCAGCATGGTTTTATAAAGCGTCGCTCCACCACCACGAACCTCTCGGAGCTGACTTCCTTTATTATAGATGGCTTCCGTAAAGGCCTTCAAACAGATGTCATCTATACGGACTTTAGTAAAGCATTTGACTCTGTCAACCACTCACTCCTTTTGAGTAAACTTAGTATCCTAGGATTTCCCTCGGACCTTCTCACGTGGATTTCTAGCTACTTAGTTGGGAGAAACCAACGTCTTCTTTTTAAGGATGTACACTCTCGCCTTGATAGTGCTACATCGGGAGTCGCCCAAGGAAGCCATTTTTAGCCACTACTTTTCACTATCAATATTAACGACCTACTCCCTGCCATAACGAACTCTCTGGTTCTTATGTATGCAGACGACGTTAAGCTTTGTCTTCAATACAAACACCCTTTTGCCCAATATAAACTTCAGTCGGATTTGGACAATTTTCAAAATTGGTGTTCTACCAATATCTTAAAACTTAATGGGTCAAAGCTTATGTCTTTTTATCGCTCGTGCCCTTGGACCTCCTGGTGGGGTTCCCGCACAAACAACCCCAAAGGCAAAATACTCTATAAGTACCTGAAGCACAAATATCTGGTCTGCCATTCCACTGGAGAGCCCACACACTGGCCTACCGACATTTCAAATCAGCCGGATCTGCTGGACTTCGTCGTCTCCAAGTTCATAGGACACTCTAAGATAACATGCTCAAACTATGATAAACTGCTATCCGACCACAGCGCAGTAAACTTGCTCCTAAACATCCCCGTCCTCAGAAAAGCCCCGCCTAGAAGACTCACCGGAACACACACAAATGCCCCCAAGTTTACGTTTTGTATGCTTTCCTCCCTGTACCCAGATACCCCTCTTTCCACACCAAGCAACATAGATGCGGCCATAGAAAAACTAATTAAAGAGATGCACAATGCCGCTGAGTTTGCGAATCCACCTCCTCCGACTACCCCGAGAATACCTAAAAGAGACGTGCACTTGTGGTCTCCGGAAATCGCGGACCTCGTGGGCGAAAAAAGGCGCCTCAGAAGAGTCTGGCTTTCCTCGCGCAACCCCAGGGACAAGACAGCACTTAATCGTGCCACCAAGGATTTGAAGGACAAGCTATCCATCCTACGGCAGGACTCGTTTCATAGATTCCTTATGGAGCTGGAACCTGGAGACCCGCAACACAATCTGTGGAATGTCACGTGGCACATAAAAAGACCTGCGAAAAAGATATCACCCGTGCGAAAAGTGAACGGTTCCTGGTGTCGGACTGAGGTTGAAAGAGCAGAAGCCTTTGCTGATCATCTATATAGTGCATTCTCACCGTTCGACAGATGCACTGGCGAAGAGAGAGCTGCAACCATAAGGTTCATAGACAGACCAAAAATGTTCCTGGCTCGCCAATACAGCCCGTCGAACCAGAGGAGATTATGCAGGAGATCGCCTCCCAAAAAAATGGCAAGTCACCGGGTCCTGACCGTATCGATGCAACAGCACTGAAAATGTTGCCCCTAATCTGTTCCCAAAGGCTGGCCAACATATTCAACAGCTGCCTCCGTCTAGGGTACTTAAGTGGTACTTCCACTTAAAGAGTGGAAGCGAGTGAAAGTAATTGTCCTCCTCAAGCCTGGGAAACCTGAAGACAACCTAGCATCGTATCGACCGATTAGCTTGCTGGCAATCCTTTCCAAAATACTTGAAAAAGTATTTTTACGTAGAGTACTGCCAGTATTGGAAGAGGCCGGTCTGATCCCTGACCACCAGTTTGGCTTCAGACGCCTTCATGGAACACCTGAGCAATGCCACCGGATTGTTGAGACTATACTTGAGGCCTTCGAAAAGAAAAAGTACTTCTGCGCCGTTATGCTTGATGTCAAACATGCGTTTGACAGACTCTGGCACCCTGGACTACTTTTCAAAATTAAAACCCACCTCCCAAGTTCCCATTTCGCCTTCCTCAAGTCATACACAGAAGGAAGAGAATTCAGAGTGAGATGCGGATCATCAATCAACACCCCTAGGCCTATAAGAGCAGGAGTACCACAAGGCAGTGTTCTTGGACCCATCTTATACACACTCTACACAGCGGACCTCCCCATCACCCCCTCCCGGAACCTCACAGTAGCCACTTATGCCGATGACACCGCCTTCCTAGCCTCCGCCACAGATCCTAAGGAAGCTTCAGCCATCATCCAGAGGCAACTGAATGCCCTCGGTCCATGGCTGAAACGATGGAACATCGTGGTCAACGCTGAGAAATCTTCACAAACCTTCGCACTACGCAGGGGAGAATGCCCCCGTCACACTCAACGGGGAAACCATCCCAACTATCCCAACCGCATCAAAATCCAGCGATTTCAGAATAAATGCCTGAGAACAGCTTCGAACGCCCATCCGTACCACGAAAACTCAATAATCCATAAAGAGCTTGGAATTAGATGTGTAGCAGAGGAGATCACCCGTCTCAGCGGAAGATACATAAAAAGACTGGATAACCACCCCAACCACCTGGCTATCATCCTCCTAGATAATAGGCAATCCCCAAGACGCCTGAAAAGGAAACACCCGCTTGATCTCCCCAACCAATAGACCTAAGTCAATAATACCTAAGTCAACCTCATAAGATATACATTCCATGTACCTCCCTTAAGTCAAGGTCTCCCCCCAACCATTTAATGATTGTCCACTTGGACAGATTTTAAATACAAATTAAGAATGTTAAAAACAAAAAAAAAAAAAAAATTAGATGTTAAACTTACATTTTCCGACCATATTTCTACGATGGTTAATAAAGCCAAGAGCTAAGGAATTCAATGACCCTTATATTACTAAAACATTATACGTATCTTTATTACGTCCAATTCTGGAGTCCGGGTCATGCGTCTGGAGCCCTTAGTATGGGGTTCATCAAGATCGCATTGAATCCGTTCAAAAGAATTGTTTGATGTTTGCCCTTAGGGGACTCAACTGGGATGCAAATCTTCACCTCCCATCCTATTCTTACAGACTCCTTCTAATTAATTTACCTTCCCTAAGCAATCGTAGATAGATGCTGGGAGTCGTTTTCCTTTATAACCTTATTAATGGTAATGTAGATAGCCAGCATCTACTAACACGACTAACATTTAACATTTCCAATAGACGTACTAGAAATTTTAGTCCCCTGTTTCTAAGTTGTTGTAGATCTACATATGCCCAGCATGAGCCCTTCAGGGTTTTATATTTTGGCTCGGGCTCCAAAAAAATTAAATAAAAACAAGTGAGAAAAGTTATCTTCGGTTTGCCGAAGATGGTATACCCTTGCAGATCTTTACAAAATTGCAATAAGTACTTATGTGAAAATCAGAAGTCTTTTCAAAATTATTGGTCTGGCTATGTCAAATGAATAAATGTTGAATTCGGTTGCAATAGGTTGAAAAACAAACAAGTTTTCCATACAAAGACTTGAAATCTGATTGATCGTTTGTATGGCAGCTAAAAATCGCTAGCTTTAAAACTACTGTCTATTTTTTGCATAGAAACTGACGGACAGACGGACATGGCTATATCGACTCGGCTGCTGATGCTGATCAAGAATATATATACTTTGTGGGGTCGGAAAAGCTTCCTTTAATGCGTTACACATTTCTGGACAAAATTATAATACCTTTTTTCAAGGGTATAAAAACAACCAAAATGACGACTCCACTCCAAATGCAGTCTGAGATTCACCTAAACTAGGCGTTGGGGCAGATCAAGATCATAGCAGCTTATGATGGATCGTCAAACACGCTGAGTGCTTTTATAAGAAGAATCGACTTTATACTGACATTATATCCAACTGTGGACCAACGTCTGAAGGCCATTCTATACGGAGCTATAGAAGTACAATCGAAGGAAGACGCCCTCAGGATATCGCAGAATGTCCAAGCTATCAACTGGAATTTCCTAAAAGCAATTTTAATTGGAGAGTTCAAAAATCAAACCCCTAATGAGGACCTGCAAAAAAGACTCTTCAACACAAAATTTAATGGAAGCTTACGTAAGTTTGTCGAAGAAATAGAACAAAAAGCTCTTGTTATTAGTAATAAGGTAGCATTAGAGCAAAACCCACAAGAAGTCATTAATTACACAGTCTCCACGAAACAACAATTAAAGACAAAATTTCTAGGAAACTTCCCGATAGACTTTTTATGGCTCTTGCCATAAACATGACTTAACGACTACATCAGGTTTAAAAATAGCAGCTCAAACGGAAGGGTTATATGAAGAGAAAATTGTGGAAACTAAAGAAAACAAGGATAATAAAACTTCCGGAAATAAAGGGAAATCGTTCTCGGGTCATTATAAAAATTTAAATTCCTAATCCCCAGACAAGTCCAACTAGCAATCCCTCTTATACCATGATTTTAAAAATAAATTAGATAGAGGTAGGATTCAAAAATCACTGAATTAAAATTTACCATCTACTAGCCATAACGCTAATACTAATACCCCTGTTAAAAGACAGAGAGAGAGAGAGAGACTCAGAGAGGTCAGATAAAAATGGATGTAAATTTTCATCAAACTGCCTCGGACACAGAAGAAAAAAAACCACTTTTTCAGAATCAGAATAAGGAATAAATCCTTTAAGGGTATGGTTGACACCGGGTCATCCATAAATATTATCAAAGTTAATATATTCAAACTAAGAGAAAGAAAATATAGAAGTATTTACGATCAATGGATCAATAATATTAAAAAGAAGTATTGTTATGCCACCCAATGAAATATGCACAAAATAACAGAAGTTCTACATTCATAATTTTTCCAAAGATTTTGAAATCCTTTTGGGAAGAGATTTCCTAAAGTACAGCAATGCAAAAAAAATTTTGCAAAAAAAAACAATCCATTTAAATGGTAAACAAATTTCATTCAAATATGGTGACTAAAGAATTGATAGAGTAGAGACCGCAGATACCTGCCCTAGCTTGCCTTCACCTGAAGATCAATCGTCTAACTACGCCATCAATAATTCCTTGGAAGAAACAAAAACATCTAAATGTAGAAAAAGAAGAAAGACTAAAAAGGTCTTATATGAATTTGGTTATATTCAATACGTATAGGTGACAATTTGATTAACAAGCACAATAAAACACTATTCAATCCAAACAAGAGGAAACTCTACAAAAATCTGACTACTGACTGAGTCAGTAGACGACGAAGTAAACAAACAAGTGAGTGAGATGATCGAACAAGGGATCATTCAAAAATCATAATCTCCTTATTGCTCCCCAATTTGGTTAGTTCCAAAGAAAAGTGACGCATCAGGAAACTTTTAATCTAAAACTTGCGGTTGATTATCGCAATCTAAACGAAATCACTGTCAATGACAAATTTCCAATTCCAAGATTGGACGAGATATTGGACAAATTAGGAAAAGCCGAAAAGCCTACGAATATACCTGCATGCCATTTTGGAATTTGAAAAATGCTCCAGCAACATTCAAATAAGGTATGAACAATCTGTTTGAATATTTCATTT